>CAJGYO010000006.1:29084023-29684023 GCA_904845875.1 Miscanthus lutarioriparius | reverse complement strand
TAACTGATTTTCTAACTTCTTTGAGACCTTCTAGGGGCCTTCACATTTGGCACATGTTCTGTTTGAGACTGTTGTTGCTCCCCCTCATGTGTGGCAATAGGTTTTATAGGATCCTGAAGAACAGGTTTCTCATCGTCATTCATTGTTGCCATAGGTGGGATAACAACAGGTGCTGGCACCATAGTGTCTTGCACTGTCGGTGCAGCGACAGCAGGTAGTGAGAAAAATGGCTCATGAATCATTGGAGTGGGCGCATACACCCGCTTCACTTCAAGGTCAATTTCGTGAGCTACCATGCTCCCCCTCATCAATTCATCCTCTAGGAAGACAGCGTGTCTTGTTTCTACAAACTTTATATGTCTCTCTAGACAGTAGAAAACGAAAACCTTTTGACTTTTCTAGGTAGCCAAACAAATGGCAACTTACTATTTTGGGATCTAACTTCCTAATGTTTGGGTTAAAATACTTTAGCCTCAGTAGGGCTCCCCCACACACACGCAAGTAGTTTAGTGATGGTACTCTTTCTATCCACAACTCATATGGTGTTTTGGGCCTGACTTTCTTGATACTCTATTGAGAATATGAATGGCGGTTTTAACGCCTCCATCCACAGGCTCAACTGTAAGGTGGAGTAACTTATCATACTGCCCACCATATCCATAAGGGTACGATTAATTCTTTTAGCTACTCTATTCTGCTGAGGTTCGCCCGGTGTAGAATACTGGGCTACTATGCCATTCTTTTAGGGTATGCCGACCGTAATACTCCCCCACGGTTAGACCTAACTATCTTAATCTTTAATATCTTAAATTTATCCAATGCTTCTGTTCTTTCTTTGATTGGATAAATATAGCCATAATGGGAGTAATCATTTGTGAATGTTATGAACGAATCATAACCATCCACTCATTATAGGAAAATAACCACAGATGTCTATGTGAATAATCTATAAAATTCCTACGCTTCGTTTATCATCTTTCTTTATATACTTTCCTTTTATGCATTCTCTGCATTGTTCTAAATCTCTAAATCTAAGAGCTCTAATGGAGGAAGAATATCATTCTTAACTAGTCTTTCTATTCTCCCCCTCGAAATATGGCCTGAACGACAGTACCATAATTTCGACGACGCATCTTGAGCTCTCTTATGCCATCATTTTCAGAGTAACTCTCTGTCACCAGCTGCTTTATCAGCTGGGTAGCATATATCTTTGAAGAGGCAGTGAACTGACTCTTTATTCTATCGAGGTACTCGGTGACCGTGTCACACTCTGGGATTGAGTCCACAATTACAGACTCAATCGTGTTCTTTATTACAGCCAAACATTTCATGTTGACAGTGACCCACTTCCTATACTCAAAGTCATAGGACATCTTTTGGGATTTAAAATCCCTTTCTTTAGTTGCCTAATCAGCATCATTCTCTTTTGTCTCCCTCACGGGTACCACATACTTAGTGGGACACGGTGAGGTGACTACCCAGTCCACCTCAGTCAAGATGAAAACCATGTTAAACCTTTTCTTAACATAAAAATAACACCATTTGCATGCCTTGATTCCAATGTTGGTCAAAATCAAAACATACAACTGTTCGTATACACTAATTCTACATCACCGTTGGGCAGAAATAGAATTAATGTATAAAATCATTAAAATTCACAATTGTTCTTACACACTAATTCTACATCACCGTTGGACAGAAATAGAATTAATGCATAAATCATTAAAATTTTACAACTGTTCTTATACACTAATTCCACATCACCGTTGGGCAGAAGTAGAATTAATGCATAAATCATTAAAATTATGATATTGTTATTAACAACGTTGGTCAGAAAATAACAACATCATAATCATATCAAAACTCTTTTTCTCCAATTAAATATCACATTGGTTCAAATAACTGGAGAATAAACATTTTCTTTAGCAGCGGAAAAACTTTCTTTTTCTCTAATTAAATATCTTGTTGGTACAAATTAACTGGAGGATAAACAATTTCTTTGGCAGCGGAAAAACTCTTACTCATTTCATGAATTTTACCCACAGGAAAATTTACTTTTTCTATTTTCTTTGAGCTATTTTTCATTTTCCAGAAATAAATATTTGCTGGAAAAGGAAAAAATGAAAAAAAAATCTGAATCATTTCTTCTTTAGATTCATTCAGCCCGGTAAGCAAAAAATGGCGCCCATCTCCCTTGACGCTGCTGGGGGCTCCCAGCCGCAACTTTGGGCTCAGGCCACCAAAGTCGCGACCACCACGCCACGCCCACTTCGGCCTTTTTCACTGGCCGATCGCGATCCGCCGTCGGATCGCATCCGACGATCGCCTGGCCGTCTCGCCTGAACAAAAGGATCGACCGACCGCGTCGACCGAAAACCCTAGCTTCATTCCTTTCGTTGCTCTCTCTCTCTCTCTTCGCCTTCTCTTCGCCGCTCTCTCCTCTCTCATCGCAATGTGACACCGCGGGCGATCGAGCAACAACTCTGGCGGTGGGAGCGAGACATCCATGTCGCCGCCGCCCCCCCATCATTGGCGCGCGTGCTGCTCTCTAATAGGTGAGCACGCCGCCGCCTAGCGACTGCAGCTGGCGCCCTTTGGCCGAGTCCGTGAGCAATACCCTCCTCGCTCGGCCTTCTTCTTCTCCCCTTGCCGAAGGGCCATCCAGCGCACGGTAGGTAGGTCCGTTCCTCTTTTCCCCTTCTCTGATTTGGATTTCTTTTCTCTTATTCGAACCGGTGATGAGGATTGGGGTTTGTTCTAGGGTTAGGGTTCAGAATCCGACCTTACCCTTCTCTGATTTGCTTTTGAATCTTCTTTCTTTTCTTTTTGAATCTGCTTCTTTCTACGGATTCAACCAATTGAGGTAGGTTTCATTTTCTTTTGATTTCTTTTTCTTTTCGGAGTTCATCCGAATGGTTTTCCCCTTTTCCCTTTCTCCATGCGAGTTAGGGTTTGGGTTGGGTTGAACCTGTTTTGTTTTGATTCGAGATCGAGATGCTAGGGTTCACTGTTCTTCCCTGAGACTGATTCCTTCCCCTTCTTCCCTCTTCCCCTTCTTCTTTTGGGATCAACCCGATTTGGGATGGGGTTAAAATTAGGGTTAGGTCTTAGGGTTCGGCCAAATCCGAACCCACTCTTCTTCTTTCTATTGTTTCTCTTCCCATTGAAGGCTTTTACGGGTTTAGGGTTAGTGAACCCCTTCTCTGTTCAGATCCATAAGGAACTCTTTTCTTTTCTTTCCACACCGACACTTTTCCCCGCGCGGTGGCGGTGGTGATCGGGGTTCTAGTGACGTCCGCCACCCCCGGTCCCTTTTCCGTTTCTTTTACCCGATTAGGGTTAGGATTACACACTGGCAACCTGGCTCTGGTACCAATGTTAGGATCATAGATTACCTCTCTCGTAATCAGAGAACCGGGTAGACCTCTCACTTTGGGTTCCTCTCTCACACACCTTGATCAGTAGCCTCATGGGACGCCGGTGCCATGGTGTAGTAGCCTCCAGCGGTGGAGATGAAGTCCAAAGTGGCTGGTGAAGACCGTGGTGACCTCGCAGAGGAGACGGGTGTGGTGGATGGGCTTCCCGTCACCGGGCAAAGACTACTTTGATCGGTTTAGGTTTACTGTGGGTGGGATGGCGGCGGCTTCGTTGAACATCGTAGCACGAGCCCTGATCCCCACCTTACCTTTTATCTATGTTGTGCGACAGGGGCCCACCAACCGTATTAGGGTTGGGCTCCCCCGATCAGGGAGCAGAGACAAAGGCCCAATAGCCCGTTGGTGGAGATCAACTAACACGTATATCCGTTCCAGGAACTGACGCCAACCAGAGTTTCACTAGCAGGTACTGCCTAACTTACCATCTTCCAGATAGGCCCAACAAAACTTCACACCAACTAGTAGGAGTACTACTGTCTTGTTTAGTTCCTCGTTTTAAAGTTTACTCCATCGATTGTTTTAAAGTTTACTCCATCGAATGTTTGGAGACATGGAGTATTAAATATAGACTAAAAAATAATTAATTATATAGTTTACGATTAATTTACGAGACGAATCTTTTAAGCCTAATTAATCCATGATTTGACAAAGTGGTGCTACAATAACACATGTACTAATGATGGATTAATTATGCTTAATAAATTCGTCTCACGGATTACTGACGGATTTTGTAATTTATTTTTTATTAGTATCCGAACACCCCATACGACACCTGATATGATACTGAATCTTTATGCCCTAGATTTAAACAAGACTAACTTTAGAGCTACGAGCAATTGAGAGACGGAGAGACCACTAATTATTCCTTACACACGATCTAGAGAACATGAAGGCCATCAGTCTCAAATACAGTTTACAGGCCAGGTAACAACAAAACAAGTTCTGGGGACAACGTGGATCCTGTCTGATTTTGTTTATAAAAAATCGACTGATAGATGTTTCTACTGACAGTGATCAAGCTCAGTAATGTCAAGGATCTGGTTACTACTAGATAAACTGCAAGTTTTTTTTAGCCTCTTATCTGGAGGCAGTTGTACTGATTGGGGAAAAAACCCCGGTGGGAAATCACGCGCCGAGCAAGGCTCGAACACGCGACCGGTTGCTTCCGGAGCGCTCACCAACCGAGCTACGGCTCGGTCCCCAGAAACTGCAAGTTGTTTGCTTGTATAGCAAGGAGAAAGAAAAAGACCGAGGAGAGCTAGCTGCTTGGTTACAAATTACTGTCTTCTAGAAGTCGGTGAACACACTGGAGACTTTGACATCGCAAACTTGAGCAAAATGGAGATGCAGCTCCCATAACAGAAGAAAACAAAACAGAGTGTGCTAACCATACGAGCATACTAAGTAAGTAAGCAAGCAGGGCTTTGTTTAGTTCCCGGGTTTGGGAGTGGCTAAATAATTAATGCGTACTGTAGCATTTCATTTATATATGTGAATTATTATTCAAACATTAACTAATTATGCTCAAAAGATTCAACTCGTAAAGTACAACCAAACTGTGCAATTAGTTTTTGATTTCGTCTACATTTAATACTCCATGTATGTACCGCAAGTTTGATGTGATGGAGAATCTTCTTTTTGACATAGTGTCTTTTAAAAGTTTGGTGGGAACTAAACCTGGCCCAGGATGACAAGAGCGAGTGGGTGGAATAGTATAAGAAATTAATTTCACAACGACAAAAGCTCCCATCTACTTAAAAATTGCAAAATTTAGAGGTCCATGATGTCCTTTGTTTTGGATCGAAAAGAAAAAAATTAGCATAACCGAAAGCTCAATTATAGGATTAAAAAATACTTTAAAATTTTAAAATGATATGAGACTCCAAATCCAAGAAAATAGGTCATGTTTGATCCTCAATCCATCCCAAATGATAAGACGTTTGACTTTTTTGACATCAAGTTTGACCACTCGTCTTATTCAAAAATTTGTACAAAATATCACTTTTTTGTCGTGGATTGTTTTATTAATAAAAGTTCTTCAAGAATGACTTAAATTTAACTATGTTTGCATAAATTTTTGAATAAGACGAGTGGCCAAACTTAGAGTCAAAAAGGTCAAACGTCTTATAATTTGGAATGGAGGCACTATTTAGCATCTGAATGAAAATTTTCAAGATTTTTAGAGGTTCCTAGGTCCTTCACTTTGAATTGACAAAAAAATAGTCTAGAACAGTCACGCCAAGCAAGACGGCCTCACTAAGCCTATGTCACGTCAGCAACAAACGTAGAAAGTGTTCACGGTGTTGTCATCGTGTGCATATATACTTAGTCACGCCAGTACTTGTTGTATGATGGAATTGGGTTATTTATACCGCATGTCTCTTGGCTTGACGAAAAGGTTATTTTTTATAAAAAAATAGCTTGGCACATGATGCTATTAAAATATTAGTTTTTAAGTGATAGTTTACAAATTGCATAATGAACATTTTTCACCTTTGCATTTATATCATTTAAGGCCCTCTTTGGACTGCAGGAAAGTTTGCTATTTCTTGAGTTTTTTTATGTGAAAATAAATTTATTCTTGTTGAATTTCTACGAAATTTCTGCTTTCCAAAAGCAGCCTAAAAGTATAATAGAGTTGTAAATTGGGCATAGCTCAGATGGTTAAATTCCTTAGGGCACTACCAATGCAAAAACTATAGTAGTTTCTATAGATATTAATTGCACTATCACATATGCAATTTGCTGATGTGGCAAATGATTTAATGAGGAGAGAGAAAATCTAAGAAACTAGGTCTAACTAAGAAATTAGGTTTTCACGGTTATCGATGGATAAGAAACTACTCGTAGCCCATTGAGAGAGCAAACATGGTTTCTATCACTACTTATGTCCTATCCTGTATAAAATTTTACACTGAGAAGGATAGTTTCTTGATACGATATCCTGTACTATAGAAACTACGGATAGTTTCTTGCATTGAGAGTGCCCTTATGGTGAAACTATTTGGGTTCAAGTCAAGCGAGCATGGACTTTGATTGTGAATTGGTCACTATAGTTTTAGCCAAATAGTACTAAACATTTCTGATGTACATGTATAAATAGTCAAATATACTTGCCCCTCTTGTAACCAATACAAGATCTTTGTCTTTAGATCTAAGAGTCTTGGCTTTCGTTGTCAAAACTACAAATGCCGGAACTCCCGGTCCACTGATATATTATTTTAACGCAAGTAGCTAAGGACAACTCCGTCCTGTTTGGATGGCTGAAAAACAGGTTAATACTGATTTGGTGTGAGAGAAAAACATTATTGTTTTACTAAAATGGTACGGTCGATCAGTTCAAACAAACATGGCGTCGAGTTCCACTTCTACACTGCCTACATTGTATGGCGCCCGCCACAGATAGAGGAAGGGCATGTTCGCTGGTTGGTGCTGGTGCTGGTTTGGACTGGCTGATGCTAATTTTTTAAAGAAAAATACTATTGACTGGCTGGTTTGGATTGACTAAAACCAATAAGGGAGCAGGCTGAAAATCTCAAGGTCAAAGTAGATTCCCAAATCCTATCCAGACTTCAATATCCATCCGTGGAGCAGCTAGCAATCTCATCCTGTCCGACAAGAAAGTAAATTAGTCAGCTACTTCGCCGTCAGGGCAGTGAGCACCTCTAGAAAAATGTGACAGCGAAGCTAGCAAGCCATTTCCACAGCAGCTCTGACCTCTGAGGGCTGAGGCCACAGGCAGGCTATAGTTCCCTGTCTTATCTCCTTTCCTGGTTGACCAGCCGTGCGCCCGTGCCTCAGAGATGGACAACGGATCCGAGAAGCAGATCGCCGTTCTGTACCCCGTCGGCGGCGTCGGGCACATCGGCCCGATGACGCAGCTCGCCAAGGTCTTCCTCCGCCACGGCTACGACGTCACCATGGTGCTCATCGAGCCGCCCATCAAGTCGACCGACTCCGGCGCCGGCTTCATCGAGCGTGTCGCCGCCTCCAACCCGTCCATCACCTTCCACGTCCTGCCGCCGATCCCTCCCCCGGACTTGGCCAGCTCCACCAAGCACCCTTTCCTCCTCATACTGGAGCTGATGCGCCGGTACAACGAGGAGCTCGAGAGCTTCCTCCGCTCCATCCCCGGGAGCGCCTGCACTCCCTCGTCATCGACCTGTTCTGCACCCACGCCATCGACGTGGCAACGAAGGTGGGCGTCCCTGTCTACAAGTTCTTCGCCTCAGGCGCCGGGACTCTGGCCATCTTCGCCCAGTTGCCGGCGCTGCTTGCCGGCAGACAGACGGGCCTCAAAGAACTTGGGGACACGCCCCTCGAGTTCCTTGGGGTCCCGTCCATGCCGGCGTCCCATCTCGTCACGTCGCTGCTGGAGAGTCCGGAGGACGAGCTGTGCAGGACCATGATGCAGATCTTGGAGCGCCACGCGGACACCCACGGCGTTCTGGTCAACACGTTCGAGTCGCTGGAGAGCCGGGCCCTGCAGGCGTTGAGGGATCCCCTGTGCGTTCCCGGCCAGGTGCTGCCTCCAGTTTACTCCGTCGGGCCGTTGGTTGGCACGGGCTTGACGATGGACAAGCAGGAAGGAGGTTCTAGGCACGAATGCCTCGCGTGGCTGGACGCGCAGCCAGAGCGCAGCGTGGTGTTCCTCTGCTGGGGAGCAAGGGCGCCCTACCAAAGGAGCAGCTCAAGGAGATCGCCGTTGGCCTGGAAAGATGTGGGCAACGGTTCCTATGGGTCGTGCGCACGCCGGCAGGCAGCGACGGGCCCAGAAGATACTGGGAGCAACGTGCCGAGGCGGATCTGGACGCGCTCTTGCCGGAGGGCATCTTGGAGCGGACCAAGGGCCGCGGCCTCGTCGTCACGTCATGGGCGCCGCAGGTGGATGTGCTCAACCACCCCGCTACGGGCGTATTCGTCACCCACTGCGGGTGGAACTCGACGCTGGAGGCGATCGCGGCGGGGGTGCCGATGCTGTGTTGGCCACTGGCGGGCGCGGAGCAGAGGATGAACAAGGTGTTTGTAACCGAGGACATGGGCGTCGGGGTGGAGATGGAGGGCTACATGGCAGGTTTCATCAAGGCTGAAGAAATAGCGGGAAAAGTTAGGCTAGCGTTGGACGCCGAGGAGGGGACGAGGCTTAGGAAACGAGCAGTGCAGCTGAATAAAGAAACGCAGGAAGCGCTGGAGGACGGTGGCTCGTCGCAGGCGGCATTTCTCCGATTCTTGTCAGATGTTGCAAGTCTTTAGAGAGTAGCTTCGGAAGCGATGTACTCGCTCGCCACCACCGCCAATGGTGTCTCTATTGTCGTGTCGAGCCACGGCTAATTGCCTCGCTCGCCACCACCAACAACCAACATTCCTAGTCGTCCCTATGTGCAAACCAAACACAGGAATGCGCCGCTCCTGCCCCGAAACAGGAGCGACATCGGGCGACGACGTCCCTCCCGCCTGAAGAGCAACGCTCTTCTTGGGCGCCAGCGCCAAAGAACGGCCCCGTCGCAAGACTCTGCAAGAGTTAAAAGGCATAAGGTCACGCTGAAAAACAGAAAAACAGAGAAACAGAAAAAACAGAGGAATCGGTGACTTACGCTGGCGCTGTTGGGCAATAGGAATGTTTTGGGGACGAACCCTCAGTTTCCTGCTCCAATTCGTCTGGGCGGGATCATTTCGATCCTGCCCCCTGCTCCCAGGCAGAGGGGCTCGTCTCCCTTTCCTCCAGGGGGCGGGCGGCGGAGCCACCCCTCTCTGTCGGCACCTCAGGCACGGCAGCAGTTCCGCCTCCCCCCATCCACCGGTCCTCCACCGGCACCCCGGGTGTGGCGGCGGATCCGCCGGCTCCCATCGGTCCTGAGGACGGGCCGATTGTTTGGCCCATCTCCGCCGGCCTCACGGACTCACTTCCCTTTGCATGGAACGGAAGGGTCCCTGCGTGGTCAAGTGGGTGCCTGTCAGCGTATCCTCGCTCTCCAGGACATCCCACTCCACATCGGCAACTACCTCGTCAAACTCCTCCTCCTCGTCGTCGTCACACCGCTGTCTCACTCTCCTCGTTCCCGTGCTTGATGCTTCCGTAGCATCTTCTTCCTCTTGAGCTCCTTCGTCTTCCTGTCCCACTCGGCCGCGGTGCAATTCGCCGTCGCCACGATCCGATCCTTCGACAGCGGAGCCGGGCTATCCCCGAAGACGAGTCTCTTTGGCTGGTCCCGCTATCCCGAGGTCAGCATCAAGGGACCGGGAATTCAAGAAAAAGGAGGCACGGGAAAAAAAACTTACAAAATCAATGAACCCCGGTTCTGGCCGCATTGGGGGATGCCCCGGCACCGGATACACGAAATCAAGGACAACGCCGACGTTGTCCTTCGAAGGCTCCATCGCCTCCTTGATGCACTGCACCACTTCTGTGGGGGGAGCGCTTCGTCGACAAGTGTCGTCCCTTCGAGCGACGCCCCGGGCGCCATCAGGTACAGGGGAAGCGCGTGGCTCATCAGCGGCGCCACCCTGCGCGTATGATAGGCGCCGATGATCCCCGATCCCTTCACGCCCCTCTCCTTCAGAATTTGGAGGGCGGCGAGATGGCCCTTGATCTTCTTCTTGTCTTTGTCCGGGACACCCCACTTCCACGGCCCTAGGACCTCTTCGATGATGCGCTCGGAGAACACCGGCAAGGGGGCGGCAATGTCGTCCTTGACGTAAAACCAATGCGAATGCCACCCCTTGTTGGAGGTCGACAGATGCATCGATGGGTATTCGTTCACCTGGTTGTTGCGGAGATGAATGCTGGCACATCCCATCGGCACGCTCAGCTCTTGCTTCCCAACCCGCTTCTTCGACAGGTTGACGACGAAGAGATACCGCCACAGGTCGAAGTGGGCACTAATCCCCAGGAACCCCACACACAAGGCGACAAACGCCGCATTGTGCTGGACCCCATTGGGAGTAAGGTGCTGCAACTCCACCTGGTAGTAATCCAACAACCCCCAAAGGAACTTGTGAGCAGGTATGGCGAATCCCCGCTCATGGAAGTGAGCGAAGGACACGACATACCCTTCGGGCGGTGACGGCCCATCCTCATTACTAGGCAGCCACCACTCCTCGGCGGCGGTCAGTGGGAAAAGGAGGCCACGGCAAATGAGGTCCTCTAGGCGCTGAGGGGTGATGTCGGATCTGCACCACGGCTCCATTGAAATGAGTGGGAGGGGGGCGGATGCGAGCTTGACGGCGGCTGCGATGCGAGTGCGGAAGGCTCAGGCGATTGGCGGCGGAGGTTGTCGATGCGAAGGCGAGGAGGCAAAGTACGGAACCCTAGGGGCGAACCCCTTGGTTTTATAGGGGCGACGGATGCGAGAAGAGCAACCGCCCGCCTAAGTCTCCGAGCCTGCCACGATACACCACCATGTTACATCGCGGGATATGCACCCACGATCCCTATCCTTTCCCACCAAAATCGCGCCGGACGTTTCGCCTTCCCAAGCAGACCGGGACTCTTTTCCCACAGAGGGGATATGGGTCAAAAAGCGTTTCTCCGGCCCGCCTGGGCCCAGGAGTTCGGGGGCTGGCCCAACAGTTTCGACGACTGTCCCAACGAGGGATGGCCCCGCGAGCGACCAGAACTCAGGCACACAAGCCTCAAGGGAGTCTCGATCCGCAATCGAGTCTCATCCGGGCAGACCCAGGATGAATCCCCACGAACAGGATACCAGGGTTCCCTTTAAACTACCCAGTTGTCAAAAACTAAATCTCACAGCCTTACCCACGAAGGGCCGAAATTACCCCCTGGGCGATTCTATCCGAATCACCCGGGGGCTCAGGGGCTACACCCGACGGGTGCGCTCGCGCGCACCCTCTGGCGAATCGGAATACCCTTCGAGCGATTCTGCCAAAATCACCCAGGGGCTCGGGGCCTACACCCGTCGGGTGCGCTCGCGTGCACCCTCTGGCGAATCGAAATACCCCCGAGCGATTCTGCCAGAATCACCCGGGGGCTCGGGGGCTACACCCGTCGGGTGTGCTTGCGCGCACCCGGGGGCTACTATCGGGGACCTAATACCGTGGTACCCAATGAGGTGGAGCTAATAACCATCGAACGATGACGCTTCCGGTCAGACAAGAATGCTACTACACTTCTTGCCCGAACGACGGAAGATTGATTCTGCCTCGCCCGACCCCCGAGGGACTAGACTCCGCCTCGCCCAATGGCTGAGGGCTGGCTCCACCTCGCCCGACCCCCGAGGGCTAGAGTCTGCCTCGCCCAACGGCTGAGGGTTGGCTCCGCCTCGCTCGATGACTGCGCCCTGCTCCTTCATGATGATGAGCACGAGGTAAGACAGGACATTCGAGTCAACCGCAGTACCAAGGACCATACCCTGCACGTATGCAGAAAAGTACCATCAGGCTACGACGGGACGGGCGCGTTAAGCCCTTCCAGGTATGGCAGAACCCAAACAGTGTTGTAGGCACCGACTTTGGTCTTACAGTGTTGTGGGCGCCGTCATCAGCCCTTGGACGCAGATCCTGACACAAGCATGCGACAACCACTACGATCCAAGATAGAACTCACATCATCTACAGTGACGAGTGTATGGTCACTTCCCCGTCTACTCCCCGAAGGGTCACAGCTCGGCTCTCTCGCACGCCACACCGTCCGCCGGTGTAGGATGGGACGCACCCACTTGCTGAATGAGGCAAGGGCATGGCCCTATGAGGATCAGCGAACACGCCATCCCTGACATGGTCTGCCATGTTAGCAGGGCAAGCACAGGGGAAAAGGAAGACCCGGCTCCTTCGAAGGACCTTTTCTACCCTCTGGTTTTTTCCTCTTTCTCCCGTCTGTAATCCCTGCTCCCCCTTGGTCTATAAAAGGGGTGATAGGGCACCCCACTAGAGACGACGGATCAATTCCACAGACAACATACAGCCAAGAAGCAACCGAGCTCTTAGCATCCTTTCGACCTTTCTATCAGAGACTTAGGACCTGTCCATCTCTCGACCATTTGTACCCCCTACTATGAACCTTTTTCGGTACTAATAACACGAGTAGCAGCGAACTGGACGTATGGACGTTTTGCCCGAACCAGTATAAGCCTTGTGTCCTTTAGTACACCATCCGAGCCTAACGCGCAACAAATATAAATTTATTAGTTGGTGTTTGTTCGAAACACCGACAGTATGTGACGCATGTCAACTGGGCAAGAATCATCAGTTGCCTTACCCTAGGTCGACTAGTGTGTCATCTAGTCCAATGGACTTCATTTTTTCTGATGTATGGGGGGCTGCCCCAACTTCTATTGGTCGACACAATTATTATATCAGTTTTATTGATGATCATAGCAAGTTTACTTGGCTTTACCTTTTGCACCATAAATCTAAAGTTTTCCAATGTTTTTGCGACTTTCAAAATCTTGTTGAATGGCAATTCGGTCGCAAGATTCTAGCTATTCAGATGGATTGGGGAGGGGAGTATCAAGCACTAAACTCCTTCTTCCAGCGCATCGGCAATGAACACCACGTCTCATGCCCTCATGCTCATCAGCAAAATAGGTCCACAGAGTGTAAGCACCAACACATTGTTGAGATGGGTCTTACACTTCTTGCTCATTCATCTTTACCACTTAAATTTTGGGATGAAGCTTTTTCCACTGCCGTATTCCTCATTAATCGACTTCCTTCCAAAGTCATCAACGATGAAACCCCTCTTGAGTGTCTCTATGGGCGCAAACCTGACTACAATTTTCTTCGCACCTTTGGATGTGCGGTTTGGCCAAATTTGAGACCCTATAATGCTAAGAAACTTTAGTTTAGATCCAAACAATGTGTGTTTCTCGGGTATAGTAACTTGCATAAGGGTTTTAAGTGCCTTGATCCAAAACAGGGCCGAGTCTACATATCTCGTGATGTTGTGTTTGACGAACATGTTTTTCCATTTGCCTCACTCCATCCAAATGCCGGTGCCCGTCTTCGCTCCAAGCTTGATCTTCTTCTAGACGTCTTGAAAAATCCATCTTCTACTTTTGGGGATGCAATTTTGCATTATCAGCATTTAGCTTCTCCTACTAATACTAATGCACTGTCAAGTTCAGGTGGTATTTTTGATGGAACAGGAACAAACGTGGCACAAAATCCTCAAGAATTGGCGCAACAACATCTTCCTCGGGATCGCCTGACGTTGCTCCCCGATCTGCTGGCGCTGGCACGTCTTCCTCGGGATCGGTGAGTCAGCTGTTGTCACAGCCACAACAGTCCCTCGCGCTTTAGGCCACAGGTGATGCTACCCAGATCTTCTGCGCTGACTGTCTCGTCGCACGCCTCACCCTCTCTCGTCTTCGATCCGCAGATAGATCCCCACGAGGGGGAGACAGTGATGGCGCTGGGTTCCACGAAGATTTTGTCTCCGGGATCATCTGTGGATGCTGCTCCTGGTGCCGCTCCTGGTGCATCACCTAGTGCTGCTCCTACGGCCACAACGACACAATGGCCCTTGACTAGACTTCAACAAGGCATCAACAAGCCCAAGACCTACACCGATAGTACGGTGCGTTGGTGTATGCATGCCAACTCCTATACAGATGAACCCACAACACTTGGTGAGGCTCTTGGTGATCAGAATTGGCATGGGACAATGGACAGTGAACATCAAGCTTTGCTACGAAATAAGACGTGGCATCTTGTTCCTCGTCCCAAGGGCAAGAATGTCATAGGATGCAAGTGGGTTTACAAGGTGAAGCGCAAGGCAGATGACACTATTGATCGGTACAAGGCACGTCTTGTTGCAAAAGGCTTCAAGCAACGATATGGCATAGATTATGAAGATATGTTCAGTCATGTGGCCAAGGCCGTGACTATAAGTCTCATCATGTCAATAGCAGTCTCAAGAGGGTGGTCTCTTCGGCACTAGATGTTCAGAATGCATTCCTCCATGCAATCTTGGAGGAAGAAGTCTATATGCAACAACCACCAGGGTATGCAGATGAGGCACATCTGAATTATGTTTGCAAGCTAGACAAGGCGCTGTATGGGTTGAAGCAGACACCACGGGTGTGGTATGCAAGATTATGCAAGAGGTTAGAGGCTCCTGGCTTTGTTCTATCAAAAGCTGATACCTCTTTGTTCTACTACAACCGTGGAGGGTATAGCCTATTTGTGTTGGTTTATGTGGATGCCATTATAGTTGCTATCTCATCACAGGAAGTAACAGAAGCATTACTTAAAGATTTGCAGAAAGATTTCGCATTGAAAGATTTGGGAGAGTTACACTACTTTCTGGGGATAGTAGTCAAGAAGACATCAGATGGGTTAGTGCTCTCTCAAGGGAGATATGCGGCTGGTATTCTCACCCAGTTAGGGATGGACAAGGCAAAGATCGTTGATACCCCTTTGTCCACCTTAGAGACGCTTAGCCTTGCAGATGGTGACAAGCTTGGACCAGAGGACTGTACCCGGTATAGAAGCTTAGTTGGAGCATTGCAGTATCTCACACTTACATGACCAGACATATCATTTGCCATGAATAAAGTGTATCAGTTCCTTCATGCCCCAACTACGGTTCATTTGAGCGCTGTGAAGAGAATCCTCAGATATGTTCGTGGGACTGTTGGCGTTGGGCTCAAGATCAAGAAGTCTAAGTCCATGATGGTTAGTGCATTTTCTGATGCGGATTGGGTAGGATGTGTTGATGACCGAAGATCAACGGAGGGTTCGCTGTGTTTCTTGGAGATAACTTGATCTCATGGATGGCCAGGAAACAAGCTACTGTCTCTCGGTCAAGCACATAAGCTGAATACAAAGCACTAGCCAACGCTACAGCTGAAATGATGTGGGTTCAGAAGTTGTTGATAGAACTACACATCCAGCATCCTCCTGTGGCTCGGTTGTGGTGTGACAACCTGGGTGCTAAGTATCTTTCTGCTAATCCGGTGTTTCATGCCAGGATGAAGCACATAGAAATTGATTTCCATTTTGTCGAGAGAGAGAGAGAGAGTGGCTCAACGATTGTTGGATATACGGTTTATCAATATCGGTGACCAACTAGCGGATGGGTTCACTAAAGCTATTCCTGATGCAAAGTTGAAACAATTTAGAGTCAATCTTAACCTTGTTAGTGGCTAAGATTGAGGGGGAGTGTTAGATGATGAGTTAGTTAGTTTGGTGAATGAACCTGGACATGAGTTGTAGATGAAGGTGGTATAGGATAGATCTCTATCCAGAGTTTGTTGTAGTCCATACTTGATGTACAAGCCACGCCGGGGGCTCTTCCCGGCTCATATAACACGCAACCGAGATCCCTAGGAGGGCATCTCGTTCTACTCACTTTTACATAAATTACCTCCCTGGCATGATTAAAAGTGGTTTTTCCATTTTATAATTATATAATTATAGTAAATACTTAAATAAGGTTTTAAACTATAAAATATCTCTAAGATTATTGAATTTTGATAGAAATACCAGCAATAGATTGGGACCTATAAACCTAAATAAAAATATTTAGAGGCCGTGAAAAATATAACTAGAAGCTTTTAGGAATTATATTTAACTCTAGGAATGGGAAGAATATCTAGGAAAATCTCAAAAATATCTAAACGTTCTAATCAATGAATAAACGTGTTCCCAAGATTTTTCACAACAAAAACACATTCAACATTAATGTTGGTTTGAATGTTGATCACATCTCGTGTTTTATAGTGAAAAGTTTTAGAAAAACATTTAAACATTAATTAAAATACTTTGGAAAAATCAAGTTTGTATGAATATTTTTCTCTATTGTTCTAGAGATAAACCTATTTTTATGGAAACTTTCAATATATTTTCGTGTTTTTAGATATTTTTGGGGTTTCTTCTTTTGTATTCTATCTATAGGATTTTTCTATTTTTTTTAAAAAACTCGACCCACGGGGTATGACAGCCCGAACATTGTGCTTAAGAAGAACACCTTCTCACGACGTGCAGAGCTCATGTGAGACTGGACTAGACCTTAGACCTATGCTTTGAACGTGGAACAGACGAGGGAATTTTTTTACAATGGGCAAACTTGCGCATGTAGAGGTGGGAGTCGAACTCCCGACCTAGAGCTGCCCACAACGGAGTGCTACCAACCGAGCTATCAGCTTGTCCGCTTCTCAAAAATTTTAGAAGTGTAGAGATCATTTTCGTGGTTTAAAAACCTCAATAAGTGTTTATCATAATTTTTAATATAAATGACAAAAACATCCTGAAAAACCACTTATAGTTGGAGCAAAAAGGTAGCATCTCCAAAGAGTTCATAATAAAGTCTCCCAATCTAGAAATTTTGGCAAGAATGGAAAAAACATATCTCCAACAATTCCCAATCCCACCTCCCAATCTTTCCGTGCTTGGAAAAATAGACCGATGGCGCCTATATATCCCCGTGCTAGACACATGTATCCATTAGCTAATCTAAAAGTGAAAGGGCGTGGAAAAGAATAAGGAGTTGGAAATGGTTCGTGATGCAAATGTATAAGAGAGAAAAAATATATAAAAGTGGTTATGATAATTTTGAAATAGTATATGATTCTCGATGTAAAATTGTTTTCTATATTTTAGGAGTGAATTATTGAAAACTGTTGGAGATGATCTTATTAGTTTGTTCCAATAATTTTTGACAAGTTAGGAAAACTCTATGGTTTTGAAAAGAAATTGTTGGGAACTCTTGGAGATGCTTTTTTTTCTTGATCGTAGGCATTAAGTATTTTTGGCGAGCTATATGATGATCAGATTTATAAGTAAGTATATATTGTAAAATATGAGCAACACCAAATCCTTCTAAAGCCCAAACTTTAATTTCTCCTGTTAGTTTTGAGATTGAGGCAGGCGAGTTTTTTTTAGCAAAATTTGAGGCAGGCGAAGTGAGAACCTGAACTACGACGACATTTTAGTTTTTATTAGAGGCAAAAATGACCTCCCTTGGCTGGAATGCAGCAACAATCGGCCCCTTACATTTTCCTTGGAGATTTAAACCCGCTGGATGGAAATCAGATTCCGCAAAGCCCACTGATTCTCCATAGGTAGCCAGCAATTGGAGCAGTAAAATTAGCTCCCTCCAGCTCAAGGAACGACTTCACTTGGAAGTCAAAACACATGGGAACAACGGTAGCCATTCAATGAGAAGCCAAACACCGTGCCCCCCTCATCATGCTTTTAAATAGATAATGGTGGCCCCGTACGCATGTCTATCTCGTCTCGTGTTCGCACAGTTCAATCTCGCGGCATTCCCACGTCGAGAAGTGCCTGATGGCCGTCATGGCGCAGAAGACCGTGATCCTCTACCCTTCGCTGGGAGTCGGCCATCTGAACCCCATGGTGGAGCTGGCCAAGGTCTTCCTCCGCCGTGGCCTAGCCGTCATCATCGCTGTCGTCGAGTCGCCAGACAAGGACTCCGTGTCGGCCGAGGCGCTGGCCCACCTCGCCGCCGCCAACATGGACATCGCGTTCCGCCGCCTCCCAGTCCTGTCCCGCGGCACGGAATCTTGCTCTCACCCGGTCATGCGCACCATCGACGTGCTCCGCGTCGCCAACCCCGTGCTTCTGGGCTTCCTGCGTACGCTCACCGCTGTCGACGCCATCGTGCTCGACATGTTCTGCATGGGCGCGCTCGACGTCGACGCCGAGCTCAACATCCCGGCGTACATCTTCTTCTCCTCCGCGCTAGGCGATCTCGCCATCATGCTCCACATGCCGTACTACTACCCTACCGCTCCGTCCTCGTTCAAGGACATGCCCAAGACCGTGCTGCACTTCCCTGGCGTGCCACCGATCCGCGCGCTCGACATGGGGGCGGCGATGCAGGACCGGGACAGCGACGTCGCCAAGGCACGGCTGTCCCAGTGCGCGCGCATGATCGAAGCGAGGGGCATTCTCGTGAATAGCTTCGACTGGCTGGAGGCACGGGACCTGGAAGCGCTCAGCCGTGGCCTCTGCACGCCGGGGCGCTCGGCTCCGCCAGTTCACTGCATCGGACCGCTGGTCCTTCCCGGAAACAGGGGAGGGGCCAGCGAGAGGCACGCGTGTCTGGAATGGCTGGACACCCAGCCCGACCAGAGCGTCGTTTTCCTCAGCTTCGGCAGCCTGGGGAGGTTCTCGGCGCCGCAGCTGAGAGAGATAGCACGTGGGCTGGAGAACTCCGGGCAGAGGTTCTTGTGGGTCGTTCGGAACCCGCCTGAGCACCGGAGCAACTCCGTCGTGCCGGACCTGGAGTCGTTGCTTCCTGAGGGTTTCTTGGAGCGTAGAGCGAGGTGCTATGGCACCGATCCATCGGTGTGTTCGTGACGCATGGCGGGTGGAACTCGGCGTTAGAGGGCATCGCGTCTGGCGTGCCGATGATCTGCTGGCCGTTATACGCGGAGCAGAAGATGAATAAGGTGCACATGGTGGAGGAGCTGAAGGTTGGCGTGGTGATGGAGGGGTACGAGGAGGAGCTGGTAAAGGCGGAGGAGGTGGAAGCAAAGGTGAGACTGGTGATGGCGTCTGGGTCCGGCGACGGGAAGGAGCTTAGGCAGAGGCTCTTGACGGCCATGGAGATGACCGTAGAGGTTCTCAAGGAAGGTGGCTCATCTGACCTGGCGTTTGACGCGTTCTTGACAGACTTGCTAAAGAACACCTGTACGGGGAAAAGTGGCTTGTGAGATGTGCAACAGTTCTCTGTTTTTGGATTTTGACTGCCTTTCCCAGATTGCCCAAAAAATAGCTGGAAGTGAAAGAATCATTTTCTCCGCCCCGGGTCTGGGTGCCCGTGTATGGGCCTGGACATGCGCTACATTAGCGCAATAGATTCTGCAATTGTGGCAATAAGATTTTAAACTTTGCTAAAAAAAAGATTTTAAACGACTTTTATAGCGGCACTTTGATGTGTTGCTAACCTGTCATTTACATTTTGCACATATGTGGAGGATGCTATGTGCACAAGGAAAACAATCAGGATGTATCATTGTTGTTGTTTTTAGATCCGGAATTTCTGGTATGTATTAATAATAAGAAGAGGCTTGGTCTAGTTTATGAGCAAAATCGGGTTCGAAAACCGGCAAACACTATTTAGAAATTACACTGTCTACAACTATCACAACATATGACGAAGCCCATTATTGTCATCATTGCCAAGCTTTTCCTAATGATAAGCAGTTTTTTTTAACATATAAGCAGTTTTGACTTCACAGCGAAGGTCCCCAGCCTTGTCTTAAGCTTTGAGCAACAATGAGACAAAAACTTCGTCGAATCATCAAGTGGCTGCCAGGTCCAACACGTCTAAATACGAAGTTTACCACCAAAGTCCTTGTTTTCAACCATTGTCCAAGACCAATTACAAATATGAGCCATCATTGGCGAGCTCGTTGACACCTCAACGCAACAGCTCCGACTTCTCAAAACTTTGTAATTAGGCACTGCCACTAGTCAAGAGGAACCAAGCATGATGCAGGATTCCACGATAATACCTCTAGAAAGGATACGACGCCAAAACCTCTAACCCACGAATGGGCTAGGTTATCGCCGTAGAAACCCGGCAAGGTAGGACTGGGTGAACGGAGGAAGCGGTACCCATAGTTGTCTCTATTCGGGCTTACACCTTGACCTCAACCGGCCAACCCCTGTCGAAAGCAGTTGGGCCTAGACATGCTGGAAGGACCGCTTAGATGCCTAGAGGGGGTGGGTGAATAAGCTCTACAAACTTTTAAGACAAAAGTTAGCATATAAAATCTTTACAACACAGGCAAACCCGGTCAGACCGGGATCACAACCCGGTCAGGCCAACTCTAGGTCAGACCGGGATCATAACCAGGTCAGACCGGGATTGTCAGTACTTCCGGTAGCTATCGGAAGTTCCGACACTTCTGCGCCCAAAAGTGCTTCGAGCCTTTTGCCCCTTAATGTAGATGCAACTTGGAGTATAGAAATGATTATAGATATGTGAATGATTTCACACAGCTCCTGCAAACACAAATCACCACACTCGAGTAGCACAAGCGGAATCACAAATAATATATGCAATGTAAACAAGTGTGAGGCAAACCAAAGGAGAGACACGAGGATTTGTTTGACCAGAGTTTGAAACACCCAAAGGTGCCCTACATCTCCGAAACGGTCTCTTTCCACCAATTCCACTAAGGAGAGTCTTCTTTCCTCTTTCAGCAGGAAGACGAGCCCTTCTTACAATGGCCACCACAGCAGCCCACAACACCCTCGGGTGCTTGTCGGTGACACTTTGCCACCTAGGAACAAACTTCCAAGAGAAACAAATGCAACGAACTAGAATTCTTCAAGTTGCTCAACTACTCAAGATTGGGACAGCTCGCACAATGTCTCTCAAGCCCTCTAAAGCCACCAAGGCAAGCTCACAAAGATTGGCTCACTCTCTAATCAAAGAATATGGAAGTTTGGAGTTAGAACACTCACAAAGAGGAAGAGAGGAGTGGCCAAGTGCTTCCGGTCTTGTGTGGAAGTGGGGAGAACTAGTGGGGAGAACTAGCAGCGAGAAAAGGAGGAGAAGGAGAGGTATAAATAGCCACCAAAGCCAAACTAGCCGTTGGGCTGAGTCAGCAAACCCGGTCTAACCGGGATGAGAACCCGGTCTGACCGAGATTCAAACTGAACTAGCCGTTGGGCTAAAGTCGGTCTGACCGGGATGAAACCCGGCATGACCTACTCCCGGTCTGACCGACATGTCATCCTGGTATGACCGAGTTTGACTGGCAAGCTAGAATTTTGGAGTTTTCTCTCACTCTTTCTTTCTCACATAGGATAACTTGAGCACTATTATTGCTTGTCTCAAACTTCAGTGATGCATCCCTCTTAAGTGTGGCAAAACTCAACTCAAATAAATATAAAATGATTTGAACCACCAATTGAGCTTTTCTTCAACTTAGACTTGATTGCCACTTTGATCATGCAATGTTGAGGGTCTTCATCACTTCAACTTCTTGTGCTTGTCCATCTTGAGCATGTGACTCATGTCTAAGGTTTCAAGTCACAATGAACATTTGATTTGATCTTCCACATTGATAAACACCACTTGATTAGTGCCTCAACTAAATGCAAGTAAATTCCTTCTTCACTTTTAGCTAGGTCCATCGGCTGCCAAGCCATCGCTTGTCCTTCACCTTTCGCTTAGTACCTCAAAGAGATTTCCTTGCTATCTTCACCTTCTCAAGATTAACATGTCTTGTCAATGATTCTAACTAAGATATGAATACCATTTGATTTGCATTGTTGTCTTGTGCTTGAACTAGATTGTATCCAATAATCCTCACAAGCTTGACAACTATCTTTGGTATTTGTTCATGCAAGCTTTATAGTTGAGACCATTGCATATGCAACACTTTGTCTCATTTATTTGATATCACACTTGCTTGCAAAACCTTGCTTCATAATAAACCTTGAACTTAGTTTGACATTTATATGATCACCACACATTATATGAGTCCAACACATAATAATTCACCTGGGACAAAATACCTGCAGGTCTCATAAATATTATTAGTCCCTTAATCGTGTTGTCATTCAATGTGCCAAAACCCACAAGGGCCTAGATGCTCTTTTTCACATGGTAGTAGTAAGGTTGCTTACCAACTATGGGAAAACACCCTTGGCGGCAAAAACAACATAATGCAGGGAGAAAACACAAAGGACCCAATGGGGACCACGAAGTTAATGCATATTCACTTGGTTTGAACCACCCACTGCCAGAGTTGACCATTGAAAGGTCCTAATGACTAGAGGGGGTGAATAGCCTATTAAAAAAATCTACAACAACACTAAGCTAAATGGTTAAACAAATATGAAACAAATCAAGTTTTGCGCTAGTCTACTAAAAATACAAGCCACCTACCACAATTCTAGTAGCTATAACTCTATGTAACACACAAAGGGCTAAGTCACTACCTCTAAGTTAGTGAGCTCTCAAAGACTAACTAAAGAGCCTCACTAACCACTAACAAGACACAAGCTAGCTCTCAAAACTAATTACTCTAAAGAGCTTAGCTACACTAGGAAAGTAATGCAAGAGAGGTAGGATATACCGTTGTGGCAAGTGATCAATCACAATGAATACCAAGAATACCAAGGAGACAATGATGACACAATCAATTTTTCCTCCAAGGTTCACTTGCTTGCCAGCAAGCTAGTCCCCGTTGTGGTGATTCACTCACTTGGAGGTTCACGAGCTAATAGGCATCACATGCCTAACCCGCAATAGGGTGCCGCACAACCAACACAAGATGAGGATCCACAAGCCATGTGCAATCCACTAGAGTTGCCTTTGGCACTCCATCGGGGAAGGCACAAGAACCCCTCACAATCACAATGATCGGAGCCGGAGACAATCACCTTCCTCCGCTCGACAATCCACCAATCACCGGGCCGTCTAGGTAGATCACAAGAGTAACAAGATCTCCACCAGCCCAAATCGCCCAACTAGTGCCACAAGATGCTAGACCACTAAGCAATGCACTAGAGGCTCTCCAATCTCACTCAAGATGATGAAATCAAGTGTGCAAGTGAGTGGAGTGGAGTGCTCAGCTCTCAAAGGGTGTATGCAGCTATTAAAAGTGCCAAGAGGGTGGCCAAGTCTAGCCACCACCTCTACTTATAAGCCCACAAGCAAATAGAGCCGTTACCCCTTGGAGCCAGCTTCTACGAGGTCACCAGACATGGCGGTGGTGGCACCGCCCTATAACACCCCCGGTGTTACACCATAAATCATTTACTAAAACATGTCATGAACATCATGTTTATGTGTTAATGCATGTAATAAAGTGTGTAGATCAATTTCGATAACTTGAAATGGTCAACTAAAATGCGAAACGAAAGTTGATTCGATAGTTATGTTATACACTTAGGGTTTAAAACCATTTTTATTAAGCAAAAATGCTATAGAACATATATGTGTCACATTAATAAAGTTGAAAGTATAAACTTTGTAGATGACAGTGAAATACTTGCGGTCGAAAAATGATATTACTAGCTAATATTTTCACTAGCTTAGAAATCGCAAATGAAAATCAAATTCAGCTCAAAAACTTAGGAATTTTCAAGTCTGTCAACAGTTTGACATTGCTATATTTATCAATTTATTGTGAGAGATTGGGTTAAGCAGTGGTGTAGTGTTATAGCTCGATTTGGTAGTCTCATGTGCCATCTTGAGCATGGTGAAGATGGTTTAGGTTTAGGAGCAACCGTTTGGTTGTGTTGAGCGCTTTAAAATTCTTGCGCGTTACCGGTTTTGGGCTGGTTGGTCGCGTGGCCGCGATCACCGCACTTGGGCACTCGGTGTTGTTGTGTTGGTCACAGGTGCATGTGCGCGTGCTGCCATGCTCGGCCGGCCATGGCCGCCTCTGGCTTGGCCATGACTCGGTTGCCGCTGCCGCTGGCCCCGCCGCACGAAGCCACTGCTGCTACCACCTGCCCCGTCCCACGCTGTGCTGCCGACGTGTCCGCCACTGCTCCTCGCATCGCGACGCTGCTGCTGCCGTCGCATCATCGTCGCGTTTGGGCCAGTCCACTGCACCTCTACACTGTTGCCGCCCCTGTGCGCGTCGCCTCTGCCGCGCGCACGTGGGTGAGCCACCGTCGCCATGCCATTTATGGCACTACGGCGTGTGGGCCACGCCGGTCGGACACGCGCACATGTTGTCCGTAGCGCCAGTGCATGGGCCTCCCGAGCTCATCGCTCGCGTTCCGCCAAGGCATGGATGAGCCGAGCCCACCTGCCGCGCTGTCTCTCTCTTTCCCTCTTTCTCCCTCTGTTTTCTACCGCCGTCGCGTTGTGTCACGGTGAACCCAGAGAGCGAGCACCTCTCATTAATTCCTCGTGCTTGCGTCTTCGCCTTCACACCCCTCTCCAACCGACCCCACCCCACCTTGACTCGCGTCATGGCGAGCTCCAATTTTGGAGCTTTGCTCGCCGCCATGCCATTAAGGCCCATCACCGCCCGTGCCATGGCCAGCCTCCACCACTTCATCCTGCGCCAATTCCTCTACACCACTAGCGAGCCTTGGCTCCCTCTTCGTCGTGCGCATGCTAGTCGTAGCTCTAGTGCCACCTTCTCGCCGCTATTGGTGGCTTTGCCCTTGGAGGCCACGGAGGCAATGACAGGAATGGGGGTGGTGCCCACAGTCCCGATGGGCCCTATTCTTACTAGGATTTCTTGAAGACGCACCCACCCACGTTCACACCGACCACTGAGCCTCTGGATGCAGAGCATTGGCTTCATATACTAGAGCAGAAGTTTCTGCTACTCACTATAACTGAAGAACAGAAGGTGTGCTTTGCAGCGCAGTAGCTGTTGGGTTCTGCCAGTGCATGGTGGGACACGTTCAATGCCATACAGCCGGTGGACCATCGTGTGACTTGGCAGGAGTTTACCGCTGCTTTCAGAGAGTACTACATTCCTGCTGGTGTGCTGAACAGGAAGTTGACAGAGTTCCTAGACCTAAAGCAAGGGAGCATGTCTGTGATGGATTATGTGAGCAAGTTCAACCATCTGGCACAGTATGCTGGGATCCACTTCGATACTGATGAGAAGAAGAGGGGTCATTTCTATCATGGCCTCTCTTATAGTGTGCATAAGGAGCTATACACAGGGAACTACCAGACTTTTGGTGCTATGATGAATGTTGCTATTGCCATGGAGGGACTTCAGCGTGACTCTCAGGCTGAGTGGAAGCGAAAGCGGGTGTTTACTAGGTCTTCTAGTCACCCCTAGGCTTAGAAGGTACAAGTTGTTAGGTGGGTGCCCTATCAGTCTTTGGGTGGGCAGTCGTTCCGTCAGCCTCAGTAGACCTACCAGGCACCTCTCACCTAGTACCATGCACCTACTTAGTAGATGCAATAGTAGCCTCAGGGATAGCAAGTTCTGCCTCGTTAGGGATAGGGGAACAAGCCTGGTGCTTGTTTCAAGTGTGGCAAGGAAGGCCACTATGCTCGAGAGTGTCCACAAAACCAACATGCGTAGTCTTCCTAGCCTTCAGCCAACTCCCATCTGGTCAAGAGGACGATTATCAAGAAGAAGGTGCCCGTAAGCCGCTCTAGACAAGTCAACTTCACTAAGGCTGAGGAGATTTTGCAGAATGAACCAGTGATGGCTGATATGTTTACCATTGATTCCCATCAAGCATATGTGTTGTTTGATTCTAGTGCATCATATTTATTTATGAGCATGGGGTTTGCATAGAGGCACACTATATCTCTTATGGTATTTCCTATTGCTTATAGAATCAGTACTCTGGGTGCATAGTTATGCGTTAATACACGAATAGACATAGTCAGATTAGTGCTAGACACTCACACTTACTGCCTCCAGTTCATGGTGCTGCCTGGGCAAGGCATAGATGCAATTTTGGGCATGAACTGGTTGCAAGTTTATGGGGTAGTCTTGGACCTTAAGTAGAGAGTTGTTGAGTTACGGCTTTCTTCTTCCAAGGATAGGATGTCTCTTCTTATGCCCTCAGATCTAGCCTTACCAGTTGCTGCTAATGTCGAAGCTTCTTCTGATCTTGCCTCTATTCCTATGGTCTGTGAGTTTCCGGATGTCTTCCCTAAAGATCTACCTGGGTTGCCACCAGGATAGAAATGTGGAGTTTTCCATTGAGTTAGAACCTAGCACTGCTCCTATTTCATGGCGTCCCTACCGCATGGCTCCTAAAGAACTAGCAGAAATGAAGAAGCAGTTAGAGGAATTATTGAAGAAGGGATTTATCCATCCTAACTCTTCACCATGGGGTTGCCCAGCTATTTTGGTGAATAAGAAGGACGATGCTCTATGGATATGTGTGGATTATCGCCCTCTCAATGTGGTAACCATTAAGAACAAGTATCCTTTATCTCGTATTGATACTTTGTTCGATCAGTCGGCTGGTGTCAAGGTGTTTTCAAAGATTAATCTTCGTTCTGGATATCATCAAATCAAGATCCAGCCACAAGATATACCAAAGATAGCTTTCTCTACTAGGTATGGACTATATGAATACCTAGTCATGTACTTTGGTCTCACCAATGCTCCTACATTCTTCATGTATCTCATGAATTCAATTTTCATGCCGGAGTTAGACAAGTTTATAGTGGTGTTCATTGATGATATTTTGATATACTCTAAGAACAATGAAGAGCATGCACATCATCTTCGGATAATACTGACTCGATTAAGGGAACACAAGCTATATGCCAAATTCAACAAGTGTGAGTTTTAGTTAGATTGAGTATAGTTTTTGGGACATGTTTTGACACCTGAAGGTATCTCTGTAGACCCAAGCAAGGTGCAAGATGTGTTAAATTGGAAGTCTCTGAAGTCAGTGCATCAGATCCGTCAGTTCCTTGGTCTTGCTGGTTATTATCGGTGCTTCATCCCTGACTTCTCCAAAATAGCCCAACCAATGACTAAGTTGCTCCAGAAAGATGTCAAGTTTGTATGGAGTCCGGCTTGTGAAGAAGCTTTCCAAGCCCTGAAGGAATTTCTTACCTCTGCTCCTATTCTTGCCCAACCAGATATTGACATGCCATTTGATGTGTATTGTGATGCCTCAAGGACTAGATTGGGATGCGTGCTTATGCAGGGTGGGTGTGTGATAGCTTATGCTTCACGCCAGCTGAAAAAGCACGAGGTGAATTATCCCACTCATGATTTAGAGCTAGCTGTTGTGGTGCACGCTCTAAAATTTTGGAGGTGTTATTTGTTGGGAAATAAGGTGCATATTTATATGGATCACAAGAGCCTCAAATATATTTTCACTCAGTCTGAGCTGAACATGAGGCAACAGAGATGGTTGGAGCTAATCAAGGATTATAATTTGGATGTTCATTACCATCCTAGAAAAACTAATGTGGTAGCTGATGCTTTGAGCCAGAAGTCACACCTAGTTGAAAAAGCACCTTTGTCTCTCAACCATGCTGAGGTGCTAGCCCATATTGCTCTAGTCTTGGATATACTTGAGTAAATTATTATAGAGCAAAGGCAAGATGTTTCAGAAATCCCGCATATCAAGAAGTTAATTGCCAAAGGGCATGGTCCTCATTTTAGTGTTGATGACCAAGGTGTAGTGAGGTTTAAGAACAGATTGGTTGTTTCGTCAAGTGAGGAGCTTAGAAGAAAATTTTTGGATGAAGCTCACAACTCCAAGTTGTCCATCCATCTAGGAAGTAACAAGATGTATCATGATTTGCGCCACTTGTATTGGTGGTCAAATATGAAGTAGGATATCACACAGTACATCGTGGAATGCGACACTTGTGGAAGAGTTAAGGTAGACCATATGCGTACACCGGGATTTTTGTAGCCCTTGCCTATCCTTGTTTGGAAATAGGAGAATATTTCCATGGACTTTGTTGTGGGTTTACCCCGCACGTCCAATGTCTATGACTCTATTTGGGTCATTGTGGACCATCTCACTAAGTCCGCTCATTTTCTCCCTGGTAGATACTAGGTATTCAGCCAAGAAGTATGCCAAGTTATATTTTGACCAGATCGTGACCCTGCATGGAGTTCCTCTTACTATTATCTCTGATAGAGGGTCGGTCTTTGTCTCTCGTTTCTGGGAGCAACTTCAGCAATGTCTTGGTACTAGTCTCCTTAGAAGTTTAGCTTATCATCTGCAAACTGATGACCAAACAGAAAGAGTAAATCAGATACTAGAGGATCTGTTGAGAGCTTGTGCTATTTCTTTTCCTGAAAAGTGGGATGAATGCTTGACTCTAGCTGAGTTTTCTTATAACAATAGTTATCAAGAAAGCATTCGAATGGCACAATTTGAGGCCCTGTATGGCAAGAAATGTAGAACACCTCTTAACTGGGTTGAGGTGGGTGATTGTTGATATTTTGGGCCTAATTTTATCAAAGAAGCTCGAGAGCAAGTCAGTATTATTCAGAGCCATTTAAAGGCAGCTCAAAGTCATCAAAAAACTTATGCGGACAAGCGAAGAAGGCCCTTGCAATTTGAAGTTGGTGATCATGTATCTCAAGGTATCTCCCATGAGAGGTGTACATCGATTTGGTGTCTGTGGAAATCTAGCCCCTCACTATGTTGGACCTTACAAGATTTTGGCCCGGTGTGGTTCTGCTGCCTATCGTATCTAGCTCCCGGATATTTTGTCAGCAGTGCATAATATCTTCCATGTTTCCCAGTTAAAGAAATGTTTGTGGGTCTCCGATGAAGCTATGGAAATTGAAGGACTTCCTCTCTAGCCTGACTTGTCTTATATTGAGCATCCTATCAAGATCTTAGATGAAAAAGAAAGAGTGACTAGAAACAATGTGATGAAGTTTTATAAAGTTTAGTGGCAAAATCACTCGGAGGACAAAGCAACGTGGGAGCAAGAAAGCTATATCTTGAAGCATTATCCCCACCTTCTTTCTAGTTCACCGAGGTAATTGTTTCAATAGGAATTTATTTTCTTATCTCTTTTCCCACACTAGGCACAAGAAATCTTGGGACAAGATTTTGTTTAAGGGGGGTAGATTTGTAACACCCTCGGTGTTACACCGTAAATCATTTACTAAAACATGTCATGAACATCATGTTTATGTGTTAATGCATGTAATAAAGTGTGTAGATCAATTTCGGTAACTCAAAATGATCAACTAAAATGAGAAACGAAAGTTGATTCGATAGTCATGTTATATCACTTAGGGTTTAAAACCAATTTTTATTAAGCAAAAATGCTATAGAACATATATGTGTCACATTAATAAAGTTGGAAGTACAAACTTTGTAGATGACAGTGAAATACTTGCGGTCAAAAAATAATATTACTAGCTAATATTTCCACTAGCTTAGAAATCACAAATGGAAATCAAATTCAGCTCAAAAACTTAGGAATTTTCAACTCTGTCAACAGTTAGTCACTGCTATATTTTGCAATTTATTGTGAGAGATTGGGTTAAGGAGTGTTGTGTTATATCTTGATTTGGTAGTCTCATGTGCCATCTTGAGCATGGTGAAGACGGTTTAGGTTTAGGAGCAACCGTTTGGTCATGTTGAGCGCTTTAAAATTCGTGTGCGTTACCGGTTTCGGGCCGGTTGGTCGTGTGGCCGCGATCACCGCGCTTGGGCGTTGGGCGTCACCGCATTGGTCGTGCACGCACTGCCATGCATGGCCATCCATGGCCGCCTCTGGCTTAGCCATGGCTTGGCTGCCGCTGGTCCGTCCGCGGAGCCACTGTTGTTGTTACCTGCCCCGTCCCGTGCTGCGCTACCGACGTGTTTGCCACTGCTCCTTGCATCACGTGACTTGCGCTGTGATCGCATCATCGTCGCATCCGTGCTGGTCCACTACACCTCTGTGTTGTTGCCGCCCCTATGCATGTCGCCTCTGCCGCGCGCACGTGGGCGAGCCGCGGTCGCCATGCCATTTATGACAATGCAGCGCGCAAGCCACGACGGTTGGACACGTGCACACGTTGTCCATAGCGCCGGCACATGGGCCTCCCAAGCTCGCCACTCACGTCCTGCCAAGGCGTGGATGAGCCAAGCCCACCTGTCGCCGTCTCTCTCTTTTCCCTCTTTCTCCCTCTGTTTTCCGACACCGCCGTCGCATCGCATCATGGTGAAGCCAGAGAGTGAGCACCTCTCATCAATTCCTCATTCTTGCATCTCTGCCTTCATGCCCCCTCTCTAGCCGACCCTACCCCACCTTAACTCGCGTCATGCCGAGCTCCAATTTTGGAGCTTTGCCCGCCGCCGTGCCGTTAAGGCCCGTCACCGCCCACGCCGTGGCCAGCCTCCACCACTTCATCCTGCGCCAATTCCTCTGCACCACTAACTAGCCTTGGCTCCCTCTTCATTGTGCACATTCTAGTCACAGCTCTAGTGCCGCCTGCTCGCCACTGATGCGGCCGTGCCTTTGCGGTCCGTTGTTCACCTCTCAGCGCGCACATGGCCAGCCTTGCTCGGGTCATCTTTGGCCGAGCCGGCTTCTTGGTAAGGTCATTGGTGAGCTATCGTTGCTCACCCGCTACTCTACCACATTGATTGTTGCTGTGGCTCACCAGAACGCCATCACCATTGCCATAGGGTGTCCGCCGTCATGGAGAGGAACTTCTACGGCGTCCTAGCTCGTGCAACCGCTGCCCATAGTCTCATGTCAAACCCTAGGTGAGCGTCGGCCTCGTAGATAGATCAACGTGGGTCTCGTGTGGCCGGCGCAAGCGCCAGTGCCACCGCTCGCCGCGCCGGAGCACGTGGGGAAGGCCGGGGGCCTTGCTGTTGTAAAGCGGAGAAAGTCCCGAGGGTTCTGTTGCAAAGTTGCTGTCTATAGAAATAGTAACGTGGACTGCGGGTTGTTTTGCTCAAAGTCCAGGGGCATTTTTGCTAATGTCCCAGCGCGCGGGATTCCCCGTCGTGGGCCGCGTCGCGTTGCAGGCCGGCCTCGCATGGGCCGCGCCTGTGGGCCGCCGCGCGCTCGCGCACTGCGTCGCGTGTGGGCCGCGTTGGGCCAAAATCAGTTTAGCTTTTTCATGAAGAATAGAAATATCTTTTCATTTTAATTCTGAGCTGAACTTTGGTAATTAATATAAAATCATGTAGGTATCCAAAAATTGTGAAACCAATTTTGTTAAGTTCCTAAAATTGTGATCTATCTGTTAGTATATTTAGTTCATATATATACTTGTTGATACCAGAAACTATTAAATCATTTGAGAGTGCTTAATATTATTAGATTAAATATTGTAGGAATTTTTGTGGCAAAATGGTGATAGCTTTAGCTTTGAAAATTTTACGGTAGTTTCATGGTATTATTATGCGCTCACTGTAATTTTTGTAGCTTTAGAATAGACTTAACACAAGGGTAGTTAAATGCTCTTTGTTTCAAATATACATTAAATCATTAGTAGAAATAGAGCTATATCCTTGATTTGTAACGCTAGGTGTTTGTTAGTTGAACCCAACACTTTACTTGATGAAGATGATAGTTAGCTTAGTATCTTGGTCATTAGAGCTAGCTTAGTAGTTTACCATGTGTATTCTTATTTTAAGAGTTGCTATTGTCAAAATGCTAAGTGTTGCATCATCATCGCATGCATGTAGAGAACGAGTTGGCGGAGATCATGACCATCGGAGATCATGAGTTCAAGGAGGTGATCAAGGAGTACGAGGAGGAGATCCTCATGCAGGAAGAGGTCCCAAAGCCACCACTGACTGACTGAGTTGACATCACGCCTGCCCAAGGCAAGCCCCGGTGCATAACCCTTATTTTGAATGATCACTGGATATATATATATATATATGTGTGATGTGCATTTACATTACAGGATTTATATTGAAACTATATGCATAGATAACCTACCTATGAGTCCTACTTGCATAGGTTGAGTAGCTACTATGCTTAGGCTATCGGTAGCGTGAGTAACCTGCCGTTACTCACAATAGGTGATTATTATTATCACCCTCATGATAAAATGGTGAAAAGAAATGGAGATCGGGCAGGGATATGGTACAGGTATTGGTGGGTGTAAGAGGTTGTGTCCCACGACCAATGGGGCATAGCTTGGTTACACTATTTTTCCTGTCCATGTCGGTTAAGGACAGGCCATTGCCTTGGATTCTAGTTAGGTCATAGACTTATTATCCTGAGCACATACTTTCTTATTGGAGCGGGAAGGCTCGTTGCTCTCTTGTCATGGGTTCTGGCTCTTTCTAAAATGACTGTTTGGAGGCGGGGATGGTGGAGGTCTAAGCACCACACTGAGTCTAGGACTCAGGTGTGGGGGCTTGGAGTCCAAGTTTGGACGAGGACCTAGACCCCTTGACATGAGAGTGGTGGGTTGGTCTTGCTTGTGCCTGGGGTACAAGCGGGGCATGTGTTTCGGGGTACCCAGTTGGGCTACATTGGTTCGCAAATCACCGTGTAATACGGTAGCACCGTAGTAAGAACTAGAAGATGAAAGATGGTGAAATGGATCTAATTGCTCAACTCTTGCTTGAAAGTAGAACAGGTGCTTACATAGAATGGTTAGCTAATGAACTAATAATGACTACTAATAAAACATACATAAGGATTCACTACTAGTAATGCTTTTTGCAAAAAGGAAACCTAGCAAACCATAAAGCCTATCATATCCTTTGGAGTCGAGAAAGTCTTCCCACTAGTCGGGTAAGTCTTGCGAGTATATTATGTACTCAGGGTTTGTTCTACTCTATTGTAGGTGCAGCTTGAGGAGTAGCTGTTGTGTGGAGGATTCTTCTAGTGGGCACAGACGGATCCTTGTATCTTATCGTTAGATGTTTATTTTAATTCCGCTGTTTAAATTCTGCACTTTGAACTTGGTATTGTAATAATGTATTTCTAAGAACTCTTGTTGTATGAAATGGACTAAGTATTGTAAACTCATTCTCATTATTGGAACCTAGAGGAAAAACATTGATTGTTTGAGTTCTCCCTTGGGGTGTGCTCGACGGAACCGTCTGATGTAGGCAGCTTTCGGGGTGCTTAGTGTCTGGTGGAAGATGAGTGCCTCCGGAAGCGTGCTATTTTGTGTTGTTCTGCCACACGCCCTAGGGGTGGCGGTGCCCCCCCCAATGGTTGATTCCAATGGCTAGCTACCCGAAAACACTACCCTCTAGAAAAAAGTTCTGGTGCACCACCCTCAGGGCGGCGGTGCCCGCGGCGGTGACCATCCCCAATTCACCCAGTCTCTGGAAAAATACGGCGGTGGCACTGCCCCACCTGGGGCGGTGACCGGGCGGTGCAACGCCCTCAAAGTGGCGGTGTACACTAAACGCAATGGTGCTCGCGTGCACTCAGCTGCTTCTCGGCCACGTTCAGGTGGGCACCACCAGGCGGTGCCACTGGATAGGGTGGCGGTGCCCCACCAGAGCACCCACCTCTCGGCCTCCTCAGCTGGTCACCGCCATAGGGGTGGCAATTCACCGGACAGGGCTTGGCAGTGCCCTCGGGGTAGCACCACAAGCCCGGCTACGCCTCCCTTTCTTTGCCTTTTTCACCACCTTTGCAAATGTGCTAACACTTCACCATCACATACAAGTATGTTAGCATTTTAACAATCATTTTTCAAAGGTTAATCACTTTCTCACCAATTGTGCACTAGGCCTAAAATGCATATGCATGTTTTCCAACACCTAGTGGCACTAGATGATTGAGTTGTCCGATAAGAGCTTCTCTCTTAATAGTACGATCATCTATCCTAAATGTGATCACACTCTCTATAGTGTCTCGATCACCGAAAACAAAATGGCCCTATGGATATCACCTTTATCTTGAGCCCATTTTATTTTTCTCTTTCTTCTTTTCCAAAGTCCAGAGCTTGATCATCACATGTATTCACACCATCACCATGATCTTCATGTCATGTGGCCATCTTGAAAGGTCCTTGTTTGGTTTTGGTAATTGAGTGACAACCTAGGTGGATTAATTGTGTTTAATGTGAGATACACATGTGATTAGTCCATAGGTACATCATGTGTGAGCAACCTTTGCCATGGAGGTGAAATAGCTTGGAGATGTTGCAAAGCTCACACATGTGATGAAGGAGCTCATTGCATATGAGACATGATAATGAGTCATGTGATCAAGGTGGAGAAGATCAAGACAAGACTTGGCTCGATGGACCGGTTGCAAGTGTGAAGGGCAAGTTGAGTGATGACTTGGCGTCGATGGACCGAAGCAATGGTGAAGAGCAAGTGAAGTCAAGATCGATGAACTAATACGGTCACGCGATGATATGAACTAGATCATATCATTTTGTGAATGGTTGGTGCATATGTTGCATCAACAATGGAGGAGATGGAATGGAATGCGCAAGGCAAAGGTATAACCTAGGGCATTTAATTTCACCGATCATACATGTGTAGAGAAGTTGATGACCGAGTTTAGGATAGATGGCCATACTATTAAGAGAAGCAAACTTGTTTGCATATCGTTCATCTAGTGCCACTTGAGCGATCTAACCTTGCATACGTGTTAGGATCGAGTGGCGTGGGGAAAAGAGTGCTAATCCTTTGGAAAAATATTTGTGAAAAGCTAACACACTTGCACAAGGTGTTGTTCACTCAGTGGTGTTAGCACATTTACAAAGGTGTTGGAAAAGGTGAAGAAGAGGAAGCAAAACAGGGCTCGAGGTGGTGCCTAGGTGGCACCACCACCCCTTGTCTGGTGCACCGTCACCCCTATGGCGGTGCCCACTAGGACCTGACAGAGAAGGGCCACTATGGGGTGGTCACCGGACATGACGGTGTTCACCGCCATGGGCACGGTGGTGCACCGTCACTGCCTGTCCGGTGCCACCACCTTGTTTCACCCGAGGGCAGCGAGTTGGATTTATAACTGAGGGGGGCACCGCCATAGTCACTACCATGGGTGCGGTGGTGCACCGCCCTATTTATCTAGAGAGGAGGGAAAACTAGGGCTTGGCCAGGGTGGCACCATCACCCCCTTTCCGCTGCCACCGTCGCCCCTGTCCAGTGACCAACTAGCCATTGGTCGACCATTGGAATTCGATCGTTGGGGCACCATCACCCCCTGTCCGGTGACCGCACCGCCCTGTCCGGTGCCCTCGTAGAAAAGGGAATCTTTAGAGTAGCAGCTCTATTTTGTGTGGGGGCTTATAAATAACCCCTTGGTAGGCCTTGGGCGGGTTGTTGAGCACCCTTAAGCCTTGGTGGTTTGTGTGGGTGTGCTTGGATGCCCTCTAACTCACTTGTGCTTGCAAGAGTGCGATCCGATTATGAGTGAGTGTGATTCTAGTGCGTTGCATCGAGTGGCACTAGGTGATCGAGTTGCAAGCCGGTGGTGATTGTTACTCTTGGAGGTTGCCACCTCCTAGATGGCTTGGTGGCTTGTGACTCCAATGAAGCACGCGAGAAGATTGTGCGGTGCTCTAGAGGAAGATTTGTGAGGGGAATTGTGCTCACCCCATGGGGATCGGGAAGAGCGACTCTTTTTGAGCGTGTCATTGAGCTACCCTCACTTTCAGGGTAGGTTCTTGTGGTACCTGACGTGCGGGATTGGCGAGTGATGCCAATTAGCCACCGAACCACCAAGTGAGCGGTCGACACAACAGGGACATAGCTTGGTGGCAACCAAGTGAGCCTTGGGAGAAAATCACCGTGTCAACATTGTCTTCATCATCTTCTCGGTGGTTTGCTTTCCACGAAACACAAGCTTGTATTACTTTTATTTACATTGTGCTTGTGTAGTTGCTCTTGTGACTAGTTTAGCTTTAGTAGCTTGCTTGTTGCCTTCTTGCTTGTGTAGCATAGAAGTAGCTCCCTTGCGTGGCTAATTTGGTTTTAGTAACCTTATTAGTCACATTGCTTAGTTTGTGTAGCTAAGTAATTTGCGCTCTCTAATTTGGCTTGTGTAGCCTTGTTATTGAGCATTGCTAGTGAGCTTAGGTGGCTTTGTGCTTTTGCATCACTAGTTGTGTAGGAGCTCCCTCGGTTGCTTGAGTACTAGTGCATAGGTTTGTGTGACCTTGCTCTAGAATTGTTTAGGTGAGCTCTAGCTAGACCGGCACCTTAGTTGCTTGTTTAGGATCTTTTCAAGGTGCTTGATAACTTGGAGGGGTGTAGTCTTGGCTAGACCGATAGTTTTAATTCCGCATTTGTTACGGTTAGCTGATACGATTGTTTAGAGAAAGGACTATTCACCCCCCCTCTAGTCTGTCATCTCGACCTCTTCACCGACCCGAGAGGATGGCGAACTATGGGCTAGATGTTGAGTGTCCACACATATTTGATGGCACACACTTTGCACGTTGGAGAAATTGGATGACTTGTAATTTTAAGTTTATTTCTCCTCAAATGTGGTGGATTGTAGATGTGGGATTTTCTCATACGATTGATAGAAAAGATGCAACTCAAGCGCAAAAGAAATGCCTACATTTCGATTGCTAAGCTACTAATATTTTCTATCAATCTATGAAAGATAACATATTTGGTGAGATCATGGATATGAAGTGTGCCCATGAGATTTTGATTTATCTCAATAAGAAATATGGGGCGGTCTCCGATGATGATGATGATGATCACAAGGAGGCACATGAGGATGTTGAGCATTGCCACAATCCGATGATTGTGGAAGATTGCTTCACCTCATGGTCAAGTGATGATGATGCTACAAGGCAACCGATGATGATACTCCATGCACACTTGATGGTGATGATGATGGTTCATGCTTCGGATATGAGAGTGATGCTTCTACAAGCTCTCCAACATCACCACATTGCTTCATGTCACATAGTGACGCAAAGGTATCTATTGGTGGTGTGATTGTTGATTGTGATGATCCAAATTTTGAGCTTGTATGCAAACTCACTAAGGATTTAAGAAATGAGATGGCAAAAACAAGTAAATTGGAAAATGAAAACTCATTTCTAAAGAACACATGTCAACAACAAAAGCATTTACTTTATGTTACTACTTGTTCACATGAGGAGCTAAAATTGGCTCATGAGGAACTTAGTGTTGCTCATGATAACTTGATACAAGACCATACTTTTCTCACTAAGAAACTTTCCAATGGAAAGACTAAAACTAGTGAGAGCTCATCACTTGGGTCAAATTATCAATCACATAATGTTGCTAACCCATGTGATGTAGGCAAGAAGCATATATCCACCTCTTGTGATGATTTATTAGATATGCTATGTTCTTCACATATAGATGCTTGTTCTTCTTCTATGTCTTGTGAGACTAACCTTTTGAAGGAGAACAATGAGCTCAAAAAGAAAGTGAAGAATTTGGGCAACAAGCTAGAGAGGTGCTACAACTCAAAAGTCACCTTTGAGCATTTGATGAAGACTCAAAGAAACTTTAGTGACAAGAGTGGCCTTGGCTTCAAGAAGAAGATGACAAAGGGCAAAAGAAAAAGAGAAAAGAAGATGAAGAAGAAAGTACGTGAGAAGCTTTCTCATTTCATGTGCTATCGATGCCATGAAGTGGGTCATCTTCATGATCAATGCCCTAATATTGAGAAGCTCAAGAAGATGAAGGAAGAAGAGAGGCTCAAGCATGTCAAGTGCTTCAAGTACCACACTTGGGGTCACCTCACCTCAATGTGCCCAACCAAGCAATTGGTGAAGCAACAAGTAGAGCCTCAACCAAAGCCATAAGTTGATCAAGAGAAGACACCCCAAGAGCAAGTCAAGATCAACCATGATGGTGGTGACTTAATGATGAAGAGAACAAGAAGGGGTGGAAAAGCAATGCATTCAATGCAAACTCAAGATGCCAAGATGATGAGCAAGAATGAAGATAAGAAGAAAGTCTATGCTCACATCAAGTGCTACAAGTGTGGAGATATGTGACAATTTGCCTTGGGGTGTCCTACCAAGCTTGAGAAGAAGGCTCAAGCAACTCATGAGAGGCAAGGCAATGAGAAGCACCACATGAGCAAGGAAGAAAAAGCTCAATCAAAGAGGAAGTGCTACTCATACCAGGAAAGGGGACACATGGCACATTCATGTCCTCTAGGTAACTCTCCTAAGCCTATTTCAATTGATGATTCTATGCTTAGGAAGGATGGCAATGGTTCCTCATTGGTTGCAATTGCAAAACATCCCGCTACTCATACTAAGGCAATGCCTAAGTATGTTGCTCCTAACTTGAGAAGATCCAAACTTGTTTGGGTACCATCAAAACGTGGATGAATGTTTGTAGGTACCATGGCATTGGAGGCTTGATTCAATTGATCTCACATTGTTCATCATATGTTGAGTCAAGTTATAAAGCTTAGTGCACATCCAAACCCAATGCCAAGTGAAAATTGAGTGAAGTCTAAGTGCTACAACATACAAGTGCAACATTCTTATTGTGGATGATTTATTGATATATTTGATAGCCTGCAAAGATATGAGTTGATTGAATTGGATAAATATGCAATGTTGCTTGCTATAAAATGTTTGAATGGATAAATAGCTTAGTAATCAAGTTTGGGTTGATTTGTGTTGGATAAATTCATGAGATGACTTTTAGTAAGTGGATTGAATTGATATATGTCTTGTGAAAGTATTCAAACAAGTTAGTTTCAAGTTTGATTCATATTTGATAAAGTATAGCTCAAGTGATTAAAATCTGTCCTAAATTAAAAATCTGAGCTAGCTGAGATCAAGTCTGAGTTTGAGTGATTAAAATCTATTTGGATTGGCTTGAAATTTGGTATGCATGCTATAGACTTATGTTATAAGATGCTGTACAAATTTTATGAGAATTGGATAAGAGATGCTTTGGTTTTGGAGTAGATCTTGTCAGCTATAGTGCAGCAGTTTTCAGCATGTAGTAGTGGTGGAAGAATTGAAATCTAGTAGCAATCTAGAAGTCAAATGAAGCCCAAATTTTTACATCTGCTAGATGACTTAGTGGAGCACATCTTCACCAAATTTCATGGTATTTCGATCTGTACATTGGGAGATATAGATTTTTCTTTGAAGAGTACGGATTCTTCCAGAAAAGTGACATCTATTGGATTGATCAAGAGTCACTTTGATTGAAAGGTCCTCAAATTGAAAACATGTTTATAAGTGTTTGAGGTACCTAAATTTGGTTTTGGATTGATCTAGAAGCATTACAATCAAAGAGTACAATGCCATTTGATTGTGGAGTGTATTTGGCACACATTTGGTACTCAAATTGAAGATCAAGATCAAACTTAAGATGAAGATGAAGTTTAAGTTGTAGAGATTATTGGAGATCATTTGGTAGAAAGAAAAGGACTTAAACAAGTAGAAAGAAAAGGACTTAAAGAAGGTTTCATGGTTACTCATCAAGTTAAGTCCATCACTTAGATCAATCAAACAAAGTCAATTCAAGAGAGTATCAATAATGGTTATTTAGAGAGAGGGTCACTTCTCTCTAGTGTAGGAGCTTGCCGCCTATATGTAGATAAACCAAGTGTGGTACTTGGAAGGCTAACATGGAAGTGGTGATCTAAGAAACATTTGAGATACTTAGTTGAAGCAATCAAAAGGGTTGATCAAGAAAAGCAAGCAACACCCAAAAGAGAGCTAGTCATGATATTTCAAGTGGTATTGTCACAACTGATATTTTCATGCAAGCAAAGATGAAATGAAGAAGCAATCCAACCACAACAAGAAAGTGCACTTAATCATTAGTTGTTCTTAAATCATATGGGTGAAGAATGGACTCCATCTATGATGATTGGTCTTCACAAAGCTTATAATTGGACTTCATATTGTTGTTAGAGAAATGTATTGGAATCTATGTGACTATCCTCTTCTCCAACATAGCAAAGGTATCATTATAATGTGCATGATCATTTTCATCCCTTACTAGTATGCGGTTAGTGCATATAGTACATGCCTAATAGGATCATGCATGACAAATGAAAATTTAAATTCATAGCCTACCACTATTGCTTGAATAGTTAAATGATCTAGTGGTATGTGTATGAGTTTGTTCATGAGCTAGTGAACCTAAAGTACTTGATCTATTTTGGATTACTAACAAGTGACAAGTACAACATTGGCAAAATAACCCTTGCAAGAGGTGTGAAGAAGCTTGTCATTGGTTCAAACCGGACTTAGAAGGTTAGGCAAATCAATTTAGTTCAAGTCAACTTAGAATCTCATGATAAGTAACAAGAGTACAAGCACAAGACAACAATGCAAATGAATATCTAGTTTGTTTGTTTCAAGTGGTATCTAGACTCAAGTATTGAATCAAAAGTTCACAAGTGGTGTCTAGATCAACTCATAAGTGATATCCTACAAGTGGTACCCATGAAGATAGCAAATGTTCAAGAAATGGTTTTATTGACAAATCCAACAAGTGGTTCCATACTAGAAAATTCTTCCACGTGGTATCACATTTCTACACATGGTAACAATCATACAAGACGGTGGTTCCACAAGTGATCCTCAACTTTAAGTGATCATCAAGTGAAGCAAGTTTCCTCAAATACAAGAGCTCAAGCATATCAAATGGATGACCCATGCTATGACATAGGGGGAGGTGTCCCGCCAATTGGTATCAAGGTTACAAGATCCTACACATGGTGTCTAAAGAGCTATACAAGTAGTGTCCATCAAAAATACGAGATTCAAGTGTCAACCTTCTACCCCAATTCAACCCTTTGTATCAAGAAGATGCACACCTTTTATGGAAATTGATGACAAAGGGGGAGAGATTGATACAAACATATGAAATATGCAAGAGGCATTAGGGAAGTTGGATTTGGACATGGATATGGACAAAGAGGGAGCAACATTGAGGAATTGAGAAGGATCAAAATTCTTGTACAAGAGAAACACAAGTTTGATTGCATTTGACATGTGCATATTCATGTGCTTGCTTGCATTGCATAAGTTTTTAAATTTAATATGCATGATTGTGTGTTGTATGCTAGTTGTAGAATTTGATTGATGAAATGATAACTAGCATGCATAGGATGGTAGCTAGACTTGTATTTCTACACGCGGTACTAGGACCTTACTTATAATGTTGATCTCATGGGGTTTCTAGTATTTTTGTTGTCTAGCTACTCATGGTGCTAAGGATGGTGTTAAAATGTGCATTCCGATTGGTATCATGCATCAAAGGTTAATTCTATACACCTTAGCATCATTGGTAGTAATTACTCTCCCACACTTCCAATCTATGCATATGTGCGAGCTTCAAACCAAACACTCTAGCACATATGTAGGGGGAGCTAATACTACCAATTTGGGTTTGTGGTACTTGTCCAAAATCATTTACACATGGTAAAATTACTTGGGCAGGCAACATGAATCCATTTGAGCTTAAATTCCATATCTTTGTAGAGTTGTGATCAATTACCAAAAAGGGAGAGATTGAAAGGTCCTTGTTTGGTTTTGGTAATTGAGTGACAACTTAGGTGGACTAATTGTGTTTAATGTGAGATACACAGGTGATTAATCCACAGGTACATTATGTGTGAGTAACCTTTGCCATGGAGGTGAAATGGCTTAAAGATGTTGCAAAGCTCACACATGTGATGAAGGAGTTCATTGCATATGAGACATGACAAGGAGTCATGTGATCAAGGTGGAGAAGATCAAGACAAGACTTGGCTCGATGGACCGGTTGCAAGTGTGAAGGCCAAGTTGAGTGATGACTTTGGTGCCGATGGACCAAAGCAACGGTGAAGAGCAAGTAAAGTCAAGATCGATGAACCAATATGGTCATGTGATGATATGAAGTGGATCATATCATTTGGTGATTGGTTGGTACATGTGTTGCATCAACATTGGAGGAGATGGAATGGAATGCGCAAGGCAAAGGTATAACCTAGGGCATTTTATTTCACCGGTCATAGGCGTATAGAGAAGTTGATGACCAGGTTTAGGATAGATGGCCGTACTATTAAGAGGAGCAAACTTGTTTGCATATTGGTTATTTAGTGCCACTTGAGCGATCTAACCTTGCATACGTGTTATGATCGAGTGGCGTGGTGAAAAGAGTGCTAATCCTTTAGAAAAATATTTGTGAAAAGCTAACACATGTGCACAAGGTGTTGTTCACTCGGTGGTGTTAGCACATTTGCAAAGGTGTTGGAAAAGGTGAAGAAGAGGAGGCGAAACCGGGCTCAAGGTGGTGCATGGGTGGCACCGCCACCCTTGTCCGGTGCACCGTCACCCCTGTGGCGGTGCCTACTAGGACCTAACAAAGAAGGGCCACTGTGGGGTGGTCACCAAACATGGCGGTGTTCATTGCCATGGGCATGGTGGTGCACCATCACTGCCTGTCCGGTGCCACCGCCCTATTTTACCCAAGGGCAGCGAGTTGAATTTATAACTGAGGAGGTCACCGCCATGGGTGCGGCGGTGCACCGCCCTATTTATCCAGAGAGGAGGGAAAACTGGGGCTCGGTCAGGGTGGCACCGCCATCCCCTATCCGGTGCCACCATCGCCCCTATCTAGTGACCAACTAGCCATTGGTCAACCATTGGAATTCGACCGTTGGGGTACCGTCACCCCCTGTCCGGTGACCGCACCACCCTGTCTAGTGCCCTCGCATAAAAGGGAATCTTTAGAGCAACGGCTCTATTTCATGTGGGGGCTTATAAATACCCCCTTGGCTAGCCTTGGGAGGGTTGCTGAGCACCCTTAAGCCTTGGTGGCTTGTGTGGGTGTGCTTGGATGCCCTCTAACTCACTTTTGCTTGTAAGAGTGCGATCCAATTGCGAGTGAGTGTGATTCTAGTGCATTGCATCGTGAGGTTGCATCGAGTGGCACTAGGTGATCGACTTGCAAGCCGATGGTGCTTGTTACTCTTGGAGGTTGCCACCTCCTAGATGGCTTGGTGGCTTGTGACTCCATTGAAGCACGCGAGAAGATTGTGTGGTGCTCTGGAGGGTGATTTATGAGGGGGATTGTGCTCACCCCATGGGTATCGCGAAGAGCAACTCTAGTTGAGCGTGTCATTGAGCTATCCTCACTATCGGGGTAGGTTCTTGCGGTGCTCAACATGCAGGCTTGGCGGGTTGAAAGGTCCTAATGGCTAGAGGGGGGTGAATAGCCTATTAAAAATTCTACAACAACACTAAGGCAAGTGATTAGTAAATAAGATGGCGAAGTGAATTTTGCGCTAGCACTACACTTGTGTTGCAAGCCACCTACCCAATTCTAAAAACTATGATCTCTAGTATATCACAACAAGACTAAGTCACTAATTTACACCTAGGTGAGCAAGCTAGCAAGAGAACTACAACTAAGAGCTACACTAACTAGTTTGAATTACCACAAGCTCTACACAAGTAAAGGCACAATGTAATACAAGATAGTGGTAGAGAGATATACCGCTGTGGTGAGAGATCAATCAATGAATACCAATAAATACCAAGGAGACAATCATACACAATGATTTTTCCTCCAAGGTTCACTTGTTTGTTAGCAAGCTAGTCCCCATTTTGGCGATTCACTCAAATGGAGGTTCACGCACTAATTGGCATCACACGCCAAACCCGCAACCGGTACCATACAACCAACACAAGATGAGGATCATACAAGCCACGAGTAATCCACTAGAGTACCTTTTGGCTCTCCATCGGGGAAAGGTCAAGAACCCCTCACAATCACCACAATCGGAGCTGGAGACAAACATCTTCCTCCACTCGATGATCCTCGCTACACCAAGTTGTTTAAGTGGCGGCAACCACCAAGAGTAACAAGCGCATCCCGCAGCGAAACACGAACACCAAGTGCCTCTAGATGCAATCACTCAAGCAATGCACTTGGATTCAATCTCAATCTCACAAAGATGATGAATCAATGATGGAGATGAGTGGGAGGGCTTTGGCTAAGCTGACAAGGTTGCTATGTCAATGCAAATGGCCAAGAGAGTGAGTTTGAGCTGACTATGGGGCTTCAATAGAGCCCCCAACCAAATAGAGCCATTGGGCTCATACTGCTCTGCCTCCATGAGGTGACTGGACGCACAGGTCGGGTCGATCGGACGCATGACCCAACGTTCGGTCCGTGGATCTACGCCACGTGTTCCTACCTTTGATTCTCCACCGCGTGATCCCAACGGTTAGATTCGCTCGCGCTAGCACTCAAGTGACGACCGAACACACAGGAGACATGACCGAACATGCTGGTGCCAGCCCTGCTCATGCCGCGCCCATGCCATCACCCAACGATCAGACGCGCCGCTCCCCTCGATAACCCAACGTCAAATCATTTCCAGTAAGCATCTAGAGGCGATTTTTTGTGACCGGACGTGTCCGCTTAGGTGTGATCGGACCCAGGCCAGAGTTCGATCCTTCTTCCCCTCTACGTCAGCGTATGTCACCTTCTGACCGGACACATGCCCTACGCGTCCAATCACATTCACTATTTAGCATCTGGTCAAAGGACCAAGGGTGGCCTTCACTGTGCGCCACTGACCGAACACGGCTACTGAGTCTAGTCGCTGCTAGAGCAGCGTCTGGTCACCTCGAGACAACCCCTTCTCAACTCCAGCTTTGCCACCCTTGATCAAATGTACCAACCACCAAGTGTATCACCTTGTGCACGTGTGTTAGCATATTTTCACAAACATTTTCAAGGGTGTTAACACTCACTAGAATCTAAATGCATATGCAATGAGTTAGAGCATCTAGTGGCACTTTGACAACCACATTTCGATATGAGTTTCACCCCTCTTAATAGTATGGCTATCGATTATAAATGTGATCACACTCACTAAGTGTCTTAATCACTAAACCAAAAAAAGCTCCTATCAAGTTTCACCTTTGCCTTGAGCTTTTTATTTTTCTCTTTTTTCTTTTCCAAGCCGAGCACTTGATCATCACCATGGTCACACCATCATCATGATCTTCACCACTTGCTCCATTACTTGGAATGTGCTACCTATCTCATTATCACTTTGATAAACTAGGTTAGCACTTAGGGTTTCATCAATTCAGCAAAACCAAACTAGAGCTTTCACAGGTGATGCCAATTAGCCACCGAACCACCAAGTGAGTGGTCGACACAATGGGGACATAGTTTGGTGGCAACCAAGTGAACCTTGGGAGAAAATCACCATGTCAACATTGTCTTCATCATCTTCTCGGTGGTTTGCTTTCCGTGAAACACAAGCTTGTATTACTTTCTTTTACATTGTGCTTGTGTAGTTGCTCTTGTGACTAGTTTAGCTTTAGTACCTTGCTAGTTGCCTTCTTGCTTGTGTAGCATAAAAGTAGCTCCCTTGCGTGGCTAATTTGGTTTTAGTAACCTTGTTAGTCACATAGCTTAGTTTGTGTAGCTAAGTAATTTGCGCTCTCTAATTTAGCTTGTGTAGCCTTGTTATTGAGCATTGCTAGTGAGCTTAGGTGGCTTTGTGCTTTTGCATCACTGGTTGTGTAGGAGCTCCCTCAGTAGCTTGAGTACTAGTGCATAGGTTTGTGTGACCTAGCTCTAAAATTGTTCATGTGAGCTCTAGCCAGCCCGGCACCTTAGTTACTTGTTTAGGATCTTTTCAAGGTGCTTGATAACTTAGATAGAGGGGTGTAGTCTTAGCTAGACCGATAGTTTTAATTCCGCATTTGTTACAGTTAGCCGATGCGATTGTTAAGAGAAAGGACTATTCACCCCCTCTCTAGTCCGCCATCTCGACTGTAAGGGACCATGATGCCTAAGAGGGGGGTGAATTAGGCAACTTAAAAATCTACTCTAAACTATGGCCTCTAATTCCACCTTAGCAAAACCTATGCAAGAAAGTAATCTATCTAAATGTGCAACTACGGTTTTGCTAATGTGTTGCTATCTCTATCGCAAAAGAGTCTTGCAACCTAGGTTCCAACCCTATCATCTAGCCTATCAACTAAGCTAGGAAAGTAAAGCACACAACCTAGGTAACAAAGTAAATGCGGTAGGTAAAGATGAGGTAGAGAAGCAAACTCCCACCGACGATTCCGGTATTTTTACCGAGGTATCGAGAAGCGCTCAAGCTTCCCCTAGTCCTCATTGGAGCCCCTCGCAAGGAATCCCTCATAAGGGCCAAGCTCCTAGTCGGGTAACTCTGTGGATAGCCCTGGGCCTTCCCCACGCGTAAGTGGGTCTCCGGTGTGCCTTCCGGCCAACCTCTCCCGGATCGCTCCTCGTCGTCTTCACTATCAAGCTTCCGGCCAAACTGTCGTGGGCCTTGTTCCCTTCGGTACACGGTGGCAGCCACACCACAAATGCGGTTGGTGTGATCTCACATGACTACAAGCCCTTTCGATGTACAACAACGGTACATGCAAGCACCGAGTGATAAGAGGTGTGCAAACCTCACTAAACACTAGGCCTAAACCTAGAGCAAGCGCATAAGCGGTGGTCTAATCAACCTAAGCACTTCGCAAAGCACCTACGCTAATCACCTAATGAATCACTAAGCACTATGCAAGTGGAGATCACTAAAGTGGTCTAACAACACCATTGGTATGTTTCCTCAGCTCTCCACCCCTCAAATGGCCGGTTGGGGGTCTATTTATAAGTCACATGGAGAAAGTAGCCGTTGGGGATGAAACCCAGCTTTCTACCATTGACCGGACGCGCAGGTCGTCCTGATTCGACGCGTCCAGTCATCTCGACCGTTGGCGCTCACTGTTTATCAGACTCTCTGGTGAGTCCAGTCGCTTACCATCTGACGTGTTCGATCGACGTTTTGCCACTCTGGAACCTATCTGGACTCGATCGAACGCTACTGCCTGGCGCGTCCGGTCGTCCACAGCTGTTGCATTTGGTCCTCATTGAGTTGTTGCCATGATGATGAATAGTGCCATTATCACATCCGGTTACCTACTAACGCTTGCCGCTGTCTTGGACTACCCATTAGACATGTTCGGTCCTTACGAAGGACGTGTCTGATCGCCTCTACCAAGCCTGTTTCTTCACGGTTTTGCGTCCGGCTTGGTTCCCATCTTCGTGCTTGGACTTTGCTTGATATCTTGGGTCTTCTCTTGTGCTTCTAAGGTCTTGCTTATAGCATTGATCGTTGGATCATCATGTCGCCTTCGTCTAAGTCACGTCTTGCACCCTATTGAACTACAAAACAATTACTTGCAAATTCATTAGTCAATTTAGTTGTGTTGGTCATCAAACACCAAAATCCAAAGTAAATGGGCCTAGGGTCCATTTTCCTTACAATCTCCCCCTTTTTGGTGATTGATGACAACATGACCAAAGCAAGCAAATAATAAAAATTTTAGAATTTAAAAACTATCTGCTTGCTAGGATGCAATGCAACGGGCAAGGTTATATGATGCTAAAAGATACCATGTGTAAACATCTTTAGAAACTTATCTTGCCCTTGCAAATGTCCCCATGTGTCATTATGGATTTAAGCCTCCCCTAACTCCATTATCTCTTATAAATTATTATGATCGAGCTTGCTTTTGGTTCTACAAATTCTCCCCTTTGAATCAAACACTGAAAAGGAAGACATTAATAACACAAGGGAGGGTCAAACTTTGTGATCCTTTTGTATGTGGAGTGGAATAGGTCATAAAATTTGACTCTCACATTATATAGACTAAGCTCCCCCTAAATATATGCATACATATAGTGAAGGATGAAATATATGCATAATTGACAAATTAATGCTCAAGGGAGTTTAATCTATATAATCATGGAGAAAGCATATAAATACCAAAGTAAAATCAGCATGATGATATCGGTAGAAATACCACATGTGAAAATCAATTTGATTAACACCACTTGTAATAGGTGGTGATCATTTAAAGTTTGATGCTTATCTCCGGGGACTCCATTTTCCTTGCAATGAGACTACTCCACACATGATAAGCTTAAAATAGCGTTAGTTTCAAAGCATCCAACTTGTAGAATAACCTCTCCCTAAATTTGTGCATACAAGCATGGAATACTTGTAGGAGACATGCACATTGATTTTAGAATCAAAGATACCACTTGAAAGATGATATCACATGAGTGTGAGAATCATTTTCAAAAGTGATAATCGGGGGAAATTATCTACAATTTGGACTTTGGCACATATTAGATAAACAATTGTAAAACAAGCTATGTGCCATACTCCTAAGCAATTTAAACCATGTAGGTTTACTCCAAGGGTAAGAGTGATACCGAGCAAGCCTACCATAAGATATACCTAGTGTATGCATGACAAAAGATTAAACATGCAAATGCAAACCTAGACACAAAAAGGAACTAGATGCTAATTGAGATTGCAAGAAATTAAATCTAGTTACCTAACATGGGAAGGGAATTTGGGTCCATAGTATTCACTAACCCACTTGGCAATTACCTTGACCATCATGATGCACCCCATGAAATGCACCCAAATTATGCCAAGTCTCCAAATTCTCCGAAGTCCATCGGACTTCTCACTTCCCCTTTGGGATTCAAACCTTCTTGGTGTTCTTCATGTTAGAAATGATCTCCTTTGGCACCCAAATGCGTTTGGCCCCATTGTTGGCTTGCTTATTCATTTTGATGGCCACCACCTTGTTATTTTTCTTCTTCTTCAAGAGATAAGGTGTGGAGGCCTTTTTGTCCACCTTGTTGGTGTAGGTGTTGGAGAGCTTGCTTGTTTCCTTTTTGTTTTTCTCTTTCTTCTTAGCTCCTCCCCCATTCTTCACCTTGCACTTATAGGACTTATGGCCTTCCTTGTGGCACACGTAACAAATCATGGTTTGTCCTTCATCAAACTTCTTCACTTCTTTGATGGTGTTATCTTGATGAAGTTGGGTTTGCTCTGTCTTGCCTTGCATTTGAGTCAAATCCTTGGTGAGGCAAGCCACTTCTTGCTTGAGTTGCTCATTCTCCAATGCGACCTCTTGTGTGCATGTTTCTATAACAACTTTCTCATCACAAACTTGGTTGCACAAGGGTGAGTCTAAACATAAATCATTGCAAGAAGTAGAGACATCCTTTTTAGGCATGTCAAAGATTGAACTTTTCTTTTTAGGTGCCTTGATGGGGGTAGTACCGATGGCTTTAAGATTAGCAACTTTATTAGTTAGCTCATCACAATATTTGCACATGGTTTCCATTTTAGCACGCAAACATTTATAGGCATCTTGTGAGCTAGCTAACTTTTCTTTTAATTTTTTATTTTTCTTTACAAGTTGCTCATCATTGATTGTGCATGCATTTGTTGTTGCACTAGCCCCAAGTTGCTCAATTTTAGTAGATAGTTTAATATTGAGATTAGCAAATGTCTTATATTATTCAAGCAAGGTTTTATATGCTTCTTGTGAACGATCTAGCTTTTCTTGCAATATTTTTAGCTTCTCTTGTTGACTAGTGCAACTTTTAGCATACTTAAGATTTTCTTGCACAAGTTGCTCATAAGAAGGTAGCTCATCATTACTATCACTATTATCGTCACTATCATTAGGGATCGACTTTTTGTTACCTCGTGCCATAAGGCACACTCGTGAAGAGCTTGATGATGAGTGCTTGTACCCTTGCCTCTTGTGATGGTCTTCTTTTCACTTGAAGAATCATCCCATGACCTCATTGATGTGAGGGCTTTGTCCTTACACACCTTCTTCTTTGTCTTGGGTGTGGGCTTGTTTGGACAAACTTCCACAAAGTGCCCCAACTCGCCGCATCCATAGCATCCTTTCTTCCTTTGCCCATTTCTTTGATTGGTGAAAATGAAATCTTGAATTTGGATGGACACACCATTGACATTGAGCCTTTGGATCATATTCTCCACCTTGTTGACAAGTTTGATTGATACTTCATCAAGGTCGGAGGTGGAGGAGGAAGATTGATCATCATCACTTGATTCTTCATCATCATCATCCTCATCTTCGTCTTCTTCACTTGAGGAGTTTGAGCTTGAGCTTGTCTCAACTTGCTTGCCCTTCATCTTGTGCTCACTACAAGCGAGAGCTTTATATTTGCTTGATGAAGAGGCTTCTTCATGACCCATCTTACATGACATCTCAAATGCCACTATCTTGCCAATGACTATGGCTAGGCTCAAGGTGCTCAAGTCCTCCATGTTGTGAAGGATGGTGATGATGCTTGCATATTCCTTTTGTGGTAGCACGGAGATGATCTTCCTCATGATGTCTACATTTCCTAACTTTTTATAGAATTGAGCTCATTGATAATTAGATTCAAACGAGAATACATATCACGAACAAGCTCATCATCATTCAGTTCAAAAGAATCATAACTTTGTTGAGCTAGGCGATGTTTTTGCCTCATAGACATTACTTGTGCCGTCATGGAACTCTTGTAATTTTAACTAAATTTTATGTGCCATATTTAAAGTAAACACTTGTTTAAACATATCCATGCTAAAAGATTCAAATAAGCAATTTTTAGCTCTAGCATTGAAATGAATTTCTTTTTCTTCACTCTTTGTGGGTTTATCTGTATTCTTAATGGGTTTCCTCCCATCACGAGTGACTCTCCAAACACCCAAATCTACCACCTCAAGGTGACAAGCCATTCTAGCTTTATAGTAGGGGAAATTAGTGCTGTCAAAGTGAGGAGGCCTAGAGGTATCCATCCCAACCACTCTAAATAGCGTCGGCTCAATGGAAGTGAAGCCAAAGGTCCAAATTAAGCCAACCGGCTCTCATACCACTTGTAAGGGACCGTGGCGCCTAAGAGGGGGGTGAATTAGGCAACTTAAAAATCTACTCTAAACTATGGCCTCTAATTCCACCTTAGCAAAATCTATGCAAGAAAGTAATCTATCTAAATATGCAACTATGGTTTTGTTAATGTGTTGCTATCTCTATGGGAAAAGAGTCTTGCAACCTAGGTTCCAACCCTATCAACTAGCCTATCAACTAAGCTAGGAAAGTAAAGCACACAACCTAGGTAACAAAGTAAATACGGAAGGTAAAGAGGAGGTAGAGATGCAAACTCCTGTCGACGACTCCGGTATTTTTATCGAGGTATCGAGAAGCGCTCAAGCTTCTCCCTAGTCCTCGTTGGAGCCCCTCGCAAGGAATCCCTCGCAAGGGCTAAGCTCCTAGTCGGGTCACTCCGTGGATAGCGCCAGGCCTTCCCCACGCGTAAGTGGGTCTCCGGTATGCCTTCCGGCCAACCTCTCCCAGACCGCTCCCCGCCGTCTTCACTATCAAGCTTCTTGCCGAACTATCGTTGGCCTTGTTCCCTTCTGTACACGGTGGCGGCCACACCACAAATGCGGTTGGTGTGATCTCGCAAGACTACAAGCCCCTCCGATGTACAATAATGGTGCGCGCAAGCACCGAGTGATAAGAGGTGTGCAAACCTCACTAAACACTAGGCCAAAACCTAGAGCAAGCGCATCAGCGGTGGTCTAATTAACCTAAGCACTTCGCAAAAGCACCTACGCTAATCACCTAATAAATCACTAAGCACTATGCAAGTGGAGATCACTAAAGTGGTGTAACAACACCCTTGGTATGTTTTCTCAGCTCTCCACCTCTCAAATGGCTGGTTGGGGGTCTATTTATAAGTTTCATGGAGAAAGTAGCTATTGGGGATGAAACCTAGCTTTCTGTCATTGACCGGACGCGCAGGTCGTCCTGATCGGACGTGTCCGGTCGTCCCGACCGTTGGTGCTCACTGTTGATCAGACTCTCTGGCGAGTCCAGTCGCTTACCATCTGACGCGTCCGGTCAACATTTCACCGCTCTTGAACCTCGCTGGACTCGATCGGACGCCACTGCCTGGCGTGTCCGGTCATCCACAGCTGTTGCGTCTAGTCCTCATTGAGTTGTTGCCATGATGATGAACAGTGCCATTGTCGCGTCCGGTCATGTTTCTTCTTCAGCGTCCGGTTGCCTACTGACGCTTGTCGTTGTCTTGGACTGCCCATCGGACGCGTCCGGTCCTTACGAAGGACGTGTCCGGTCGCCTCTGCCAAGCTTGTTTCTTCGCGGTTTTGCATCCGGCTTGGTTCCCATCTTCGTGCTTGGACTTTACTTGATATCTTGGGTCTTCTCTTGTGCTTCTAGGGTCTTGCTTATAGTGTTGATCGTCGGATCATCATGTCGCCTTAGTCCAAGTCACATCTTACACCCTATTGAACTACAAAATAATTATTTGTAAATTCATTAGTCCAATTTAGTTGTGTTGGTCATCAAAAACCAAAATCCAAAATAAATGAGTCTAGGGTCTATTTTCCTTACATCGACCCTACACATCTCTATCCATGAGTGCCACCTAGCTCCTTCACTTGGGTTGGAGCAACCTATCTCACATCCACACTTAGAGCATAGGGTTAGTCCAAATAGGTTTTATCAATTAACCAAAACCAAATTAGGGCTTTCAACCATGGAGGCTTCCTTTTATCTCTCCGATCATAGTATTTTTAAATATTGTAGTTTTACCTCTATGTTAAGTTGAAATCTGTTTTAGCTTTTATTGTGATCCTATAATTGTTTTATCTTTCGCTACAAATTTGAAAACATGTTTTTTAATAACTATTGTTATATATGAAATGGATTACAAATGTTGTAAGCTTTATTTACTTATTTATGTATTTTGGATGAAAAGTGGGTCATTTTGAGTTCTCTCTTTGGGTGTACTCGATAGACTATCAAGTTTGACTTTGTCTCTTAGGTACTTAGTGTTAAATGGTTGACAAGTACAATTAGGATTAGGTAAAATATTGTGGTAATGCCATAGAGCTGGGGTCAGGCGGGGAGCCAGCGGAGGGCGGGGAGGACTCATGGTCGGGTGGGAAGGCGGCGATGGGTGGGGAGGCGTCGGACCTGGCAGAGAAAAAACCGACGGAACAGAAAAGTAGAGGCCTCCTGCTTAACCCATGGGAATGGGTAGTGGTAGGGAGAATTTGGGTAGCCAACAAATTTGTGGAGCCAAATAGATAGACTATTGGAGATAAGTTTTTTACTCCACTACCCAAATATATATAGAGAATGTCAGTTTAGGCAGCGTGGATGTACTCTAAGGGGAAGCAACTCGAGAGAAAGGATGTAGATGGATTTTCATATGTTTGCAACTTTGCATACATTTCTTTTTTTGCGAAAGCCATATAAGGCCTTGTGAAGTGGATGGCTTAAGTGATGCCCAAACCTTCTCACACTTCTTTGGGCATTGCTCCCCACACTGCGGCTAGTAGTGCCGGCACTTGTAAAATCTAGGGCGGATCATTTTCATGCGTCGGTGCTAACTCTATAAAATAATCATTGTCTTGTGTTGCATTGCTGGAGAGCTCAAGGGAAGACAAGAAAAGCTGCCAAAAGGGGCTTTTTTTACTTAGTAATTGGGTCCCATGAAGTGATGGGTGCCATTATTTTTGTTGGCTTCACTCCACACTACGGAGGGCCTAAGACCTTCCCAACGCTGCTTTTTTACTTATAGACTCAAGTGTCATATAGGATCGGATAAAAAAAAAAGTATGTGTTTTATATTTGTCATAGTAGCTTATAAAAACTACATATGTTTGGAAAGAGGGTCCATGCTAAAAAAAAAAAGAGAGAGAAAATAAAGATGAGACATGATGAAAGAAAAATGTTTATGTGCAAACCATAAGTAGTAATAGTTTGCATTATATAAATAGTAGTCTAAACATTTTCTAGTCTATGTGGATCACTTTATCCTGTACTAAAACTACTAAGAGTATTAGCCTTCATCGGTGGTGCCTAAGACATGTTTGCTTGTTGCTTTTGAAACTCGTCTGGCCTAAATAATTTAATTTTGAGCGTCTGTGGTGGGATCAAACTGTCTAGCCGGAGCCTCCTAGACCATGGTATCAACCTCATAATTCTTGATGTGCCATGATCTGAGCCCATGCCAACCATAAAAATGCAAGTTTGAAGAAAATGATGACGGGTGGTAAAAAAAAACTATATAAATGGCTTCTATGAAAAACGACGACGAATCTTCCTTCTCTAAATTAACAGAACACACGTGCGCACACAAAGAATAACATGGTGGCTAGAAACCAACCAGCCTAGAGGTATGGTGATGGGCTGATGGCACTGGTTAGCTACTAGCTAGCTACATTTTGTGGTGGATCGTGCCCAGTTTAGCAGGAGTGGAGGACGTTGAGGACTCGTGAATGTGCTAACGCGGATAATTCCGGCATCCATCACGGCATCACGCATAGACAACCAGCTTTCGGAACAGTTTAGCCTTCAATTCATGCCAAATAAAAGACCGGGCAACAAGGAAGTAGCCAAAAGTAAATGTCCATCAATCTCTTTCCCTTTCTCCTCTAGTCTAGCAAAGAAACATGGTGCTGTTATGTTTGGTTGAGAAATGTGAACGCAAACGGTAATCAAAATAATAAATTAAATATTAGGGCCTTAACACCAAAACAGCCATCCGATTAATTTATCTATGAACCTTGATACGCTACAAAGCAAATTCGCCGTAGTCATTTGAAGTTCAATGGACCAAAGTCCAGTTGGCCGCTACATGGAGGTAACTGGTAACAGGCCCAGCCGGGGGTTGCGAGCTGTGCATTGGCACAGGGCCCTCGAAGCCAAGGGACCTAATTCCAGGTATGTACACACTATAAGCTATAGCTGGTATACTCAGGTCCAATAGAAAATTATATATGTGGCCCAAAAATACTGGAGCGTGTGAGGAAGAGTCCGTCGATTTCACTTCTGCCGCGGCGCTCTCTTTGTCGCTTCATAGCTGCGTCTTCGCGTCCGGCGTCATTCTTACGCGTTGTCGTAAATGAAGGGCTCATCTTTCTGGCCAAGCTCCAGGCCCATAAATTGACAGGACTGGGCCTGACTGGTAACCGACTGTCAGCTAATCAGCCTGTTTGGGAGGCCGTATCGTATCGTGGATTATTTACTGCTGGCTGGTTTGGTGTGAGAAAAAAACACTGTTCCCGGTTGGAAATTTACGATCGTTTACGAGCAAGCGAACAGGCTGAATACTGTTAGAAGTGAATGTAAATAAGCGGAGACGTGGAAGAACAGTTGCTTTCATTGATCTCGGAAATATATTTATACAAGTAAAGGGATGTTATGAAGGGACACGACTGTTCCCAAAAGACATGCCATTTGGAACTAAAATTAATTGTCTAATCCTATCCACTAATCCTGTGCTTAATGGAAAAGATCACTCGTGAAGAGACGCATGTTCGTCTGTAAACGTCCGTTCGCGTATAGGTGTCGTTTCACAATACTCCCCCTTGATCGAATCTTCCTTGAGATCAATGCAGCCGTAAACTAAAATTCCTCGAAAAACCATATGGGAAAAATATGTGGATTATATGATATGCCATAAAAACTCCTTTAAACCTTATTGGAAAATAAGGAGAAAATAGCATATTTATTTGTGATTTAAATAAACCACTATGTCATTGGTATCCCATTAAAAACCCCCAATGGAGAATAATATTGGAGATACGACATAAAGATAACTCCCCCAAAAATCTTTCCAAAAAAATATGATGAGCAATATAAAGTGATATGCCGCTAAAACTCATGTAAAAACCTAGTGGAAAAATTAGGAGAAAATGTGACGACATATTATTGGTATTGCCTCTTGGATAACTCACATGAAAAATCTTTTCAGAGAAAAACCATGAATGAGTTGTGAGGGCAATATGTGTTTTTGATATTTTCCACAAAAACCCTGATAGGAAAAATAGAAAATATGACACATGCTTATGTTAATATTACCTCATTAAAAACTTTAACAAAAAACTTTATGAGTAAAACTTGTGAAAGAAAAGAGTATAATATAATACTGGTATAGGTCAGCATCTAAGAGATGTCTCCCCGATTCTTGCAAATTTCGAAGTCGTCGCATACCAATCTTATGTAGAAATTTTTGAAATATAGAAGTTGGTAAGGACTTAGTAAATAGTTCAATGAGATTATCGCATGCGGTGATTTGCAAGATGTTTATTTCCCCGCTTTCTTGTAACTTATGGGGATAAAACAGCTTAGGGGCAATGTCCTTAGTGACATTATTCTTTATGTAACCTGTTTGTATCTATGTAACATAAGCGAAATTATCTTCATAGATAATTGTAGGTGATTTAATCGATCCAATACCATATGTTTGCTGTATGTGGTTAATCATTCTGCGAAGTCATACACATTCATGTGATGCCTCGTATAGAGCAATAATTTCAGAATGATTAGTAGAGGTCGCCGTCAGAGTCTGTTTAGAAGACTTCATGAAATAGCTGTACCTCCATGTAAGAATACAAATCCAATTTGGGATGGGGACCAGATAAGTAACCAGCATCCGTGTATCCAATCATACTGGGATCATGATTTCTCTTAAAGAATAAACTAAGATTATTTGTGCCACTAAGATATCTGAGGATATGCTTCGCTCCCGTCTAATGACAGTGAGTTGGATTTGCACTATATCTAACTAGTATGTTCACTACAAATGCGATATCAGGCCTGGTGCAATTTGCAAGATACATAAGTGCTCCAATAACACTAAGATATGGAACCTTGATCCCAATATCTTTTCTTCAATATCTCATGGTCTAAATGGATCTTTCTCTATTTCTAAAGAACGAACAACCATCAAGGTTTTGTTATGATATGATTTGTCTATATTGAATTTATCTAATATTTTCTGAATATAGGCTGATTGATGCACTAAAATCCCCGAAGGACGATGCTCAAGTTGTAAGCCTAGGCAATATTTGGTCTTACCCAAATCCTCCATCTCGAATCCACATGATGGAAATTGTATCTCAAATGATTGCATAATTATCTCTGTATCATGATGATATCAAAATAACCAATATACACAATCATGCTTAATTATATACAATGTATGTTGCGATTTTGATTTGGATTCAGAATATGAAGTCCATTGGGACTTATACGTCCAAATCTATCAAATTCATTTGATATGCCAATTATTGAATTTGGAAAACTTCATTTTCACACATACCATGGAGTATGCTATGCTGGGTCTCTGCGTGAAACCATATGCTACAAGCTCTCATTGTTCACCACCTTGCTTTTGAAAAGAAACTCTATGAGGGAAGATATTACTGTGGTAATATTTCTCATCATTAAACAAGAGCAATCTCCTTAATTGCCACCTTTTAGTTTGATCAAATTTGAGTGTGAAGACACTCTGCCTAGGACTTTTGGTCTGGATTCAATAAGGTAAAAAAGCAATCTTTGAGGAGTATATGCCGTGATAATTTGTAGTCTTTAAATGATTGATTCGGTTCTTGAAATCAATATAACATGTGAAAATGTTAACCCTTTTGGACTCTGAGTTATTTCCCATATGGAGTCAGGGTGTTCCAATGTCCTAGGATCAGAATTTGGGTGCACCGTTGATCCGGGTGGATTTGATCCGGGTTTTGGATGCTCATCCATTTTGGGTGTCTACCAAATTTAGATTGGCTTGGATTTACTGATTTGGAGGATATTGTCCTCAGTATCCTCGGACGCTTACTTGGAGCATTATCCTTAGGAGCGGCCGTACTTCTCCCCCTCTTCTTTGGAAGTAGGAGTTGAATGGTTTTAATTGGTATCTCTATTCTTTCGGGCGCATTATAAGTAGGATAAGAGGATTTTATGACACCCTTATTATCAGTAAATATTTCTAGCAGATTCTTTGTAATATGATGCAAATATAAGATATTCTAAACGATTAGGTTTAGAATTTTTGGTACATGGATGTGAGGATTGCTCTTTTAATTCCTGGCATTCTTAATGTGGTATAAATCTCCCCATAATGCCTGAAATTATCCTCAAATATGATCAACATACGGGCAATTTATAAATCCCCTGCAGAGTTACGTCTTGGGATCCCTAATGCCCATTGGTATGTTGGGGTGGTGATATGGGTATGTGAAAACATACTCGATGCGCAGATGGGAAATTGTGGCAGAACCGCCTAATCTAATGCCTCACAGGAGTGCTCGTCTTCCATTAGCCACTAAGCACTCAAGGGAGCACACTAAATTACTCGGTTCCGTCAGGCACACCCCAGGGGAGAATCCAAAAATCCATATTTTTGCCATCAGGATCACAAATGAGAGAATAAAGCTTACATCATTCTTAACTATTTCTTACATCACTTTTAATACAACATCAGAGTATAACATTTATTATTATAATAGCGGAATGTAATCATATTATCAGAGTTATGAATTATTTAATTGAACAGCGGAATATAAACGTGTGATCAGAATTACAGTGGAAATAATTATCTATTCATGACATGATGAAGGGTTGATATACAACTATGACAACAGATTATGAAACTTTCATTTATAAAAGCATTTGGTGAGAGTTATAAATAACAACTATGATCGCAGCGTAAAGGAATCCTCGTTGAGCCCACCAGGAGGTATCCACACACAAGAGTCAGCTCAAGCATCCACCTGTCACCTGCAACAGGGGGAATAAAACCCTGAGTACTCAATTGTACTCAGCAAGACTTACCCGACAGGAGGAAAGAAAAGACTCCAAGGATATGCAAGGCTATCGGGCTTGTGGGTTCATTGCATTTGCAGGAAGCATTACAAAGCGTGTGTCCTTATATTCAATTTTTATTAATAGCCGCATTGGTTCATCAATTAACCATTCTATGTAAGCACTTGTGCTACTTTCAAGCATGTGGTAAGCAATCAGATTTCCTTTTCCATTCCATCTTTCATCTTTCAGTTCTTACTACGGTGCAAGACACGAAACAAGTCGTACCGGATTGCCCGACGATTCGCGAATCAATGCTCCTAGCTGGGTACCCTGAAAACACATGCCCCGCTTGTACCCAAGGCACAAGCAGGACCAACCCATCACTCTCCTGTCCCAGGTGTCCAGGTCCCCGTCCAAACTGGGACTCCAAGCCCCCACCACTAAGTCCCGGACTCAGTGCGGTGCAAGGACCTCCTCCACCAAAATAAAACCCTGACGGTCGGTCCGGAAAGAGCCGGATCCGCAACAAGATAGCAACAAGTCTTCCAAGCGTCCATACCCAAGTATGTGCTCGGGATAATAAGTCTGTGACTTGCCTAGATGCCTTATGCAACGATCGGCCTTAACCGACTAGATAGGGAAAGCAGTGTAACCAAGCCATTACACCATCTTCAGATTCCCAATCATCCTTCAATTGATCCATTGATCCATCATCGTACCTATATGATATGCAATGCGATACAATGCAAAGATGTAATTAATCAACCTCAATCGTGACTCGTAAAATACGACGTACGCCTCTCGAGTTAACGGGCTAGTTCTAACGACGACCGTACTTAGGCTACATATACACATTGTTGGATAAGTCGTTGTTTCCCAACAATAATTTTAGTTATATAAACCAACGTTGTTTCTTTATTCTATTCTGTCAATTTAATCTTTATTCGCAATAGGACATCATTATCTATCTAGCAACTAATTATTCTAGAGCTACAAAAATTATAGTGAGGAGCTAATAATATTAGTAGTTTACTGTCAAATTTTTAGAGTCAACACTATCACCGATTTATCCCGGAGATTCCTACAAGTTCTCATTTTAACAATATTAAGCATGTTAAAATAATTAGAGAAATCCTAAAAACATACCGAACATATGCGAACAAAGTATACTATTAGATAGATCATGATTTTAGAAATTTAACAGAACTAGTTTTACAATTTTTGGATTCCTATACCATTTTACATTGATTTTTCCAATTTAAACTAGAAACCTATTTAGAAAAAGCACTTAGAATATAGAAAGGGCCGGCGAGAATGGCCCAGCAGCAGCGAAACCGCACGGGCGGCCCAGCAGCGGTGATTCCTGCGTGAGTAGCCCAACCGCCCAGTCCACCGGTGTCGATGTTTGACCACCGATAGCCTACCACGGGGGTATCCGGGGCAGTATGTTCGGGCTTCAGCGTATGCAGAACTCGATGGTGAACGCAAGAGACAGTCGATTTATCCTGGTTCGGACCCTCGATCGCTAATCGAGTAATAGCCCTACGTCCAGTCGGCGTTAGCCCTTGCGTTAGATTGATTGTCTAGAGTTGTGTTGTTACAGTTGTAAAAGTCGTGATAGTCGTTCCCCTCTCTAGGAACCTTGCCCTCCTTTATATAGTCAGGAGGTCAGAATCCTAGTCGGATTACAATGAGAATTCCTAGTAGGATTACAGAATAATACTACTACTAAGATTACATGGGAAGAATCCTAGTTAGACCAGATCTTCTCCCTTCCTTGCGGGGTATCCCGTGGGTCTCGCACCGATAAGCCCCCGAGCACTTCATGGTTGAGCTCTGGAAGCCTCGTCTTGTTCCTTCAGGTCTTGCCGAGCAGGAACAAGCATCGTCCGGGTGCTTTCTTAAGCGAAACCATGTAGCGCTTCGTGAGATCTTCGTGTGATGTGTACCTTTTTGAAGAAAAATGTACTCCCATTTGGGTGTAGCCCCCGAGCCTCTTGCTTTTTGGCACAAGGAGCTAGAGGGTCTTATTTTGAAATCGCTCTGATTCTTCGTTGAAGGGTTCCTGAGCATATACACGGGTTCTTCATCAAAAAGAGCTCGGATATAGCTAGGTCCGGGTTCTTTTTGTCGTGAGGTCTTGAAGTGATCTATCTTGAAGAAGTCTTCTTGGTGATGTGCGCTTTTTTGGAGAAAAAAGTGCACTCATTAAGTGTAGCCCCCGAGCCTCTTGTTATTTGGAACAAAAAGTTGGAGGGTCTTGAATCTTATGTTGTTTGAAAACTGCTGTCTTGAGGAAGTCTTCTGAGTGATGTGCATTTTTTTGAAGAAAAAGTGCACTCACTGAGTGTAGCCCCCGAGCCTCTTGCTATTTGGAACAAAGAGTTGGAGGGTCTTGATTCTGAGTTGTTCAAGTTACTGAGAACCTCTTCTGTTGTAGCCCCGTCTTGAATCTGAGTTGTTTAAAGGACTGAAAGCCTTTCCTATTGTAGCCCCTGAGCATATACCTGGGTTCTTTTATTCGAAAAGAACTCGGATACATGATCTTGGCATGTTCTCTGGTAGTCTGCTGTTGTCAGATGTAGTTGTATAATGGTGGTTGAGAGTAAATACTGTTGGTTCACGAGTTGTACAGTGTTAGTATATTCTTCCGAATATGCTCGTTCTTGAGTATTGCTCCTTCATGCCTGAGTCTTCTTTCATTGAATTCTGTCTTTTCACGGTGTCCTTTGTTAGGTTTGCTCTGTTGATGCTCCCGGTCCATGTGCACCGCTTCTTTGGTCTATAAACACCCTCTTGGTGTGCTGTTTTGATTCATCGAGCATTTTGTTGCGTGGTCTGAAATCTCCGTAGCCATAAATATGATAGTTTGTGAAGTAGAGCAGCCCCGGGCGTATTCTGTAGTTCTTGTACATCTTGTCGTAGCTGGAGGAAGTCTTGTGATAGGGATTAGAGGTAGACTAATCCCGCAGCTGGTATTGTACTTGAAAGTACGTGGCGGTAGTTGGAGGAAGTTTTGTGATGTGGGATGCGTTCCTTCATCCAGCAGTTTTGGGTTGATCTTCGTCGCCTGTCTTGAGACTGTCCGATGCAGATCAACACCATATCCGGTATCACATCGGACTTGGGTAGACAAATGCCTACCGGCTTCCCCTGGTCTATGTTGTCCCGCCGTGCTGCTGATTTTCACCTTAGATGCACTGCGTCCGTCCTTTGAAGCAAACAGTGTCGCCGAGTGTGGTTTGTTCTACTAAGTAGCAATTTGGAACACGTAGTCGTTTCTAGAGCCTAGCTGTGTCCGGGTTTCTTTTTGCTACCTTGCTTGTCGTAGTACCGAGTTCATTGGGTCTTGTAAGATGTGTAATCTTCTATTTTTTGAAGCCATTTATAATAGAAAGAATCTTGTCTTCTAAGTTATCATTCTTTATTCTGCTGATGTCCTAGTTGTCTATGAGATTCCCGAGTTCTTTCTGTAAGGACCGGGTTATTATGTTCCTTGTGAGGTAACCTTCCGTTGCTTCATGGCTGATGAGTTCTTTTTGCAGCAATATGGTAACTCTGCCGTTTTGCTAGATGGATAAGTCCGAAATCTACCCATTGAACTGTACCGTTGTGTGGATTTGTGTCTTCAGTCATTTTAGCTATGTCAATAAATGGACCGTTGCGATCTCACACCATGTTTTAACGGGCCCGGTGGGCCATGTTTTACTGCTATAAAATCTATTTAAAGGCCTTTCATCTTCTTCTTCTTTACTGCTCCGCTTTTGCCTTGAAACCCTAGTATTCAGAAATCCACCGCCGCCATTGTTGCCGTCATCTGAGCGCCGCCGTCGGAGCCTCATCTTTCCATAGTGCCTTTTTGCTTCCGCTAGTACATGGGTAGGAAGAAAGCCATGAGCAAGTCCCAGGCAGCCTTTGTGGACGAGGGGTCATCACTTTCCATGATCAAGAACCAAGAGTTCATGGCCATGAGGGCTGCCCAGAAGGTTTGGTCGGCTCCGACAATGACTGAAGACTAGCTTTGTGAGCTTGTTGGCGATGGTCTGATCCAGAGCAAGGACATTGCTAAATGGAGGGCTCCAGGCGAGCATCGGGTCCCTGCTCCAGGTCCTGGTGAGATTATTCTTTTCGTCTCCTTTATCCGTGCTGGACTTTGCCTTCCGGCTTCTGCTTTTCTTCATCGGTTTCTCAGCTATTTTGGGATTAGCCTGAATCATCTTGCTCACAATGTTGTCCTTCATCTTTTTATCTTTGTTCATCTTTGTGAAACTTTCCTTGGAATTTCTCCTTCTCTTTCCCTCTTTCGTTACTTCTTTCGTCTAAAGCCGCAACCCCACCGCGATGACACCAACGTTCTTGGTGGCTATGGGATTTAGTTTCGCTAGGGTCTTAGGAGCAAATTCTTTGACTATGACCTGGTTGATTCTGTGAGGGATTGGCGTGTCGACTAGTTTTACGCCACCAATTTGATTCCTCCTCTTGCTGTTCATTCTGGATCTGGTCCCTTGGTTAATGACCACTGGGATAAGAACCCTGTGACGACGGCTGAGGTCCAAGCGATCAAGCCATTTCTTGAGAGGATTTGTACTCTGAAACAGCAAGGCTTGACCGGCTTTGGGATTATTTCTAGTTTTCTTCGCCGCCGAGTTCAACCTCTGAAGGAGCGAGAAAACTACGGTTTTGAGTACTCTGGGGCGGAGGACCCTTCTCGTATGGTCCCTGCCCTTGAGTTGACTGATGAGGAGGTGCTCGAGCATCTTCAGAAGATGCTAAAAGGAGTAAGCGTCATCTCGCTTGCTGTCCTTGAGTATAGTGCTAAGAACCCGCCTCCTGCTGTAAGTTGTTTTTTTCTTATGCGGGTACTTTTTGTATTTCCTTTGTTATATCCACTTTTTGCTTAATCTTCCTTGTCTTGTTGTTTTACTCTTTTATAGGAATTGGGGCGTAACTTCGCTGATCCGATTCCCCTTGATGATCTCCCCATGGTGGTGAATACTGGGGAGAATCTTGCTAGGGCTTCTTTAACCAGTAAGTTTCAAACCACCATGATATTTCCTAGCGTTTCTTCCATGAACCTTGATGTATATGCAGAGTATGTTCCTCGTCCAGTTCCTCAAGCTACTCATACTATTGGAAAGAGGGGGTGAGCGGCTGGTCCTTCTTCTGGTTTGCCTGGTACCAAGAAGCCTCGCCAGACGAGTACTCGTCCAGGTACTCAAGTTCTAGGTAGCATGCTCCTAGGTGAGCATATTAATACGCTTTGTCTTCTTTTTGTTTGTTTGCTCCTTTAACCGAGTACTTTCCCCTTTTCAGATGGCGCTATGGTTGCCGTGGTTGAGGATGAGGAAGAAGAGGATTATGATGCGGCCCTTGTCACGCGTCGGTGAGTTGTTTTCTTGTTTTCCTGTTGTTGAACCCCCCTTTTTTTGTTTTGACTCTGGTCTTGACCTCTTTGTAGTAGGCGGTCGTCGGGTACGAGTTCTTCTAGGGCTTCGGTACCGAGTTCTTCTGTAGCTCCGGTACCAAGTTCTTCTGGGGCTCCGGTATGGCTATGTCGCTCCTTTCGCATAGTGGTGGTGACGTTTTTGCTGCCATAGTTCCCCCCTGTAAGGTCTTCTTTTGGTTTTACGAAGAAGAAGATAGTTGAGTAAGTGATTCCTTGTTATGCCTCTTTGCTTCTCTTTTCGTTTTTCCCTGACTCATATTCTTATCGTCAATTTTTCTTATCATCTTGTAGACCCTCGCCTTCCCTTAACCCTCCGCCGACTTCTTCTTAGTCCTCTGACCTGCCTCTGCGTGATGAGTCTCGGGACTTGGAATGCTCGGTCGGTGAGGTGGCTGTGAGGGAAGCTGGTTCCCCTGCTGTCGCTGATCCTGTTGCTCCGGAGGTGACCGTGGGCATGGTGGTGGATACTTCTGAGGAGGTAGCCGGGGCTTCCCAGGATATGGCCCTGGTTTTGCCCTCTTTGCCTGCGCTGGCTTCTCCCTCTGCTCCCCTTAGGACCAGCAGTCAGCGCTTGGATGATGATGTGTTGCATCAATTTGATGCTACTCATCGATTGTCTGAGCTGACTGCTGCCTGGGGGGCCCTTTCGACTTCCTTTGGTGAAAAGCTCCAGGTAAGTTTTTTTTGAGTTCTTTCTTTGGATGTTCGTCTTTGTTTTGTTCTTATGCCTTCTTTCTCTCTCTCTCTTTTTGTTCAGTCCTTTTCTTGGGATCATACCGGCTTCTTTTTCTCGTCTGAAAACGAGAAAAAGTTATCTTCTAAGATAAGCGCCCTAAGAGCAGATCTTGATCTCTGTCAGGCCGAGATAGAGGCTGAGCGTCAAACGCACCAAAAGGAGGAGAAAGCTCTTCGTGCCCGGGTGGTGGAGGCAGAGAAATAGAAGGATGCTACGGTGGAGTCCATGAAGAATGAGTGCAAAGGTATTGTGGATTCTTTTTGTTTCCTTTTGTATTCTGACTTCCCTTTTTGCTGACTTGTTTTTCTTTTGTACTCTGATTTTTCTTTCCGCTGACTTGTTTTTGTTGCCTGGCCTAGCTCTCCGAGTTGAAAAGCAGAAGCTCTCGGAGGGTATCGAGGAGATGAAGATGCTTGCTCGCACTAACCACAACAGGGCTGAGGAGGTAATTACTCGAGCTAAAGAAGAACTCACACTTGCTAAGTTGATTCGGCGTGGAGCTGACAGGGATCTTGTGCAGGCCCAAAAAACCGTTGAAGTCTTGACTGGTAAGTTGGTGATGGCTACTAAGAATTGGAATGCCTTGTGGAAATCTTTTTGGTCAGTAGCCGACCTTCTCCGGACTCCAGTAGATGATGGTCAACCTTGGGCTCAATTTATTCCCCAAGTTCCGACTCGTTTCTAGGAGTTCGTGAAGAGGTGCGCCCGCTTATGTACCAGAAATGTCCTTGCCTAGGTCCGGGTTCTTGCTTCGGAGTTTCCTTTGTCCAAGGTTGTAGATGAAGCCGAAAGTCAAGAGTATATGGATGCTGTTGAAAGGGCAAAGCCTGAGGTCGAAGACTTAGCCAATAGGATTGTAGATAATCTTAATATTGATGTTTCTTCCCCTAATGATGATGCTTGATGTAATTGACCTTAATACTCCGTCCTATGAGACAGGATATTATACTTCTTTTTGGATGAAGACTCTTTACTTTTGTTCATGTCTCCATTGCCTAGATGTCTTTGCCTTGCTTATTCTTTAAATGAGTTGTCTAAGTGATCGAGTAGTTGTTTGTTCTGGCTTTCGTTTGCGTAAATCACTCGGTGTATGTAGATGTTGAGTGCTCTTTTTGGCAGACTTTCTTGATTCGTCAAGTGCTTGTCTGGCTTTCGTCTGCGCCGTATAAACAACTCGGTATAGATCGTTGTCTTGACAATCTTTCTTGATCCGTCGAGTGCTTGTCTGGCTTTCGTCTGCGCCGTGTAAACAACTCGGTATAGAACGTTGTCTTGACAAACTTTGGGCTCTTGTTAGTACTTAAAGGACTTAGGACCGGCGATCTCAAGTATCTTCAACTTCTTTTTTTAGCTTTTTCGCTTAACTCGATCTGTGTCTAGCATCTATCTCTTTCCCTGGTTGCAAAAACTTCTTAGGATCGGTAAGCCCCCGAGCACTTCATGGTTGAGTTCTGGAAGCCTCGTCTTGCTCCTTCAGGTCCTGCCGAGAGGTACAAGCGTCGTCTGAGTGTTTTGTTGAGCAAAACCGTGTAGCGCTTCTTGGGGTCTTCGAGTGGTTTGTGCTTTTTGAAGAAAAAGTACATCCATCTGAGTGTAGCCCCCGAGCCTCTTGCTTTTTGGAACAAGGAGCTAGAGGGTCTTGTCTTAAAATTGCTCTGATTTATGCTTCAGGCTTAGTTTAAGTCGTTTTGCTTTTTTGGTTCGGGTGTTAGCTTATTAGCTACCCTCATCGGTGAGCTCAAGCATCTTTTCAGCTCTTTTGCTCTCGGCCGGTATGCTCAGGCGTATTTTTAGCCATTTTGCTTTTTGTTTCGGGTGTTAGCTTGTTAGCTACCCTCATCGGCGGGCTCAAGCATCTTTTCAGCTCTTTTGCTCTCGGTCGGGATGCTCAGGCATATTTTCAGTCATTTTGCTTTTTGTTTTGGGTGTTAGCTTGTTAGCTACCCTCATCGGCGGGCTCAAGCATCTTTTCAGCTCTTTTGCTCTCGGCTAGGATGCTCAGACGTATTTTTAACCATTTTGCTTTTTGTTTCGGGTGTTAGCTTTTTAGCTACCCTCATCGGCGGTCTCAAGCATCTTTTCAGCTATTTTGCTCTCGGCCGGGATGCTCAGGCGTATTTTCAGCCATTTTGCTTTTTGTTTCGGGTGTTAGCTTTTTAGCTACCCTCATCGGCGGGCTCAAGCATCTTTTTAGCTATTTTGCTCTCGGTCGGGATGCTCAGGCGTATTTTCAACAATTTTGCTTTTTGTTTCGGGTGTTAGCTTTTTAGCTACCCTCATCGGTGGGCTCAAGCATTTTTTCAGCTATTTTGCTCTTGGCCGGTATGCTTAGGCATGTTTTCAGCCATTTTGCTCTTAGGAAACAACTCGGGGATAGCCATAATAAGTCATATGTTGTCGATTGTTGAGAAACCATCTTTATTGATCATGAACGTTGATGAGCCATAATAATACATATGTTGTCGAGGAACACCATCTTTATTGACCATGAACATTGATCTCTTGTGGCTTGTATATATATTCTTCCTTGAGTTGTTTTCATGCGTAGAATCTTCTTAGCTGGCTGATGTGCCATGTATTGTTGACTTCTTTTCCATCTTCAGTTATCAACTTGTACGTGCCTAGTCCGGTGACCTTTGCGATAATAAAAGGACCTTCCCATGGACTGAGTAGTTTATGGCGTCCGTCAGTTTTTTGTATTCTTCTTAGTACCAGGTCTCCGACTTGTAGTGATCGTGGTTGTGTATTCTTGTTGTAGTGGCGCCTTAATCCTTGGAGGTATCTTGCTGATTGAAGGGTAGCGTTTACTCTGACTTCTTCTGTACTATCGAGTTCTAATCTTCTGGTGTGTTCTGCTTCTCCTTCGTCATACTGTTCTAACCTTGGTGACATCCAGATCAAATCAGCAGGTAGTACAGCTTCTGACCCGTAAACTAGGAAGAAAGGTGAGTATCTGGTGGCTCTGCTTATTTGAGTTCGTAGCCCCCATACTACTTTAGGTAATTCTTCAATCTGCTTGGATCCATAGTCCACTAGTTCTTCATACAATCTTGGTTTTAATCCAGCAAGTATGAGTCCATTAGCCCTTTCTACCTGTCCGTTCGCTTCTGGATGTGCGACTGATGCGTAATCTATGCTGAAACCGCAATCCTATGCCCAACTTTGGAATTATGTAGCTGTGAAGGAAGAACTCAAATCTATGATGATTCGATTGGGCATGCCGAAGCGGTGCACAATGTCTTGGATGAACTCGACTGCTTTGGCTGTGCTGTATTTTGTGAGTGGTTTGTATTCAATCCACTTGGTGAACTTGTCAATTGCTACGAAGATGTACTCGAAACCGCCCTTTGCTTTCTTGAGAGGTCCTACTTGATCCAGCCCCCAGCAAGAGAAAGGCCAAGCGGCTAGGATGCAGATGAGATTGTGAGCTAGCACATGAGCTTGTCTTGCGAACATTTGACAACCTTTGCATTTTCTGACAAGTTCTTCTGCGTCTTTCAAAGCGGTTGGCCAGTAGAATCCGGTGTGAAATGCCTTGCCAACTAGTGTTCTTGAAGCGGCATGATTTTCACAGCAACCTGAGTGTATTTCGTCTAGGATCCCTTTGCCTTCTTCAAATGAGACACATTTTAGGAGTACTCCTGATGATGCGGCTCTTCTGTAAAGCTTGTCCCCCACTAAGACGTAGTTCTTGCTTCTGCGAACAACTTGGGTAGCCTCCTCTTTATCCGCTGGCAACTTATTCTCTTTGATATAATCAATAAAAACCTGGGTCCATGAGGTGGTGATTACCATAATCTGGGTGCCTTTGTCTAGGAGTTCAGGGGTTATCTCTCCGGGTTGTTTGATAGAGGGAGCTGATAACTCTTCTATGAATACGCCGAGTGGGACCTTTGCCCTGTCTGATCCGAGCTTGGCGAGGACATCTGTTGTAATGTTGGAATCACGCAGGACATGTAGAATTTCTAATCCTTGGAAATGTTTCTCGAGTTTTTGTATTTCAGCACAGTAAGCATCCATGTTTTCTTTGGTGCAATCCCAATCTTTGTTGACTTGGTTGATGACCACTGCCGAATCGTCGTATACGAGTAATCTCTTGATTCCGAGGGTAATTGCCACTCGTAGCCCATGGATGAGGGCTTCATATTCTGCTTCATTGTTTGTAGCTTGCCATAATATCTGAAGGACATACTTGAGTTGTTTTCCGTCTGGAGAAATGAGGAGAACGCCTGCACCGGCTCCACCGAGCTTGTGTGATCCATCAAAGTACATCTTCCAGTGGTCAAAGATGGTATTTGACATAGGTTGTTGAATCTCTGTCCACTCGGCAACAAAATCGGCAAGGGCTTGAGATTTAATTGCCTTCCGTGGGGTGAAATCGATATTGAGAGCACCAAGTTCAACTGCCCACCTAGATATACGACCCGTTGCGTCTTTGTTGTGTAAGATGTCTCCGAGTGGGAAATCTATCACCACAGTAATCTTGTGGCTTTCAAAGTACTAGCGAAGCTTCGTGAAAGTGATCAGTAGGGCGTAGAGTAGTTTTTGTACATGCGGGTACCGGATTTTTGATTCTGACAGTACTTCGCTGATGTAGTATATGGGGCGTTGTACTTTATACGCGCGCCTTTCTTCTTCTCTTTCTATGACTATCGTTATGCTGATCACGGTAGAAGTTGCCGCAATGTATAGCATCATGTCTTCATCTTTCTTTGGAGGTGTGAGAACTGGCGAGGAGGTGAGGTATGCCTTGAGTTTCTTGAAAGCTTCATTGGCCTCTTCCTTCCACTCGAACTTATCTGTCTTCTTTAATAGTTTAAAGAAAGGTAACCCTTTTTCGCCGAGTCTTGATATGAAATAATTGAGGGTCGCCATGCAGCCTGTTAGTTTCTGCACATCTTTGACACTTCGAGGAGGGCTCATCTCTGTTATGGCTCAAATTTGCTTGGCGCTTGCTTTGATTCTGCGATGACTGACCAAGAATCCGAGTAAATTGTCATGAAGGAACTCTGAATACACACTTGTTTGGGTTCAATTTCTACCTCCACCTTTTCAGGTTTTCGAAGGTTTGCTTTAAGTCTTCAATCAGTGTATCCGGGTTCTTTGTTTTTACTACCACGTCATCCACATATGCTTCTATGTTTTCGCCGATCTGATCACCAAGGCACGTTTGGATAGCTCTTTGGTAAGTGGCACCCGCATTCTTGAGTCCAAATGACATGGTCTTGTAGCAGTAGGCACCAAACGGAGTGATGAAAGATGTCTTGCTCTGGTCTTGTTCTTTTAATGCGATCTGGTGATATCCTGAATAGCAATCAAGGAAGGATAATAGGGCAAATCCTGCTGTTGAATCAACTATCTGATCAATGCGTGGTAGCCCGAACGGATCTTTCGGGCAGTGTTTATTGAGATCTGTGTAGTCGACACACATGCGCCATTCGTTTGTGTTCTTTTTCTGTACTAGAACTGGGTTTGCTAGCCAATCTGGATGAAGGATTTCTCTGATGAATCCGGCTGCCATTAGCTTTGTGATTTCTTTTTTAATTGCTGCCTTCTTGTTGGGTGAGAATCGTCGTAGCCGTTGCTTCACAGGCTTGGAGCCTTCATTGATATCAATTCTGTGCTTAGCCAACTCTCTTGGGACACCTAGCATGTCGGTCGGCTTCCAAGCGAAGATATCTTTGTTGTTTCAAAGAAAGTTGGTGAGCGCGAGTTCCTATTTTGCTAAGAGGTGGGCGCTGATGGTTGCTATTTTGGAGGGATCGCCAGTGCCCAGGTCGATTTGCTTGACGTTGGCTTCTTTTGGTGGTGCGAGGATGCTGGGCTTTTTAGCCGGTATCTCTAGTTCTTCTTGGCTTATTTCTATGGCAATAGTGGTTATTTCTTTTCTACCATTGTCGGCTTGTGCTTTGGCTGCAATTTGTATTGCCTGAACGTCGCAGTCAAAAGCGCGCTTCAAATCACTTCGAAGAGAAAGGACACCGTTAGGTCCTGGCATCTTAAGCAATATGTATGGATAATGCGGTATTGCCATGAATTTTGCTAGTTCTGGGCGCCCGAGGATTGTGTGATATGATGAATCGAAGTCTGCAACTTCAAACTTGATGAACTCTGTACGGTAGTTCAAGGGTGTTCCAAAAGTAACCGGTAGAGTGATTTGTCCAAGTGGCATCGTTGCCTTGCCGGGTACTATGCCATAAAAAGGTGTGCTTGTTGGTGTAATCATCCCGGCGAGTTGTAGTCCCATCTTCCTTAGAGTTTCTGAAAAAATGATGTTGAGTCCGACTCCCCCGTCGATTAGTACTTTTGTGATAGTCATACCGCCAATAGTTGGATCTAGAACCAGTGGGTAATGGCCTATGTTTTCTATGCTAGTCCATTGGTCTTCTCTTGAAAATTGGATTGGATACTGTGACCAATTGAGATATCTTGGAGTAGCCGGTTCTGCTGCCATGATGGTTCGTAGGGCTAGCTTTTCTTGATGTTTGCTTCTGGAATCTAGGGCCCCGGCGAAGATCACTGCTACTGTCCCCCTAGATTTTTGGAATCCTTTGTCTTTGTCGTTGTCTTCTTCTTTTTTCTGACTGTCTTCTTTAGTGTTCCCCTTACTATCTTTCCTTGTGTATCGTTCGTTGAAGGTGTAGCAATTTCTGATGGTGTGCTTTCCATTGGGGTGTAAGATGCAATGCATGCTTTCAATGTTGTCATACCTTTTGGGTTTTGAAAACCTCATTGATTTGTCAGCTACCGCTACTGTGTTGTCTGGTCCACGTTTTCTTTCCTGATGTATGTTGTTTCGATGATTTTGCTTGTCCGGGTTATCTCGGTTGTTTTTATCCGAGAACCTTTCTCGTGTCTTCTCTTCTGCAGTAATCATCTTTTCTACTGTTCGTCTGAATTCTTCATTGTTTCTCGGGTTTTCTTTACAGAAGTCCTAAAATTGCCACCTAGCCATGATTCCGTGAGAGAAAGCTTCGATTACTTCTCGTTCGGTGATGTCATGTACTTGAGCACGTAGTTTGCCAAATCATCGATAGTAATCTCTGAGACTTTCACCTTCTTTCTACTTGAGTCCTTTTAATTCTGCGTGGGTGATTGGGTGTGTAATGATACCCACGAAATTTTCACAGAAAGCTCTTTGCAAGTCCTCCCAATTTCTGATTGATCCTGGATTCAATTTGTCGAACAATTGGAGGCGCATGGTTTCTAGGGCCATGGGAAAGAACGGGGTCTTGATATCGTCGTCTCCTCTGGCTAGTTCAATCGATTACGAGTATATCCTAAGCCACTACCTTGGTTCAGTCTTGCCATCATACTTAGAGTGGTTGGACGGCTTGAACTTGTGAGGTAGTCGTATTGAAGCAAGTCTGTTTGCAAAACAGAGAATCTGTCGTGCGTTCTAGTTTCTTTGTATTCTGATTCGGCACCTCCTTCTAGCCAACTGTTGTTTTGGTGAGAGTAGTTTGCGAGGCTGTCTGGGTAGGCGCCCTGCTTCTGGTCTTTCTTGGTTGTTCAACTCGGTAGTTCTGACTATGGTCCCTTCTACTTTCTCTGTTATGACTTTCACTTGGTCCAAGTCTCTCGAAAGCGGACTTCCTTTGATTTTGATCTTCTTGCCTATGAGACGTTGACCTGGCAGGTAGTCTTGAGCGGGTCCTTCCATCATGCGTCCTCAGGGCTGCTGACCGGAGAAAGTCCCGGAGCTGTTCTTGTTTTTCACTGGGATGTGAAGTTGCTTTGAGTTCTTCTAGTGCTTCTCTGATCTTATCGTAGGGTGTATTTGTCGTGTGCCTTTCTTTGACTTCTCATTTTGATTTTCTTCTATTGTACTCGGCCAGTTCTGACTCATATCTAATCCAAGCTTCCTTGCGCTGCCTAGCACGGTTTTGGCGTCCTTGTTTTGACTTATTTTTTATTTCTCTGGCTTGCTTCTGAGTCTCGGTCTCACCATCGTAGCCCTAGACGAAGGGTGATGTGTTGGATTTTGATTCATCCGATGACCTAACATCGGGCGCTTCTGGGGGGGCCAATGGTGATCGAGGACGGCAAACCATGAGTACTTCCCGTGCGTGAACTGTTCTATTATCGGCATTAGTTCCCACACTGTCGGAGTTGCTGATAACTTTAGTAGAGGCTTCGAGGTCGCAGATCGAGTCTCCTTCTTAGTAGGGTAGAATTGTTGTTGTCATCGCGATCGACCAGTCGGGTACTGCTACCCTCAGGAACAGAGCCTGGCCAGTGGATGATGTAGTCTTGAGATGTTATAGTTAGTACGAGACCTTCCTGAGCTCCCTTCAGTGGCATTCTAAGCATCGATCAAGGAATCCTTCGGGCCGTGTCTGATAAGATGTTGCCATGTTGTGGAGTCCGAACGGAAAAGGACCCGACTTCTTGGAAAGACTCGGAGCGTACTATGAGTTGTATTCTTGATAAGCCAAGGCCACGTTCTTAAGCCCCATCGGAAAAGAACTCGGTTTCCTAGAAGAACTCGGGCAAGACTCCATTTCGGATGCGGAACCTGAGTTTGAATCGGATGCGCAAAGTCGTGAAGTCTGAATCAAATCGGACATCGCGAGCTGCGCGAATCTTCCAGTGAGTTGACCTATCGTAGTCGCCAAAATAGAATGGTCTTCATGGTGATTCGAATCTTTAAGGAGACGGCTTTGGAGCTTGCCATTGTCGTCCGCCTTGCAGATCCATGAGCCGAAGATGAAGGTTGATCCCGTCGAGAAGATCATGTTGTCGAGGTCCATCGAGCTCTCGAATGTAAATTCACTGAAAGCCCCTACAGCGCGCCCAAATTGTCGATGTTTGACCATCGATAGCACGCCACGGGGTACCCGGGCGATATGTTCGCTTCTGATTATCACGGAACTCGACGGTGAATGCAAGAGACAGTCGATTTATCCAGGTTCGGACCCTCGATCGCTGATCGAGTAATAGCCCTACGTCCAGTCGGCGTTAGCCCTTGCGTTAGATTGATTGTCTAGAGTTATGTTGTTACAGTTGTAAAAGTCATGAAAGTCGTTCCCCTCTCTAGGAACCTTGCCCTCCTTTATATAGTCAGGAGGTCAGAATCCTAGTCGGTTTACAATGAGAATTTCTAGTAGGATTACAGAATAATACTACTACTAAAATTATATGGAAAGAATCCTAGTTAGACTAGATCTTCTTCCTTCCTTGCGGGGTATCCCGTGGGTCCCACACCGACAACCGACCGACCCAGCGTGGGGCGCAACGGCAGCCCAGGCGACGGGCCAACGGCCCAACGCGGGGACGGCGCGAGCAGCCCAACAGCGGTCGGCAGGAAGCCGACCCAGTGCGCGGCCTACCCCAAACCAGAAACCAGGGTGGGTGCTGGTGTTTTGCTAAAAGGTCCCCGTTTTCTTTTCTTTTCGTGAAGCTACCGATAGCACTATTCAATTGAGTTAAGAGCTTTATATCAGGAACCCTAGAGATATTTGAATTTGGAATTTCAAAGGTCCCTGGCCGAACTTAAAGAGGCCACGCAACTCCGGCCAAACGCTAGCGTATACGGTCCCACCGGCGACAACCAACACTACCAAATGACTACACACGTCAAGATCCACCGATCGAGGCATTTCGCACACAAAATGGTGCGGTACCGCAGCGGGGACGTGTGCCATGGCGAGGTACGGCCGTGGGTACGTCGACACCGACGACAATAGCCCTTCCGGCTACGCAGCATCACCAAAAACCTCTTCTTAAGTTACTGCTAGCATGCTAGAAGCCTTAGATGCACTAGCACTACTCCCTATCGGCCCAGCCTTCGAAAACGGCATCTAAACCGAGCTCATCGGCGGCGGCAAGAGTGTCCTGACGAGCACGAAGCTTAGCTAGTCAAACCAACTACCACAAAAGCAGCAGGACATCACCAGAAACGTGTAGGAAGGGCCGGTCGAGGTCGCAATGCTCGGCAAGGTAGTCAACCACGTGCGCACCGATAGGTTGTGCGCGCTCCAGCTTGGCATCATCGCATCACGTCGTCAACGGAGAGTTCGCTGGCCAGACGGGGACGAGCAATGGCACAAGGGAAACGATGTGAGCTCATATGAACAACTAATAGGAACCCCACTGAACGATAAGACCTCACCCCCAATCGCGCTCTGTTCCAGCGGTGAACTGACCGGCGAAGAAGGCTATGCTTCGCGCGCGCCCGCTGGTGGACGATTTCCACCATGGTTGACTGCAGTGGCAAGCTAAAGACCTCGGGCACCAGTGCGCGCAAGGAATTGGAGGGAAGCGCTCCATGCAGGATGAATTTTGGAAGGGAAGGAGAGGCGGCCATGGTGACTGGCGACGACGAGATGACTTAAAAGCACAGAGCAGAGTGGGTCGGCGAGCTAACTGGTCGAGTGATCAAGGCGTGGAGGTAGGGACGAACGTGGCACAGCATGACCGGCAGGGCGCGTCGGTTAGCGTGGACAGCGCCAAGAAGATGTGCATGCATGCGGTCAAGTGCAACAGCAGCAGCAGGGAACACGACGACGTCGAGAACAGGGCGAGTTAGGCGGGTTGAGTAGCCAGGACGAGCTCTACAGCGACCGAGGTGACAAGAGGGTAGGGGCGCAGACCTACGCCGATGCGAGAGAGCAGCGCCGTGCCTGGCCAGCTTGCGCACGGTAGAGAGCGGATGCGGCCCTGCCGGCCCGGCGCAGACGATGGCCACAAGCTGGCCCGCGGGGCAGCGGGGCAAGGCACGGGAGGAGGGCAACCAAGCGAGCGGGGACGGCAGTGCGGCGACGGTGACTCAGTTCGGCCAGGCACTCAGCCGACGGGCCAGGACACGGCGCGGCCAGACACGGCCAGAGCGCTCTGAGACACGTGGTGACCGCGGCCAAAGGCCGAACGGCCAAAACCAGTGTCATGCACGCTTTTTAAAGCGATGCCAAGGCCACCAAACAGCGAGGTTAGGGTTCGGCCATCTTCACTAATCCAAGGTCCATGCCACCAGCTAGCTAGGGAAACACTCGGCGCGACCAAAGAGCAATTAGGGTAAAAGATACGAGAATGTCAAGATGGGTTCGTCGCACAGCGCGTCGGTTCACAAACAGAGCACCGAACATAGTTCTTCATGCGTTCTAAAGAGTTTCGAGCAATCTTGAGATAACCCTGCTACGTTAGATCATTCTACGAACCTCGCCACGCCAAGGTACTCACTAGGATGCCGCTAGCGATACAAGAAAATCAAGTTAGTGTTTAAGAAATTTAGCGACGATTTAAATACTAACACGTCATTGTCTATCGCTTCCGTCCTAGAAAATTATAACTCCTAGTTTTGAACTACATTCCAGAACTACTCAACTAGTTAGTTCAATATAACTCGCCACGAGTGATACTTTTAAATATAAGTCGAATTTCAAAATATGAGAAAATCGTTTCAGAAATTTTTCTTAGGCCTAAATCGCGGTGCTAAACGAGATCGTAACACCAGGGGTGTTACAGAAATGTTTGGCTGCGGCCAAAGTTTCACGTACATACTGCAACTGAGGGAGTTGTATAAGTGCAGCTTAATGAATTTGAATTAACGATGCGGTATGTAAGGCCGCATGAAAACAACTTAATTCTGGTAAATTACAATTCTATTTTAATATGTCATGCAATTTGATTCTCAATAAGAGACTCAATAAAACCATTATTGATATGGACATAAGGTACTTGATATATAGTACCCAAAAACCAAACTGTTCCATATAAAATGGATTTTTGATCTCGCATCCAGGATAATTTGCTCTAAATTGAAGATTTTGAGCAATGAGTTTGGTATAGTGATGGTTCTCATGACTATGAGACACACCTAGGACTATATTATGGATGCATAATTGTGCATTACATAGTATCTTTATGGTCCATAAAATGGTAAATAGAGTCACATGTTTGTTCTTGAATTTCTTCAAAAAATGTAGTGGCTCATATTGATGCTATGACCAATAGAATTGACAATAATTCTCAAGTTATCTCTATAGTTGAATAACCAAGGCAAATGTGCCAAGTCTTGTTGACATCAAGAGAGAGAATTATTTGTATGCAACATTGGATACAGGTTATGTATGTGTAGTCAAATCGAACTGCGGATGTTTTGTTTAAGTATTGCCATATCCGTTGTTAAGAGAAAATACTCATCTTAGTTGTCATCTTGGGGTTTCCATATGAAAACCACATTGACGGATATCTCTATAATTTTAACTGGGTACATTATGGAATCAGAATACAAGAATGGATTCATGATTATTATTTGAGTACCAATAGGGACTATGATAGTAGCATAACCAAAGCCCACTATCATGACATCGCGTCAAGCGATTAACAAAATATTTCCTTGTCTCTATGTAAGAGTTTAGGAATATTTTGCTTCCCTATGTATAGAGTTTGTGATGCAACTATCCACTAAGCAAAATTCATCTTTGCATTTGGATTGACTCCCGTATAGGTCTATATATAGCATGAAGAATATAATGACATTCTTTGCAAATATATAGATTACATACAAGTTAATTAATGGAATATCAAATGTGATGGCACATTATTGTGATATTCAATTGAAATTGATGACAACATTTTATATTACAACACCAAAATGGGACGTAGATACTAGGTATGTTTGTAAATGGGAGACAAATTTTGGTCCCCAAAATGGATCAAGCGAAGTAAATTCGATGATCGTGCTCTCCATGCTCATAAGACCCACTTATTAATTAAGTGTTTGGTTGCTACTTGGTATCTTCATGAAACTTGTTATGACCAACTGGCCTTCCTAGTGGTGTCAGGTTGAAGATAGAAGCGTGCTTCATATCTTTATTGTTGAGCTAGATATTTATGTCCAATGGATTTGTAATACAGATCGATTAAATATTTCAACGCATGACATTTCTAAGTTGTGTGGCTATAACATACACAATTAGGACAAAATATGGTTCTGTCATATTTGGGAAATGCCTTGACCCTAATGAATACACGAGGCTGCTACTTCTTTTTGCGTTAAATCTTACCATTAAAGTTCTATGGATGGCATTATTACATGGCATTGAACTTGTTATGATTCTAAAAATTCAATGTACTTCAGATGATAGAGCATCACTATAATGCTAATGATGATTCCTCGATAAGAGTTTATCATACACTTAGACCTGAAGTAATATAGAAATTAATCTAGAATACATTTGGTAAGTTGTGTCCAATTAGAGATGGCATTGGGCATAATGACTGCCTTGTGTTGTTCATATCGCTCATTGAGAGCTAGCCATATAGTGCTTCGATTTGCATCCATTGAGATACACATATGTGTGATCTGGATGTGTATAGTGCTTTATTTAAATAAAATCCATACTTGTTGTTCAGGAAGCGGTGATGCTCTCTTACGAGGAGCACCAAGTATATTTTGCTATGAATCCATAGAACAATAAAGTTTGACTTTATGTCCATTGGCCATGTTGGATAATGGTGATCATCAAGAATGAGAGATCAAACTCTTTCGTGTCCATTATTCCAACTAGGTGCAAATCATAGATTTTTTGAATTTACTTTTAAGGGTAAATTAAAATTGCTATGGTAGTGTTGTAATGGGATGCAAAATAAAGACAAAATAATCTTGTATTAATGTTAGTATAAAAATCTCATATGCATAATAACATAATGGAGGTAGTCACAGTAAAGATGTAGAACTCAAAATGGGCATAATCTGTGTTAACAGTAGATGCCAAGTCATTAATGCAAGTTGTATGAACACGTCTTAAGGTCATCAAAGATTGATGTAGACCTTAGTTAATTCGCAAACGAATTGGGTACTCACATTGAGGATACTCACTAAGTTATGGACGTAGTATAGATCCTACAGTAGCAACTATGGTACTACCTTGTGGATGGCCAATAGGAATGCGAACTAATTGTAGTCATCTTTGTGAAAAAAAATGTAGACCATATGTTCTAATTTGTGATGTTGGGTACGCATGTTGAGGATAGTCAATAAGTGTTTACTTAGTGTAGATTTCGCTATAGCAACTTTGGTGCTACCTTGTGTATGGCCAACAAACAAATATAGAACATGCGCATTATACAATTGATGAGAAAATACACATAAATGTTGCATCCATAATTTAAGCACGTAGTGCTTTAAAATTGAAAAGCTTAAATGGGCTTAAATCAAATGATCAATTGCATATTAAATAAATGAATTGCAAGATCATGGTCGTAATAGTAAGGATACTTGTTTATTGGATTTGTCGTACAATGGGACAAATACTTTGAACAGTACCATAAATAGATATTTTACAATAGTAAAACATCACAAGTATAATAATTGTTAAAGTCAGTGACCTAAACAAATAGTACTTACACATAGAATAACTATGTAGTTTGCTGCAGAAAATTATTAGAGACAAATAGCCTTATGTGAATTCTTTGCAAATAAATAAATAATAATAATAATAATAATAAAAGATAAGCAGCAGGCTTGCCGGCCGGCAGGCCCATTTAGTAAGGATGCTGTACGAGCATGCTGCATGCCATCCAAGCAAAACGATCCGATAAGAACGATTGGCAGAAACGGCCTCTCGCTCGAAGCCATCGCTATCGCTATCGCAGCCTGCACAAACACCACCGCCATCGCCATGGAGGAGGCCGCTGCAGTCGCCGAATCGCGCCGTTACCGACGGATTCAAGCAGCCGGACAGCGCTCCCTCCTCCCTCGAGATGCTCAGGCTGGCTAGGGGGCGCGGCCCTCAACCTCGTCGGAGGAGAGGTGCCCCGCGCCGCCGTTCTCGCTTGACCCGGCGTGGCCATTGGGGAGGCCGCGCGCCGATGGTCCTTGAGGGACGCGGAGCCAGGTCTGTCGCAGACCGGGGCGGCGGTTGGCGGCTTCGCCGGCGTGGACGCGGCGTGGAATCGGCGTAGTCGGCAGAGGCGGAGGAGGCGAGGCGTCGTCGAGGGCGCGGCTGCTCGAAACTTCACCACGTGCGAGCGCGGCGCAGCAGGCGCGGGGCCGCGTGCGTGCCCGGCTGCGGGGGCCGCCGAGTGCAGGCGCGATTGGGAGCAGCCGGCCGCTGCTGCCGGTCGCAGTCACCAGGTCGCGCGGGACGCCGTCTCCGGGCCACTGCGGGAAAGCCGCCGGCCGTGGTGCGAGGCCATGGCACGGAGGCCGCGGGGGGGCCACGGCGGGGAAGCCTCTGGCCGTGAAGTCACCAGCGAGGGTGCTGCCGGCCGGACAGACGCGGGCTCACCATCCTGATGCGCGCGGAGTCGCGTCTGTGCCGCAAGGATGGTCTCGACGACCATGGGATAACAGCACGGAGATGGCAGTCCCAAAGAAGACGAACTTGATGGAGAACAAGCAACGACGAGTATCGCTGCCTTAGGTAAGAAACACAGAAGCATTCCATACCTTGATCCAGTTCTCGTTCCTGCATCCTTGATCCTCCGTACTACGGTTCTCTTCTTGAACGATTGACGAAGAAAGCCTCTGCTCTTCTCGTCTTGCCGTGCAGCAACAGCGCCGGGTAACTCTTCTGGCTTCTCAACTTGCAGTGGAAGTGAATGTAAATGACCCGAGACGTGGAAGAACAGTTGCTTTTATTGATTTCGAAAATATATTTATATAAGTGAAGGGGTGTCACGAAACAACACGACTCTTCCTAAAAGACATACCCTTTGAAACTAAAATTAGCTATCCACTAATCTGGTGCTCGATGGATGGGATCACTCGTGAAGAGACGATTATTCGTCTGTAGATGTCCGTTCGCGTATAGCTGTCGTTTCACAACAAATACAAGTCTTGACTTACCCAACTTGCATTGCTTTTACATTTTACAGCTTCCCATCCTAACAAGCTCGTATATTTTCAGTGGATTTGCCAATTTGCGAGATTAGGCCCTCAGACAACGATCACCTTTGTCATGCGCGAAAAACTGCGTGAACTTGCGGGAATGACTGCTATCTAGTACCACCCAACAGTTGGGCGGCATACTGCTGAGTTTTTACAGCGTTTTTCATTCATCATTCATGATGAGAAGGGAGAAGATAGCACCCACTGGGATGTTTAAGGATCGGGAAGCCCGAGCTGGCGAGCTCCTACAGATCTGTCATACCTCATATTATAATTTGTACTTGCCACTTCTCTCAAAAGGAAAAACTTTTCTCACAAACATTGCATATGAACGGAGAGTTTTTTTCTGCACTCATCTGGTGCGGGTCTACAAACAGTTCTTATTCTTCAGAGACCAACATTTTGCATTCGGATCATGAGATCACTGCGTACCGTGTGACATTGTCACTGATAGTAACATGAACGTTACGTGTGGATTCGCACTGGGACATGTTTTTTCCTTACTGATTCTATCAGCATACAGACATTCAGTATCTTCTCCATACCGAGGATTCAAGGTTAACCTGAAACATGTAATATGAAATCATTTGGAACACATAGTACCGAGATCTGGACATCATGCAAACCTTTGCAAGGAACATCAAAATTCTCTTGCTTCATAGAATATCAAATGGATTCAGAATTTTAGTGATATGAACAACCCAAACTCCTGAAGCTAGCTCAATTCTCAGATGTCGCTTTCTGGTTCTTGGAGTGTTGAGAACAGAATTAAGACATCAGCCTAGCCTTAGAGGATCATATCATCTGATTGTACTAAAACACAAACACCAGAGAACATTATAATGCTCGGATCATTTGGTGAAATATGCTCATGGGCAGTGCAAACAATGGCACGACTCTGACTACTGCAAGCATGTAGTTTGGGTTCTTAGGGTGGGTTGCAGACCCTTTTCTCTGTAACAGTTTTTTGTTTCTGTGTTTTTGTAACAGTTTTTTGGGGCACTTTTTCCCCTCCTTTTTCTTCTTAATATATTGATGCGCAGTTCTCCTGCGCGTTCGAGAAAAAAACTACTGCAAGCATAAGAGCCATCTTATTCTACACTACCAGCAAAAAAATAGTAAGCAGCATACGGCACATCATCTTTATGAATTACAAGATATGATGAGTACCAATTGGAAAAGGAGGTTGTTTCTCTCCCCTAAACAGAGTAGAAAACGTGACCAATACACATGCAAATGGCGCATTTTCTCAATTGATTAAAAAAATCTTTTTTACTGGATTTACATATAAAGAAAGGCAAAATTTAGTTCATGGTATAACAGCATAACTAGCTGCTTCTATCTCAACTCTACTTTCAATTTATCTTTCACAGCTTCCCTGACATTCAACTGCAATGGAATTGCACTGATGATCAGATTCAGAATCAAGATGGCACCAAAAAAAAATCACTCCATGAGAATTGTTGCAAGTACCTGAAGATTGTTAATCTCCTCGTCTGTGAGCGAACGTTCCATTGACCTATAGGCTATTCTGTAGCAATGGCTTGTCATGCCTTTCTTGTTGGTGAAATTATCAATAAGTTTTACCTGCAAACAAAAAAGTTAATTTCAAAATACTCTTAAGAGCTTTAAAATTCCATTATATGACCAAACTACAAATTGTAGATTGGATGCACAGATAACAGATTAGGTTCCTCATATAAACCAAATGGATACTGGTGTTTGAAGGTAATGAGATAACAGCTCCTTATGATGCCTGAAAAAGTCACACCCTATACGCATGCATGTATGTGGGCACTGGAAGGAGCCGGCTAATCATTTAATCAAACTATAAATAACCCAAGAAAAGATGAACCATTACCAACAGGAGTACATGACACTGGCAATAAGCTTGTATAGATCAGTAGTTATACTTTCACCTAACCTGAGGCTTTCTTACTAATCATAGTCGTCAGTCCAAAATGATCCATTTAATCTTTATCGCTTATGCTATTGTTTGAATTCAGTTATTATACGAAATGACAACAGGAAAGCTGAAGGATCATATAAACTTGAAATGACAAAACTAAGCCAATATGCATCGAATGCACTGTTGTCATACCTCCTCAACTAGATCGCCAGCAATTCCTCTGACAACCTCACATAAGTTGTTCTCTGTAAATGCATCATTGATCCAGAAACTCATATCCTTGTAACAAGGAGGAAACTAAACAAACAATAACTGTCAGTCAGCGTAATTGACACCAAGATGAAGATTATTTTCTCAAAAAATAAAGTGTAGATTAAACAAAAAACAGAAACATAGAGATTATACCTTTGAAAATGGCTTGAACTTAACGCCAAGCTTGCCTTCTGAGAACTGGGTAACATGAATAAATGTCTTAGAAACTAATGTTGATGAGAGTAAATACAAACTAAGATGAACACGGCATCTCTTGTTGATACTATGTTAGATCAACATATTACATGGCTTCTGTGCAATCACACAGATTAGATCCTGTGGTACATATTAATGCAATAAGCCAATAAGATTAAAAATAGAACTAAACAATTAAATGAAGTTAGTATTGTCAATCTTTGAGTGTTGCCAAAACCAAATCTATCAGTTGTAGGATTTTTAACTACATCAGGGAACATATGATTCCTAACATTAACAAACAACAATTGTTACTAGCACTGAAAATTAATGTTAGGGATATTTCATTTAACTTGACAATTTAAGCTCTTATAGGTTTCAAAAAATTATACAACAACAACAACAAAGCCTTTCAGTCCCAAGCAAGTTGGGGTAGGCTAGAGTTGAAACCCACCAAGAGCCCCAAGTTACGGTTCAGGCACTTCAATAGCTGCTTTCCAAGTACTCATATTTAAACATAGATCTCTAGGTATATCCCAAGCTTTCAAATCTCTTTTTATTGCCTCCCCCCATGTCAATTTCGGTCTTACTCTACCTCTCCTCATATTATTAGCTTGGCTTAGGACTCCACAATGCACTGGTGCCTCTGGAGGTCTCCTTTGGACATGGCCAAACCACCTCAACCGATATTGGACAAGCTTTTCTTTAATTGGTGCTACCTCTAGGCGATCACATATATCATCGTTCCGAACTCGGTCCGTTCTTGTGTGACCGCAAATCCATCGCAACATACGCATTTCTGCAACACTCAGTTGTTGCACATGTCGAATCTTTGTAGGTAAGTTTCAAAAAATTATAACCCTCAAAATATTTGAGATAAAAAAGGAGAGTGGGTTTTGCAGAAAAGTAAATATGATTGAACAGATGCTGTAGCCTTCTCGAACATGGTAAATTTGTCACTATAAAGCTAACACAAAATTGAACTACCCAAGTAGTTAGATAGACAAATTGTAGTAGCAGTACCTGAGACGTGAACCGTTTATCATTCGACCAGAAGAGTCGGATATCTGGAATATCAAAAAGGACCATTGCAAGGCGCTCCAAGCCCAATCCAAAGGCCCATGCCACATGGTCTCTCCTGCCATTTCTTTTCAAAATTTCCTGCTCGGTGACTCCACACCCCAAAACCTCCAACCAATCATCCTTAGAAGACGATAAACTTATTCAGAGTCAATCATGCCAATGTGACTTGTGCTGTTGTGCAACATGTTTTACTTGGGCTTGTTACTATAAAAAATAGTTGAATACATCCAATATACCTGAAAATATATTTCGAGTTCAAAGGATGGGTTGGTAAATGGGAAGTAAGTGTCAACCCATCGCATCTCTACAGCACCTGCAGATGGCATTTTTCTAAGTGAAGCTGAAACAAGGATCTATTTCATCACCCCCTCAAATGACAAGGAACAAGCTACAAGCGATTTACCAAATAGATGTCTTGCCAAGCCTTCCAGTGTTTTCTTGAGTTCCGCAGCTGCATATGCTGTCCCATCCATGCCAGAACCTGACCATTCATCAGGAGAGAAGACATGGAACCCTTCCATCTGCATGTGTTAAAGATTATCAAAATAAGCCTTATCAAGAAACATTTAAGTGAATATGGCAAAATAAAGTTACCTGATGGAAGACAGGATAGTGAGTTGAATCAATGGAATCCCTACGGTAAACATCTCCTGTTACAAGAAAGTGTGTATGTCCATCCCTTAGCAGCTCAGCTTGATGAGCACTGGTATGACACCTTAAGACTGTTTGACCATCAACATAATATGTGTCATTGTAACTCCGGCTTACATGGTCAGAAGGGACCAAGACATCATCAAAATTCTGCAACAAAGAACATTTATAGGTTAGCCAGAGGCCAAAAACTAGCACATACCATTTTCCCTGGAGGTACGAATCTGAAGAACAAACACACAGCACATTCACTAATATCAGGGAAGAAGCCACGAGAGGGAAGGAATGAGTAATCAAAGTATTGAGCTTATACCAAAATATGCATTGTACCGGTCTTTTCAGTTTTCACCCTTATCCACCTAGCACTGTGTCCTGACTAGCTATTGGTACCTTGTTAAGGGTATACTATACTACTGCAGTTGATTATTAGCAGAAGCAGAATATCATATATTGATTCAGTATTACCACATGCAATTTGTACCCCATACCTGCTTGACAGAAACAAGAGGGCAAAGGTCATCAAACTTGTCAAACTGTCCAGTGAAGTTCTTGTCAAAGTAATCATAAATTGTGTTCTTCAGAATCCCAAGTGGATGGTTATCCCTCCTGTGCAGCTGCAGGCCGATCTTCGAAAAAATAGTATCTGGCACATTGTTTGTCGGGTCATCCTCCTTCACAACATCTACGAGGACATCCAAAATGAACCAATTAATGACAGTAAAAATCAGAACATACTAATTGCACGAAATGCATGGTACATTTCAAGTCAATTTGCATTAATTCGACTGGAGTATAAACACACATGCCACCGTAGAAACATTTTGGTCTCAAAGTGAACCACTAAAATGCAAGACAATGACTGTCAGAGAAATTCCACTGCCAAGTATCGAATGAAGAACGCAATTACGCAACCAGTGATTCAGAAATTTAAACTACCGATTCATAGCACACCAACACATTAGTCGTTATGATCTCTCCAATGCATCATGAATGAATGGAACCTCCCAAAACACTACCAGTAGTAGCCCAAGCATATCGCATTTGAACTCTCAAAATCCTATCTCAGGAAAAGTGGAAGCAATCCAACCAAAGAAAACCCTGCTCAAAACCCCGGCCATCCTACCAAGATCCCGCCTTTGTTTACATCATCACAGCTTGGGGCCCCGAGGGTCCCCACTCACCCTCGCGCGCGATCTTGACGCCACCCACCTCAACGGCGGAGGCCGCCGCTCGCAGCCCTTTCGCCCGGGCCGGCGCCGGCGCGGCGGAGAAGAAGCGGGCGAGGAGGAGGCGGTGAGAACGCGAAGAAGGGGAGTAGAGGGGGCGGGTGGTGAAGGAGGAGATGGCGGCGGCGGGGGGCGCCATGGGAAGCGTGGCCATGGCGCGAACACGCGCGCGGAGGAGCCAGCAGCGAGCGGTTCGGATAAGCGGGCGCATGTCTGCGGCGCGGCGGATTCTTGTGGCTGCGAGGAAGAGTGAAAACGAAAGGGGAAGAAGACGACGACCAAGTGTTAAAGAGAAATAATGGTGCTGCAAAATGATTTGAACCGTGTGGAAATTGAATCGCTATTTTCACTCTTTTTTATCAGCCTAATTGTTGATTAAAGATTATTAAGTTTAAATTTTGAAGTATGTTGTTCAGAATGGATGAAGTATCAGCAATGATGCGGCGGCTCTAACCCATAGGACATGATAATGCTGACGGTCATGTTGTGTTGTGGTTGCTTACTCGCTAAATCCTAAACCCTAAACTATTGGGAAAATTGATTCTGTAGCACCGAAAGATATTCCGTCACTTGAAATACCACTGAAAGGATATCCCGTTAACTAGCATTCCGTCGCATTTGGAGATCACACCGTGATTGCTCCGTCCTCCTTTCATCCCATATTGAGCTCTTTTATACAACTCCCTCTCATTCTTGCTGCGAGTGACACTAGCGTCAGGGTCCTGAAGCTTGCCACAAGTGGCGACGCGCCATGGCTTCGAGAGGAAATCGACGGCGCGAGGCTCTAAGAGCTAGGTGTGAATCGTGGGCGGGGGTGGGGCGGTGGTGCTTGAGGTGCCTGTGGGTCATTGCTTGCTACTGCATGACCATGGACATGGACGAGCTTCTATGTGCGTGTGGCCCTTGACCGCATGGGGCACGAGCTCTACAAAGACGCGTGTGCTCACGCCGAGTGTAAGCGCCGCCACCGCCGTCATAGCTACAGAGCTTTTTTCGGAGCGAGCACCGTCAGTGTGGCGGGCGATGCGCCCGCCCGTGACGAAGCTCCACAAAGATGGTGCGTGGGGCGCCGAGTAGTGCAGCACGGCCACCGGGCGCAAAAGCCTAAAGCCACCGCTAACTAGCAGACGATAAAGGATGTAATCCTAGCTGTGGTGTTAGTTTGGTCGATGCAAGTCTTTAGTTTCGTGTGTTTCAGTTTTAGTCGATTAGCATGTTAGCAAGCATCGTGTAATCATGTATTGTGATCGAGTCCAAGTCTTCGTGATATTAGAGTCAGTTGCTCATGTTAGTGGAGCCGTAATGAACTTTCACTCTTGTATAGGATCGAGCTACAAATAAGAGCATCATAAACATTGCGCTTCTTGAGCAACACCAAAAATCTCTACTGTTCACGTTGTGATCTTCCCGGTTATTGCGAGCTCATTCGTTCTCAAGTTAGTTGAAGCTAACAGATAGGATAGCAGAGTTCCGAGATGGACTCACGAACTACAGAGAACGGCCATGGAACAAAAGAGAGCGTCGGGGAGGTGGAGTGTCAGGGCTTGGACCATGCCAACAGCGCGCGGGTGCTCATCGCCATGGGCGCAAGCTCTTCCTCCCTGCATGCGCTCCGAGCTCTAGGACAACGCCACCGCGTGGGCAGCCTCGAACGCGAGGCCAACCACGTTCGCCATGCTCCTCGAGGCCACCTCACGTGCGCCCGGCAAGTGGCGACGACTTTAGCTTGGGCTCCACCGATGGCAGCGAGGCTACCTCCCTTCGCACACCTTGCCTCGCCGCTCAGGCTGACGCCACCGTGCTTCTGCTTCGAGCGTGAGGACGCCGACCCAGACGATGAGACAAGTCGTGACCTGGCGACGAAACTTTAGAAATCCACCTAGCTTCCGCCGCCAGCAGCAGGAGGAGCATGAGCAGGTGCTGGCACTCCACATCGAACCCGGGAGGCAGGCAGGAGCAGGACCAAGCGTTTTTTTTCTTTCAGGCGTCTAGACTCTGGAGGTGGATTTCACGACGTCAGTGTGCCATTGTGACAGAATGCCAAATAAAGGTAACAGTGATGTGTTTCAATGGTATTTTACGTGACGAATACCTTTCAATGGTATTTTACAGAAGTAGAGTTCTTTTAGTGCTATAGAACCAATTTTCTAAATTCGCTAAACACCATTTGCTAAACATGATTTATATAAATGAACAAAATGAATAGGAGCTCCTTTTTCCTCTCTAAAACAGTTATTGTCGAGGTTATAACCCTGGGATGTCTCAAGGCACCGATTAGTTAATAGGCCACGCGTCCCGCAATACACCAGCTAGCGAAAGCCCAAACGACCGAGGCCCAACTAAGCCGAACAAACCAGGCCAAGACGCTAAGGACAGGGTTAGCCGTAACCCCTTCCTCCTGCCTTAGCCGCACGGCGCCCCGAGGACACATGACCTCTCCTCCATCACGACCCCTGAAAGGGTGGGGAGAGGTCGAGCCCCGCCAAGAATGCTTGTTCTGACAAGGACAGGCACGCCACACTGACCTCGCAAGGGCCGAGGGAACAGCAGTCACCTCGGTCCGGTCAGACGACACCCCTGTGCCACGTCGCACGGATAAGACAATATCGTCCAAGCGATGACGACAGGTACGATGACCACTGGCCAGATATGGCCCGACGAGACAAGAGTACGATCCTACCCACTACGCGACGGGATCCACGACGAGGGCCTTGACTTAGAGGACATCCGGGCTGACGGGAACCACGATCCCAGCGATAGGGGTCGTGGCCTCCTACTCCTGAAGACAACGAGATGATCCATGACCCAAGGGCGGACACCAACTCATGTACGTCACCCTAGGAAACCAGAAGATGATGACTAAAACCACGACGGAGACCACATCGCACAGGACGGCTGGCGAACCACCACCGTGCCTACAGTGTTGCCACAACCGGCACAGTAAGCACCACACCACACCACGCCGCGACATGGCCACAGGACCATGACGACAACCACGCCTGGACGTGCACCTCAAGACAACGTAGCTTGGAAGCCAAGTTAGTTAGAATCTCCCTAAGGCTCACGACCCTTCGGTTAGGAGAACCTCCTCCTTTGTATGTGCCCTAGCCCCGAACTCTATATGTCGCACCCCAATACCCGCCTGATCAGGGACCGATACCGAAGCCGACAGGGGTTGTCAAATTACAACTTCGAGGCCCCTAAGAGCGCACTAAGCAACTCCTCTTTAGGATCAGGTTGAGTGGCACATAGTATTCCAATTATTAACCCAACATAGGACCAGTAAATGGAACTCAACTAGTACAATCATATTCAAACTAATCGAACTTCTTTACACAAGTTTTACATCCCGGTCCAACCCGTGGACACAATTACCCCATCCAATTGGTGTTCATACTCATAGTCGCTCCATCAAGGAATCTGGAGTTAACTTGTAGCACGCTTGGAGTCACGCCCATTCCAGGTGCTACTATGCAGCTGTGGTCAAGTGTTTGCTCGACGCGGTCTACTACGTACCTGCAAAACAACTTAACGGCTGCACCATGAGTACATTGCGTACTCACAGGACTTAATTCCAACATATAATATTTAGTATATGTATAGGGTGATTATCAGGCATTTGTACAATTGCGAAAAGCAATGATGTTCATTAAGAGTATATCATGCTATGCTCAACATTAGACTTACAGTATTTATCATCATAACAAAGGTGCTCATAATCCATCATCCATCCTACCATGGGTACAAAAGAAAGAACAACCGAATAGTTCCATCCCGAAGGACTCTAGGCTTTCGAAACTCTGCAAAGGTGTACAATTGTACCCACATGGAAATCAGGACTAACCACCATACCCGTGCCCAGGTAAGGGTTACCTCACGCTCTCCAACCTTTCCCTAATCCGGCCTAAGTGTCACATGAAAGGTTCGACTGGGTTCCCAGTCAATGTCCCGACATTCCCGACCGGCGCCACCCCCCCTTGCTAGTTTCACGGATAAATAGGTCACAATTAGTTACTCAGCTTGTCAACCCCATCTGCGACATGTGGTCTGTATGGGTGGTTACACGGACTCACGTATCCCAATATGCGGTCCTTACTGCTCCACGAGCTATGTCGTCTGAGATCCCACACTCACGATGACCTACCTCTCGACTGAGCAAGATACCCAAGTTATCATCAAGATTATCACCTTAGGGTATTATTCCTTAGCCAGATTAGTAAGGTGAGTCAAGTTGTACTCTCATTGGTTTTAGTAGTTAATTATCCAGGTGTAGCATCCTACACGCGCGAGTATGAGTTCCCTTCTCATGCTCGACTTCTACTGTTGCCCAAGCAACTAAGCAAATAGCATTAAGTGTTCACATTCCTATTGTTTAGATGAGAGGCTTCTAACAGATTAAGGAGTGACTAATTATAGAGTGAACGAGGCTACTAACCAAATCTATATGTAATGCATAACATAATGGAACTCGATAAGTATCCAAAATTGGGTTCATAATAGTGGGGTGCCTACCTGTTAATGCTGCTGATCCTGACGACTCCAAGTTAGTGGCGATGACTCACACGATCCTTACGAAACAAGATATTCAAACCTGAAAGGATAGGATCCGAGGATTGGAGACGATCACATGATAGATAAGGAAGCTAAGAGTTCTACTTGGGACTTAGGAGGAGACATCTACTGCCGAACTATGGCTATAAGATATGATCTAGCATTAGTGACCCATTAAGTACACTTGCTAACCAACCTCACATTCACTATGGTTGTCGGACACTCCGTCCCACTGATGGACACTCCGCTGTGCCGGGTGCCGAGGTGAGTTGCCTATGTTGGCTCTGTTCAGGCTTTGGCGGATGCTCCGTGGAAATTGTGGAGGCTCCAGTAGGAACTAGGTACTCTCGGGTTCTCAGGTTATGGTTCAATATAATTCATCGAACGCTCCGCCAAGGCGATGGACGCTCCGCTATTCTCACTCAACAAGAGACTTAGACTATTGGCGACTAGACTTCAGGTTTGGCAGACACTCCGTCCGACTAACGGACACTCCGTCGATCGGGCGATAGAACCTATGCTTTTGGATTCTCAGGTGAAAGCTTGGGGATTCACACCTATATCTTGGGTAATGGCCTTCATGCATGCACACGGTATTTCTATGGTAACTTAGGTGACTTGCTAGACTCAAGGTAGCTAGGCTTGGGTTGGGTTAACTAGTGTAACTAGTGACTCCTTAGTTAAGAGAAATCCTAGAAATAAAGAGAGATTGAGCATGACAACTTAGCTTGGTTTCTTGGTGAGTTCCTTATCACCAGGATTAAGAATCCAACACATGCCATCCTTGCTTCCAAGCTAAAGAGAGGGATCTCATTTTTCTTGCAAAACATCCAATAGTCCAAATGAGGGGAAATCCAACCAAATCTTGAGAGGATTGAGATGTATTATACTTGATCCTTAACCTTGGAGTATTTTCCACCAAGCCATCCTTATGATCCATCCATGCAAGAGAGAATATTTGAATTAGGGTTGGAGGATTGATCTCAAGATAATGAGAAGAGAGAGCTCTTGAGCTAACCATGGGATGAGAGGTTGTTGAAGCTCAAGTGCTTGACCTAAGGCTGATCTTGTTGCCTTCTAGCACCTTGATTCTCTTCTCCATCTTCTTCTTTCTCACTCTAGTTCATCCTTTCCTTTCCTTGTTCTTCCTTCTAGAGAGAGAGTGTGAGAGAGAAATGAGGAGAGGATGAGTGGAGCTGAGGATCTGGTGTTGGGAAATATCTCCCACTCATGCTGACATGTGGGCCATGTCCCATAGTGAATGACAACTCACTTCCCACTCAATCTGTTGTCTCTGCATGTTTATCGGATCGTCCGATACACGTAACGAATCGTCCAGTAGTTTCTGAATTTGCTTACCCTAGCTTAGGAACCTGATCTTGTGACTCTTGAATCCATTTGAAGCTTGCTCTGACGTACTCGTCCTTCTTAGTAGATAAAACATCACGAGCTGATTCCTTGGAGTGATATTCTCCTTATGTGGCTGGTCAATTGACTTCGGTTGACCAGTAGTTGACTTGAGACGTTGTCGATTAGTTTACGGTGAAAATGATGCTTTCCTTCGATTCGGTTTGCTTGAGATTGTTAGGGAATTCCATTTGACAAGAACTTGGGTGACCAAAATGAAAGTCTATGGTGTAACATAACTCGAGTTGTTACACTACATAAGGGCAACCAGGGCACCCTTTCCAGAGATTTTGAGTCCCCTACTCATTCACTCACTCTCCATCATAGCAGGGCTCCTGAAGCTTCCCTTTGGGCTACCCGTCTCCTAGCTCTAGCTCTTCTTCCTCTTCCACCATTCTTGTACCCCCATTATAAGAACTTTAGAGCTTTCAAGAGAGAAACACGCACTCGATCATCTCCGAGACTGAATGTAGGGCTCCGGCCTAAACCAGTATAACTCCTTATGTCTTTTGGATGCTATCATCGTCTTCCTAGAGCAGCGCGACAATCATATAAGTTTACTAGTCCGGTTTACGAAACACCGACAGTTATATTTATAAAAAAAGATACACAAGTTGTTTTTGCTTGGTCCTCATACCGTTCGAGCATCACCACACCTTGTCAGTTATCCTTCGTGTCTAGCTTATCAAGGGCATTCCATAGCTAGACACCCCTCAATACTTCCTTCCAAACTCAAGAAAAACTTTTGCCTCTCAATACTAGTTTTTTGGCGATTTTTCTCCTACTTATGTAGACACCCCTCTGCTCCTCTGTGCCAAAGCCACAACACTCCCCCTCCTCCTGCCACTCTATCTCTTCCTCCTAGTGACATGCTCTCTCTATCTTTCACCTTCTCTGTCAGATCTGTTCTTGGCATTCTTTAGCCTAATAGATAGATTCACAAACATACAAATATCGATATAACTTTTATCCGAGAGTATTTCATGGTAACCATTTCCACAAGGAACATGAAGTATAGTAAGCTTCAACTAATTTGTCGGGGGTAATGGCACCAAAGAAGGAAAAAGATGGGTAGAGACGTGTCGGTGTTTCGAACAAGCACCGGCTAGTAAATTTATAATTATGCGCGTTAGGCTCCGGATGGTGCGCTAAAGGACACAAGGTTTATACTGGTTCGGGCTGAATGTCCCTACGTCCAGTCTGTTGCTGCTCGTGTTATTAGCGCTGAAAGCGGTTCGTAGTAGGGGGTACAAACGGTCGAGAGAGGGACTGGTCCCAGGTCTTTGATGGAAGGGTCGAAAGGAGACCAAGAGCCTAACGGCGACTTGGCTATGTATGTGAGTTGAACAGAACCCTCTATGAGTTCGTCTATATGTGAGTTGTTTGATGAAAGTCCGTCCCTTCGGTGGGGAGCCCTGCCCTCCCTTTTATAGACCAAGGGGAGAGCAGGGGTTACAGATGGAAGAAAGAGGAAAATACCAAGGGTATAGAAGGTCCTTCGAAGGATTCGGTCTTCCTTCTTCCCTACGCCTGCTCTGTACAACATGGCAGACAGTGTCAGAAGTGGCGTGTTCGCTGATCTTCGTAGGCCATGCCCTGGCCCTTTTTAGCAAGTGGGTGCGTCCCATCCTCGCCTTCGCGGGCGGTATGTCGGTGGGGGTGTCGATCTGCGTCCCTGTGGGGAGCGGAAGGTGCGGTGACTGCTCGTTTGCCACTGTAGGGGACGGGAGTCCCCCCTTGGAACGTAGTGGTTGTCATATGTCTGTGTCGGACTCCTTGCCTAGGGGACTGAAGGCGGTGCCTACAACACTGTAGGGTGAAGAGCACGCGCCTGCAACACTATTTGGGCTCTGCTACGCCTGGAAGGGTCTAAGCGCCTGTCCCGTCATGCCCTGGTGATACTCTCCTATAGGGGCGCAGGGCATGGTCCTTGATGCTGCGGTTGACCCGAACGTCTTGTCCTACCCTATGCCTAGCATCATGAGGGAGTGGGATACGGTTGTCAGGTGCGACAGAGCCACTCCTTGGACATCGGGCGAGGCGAGGTCCGTCAGACAAGGCGGAACCTAGCCTCGAGGGGTCGGGCGAGGCGGAGTCTAGCCCTCAGCCCCCGGGCAGGGCGGAGCCATCCCCCAGCCGTCGGGGGAGGCGGAGCTGGCCGACGGGCATCGGGCGAGGCGGAGCCGTCCCAGCCCGTCGAGGCTCAAATTCGGCGCGGGCGGAGCCGTCCCCACACCATCGGGAGGCGGAGCCCGCGGCCGGGCCTCAGGCGAGCGCGAGTCTAACCCTCAGCCCTCGGGTGAGGTGGAGCCGTCCCCCAGCCGTCGGGGGAGGCGGAGCTGGCTGACGGGCATCGGGCGAGGCGGAACCAAAACTCCCGTCGTTCGGGCAAGAAGCGCAGCGGTGTTCTTGTCCGTTCGGGAGTTTTTAACGTTCGATGGTTATTAGTTCCATCTCCTTGGTACCCCGGTATTAGGTTCCCGACAAGACGGTACTTGAACAATAAACTAGTTCTACAAACTAAGCAGATCAAAACTTACTCATGTTGTTTACTTTACGTCCACAACCAACAAACTCGTAGAAAAGGACGAGAAGGGATTGGCAAGTTCGCCTCTAAGTCCTACGGAACAGAACTAGACTATACCACAACTCAAAAAAGAGTGTCGAATGCAAGTCCCTAAAAATGCTAAAATGCCAAGATAATGATGACCAATCTGTTGATAAAAAATGCTTTCTTTGTTCCTTACTAGTGACCCACATCTGTTAGTAAAAGGGTGGGGTTATGGCCGCAAGGGCGGGAGGTTGATGATGATCATCGGCATGGCCACCGGTGCTTGGATGCCGGCGGAGGCCGGCGGGAGAAGGGACAATTATTAGAGAAAAGAAGATGGAAGAATGAAGAAGAGGCGAGGAAAAAAGAAGTGAAGCAGCTAACCGAACGACGCGTGAGTAAAGTAACGAATGACCCGATTCATCAGGCTGCCACTACAGGACATGCACCGAGTTCACCTTCCTCGCTAGAGATGGTGCACGTATAGATGTGCAAACGGGCCGCCCGGGCCGGCATGACTGGGCCCGGGCCAAGCAGGGCACGGTGTGCATGACCAACGACCCAGGCGATGTGCTTGTTTTTGGCCGAGCCAGCCCAAAAAAGCCCACCGCATTCAGTGAGCGGGGCCAGCTCGTGGGCCACCAAGTGCCAGCAGAGAGCCAGAGAGAGGGGCGAGGGGGGGGGAGAGGACGCTGCCGCGGGATGTGGCGGCGGTCGCCAGCGTGCTTGCCCCAGCAACGTAGAAGGTCGGATCCGCAGGGACGGCGGCGACTGGGGACCAAACGGCGATGTGGAGGGGATGGCGAGCTCCTTCTCCAGCTGATGAGTGATGAAGCCGGCGGAGATCGTGGAGGCGCTGCTCGATCCTTCTCCTTTCTCACCCTCTCCTTCATTGTTGAGTCGCGGTCGCGAGCCGAGCGGGAGGAGCCGAGGAGGTAAGTGCGACGCGAGAGGGAGGAGGTGAGTGCGACACGGGGGGTGGGTGGGATGAAGTTAGGGATATGATGGGACCTTTAGCAGGCCATGCCAAGCACCGGGCTGATGCCGTGCCTCCCACTAAATTGCAGGCCGGGCCAAAAAAAACATGCTTCTGGTCGGATCGTCGTGCCTCGGGTTGCATGTACATCTATAGGCCCACGTGCAGGATCCGTTTCCAGACGGGTGGCACTGCAAATCTGCGCTTCGATTAGGATTACAGAGGGAAGCAGCAAAGCAACCGAACAAAACAGCGCCCATGTTCCTGCACACTGGCTGAGCGTAATGGCGGCCAACCTGGGCGCCGGCTCCCTTCCTCTACGCTAGTTTCACTACATGCGTGTATGATCACTGGTTATCATCTCTGTATCTCATCTAGCTAGCGCTGCTGCAAGGCAATGGGAAAAAAAACCAGGAGAAGTAAGAGACGTGGGTTGATGAAGAAGAACACTGGTCTTATTGGACCTCTTGTTGTGAGTTGTGAGAAACCAAGGCCATGACGGAGAAGACGGTGGTGCTGTACCCCTCCCTGGGCGTGGGCCATCTGAACCCCATGGCGCAGCTGGCCAAGGCCATCCTCCGCCACGGCGGCGTCGCCGTCACCATCGCCGTCGTCGACCCGCCCGAGAAGCACGCCGTGCTTGCTGCTGCGCTGGCCCGCCTGGCTGCGGTCAGTCCCTCCATCACGGTCCACCTCCTCCCCATTCCGCCCTGCGCCAGCAGCAAGCAGCATTCCCACCCCATGATGCCCATCCTGGATGCGCTCCGCGCCGCGAACCCCGCGCTCCGGGAGTTCCTCGCCTCGCGAGTCCCCGCAGTCGACGCCCTCGTGGTCGACATGTTCTGCACCGACGCGCTCGACGTCGCCGCGGAGCTCGCAATCCCCGCGTACTTCTTCTACCCGTCCGCGGACGGCGACCTCGCGATCTTCCTCCAGATTCCAGATGTCTGCGGCGCCGGGCCGTCCTCGCTCAAGGACATGGGCAAGGCGGCGCTGAACTTCGCCGGCGTACCGGCAGTCCGCGCCCTCGACATGCCTGACACGATGCAGGACTGGGAGAGCGACGTGGGCAGCGTACGGCTGCGGCAGCTCGCCCGGATGCCGGAAGCTGCAGGCATTCTGGTGAACAGCTTCGAGTGGCTGGAGTCGAGGGCACTGAAAGCGCTGCGTGACGGCCACTGCCTGCCCGGCCGCTCGACGCCGAAGATCTACTGCGTCGGGCCCCTGGTCGACGGTGGCGACACCGAGGAAACGGCGAGAGGCACGCGTGCCTCGAGTGGATGGACGAGCAGCCAAGGCAGAGCGTGGTGTTCCTCTGCTTCGGAAGCCTGGGCGCCTTCTCGGCGGCGCAGCTGAAGGAGACGGCGCGTGGGCTGGAGCGTTCCGGGGACAGGTTCCTGTGGGCCGTGCGAAGCCGAAGCTCACGCGAGGAGCAGAACTCTCGCGAGCCTGATCTTGAGGCGTTGCTTCCAGATGGGTTCTTGGAGAGAACCAGAGGCAGAGGATTGGTTCTGAAGAACTGGGCGCCACAGACACAGGTCCTGCGGCACGAGGCCGTGGGAGCCTTTGTAACTCACTGCGGGTGGAACTCGGTGCTGGAGGCAGTCATGTCCGGCGTGCCGATGATCTGCTGGCCGCTGTACGTGGAGCAGAGGCTGAATGAGGTGCACGTGGTGGAGGAGATGAAGATTGGGGTGGTGATGGAAGGCTATGACGAGGAGTTAGTGACGGCGGACGAGGTGGAGGCCAAGGTACGACTAGTGATGGAGTCGGAGGAAGGGAAGAAGTTCAGAAAGAGGACGGCGATGGCGAAGGAAATGGCTGCCAATGCCATCAAAGAAGGCGGGTCGTCTCACGTCGAACTTGGTGAGTTTTTGAGGGGTTTAGGATGCAAGTGATGGATTTATGTATACTTCTCCGTCGGTTTCAAATTACTAGTGGACACGTACATGCGACGCGCATGTGGAGGGAATAAATTACATGTGTTAGGGAAATAAGAACTTTTACAGTGATAAAAAATAATTTGATGCAACAACCATGTCAATACAATCCTTGCAAAACTTGATTTCAAAAATAGTGATGCAGCCACACCCAATCCAAACTGGTGTTGATTGTTAATTGTTACAACATATCTCATACTATACTACAAAGTTTCCTGAAATATTAACTTATCTTTCTACAAAACTAAAGATTTGAATGTCTACATGTGCTTGATGTACTAAAAATGATGCAGCCGTCAATACAATACAATGAAAGAAATTAAGAAAAATAAAATGGTGAGAATATTAGTGCAAAAAAAGGAGCAATAAGGGCTGATCTGTACAAATCATTGAAATGTACCATGATAGAACCTCCATAATCAGCAATGGCTTACATAAATGCCTCTTGTGCTGGTTCAGTCACTACAAAAAGGATTGAAGAAAAGAATATAAAATCAAAGACCATACGAGTATACAAAATCAATTGCAAAAAACTTTAATCTTTTCATGAGTAGTAATAACTAAAGAAAAGAAGAGATTAATTACATCATACACCAATGTAACTTATCTTTTCATAGTACCTGTAGCAACCTGAATGGTTAGTGTGCTAAAAAAACTGAGAATTGATCCCTATTTGCATGGTAACTGATCTTTCTTCTTGTAAAAATGAAAGTGCAGAAGGGGACTATATGTGTTATAATAGTAATAGAGAGATCCAAACAGGCCAAACTGTTATGAACAAAAATAACTCAAACCATGTTGGAACTGAAGCATACTCACCATGAAAAATTGAGACATGCTAAGATGATGCAAATGTGATGTTATGTTTTCCTCTACTGAAAAAAATAACCAGACATTCAGTTTTGGGTTTTGAGACAGTCGTTGAAGTAGTAGTCTCCTAACCAGGATTGTATTAACTGAAATCTCACCAAAGATTGAGCTTTTGACCAAAATTAACAGGTTGAAGATGGAGGAATCAGTCATCAAGAAAAACAATCAAAAGGTCAAAGAAGTGACATAGGACCTCAATAAATATACAGAACTTCTCTAAGAGAAATTATTGTGAAAGGAAACAATTAATATTTTCTCTAATCTCTCAAGCAACGTTAATGCAAATATACAAAACTTCTCTAAGAGAAATTAACACTTTGGTCTGAAGCGGTTAATTGGTATAGGCTCTTTGATTATCTCATTTAATGCATCCAGTGAGCCCTGAAAACAAATGTGCATTGTCAGGTAAAGGTTTTTGTTTAGCAATATTTGCAGATAGCATTTATCTAATGGAAACCACGGAATATATGCAAAACAACACCTGAGAGACTATCCCTGTGCATTGTCAGTGTCAGTCAGCCTAGTTTCCGAATCTGTTAAAAGATATAGTAAAATCAAAGTTCTCCACAAGTAATGCAGAAGGATCTCATCTAGCAGTATATTCCAGATAAATGGGAAGGCCTGTAAGAAATAAAGGTTTGCACGTTCGTTGAAGACCAGCGGAGTTGGGCACCCCAAAAATGTGGAAACAATTCAGCTACTTCAGCACCTTGATCGTAAGCAGAGCCAGCCCACTCCCACACAGAGACATCATTGTTTGTGGCGCATTCCACAGAAAGAGGGATCTTCAGCGGTTCCATTCCAGGAGCTCTGATAACTGCACCATGTAGTGGGTTGAATATACATCACAACTTTAGGACAGTTCTCTGAAAAATAAAATAAAATGGCTCACACTGCTTGCTTGACCTACCAATTAACTGGCAGCAAGAGGAATACTTGAAGACAGGTCACAAGTAAAATTAGCCATAATTGTTCTCATATTATGCATATAAGATTTATTTTCATATGAAAAAAAGTAGACATACTGGATCAGGGAACCTTGTACTTCAATATAGTAATCAGCAGGAGATGAGAGAGCAAGGTCTGAAAAACAGGAGAAATCCCCAATATCAATGAGCATGCATGATGGAAAGCAATTTGAATTCACACAAAAATATTTTTGCAGATACAAAAGTAATCTTCATCAAAGCTTATATTATGGGCGGTGTGTTTTTTAATTTTAAATTTGTCAGATCAAATAAGTAACGAAATTATTTTACATTTTATCTTTTCTAGATACGTTATCTTTTTCTATGCATCTAGATATATTATATAGATACATATCAAAAGTAATGTATCTTAAAAAAGTCAAAACGTCTTTAATTAGAATTGAGGGAGTACTAGTAATGAATAATGAACTGTCTGTAAGATGGACGCTGATGCAGGGTCTGGAACCTCGTACTTCTCATCGTTGTTTACAAAAGAAATACAGTACATTTTTGTCACAAAGCTCATACTGTTGCACTGGCGGCTGGCCGCGGTTACCATTGTTCAAGATTTCTCCGTTTTTGCTGTCGGCAAATCTACAGTCGTAGCCGCCTCTCATAGTCAACGAGGTTGCGTAATGCACTAGTGCATGATCTGCGTCTGCTGCTATTTAGCAGAAGGGCCAACAAGGCACGCACAAGTGTTCATAGATCATCACTGATTCATTGCCGCATCCACAATTCCGCATACAGCGAATGGGCAGCGTCGTGGTGCTGTACACATGGATGGTCCGGGGACACCTCCACCCCATGGCGCTGCTCGCCGACCGCTTGGCCGGCCACGGTGTTCCCATCACCATGGCTATCGCCGACGTCCCGTCGTCCAGCGACTCCCGTGAGACCGTCGCCCGTCTCTCTGCCACCTACCCCTCCGTCTCCTTCCATCTCCTCCAGCCGGCAACCGCCCGTTCCGGCGACGACGCCGACCCCGACGCCGACCCCTTCATCACGCTCATCGCCGACCTCCGCGCCACCAACCCCGCGCTCCTCGCGTTCGTGAGGTCCCTCCCGTCCGTGAAGGCGCTCGTGCTCGACTTCTTCTGCGGGTGCGCGCTCGACGCCGCCGCGGAGCTCGGACTCCCGGCCTACCTGTTCTTCACGTCCGGCGCGTCCCCGCTTGCTGCCTATCTGCACATCCCCATCATGCGGTCCGACGTCTCCTTCGGGGACATTGGGCGCTCGTTGCTGCACTTTCCCGGAGTGCACCCAGTTCCTGCCTCGGACTTGCCTGAGGTCCTGCTCGGTCCTCACAACGAGCAGTACAAGGCAACCATTGGTCTCTTCGAGCAGCTGCCCAGAGCGAAGGGCATACTAGCCAACACGTTCGAGTGGTTGGAGCCCCGCGCCGTGAGGGCAATCGAGGAGGGCAGCCCCCGCCCCGGCGAGCCAGTGCCGAGGCTGTTCTGCGTCGGCCCGTTAGTGGGCGAGGAGAGGGGAGGAGATGGGAACGCGAAGCACGAGTGCTTGACGTGGCTGGACGCGCGGCCGGCGCGGAGTGTGCTGTTCCTCTGCTTCGGGAGCGCTAGCTCGGTGCCGGCAGAGCAGCTGAAGGAGATCGCGGTGGGGCTGGAGAGGAGCGGGCACGCGTTCCTCTGGGCCGTGAGCGCGCCAGTCGCGCCCGACGCCGACTCGACGAAGCGGTTCGAGGGCCGGGGCGAGGCGGCGCTGGAGGCGCTGCTCCCGGACGGGTTCCTGGACAGGACGCGCGGGCGCGGGCTGGTGGTGCCGACGTGGGCGCCGCAGGTGGAGGTGCTGCGGCATCCGGCGACCGGAGCGTTCGTGACCCACTGCGGGTGGAACTCGACGCTGGAGGCGATCACGGCGGGCGTGCCAATGGTGTGCTGGCCGATGTACGCGGAGCAGCGGCTGAACAAGGTGTTCGTCGCGGAGGGGATGAAGCTCGGGGTGGTGATGGAGGGTTACGACGAGGCCATGGTGAAGGCGGAGGAGGTGGAGGCCAAGGTCAGGCTGGTCATGGAGTCCCAGCAGGGAAAGGAGCTCAGGGACAGGGTGGCCGTGGCTAAGGATAAGGCCGCCGCCGCGCTGGAGACCGCCGGATCGTCAAAGGCAGCGTTAGTTGACTTTATCAACAACCTGGAAATTTCGACGCACCAGTGAACCTATGAACCTATCAGACACGCACACAGGAGCAGAGTTTCACTCTGACACGAATTCTTCGTTTCTCTTTCTCGTGTTTCCTAAGCAGTTGGGATGTGCTGTTCTTTTAGCTAAAGAGTTGGATTGTGCTTAAGCTAATCTTGACTTTTTGGTGTGATGGCCAACTCCAAGAGATATTCTTTTCGACATTTGGCCATTTGGGCTAAATAAGCTCCAAACTGTTTCACAAAGAGAAGCCCATAAATTTGGGGTAAATTTGGATACCCCAAACCCAGCAAACTCGCTCTTTATTTGTTCAGAACAGGGATCGGCACCCAATCCAGGCCACGTTCCAGCTCCCGCGCACGAAGGTCCTGTCCGTTTGAACTTATTAGCGTACTGTTTTAGCGAAATAATAATATTTCTCTCTCAAAATAAATCAATTTTTCTCTCACACCAAATCAGCATCATCAGTATCATCAGTCAATTTAACAGCCAGCGACAAGCCTCGCCCCTGTTCCCCCGTCCCCGCGGAATGCCGCTGGCACACCGCCACTGGCCCTGGGCATCCCCATCCAGCCGGGGCCTAGAGCCCCCATCCGCACGCAGACAATCGCCGGCGACCCTTGTGCATTTCCACGAGTACCACCGCCTTGTACCAGAGACAAGTGCAATTTACGTAGTTCGTTGACATCCCTGTAACTACTAGTAGTCCACTACACTGGCACACTGCTACTAACATTAGTCGACCACTAAATTAAAGCGGTGTTTTTCACATTTTTCACTGCCTTACGAGCTCCAACAGCGCAGTGCTAGACTCTCCGCCGTCGCTCAGCGTCTCCTTCCCTCCCGCATCGCCGCCCGTGTCCGCTCACGAAGCTCCCTGCCGCCGTCCGACTCCATGAGCCACTTCACCTTGGCAGCTACCTCCTCATCCTTGACTATCTCTTTGCCGTACCCTTCCAGAGGCACGGCGAGGCGCAGATCGACCAGGAACACCTTGTTCATCCGCTGCTCGGCGTACATCGGCCACGCCAGCATGGGCACGCCGCCCATGATCGCCTCCAGCACCGAGTTCCAGCCGCAGTGCGTGACGAACCCGCCGACGGCGCCGTGGGCCAGCACCTCGCGCTGCGGCGCCCACGCCTCGACCACCAGCCCCTTGCCCTTGGTGCGCGCCAGGAAGCCCTCGGGGAGGAGCGCGCCGAGGCCGCCGGCGTCCGGCTTCTGCCCGTCTTCCTCGCCACCAGGCGGGCCCGGCACGACCCACAGGAACCGTTGCCCGCTCATCTCCAGCCCGCGCGCCACGTGCCTCGGCCCTGTTCACGTGAACTTATCATTCGGTCACAACAAAAACAGCTTCAGCCGGTTTTATCACCCAGCTTATATATCGGCCGAAAAGAGCCCTGAACCGGCCCATGCTGCCGAAAGAGGAACACGACGCTGGCCTCCGCTGGGCGTCAAGCCACGCCAGGCACTCGTGCCCGTTTCGCGCCAACCTCTTCCAACGACTTTATCACTGGACCGATGCAGTGCAGCGGTGGCGTACGTCTCCTGGGTGGCGTGCAGAGGCCTGCTACGATGGCGTCAGTGGCGCGGGGTTCCAGCGAGCGGAAGCTGTTGACGATAAGACCGTGGAATTGCACATCTGTTCGGATAGGGCGAGGAAGAGTCTGTTGACAAGGCTGTCGCGGTCGTGGTAGGCCGCCGGGAGGTCATCTGCGGGTATCGGCGCGATGCCCGGAACGTGCAGAAGTTAGCCCCCGAGGTGTCGGAGGCTAATAGATGTTTGCTCGTGGATCAAGGGATGGTATAGCAATTCCGCCAGGCCGGAGATGGATGAGGTAGAGAAGAAGTACGTGGGGATGCCCAGCTCGGCGCCGACGTCCACGGCGCTGCCGCAGAAGAAGTCCAGCACCAGGGCGGCCGGGGAAGGGGAAGCGACGCGGAGGAATTCACGGAGGTCAGAGTTGGAGGCGCGGGCGAGCTCGAAGGTCTGCACCACGTAATCGAGGGCGGGCACGTCGCGCGGGCGCCTGACGTACGGCAGGCAGTGAAAGGAGAACTGGGGGTGCGCAGCCGCGAGGCCTTGGGCAAATGAACCGGCAGCCGCGCCGCCGCCAGCGGCCATTTCGTCGGTCAGCCCGCCGAGGACTATGGCGACCTCGAGGCTGTGCGCTGCGAGCAGCTCGCCGAGGTCCACCAAGGAGAACAGGTGGTTGGTCATCACCGGCGGGGCGTAGATGACCACACGAGCTTCTCTGCCTTCTTGTCTTGGTTCTCGGATGGGGTCGCCATTTCTAGGACTGGGAGCCTGTGGGATCACTGTGTAGTTTCCCGTGAGCTTGAGCGACAAGGGGGCGTCAATGTTGTGTGCGCTTCGCTTTTGATACGACGCATGCGACGTACTAGTACTAGTGCCGGCTGCTCAGCCTGTTTATAGTACCCCACGTACTCGTATTGGGTCCACGAGTCCTACCTACCCGATCGTCGTCCTGCTCCTGACCCTGCACGGGATCGGAATCAACAATTAATACTGTCACGAGTTGCTTCTTTACTCGTCCAACAAACCACCGTAAACATGTGGCTGTGGTTCTGGAGTAGCAGTGGACGCTACGTCGACGCCGGGACCGGCCTGAGTGATCGGCGGCGGTGATGGCGTGCAAACTAAATACAGAATCGACTTGTGCATTTAAGGTCTGTTTGCAATTGCTTTCACAACTGGCCACAGCTTACCGCAAAAGCTTAGCTACGGTGCGATAACCTGAGGAACAATCCAAATAGGCCCTTAAGCTTGGTGTAGCGAAAGCCTATGACCGGATGGAATATTCACCGTGTGTTTTGTTTTGATGAAGGAGCATCTCAATTTTCTGGCAAAAAAGAAAAAGAAAATATTCAATAATTTTGTATTCAAACTCCTAAAAAATATAAGCATTTCATAAATCTCCACGTCAACTTAAATATATGTTTGTTCTTTGCGCTTAGGCCTTGTTTAGTTGACGATTTTTTTTTTGAAATGATACTGTAGCACTTTCGTTGTTATTTGACAATTAGTGTCCAATCATAGTCTAATTAGGCTTAAAAGATTCGTCTAGTGAATTTCGTCTAAACTGTGTAATTAGTTTTATTTTTTATTTATATTTAATGCTTCATGCATGCGTTCAAAGATTCGATGTGACGAAGAATCTTGAAAAATTTTGTAAAATTTTGGGAACTAAACAGGCACTTACTATATGATGTTCGGGTGGCCCTTCCCTGTGGTTTTTGTCTCCGTCGGACGGTCTTTCCTGTCTCGGGTCCATTTTTCGAGTTAAGGTTAGCTATTAGGCCATTCTCAGTGATGTTTTATATATCAATTTTCAAGACTCTTGTGTGTTAAAAACAGCTTATGCAAATTTTATTTATCAGACTCATTTCGTCCCATAAAACTTTTATGATTTTTTTCTTCATCTATGTATATTATGACATACCAGCTTATTTAATAATCACAAAACTTTCATGGATCCCACTAAGATGGGATTTACAAATTATTGGATAAAGACAAGGATAGAGTTTTCTATTTATTCTGTTTCCTCGACATAAAACTCCACGAAGAATGGCTTTAAAAACTTTTGGAATATGAAGCATTTGAGATGTTGAGAACATCTCCAAGAGCCTTTCTAAACTCACTCTCTAAATCGTCATTTAGAGAGTCATTTGTATAAAAATCGTTTTCTATATCTTTTCAACCTCTAACAATTTTTCTATATCTCATGCGCACTTTAGAGAGCCATTCTCGTCTTATATTTTTTGCTAGCAAAAAATCCGGAACATAATGGCTATATTTGGATGATCATTTAGAAGAGACGTTGGATGATAGCTTTTTACCAAAATATATATTTCTAGCATTTATTAATAATACGGAGAGTCTTTTGGAAATGCTCTGATGCTCCCTGCTGAGAGCGTCAACCACTTTGCTTCCTTGCCGCTGTGCACGGTGTATGAGTTGACAGAGGCTCGTCGCCCAACTGGCGGTCTTTGCAGAAGAGAGGCCTTGTTCTCCCTCCCTATCACATCGAATTTTTTAAACATAATTAGCTCATGATTCAACAATGTGGTGCTACAGTAACCATATGCTAATGACGGATTAATTAGGCTTAATAAATTCGTCTCGCGAATTACCGTAGATTTTTGTAATTTGTTTTATTATTTTTTATTCGAACACTCTTATGTGATACCTCGACGTGACATCCTAAACTTTAGTCCGTGGATTTAAACACCACCTGAAATTGCTACTATGCCCTAGCTGAAGTACCGCGATTATTTTATGGAGAAAAGATGTGCTTACGATTCGTGAAAAATACAGTAGTAGCTGATCACAGTTTCACAAAATAGTTGAATACCAAGTCAACCGCTTTAGGTCAAAATTGATGACTCACTTGAATTGATTAGGTGCTTTCTCACGGATCGCGACTCGCGATTACAGTTCTGTTGACGAGAACCTCATGCCTTCTGCGACCAAATCCATTCCTACACCCGGCATGCCACTTTGGAGGCTGCAGCCCATTCGTATCGCGAACATTACCTGACGTACGGCAAATCCCCAACACCAAGCGATCTACACCTACCTGCAGGCTGCAGCCTGCAGGCTGCTGCGGCGAGCCGCATAGCCGAACCTCCAGTAGTCCGGCCGATCATCTAGAAATGAAGAGCCAGCCAGGCTCACACTCTGTCACTCGCGTTTCCGATGTGGCCATAAAAAGCATGGAGTCAATTTGTGTCAGCGGATGAAAATAGTAAATCTGCACGGCCCATTTATTGGTCCACTCCACAAGTCCACAGTTGAAGCGACGGGCAAACAGGCCAAGTCAAGCCGGCGTGTTTGTCCCTCTCCGTCGCGAAGAACACGTACGCGATGCACGGCGGCCCGCCACAACGAGAAGTTTGTGTCTTGTGCGAAAAATCTGTGCGAAAAATCCGACGTATAAAGACCGCGCGACACTGCGTCAAAATTCTCACATCCATTGATCAAAAAAGAATTCTCCCATCCAAGTCGGCCCGCATCATCCATCCTCTGCGCTTCCATTCCAGTTCCAGCCTCCACCACCCCATGGCGACCGGGACCGCGACCGCACTTCCGTATAACGCCGCGGCGGCGGCCGGGAAGGATGATCCGACGAGGCCGCTCGCCATCGCGTCGCCGACCGTCCACCCGGCGGCGACCGACGACGCCACCGGCACCGGGGACGAGGAGGCCGTCGCGACCACCAGGCGCTGGCGGTCGATGCAGTACCTCCGGAAGCGGCGGTGCGTGCTGTGGTGCTGCGGCTGTTGCGCCACCTCCGTGGTCCTCCTGGGCATCACCATCCTCGTGCTCGCGCTCACCTTGTTCAAGGTTCATGACCCCGTGTTCACCATGAACCGCGTCACGCTGGAGGGCGTGGACGGCGGCCTCGGCACGGCGGCGAACCCGGTGTCCGTGAACGCCACGCTCACCGCCGACATCTCCATCAAGAACCCCAACGTAGCCTCCTTCGCGTTCGACCGGAGCGAGACTGACTTCTACTACGGCGGGGAGACGGTGGGCGTGGCGTACGCGCCGCAGGGCGAGGTGGGCGCCGACCGCACCGTGAGCATGAACGTCACGCTCGACGTGCTCGCCGACCGCATCTCGCCCAACGTCAACACCACGGCGCTCATCTTCGGCCAGGAGTACAACATCACCAGCTACACGGAGATCAACGGCAGGATCGACGTGCTCGGCATCTACAAGAGGGACCTGGACATCAAGATGAACTGCACCATCATGCTGGAGGTGGGGGCCCTCAGCAGCGTGCAGAGCAAAGCCACTGACTGCGTTGCAAATGTCAGCTGATTCTGGTTAGCTGCTGGTCGTTAGTCACCTCCATGGATTCAAATATTTGTCGCTTTTTTAGTTGTGCTTTTGCCTCTCCCCCTTTCATTATGTATACAAGATACAGATTGATGTAAAGCTACTTCTTCTTTGCTTTTATTTTTGTCAGAGCTTAGTGACTGTCGTAACTCATATACGTCTATCCTGATGCTGTGAGGCTTATGGGTTTATTTATGTGCTTTTCTATGATTTTTTTTATGAGAAGGCTGCCTATAAGTTCAGGCCACAATCTATATGCTGCAGCTGCGAGTCTGACAGGACGAGAGAAAACCAACTAATCCGTGTCTTTGATATCGATCGGTACTTGGTAGGCTAACCACCATGCTTTCTCATAGTTCCTTTTCTGATGTCGCGTGTTTTTTAATGGGTTTAATGAATCTGCTTTCCAGAAGCAATGCCCTGTTCACTTGGCTGATAAGCTATGACTGAAAATATTGTTGGCTAATTTGTTGTAAGAAAAAAATACTATTCGTTGGTTGAAAAAGTACGGCTTAAGCCAAGCGAACAGGACGATGCATGTGGATCTTTTCCTCGTTCAAATTCAGAAAAGACAAATATCAGATACAGATAACGTCATGTGGGACGGCATATGGGCCCTTTTAATGCCACAGTTGAAATGGGCCCAGAAGCCAACTGCTCCCTAGTTGAAATGGGCTAATGGCCGAATTTTGGTAAGGTCTATTTAAAAAAAAAAAACATGTCCTAGCAAATAATTCTCAACACAAGAAATCTTCTGGCAGATATTTAGAAATTCTGTTTTTTTTGCGAGACTTGTTAAAAACAGTCTTATGGAAGTGTCCATCAGTGATCTACAGTGCTGGCAGAAAACCTGTAGTGAGAGTAAGCTGACAATCTCCCTTTCAAAAGAAACTGGCACGCCTCTGTCATCTTCTTCCCCTTCTCTTCAAATCCGTCCAAATCGTGCAGCTACAGATCTGTTCCATATGGTAGTATGGTACTCCGGTACCAGTATCATACAACCATGACACTGTAAGCCACACTATAAAAAGTGCTCTTGAGAGTATCCATGTGCGCTTGCCAGCTCCGTCCGTGTCCGTCCCTGCTGCTTCGGTCGAGTGCTGACATGCTCTGACTGTACCTGATGGATGAAGGGCATGTTCAAAAGTTATGGCTCAAAGTAATATTCGTTGATTTGTTGTGAGTGAAAAATATTGTTCCTTCACTTAGGTTTATAAGAGAAGCGAACGAGACCAAAGACGCGTAGTAGTACAGTATTCCGGAAGTATAACATGCCAGTCATGGATGCAGTACACCGTACGCCTGTACGCTCAGTCGCCTACGTCCTCATGCTGCCCGCCATTTCTCCACCGTGATAATGGCAGCTTCCTCTTCTTCATCCACACTCTGCTCTAGTTTTCTTCCATCCAGTGACTGGGTTTCTCCCAAGTTGTGCGAGCCACGGCAAGATGAGCACCGGCTGTATCAGTAGCAAATGTACAAAAGAGCTAGTAGCCATGCTGCGTGCTTCAGATTGGCCTTACCATTGTTTTCTAGTAGTGCTACATCTAGATCTAGACTCTAAGCACGTCTAGAATACGGGATTTTGTTTTCTTTTTTTGCCCGGACTCGCAGGAACGGAATTTATCTGCTAAAGTTTCTATGTTCCGAACATGTCCCACGTCGCTGCACTGAGAATTATTTGCGCTCATAGTGGTAGATCAAGTACGTACAATTACACACTTCGAAGCACAAGCGTGCGACCCACCGTGTCGTCGTCTTCCTACGTTCGGTTCTTCAATGCCCCACAGCCTTAGAACGAAGGAGGAGGGGGCCTCGGGGGTCGGACCGGCGGTGGTGACGGGTTGAGCGGCGGGGGACAACCGGATGGTCGGAGTCAGCCGTAGCGGCGAGATGCTCGAGCTCTCATCATTCGGCTAGGGCTACGGATACGGGATAGAGCGGCTGGGCAAGCGGTGGGCAGCAGGGAAGCCACTGGTCGGGGGGGGTTTGAAGGCTGGAGGTGGGAGCACTGGTGTAGTTCAAGAAAGAAGAACAGTCTCGGTCTTTCTAAAACGGGCGGCCAGTCACGGCATAACACACTCCAATCATAGCTGAGATCAGTACATGGATTCGACTCAGGAATCTAGGGCACATTTGGTTGGTGGCGCAGTTTGCCACACCAAACATTTGATAAATTGTGGCTGCCACAGAAAGTTTGACAAGTAAAAGCCACACTTATGGCAAAGTTTAGCAAGAAAATAAGTCAATGACGTGTGAGACAAGATGCTAAAAAAATGTAACACGTCATAGTTGTGGTGGTGAATCAAACAGTTGCGAGAAAAACTGTGACATGAATAACCTGTGCCATAGCAAATTGTGGTTAGGGACCAAAAGGCCCAGTCGGAACAGTTTATGCAAAGCACGGAAGCATGCATGTGAGCTGTTTGATGGAAGCAGAAACGTGTCTACTAGAGGCCAAACGCCAGAATGCAAGAGCCGCCAGACAGCGCCCACAAGCGGACGGCAAATAAAGGCCATAATCTGTTTCCTGACAAGGCCAGACAGCTTCCATGTTCCATCCAAACGAAGCTCATAGTCTTGATGAAAAAGTAAACCAAACAGGGAGGACCGGTTAACCCACGAGGCCAGGAGAATCAGAGAGGCAAGCCAAGAAAAGCTGAATTCAGAACTTCACGAGTATACGTATGGAGTACTATCAATTATCGACAGGTACCAATGTACGTAGGAGTACCAGCTTTTAGCTGCCAAGTTTCCAATAAAATCTTAGGCCTTGTCTGGTCGGGCGAATTCGGCGTCGTCGGATTCACTGTGCGCACTATGTCTACATTTAGTACTCCATGTATGTACCACAAGTTTGATGTAACGAAAAATTTTCTTTTTACATAGTGTCAAAGTTGAGAGTTAGAAGCAACTAAACAAGGCCTTAATGTACCACACAAGCTGGAACAACAGTGAAAGCAACATTCTGGATCTGGAACAGGAGTAAAAGACAAATTCATAACCAGGAAGAAAGACAAAAGGGAGCAAAAGGCCTCACCGTCGAGACTTTGGAAGCGGGTAATCTAGGAAAATGGATGATGGTCTTGTTCACTTGAAGCTTATCAGCCATATATAATCAGTTTGTTTGTTTGGGTCGGTTTGGCTTATAAGGTATGATTGAAAATAGCGTTGGTTGATTTGATGTGAGAGAAAAATACTATTCGTTGGCTGATCAGTCATGACTTATGAGCTAAATATGATCCAGTGAATAGGCTGAATATTTTTTTCTCACAACAAAACAACATCGGTCAGTTTATTAGCCGCAGGAATTATCAACCGAACAGACAGGATATTTGCTAAAAAGTCATCATGAGTAGTAAAGTTTTGTTTGCCTTGCTGTTCTACTATCTGGGCCCTAATAAATACATCAGCCTTTTGAAAATCCTCTGTAAGTACGGCTACTTAAGTGGACCCAATTAGAGTACTCCCAAGCGGCCAAAGCCTACAAGAAGCAACTCCAAACCGTACCGCTATGTATTTTTTTTATTGGTGCAACTTGAACGCGCAACTTCATACACTTCACACTCACACTCACACTATACGCACACACGCGTACACGTTTATACACACTTAGAGAAGAGATTGAAAAACATCGCAAACGCACAGTAGCATCAACAGTTCTACCACCGGACTACAGGCCTATTCGCCGTACCGCTATGTATTGACTAGCCAACAGATGTACAATATGCGACAGGGAAATGGTACGGCCCAATTGAATGTGTACAAAAAGAGATTGTTTTCTGACTTTACTGCATGAGAAGAAAAATCAAACACAACCCTAGTACTCCAGTAAGTAAACATCTAGTACTGCATATTCGCAAAAAAAACAAAACATCTAATACTGCATAGTGAATTTGCATTCGTTTCATCGTAAGCGATCATGGATTATTTATTGCTGGCTGGTTTTTTGTGTGAGAGAAAAATATTGTTCCAACTTATAATCCACGATCGTATACGAGCAAGCGAACAGGCTGTTGGTTTCAGTATGATAATAATGTGCTTGAAGAAACATCACTTTGGAAGTTTGGATCATCAATGTGCCAACAAAACAAGTTCAATTATCGATTAGGAACAAAGTAGCAGGCTGGATCATTTTTTAAGTTAAATGCATCGTATGTCCATTAATTTTTGGTGGTGTGTTATTTCGGTCCATCAACTTTCAAATTATATTTTTGGGTCCATTAACTTTTGGTGGTGTGTCATCCAGGTCCATCAACTTTCAAACTGTATTTTCTTATCCATTAACTTTTGGTGATGTGCCATCTAGGTCCATCAACTTTCAAATTACATTTTTGATCCCTAAACTTTTTAACTGGTTCATCGTAGGTCCATATCCCTTCGTTTAGCGAATAGATCTGACATAGAATGCCAAATAAGTAGCCACCATAGAGTAAGTGATGAGTCCATAGCTCCTTAAGATGTTCACGGAGACTTGTCTAGCAATAATTCAAATGTAGCGGCTAGTAATTCGTTAATATCCCCTGGTCTTAAATTTAGGACGATAAATATATTGTGGACATGGAGAAATTTACAACCGTTGGATTGTCATCAAAGATATTTTATAGAGGTGCCTTATTATTGCGTGGTAAGGAGGAGAAAATGAAGCCAACAAAATACATTAGTGCTAATTCTAAAGAGGTGGAGATCATCAATTGAATTTTTTCCAACGTGATTATTATTTTCATGCATTAGTTTCCTATCCAGTTATGATACACAATCTTTTATCTAGCATCTAGCTTTTAGTGCCTGCGTGCACCTGTGTACATGAATCAAATTGGTGGTTGCGTTTGGACATGCCATGCATGTTAGTCGAATCAGGGACTTAGATTCAATAAGTCCTGGTTGGGCTGGTGGAGTCCGAGTTTTGATTGGTTCAGGTGGCCTGCATGCCTATACCTGTGGCCTTCGGCCTTGTACCGGGTAGATTAGACTGGAGTTTATTTCCTGTCGAGCCGTCGCTCCAGAAGCCCTAGATGGTGATCCTATCAGATTTTTCGTATTGAAGATTATCTCTGGATGATGATCTCGTCCTGTACTTCATGGTGGCTGCTTTTTTGACGTGCCATGTCAGATTTATTCACTAAACGAAGGGGTATAAACCTACGATGAACCAGTTAAAAAATTTAGGGACCAAAAAAATGTAATTTAAAAGTTGATGGACCTGGATGACACATCACCAAAAGTTAATAGACTCAAAAATACAGTTTAAAAGTTGATGGACCTGGATGACACACCACCAAAAGTTTATAGACTCACAAATACAATTTAAAAGTTGATAGACCTAGATATCACATTACCAAAAGTTAATGAACCTAAGGTTATATTTAACTCTCTCTTTTTCATCGGTGCATGACCTTAAATTTACGAATTTCATTAAGCATGAACATACATAGAGATTGATATTTAATCGTGATATTTATTCAGAGGCTCATAGAGTAACATCAATGACAAAATTATGACCGAGTAAAGATAACTTGTTAAAGTAAGATGGTGTTTGGATCTGGTGACTAAAATTTAGAAGGTGTGTCGAGATGATGTATTACATAATCCGTCGGTACTCCACGAGATGATTTTTTTTAAGCCTAATTAATCCGTCAATAGCACATGTTACTGTAGCATTATATTGTCAAATCATGAACTAATTAAGCTTAAAAGATTTGTCTCGTCTCGCAAATTAGTCATAAACTATGCAATTAGTTTCGTAATTAGTCTATATTTAATACTCTATATATGTGTCAATCCTTTAATAGAACATCGACTAAAATTTAGAAGGGACAATCAAACACTAGCTAATAATATCTATAGGACAGAGAATAGCCTGTTCACATGTCAACGAAGATAGCAGACAAATCAACATTCGTTTAGCTCATGAGCATTGATGTTCCAGCTCACCAACCATCCGGAGCTAGAAATCTTCTGTACATGACATAAAAAACTCTAAGTGCTTTGTTAGTTCCTAAAATTTTACAAAAATTTTCAAGATTCTCCGTCACATCAAATTTTTAGACACGTGCATAAAACATTAAATATAAATAAAAAATAAAACTAATTACACAGACGAAATTTACGAGACGAATCTTTTAAGTCTAATTAAACTATGATTGGACACTGATTGTCAAATAACAACGAAAATGTTGTAGTACTATTTTCCAAAATATTTCACCAACTAAACACGGGCTAACACAAAATGCAAAATGCAGTTTTATGGGATCAGATGGGTTGGGATTAAAAAATATATACTACAGGTACGGATGCCGTCCGTTGACACTGGGACACCAATTCTCAGTAATCCATCTAGCCATAGTTACCGTTGCAACATACGATCCGCAAGAGAAAAAGACTGTTCCGGATAAAAAAAAAGCTGTTCCGAATAAAAAAAAATAGATCCGACCCGGATTTAAGAGCCCACGAACGGACAATCACCAGAAGATACTCACAGAAACCGGCAATCTGTATTTACACTAACCCCTCTCCACTTTGTACTTCTACGTTACAAAATCTAATCGAAGTACTGTAGTTGTGATTTCCATCCAAATAAAAGCAACCCATAACTTCACATCCTCCAACGCAATAAAAAGATGCTGAAAAAAAAGAAGAGCAATAGTGTCAAGCACAGTGTTGCGCCAGTACAGCGTGGCCGTGTCCATCACCTGCGGCGCCTCCGGTCGGCTGCATACTGCGAGAGCGGGACGAGCTCGGAGAGCGGCGTCGCGAGCGGCGTAGCAATGGGCGTCGGGATGGGAGAGGACCTGCAGACGGGGCACGACGCGCTCCGGCGCAGCCAGGCGTCGAGGCACGCGACGTGGAAGCCGTGCCTACACTCGGGCATCACGCGCAGCATCTCGCCGTCCCTGTACTCGCTGAGGCAGATGGAGCACATGGCGTCGGCGTCGGCGGCGGCCCTGCTGGAGAAGGCGACCTTGGGGTAGGACGCGATGGCGGCGGCGTCGAGCCCGACGGGGGAGCACGCCGCCGCGGCGGAGGCGGAGTAGGCGGCGGCGGCGTCGGGGGACTCGGACCCTTCCGCGACGAAGAGCACGCGCGGGACGGTGATGGAGAGGTGGCCGGAGCTGGAGGCCGTGGTAACCGCTTCCCCGGCCCAATAGTCCCCGCCGCCGACGCCGCCACGGCCGAAGCAGAAGTAGAAAGCCAGCAGGAGGGAGGCGAGCAGGACGAGGAAGCCGAGCGCGATGGCGATGGAGTAGCCGAGGCCCAGGTTGGAGAGCGAGGAGAGGAGGGACATCGCGGTGGTCTTGCCACCGTCGGCGGCGGAGGCGGAGGTGGCGAGTCCCTAGTGCCGAGGGCGCGGCGGAATGGCATTGGCGGAGCGCGCGCACGGTGGTGGTGGCTGGTGGATGCCTTGCCCTGGATCACTGGGTGGAACCGAGGCCGCGTGGGTGGGGGAGTAAATGTTGGAGGTGGCGTGGTGAAGCGGTGATATTTTGCTTTCCTTGCTCACTCTCGCTCTCGCTCGCCTTGTCGCGGGGTTCAGAATTCAGATCTGGCGGGGTGGGTGCGCGGCTCGAGCGGCTGCATTTATTGACGAGGAGCAGGGGCGGCGAGGAGTAATGGCGGGGACGGGGATGCTCTCTGTCCGTGCTCCGCAGCTTGCCAGCTTGTCTCGGCTCGGGCCTCGGGCTCCGCTGGGACTGGGAGACGGGGAAGGAGAAGTGGAGAACGACGAGTGACCGCGTGTGGGGGTGTGGCCGTGTGGGACGGAAACTTCTGCTGGGGCCTGGGTCATCCGTCTGACCTCTAGCTCCGAAGCCGCACTGCTGCTGAGCTCAGTGGCCACTGGCCACTGGCCAGCGGCGGCAATGTCAATTTTTGGAGGATTTCCTGTCGTGTTGTCGTCCGATCAACTGATGGTGTTGTCACTGGGTTTTTCATGAGAAACGCGGGAAAGTTTCATTTACAAGCCTGAAGAGCGAAGCGTACTCCCGTCGTGGCATCGGACTGAATTGCTATTACTTTCAACCTTGAAAAACGATGACTTGAAAGTCACAGCAAAATTTGTGGCCTTTGTGAGTTGCCATCCCGTCAGTACAGCGCGTAACGCTGGTTCACCCCATGTCATGCTTGGATATGGAAGACGTAAGCTTTCTGGAAGAGAGGAGACAAACAGAAAATGAGTGAACGTAAGCGGTGCAACAAAAATAATCAACAACGCCGTTGCCGGGGATCGAACCCGGGTCACCCGCGTGACAGGCGGGAATACTCACCACTATACTACAACGACTTTGTTGAGACGTTGCATATTATCGAATTTTTATCTGATTACAATAGAGCGATGCTCTCGCAGTCTCGCCCGAGCATCCGCAGTTCCGCACATTCGAAGTTCCCAGCAGCATATTCCCCAGGCTACCAATTTCTGCGCTTGGCTTTACTACGGGGTAGCGTGTTCCTGCTCCGCCATCAGTCTTGTATCTCTCGCTTTGCTTCTATCCTCCTATCAACCATTCAACCCTCCGCAAGCTTCATCTTGCCCGCATCAGCCGACCGAGTCTGCCGCATGTCGACCGGAGTTCCCGCTGCCGCGGTGTCCTCAGAGCAAGTTTAATAATTCAGCTTGCTCCCAGCCTGCATCCGGCTGCAAGAAGAACAAAACGGTGACTCCCAGCTAGCTCCCAGCCTGCATCCGGCTGCAAGACTGTTTTTTCCTCTCGTACTCTGTGTTTCAGCCGGCGGCAAGGTAAGCGCCCGCTCAACCTTCTCTCTCCTAGCGTGGCAAGATTTTTTATGACATGGAGTTCATCTCGCCGGCTCACATACGTTATTATACCTGCTCTCACGAATGAAGCCCAAACAGGCTGGAACACGGAATAGCTCCAGTTTTTCACGGCGACCTGCGAGGCTGTGACTGTGAGTAATCTTTCATTTGTTCTCGCCCGTGCCAACTCGTTCTTGTTTGGAGTCTCGGTGATGCACGTCACCTGTTTCCTGAATTCAGTAGTAATGCTTAGTTAGGCCAGTCTCAATGGGGATTTTATAGAGTTTTATGGACATTAAATATGCTGATATGGCACTGTTTTGATGAAGAGAGAGAAGATAAAAGTTTCATGGGAGTATAAAGAATTTTATTAGGATAAAACTCTTCTGCACTGTTTCCAAAATATAGATGTATTGTAAACTGAAAGATGAAACCCCCACTGAGACTGGCCTTAGCGATGCTCGTTTGTTCGAGAGCTAGACCGTTCAGGTCAACAAGCTTAGACCTTAGATTGCCCATTTGCCCTCATACTGCAGAGTAAGGCAGTGGTATGGACGTATGGTGAATTGGTGATACTAGTTAGCAGACAAATTTAAATCGTACACTTTCCATTGTGTTCGACGGTTCAAAAGGCACGGAGTCAAAGAAATAAATTTGGAGCTGGTTTAGGATCCGGTCTACTTGATAGACCGGAAACCGGACTCGTCGTGGATCTCACTTCTCTCTTGTTTTTCTTCTTTTGCGTGTTCTTGTTACTAGGAGAGAAGCTATCTGCAGCTATTAATTAAAAGCATTTTGTCCGTTCTAGGATCCGGCCCACCTGGAGAGTTGGGACTCAAGGTGACACGAAGTAATTTAGGCCCAGGTCAATATTTTGCAACCCGTTCCAAATTATAATTCGTTTGATTTTTTTTATCTCACTCGTCTTATTTAAAAAATTTGTGCAACCATTGTCAAATTTAAGTCATTTTTATGAACTTTTGTTAATAAAGAAAGCCACAACAAAAGAAGTGATATTTTGCATAAATTTTTGAATAAGATTAGTGGTCAAACTTTGGGTCAAAAAAGTCAAACGAACTATAATTTGGATCGGATTTATGCCCTGTTCGCTTATCTTATAATCCATCTTTTTCAGCTTGTTTTTTCAGCCGGAACAATGTTTTTCTCTCACAACAAATCAGGCGGAACAGTGTTTCAACTTGTTTTTTCAGCGAAGCGAACGGGACCTTAGTAGTTTTTACTCCTCGCATAAAAAAGAAGATTTTTTTTCCTAATTCAAAGAGCCTGCTCAGTAGCTTTATTGGCTACGGTTGCAACTGAAAAAATTGCAGCAAGCAGGCCAAAATGCATTGGTCAGGTTCTGATTCGTAAAGAACACAAGTTCCTTAGTAATTTGTTAAACCTTTTGTTCTACGAAGATTTTTTTTAGATAATAGGCCTTCTAAATAGGTACTACCATATCCATATGGAGTTGGGTTAGAGTAACAAGATCATAAAAGTATTTTCATTAAAAGTTACTTTAGTTATTGAATGAACAAGTTTGTATATCTTAAATCTTGGCAAGGCGGTGTTTGGTTGTAAGCATGGAAAAAAGAAAATGATTTGAGTACCTGTTTTGGTTTGGATAGTTATCATGTTTAATGCAGAAATTTCATTTGAATCGTGCAGGAGTTTCACAAGAATAAGTTTAATTTCACATGCGCAAGAATTGAAAAAATTCCCCGCATTCCAGATAGACTCTCAAGCGCCATGGACGTATTTTGTTGGGTTAGTGCTACATGGATTTGAGACATTATATGGGCCTATTTGATTGGTGACCAAAACTTGACACGCCTAACATTTGGCAAACTGTGGCTGTCAAATAAAGTGTGGTGACCAAAATCGAAGCCACACCTGTGGCAAGATTTGGCAAAAAATAAGTCTGACATGTAGGGTAGGGTGTTAAGAAAGTTTGGCGTGCCATAGGTGTGGCAGCGAACCAAACAACTGCCAATGAAACTGTGACATGACGAATCTTTGGTGTGGCAGGTTTTAGTCACCAACCAAACAGACCCTAGTATCGTCGACCCTGTGCTCCTGTTACAAACAAAGCCTATCAAACCTACTACGTATTAGCATAATGTCCCAGACCTTGGAACAAAAATACAAAATTAGCACATAGAATCTTCAATGGCACTCCTACAGTCCCATGCTACATATTCCTTTTGGTGAAATCGTTTTAATATATAGATTGTACCAAAACCTAATTCAGGAACGAACATAAAAATAAAAAAGAAACCCAAATGAATGGACGCAAGAAAAAAAAACATATATAGATCGTACCTAACTTCCATTGTCCACACGAGTTCTTAGGTAGTTATGGAGAGATGGATAAAAAAATAGGATTTTTTGTCTTTTTAATATTATATAAATATAGATAGATCGAGGGAAAAATGCAAATTTAAAGCTCAACTTGGTAGACAAAAAAAATGGGCAATGCCTTCTAAAACATGTAACACAAATCTACACATCAAATATACATTGAGGGTCAAATATATATGTTGGAGCCCTCTAAACTTGGTAAAATGCAGCCTTTTCTTCTGTCATATAAATGCACTTGATAGGAAAGTAATAACAGAAATTGTATTTTGACAATGCCTGCCTAGACATTATTTGTCTTTAGAGGATATTTCACAGATGACTTATGGAGTCTGCGACTAAAATTTATTTTAGTCATGCCAGAGATTTGGCAAGCCAAAGTTGGGTAAATTTTTTTTGTCATAGATTTAGCAAGATATAAGTGTGAGAAGTTGACAAGTTTTGGTGGAGATCAAATAATAAACAAAATCATGGCTTACCAAATTTTTGGCTTGATATATGTTAAGAACCAATCAAGCCCTTACATAGTTATTACTTCGAAAGAAATTTTTTCTTGGAAATAATACATTTTTCGACGTCTAATTAAAAGTGGGTCATCCAGAAGGACCTTGGCCACCAAGTATTGAAGCCTCGTCGGTCTTGTCTTGCCGAATTCAAACCACGTGATTGCTTCCCGAAACTTCTCCCCGACCATCTTCTTTTCCCAGGCCGGCCCCCACCTACAGTCCACCAGCCGCTCCACGCCGACGGATGCTATCCAAGGGCCCCTTCGCGCCACGTGTCGAACGGACGCTGACGCTTTCCTCGGGATCTCCACCGTCCGCCTCCCTGTATACAACTTTAGACTTAACCCTTAAGTACCAATCCCGCGCTTACCCCATTTCTATACCCTCACGTGTGGTGTCGCTGCCGCTGGGCCCGAATCTGTGCCTGGCGCCTTGATTCGCCGTTAAGCGAAGGGGGTAGGCGGGATCTCTTTCCGTGGGGACGCATACTTGCGCGGACAAAACGAGCCACGGTATTCAAACGGCACTGGCTCGCATCCAACGACAGCCGCCCGTTCAAACGGAGGTCGACGGTCAGGATCGCATCAAGCGCCGTTTATAAGACGACCTGGCCTTGCTACACGCACACGGCGTCTTTGTCTGAGCACAACGCGCAGCCACGAAAGTTGAACAAGAACCAGCCAACAAGCCTGCTACTGTGGTTTCTCGCCTGAGCAGCGGCGGCGGAGAAGAAGAGAGAGAGGAGGGGAGCATGGCCGACCACAAGGAGGAGCCTGTGCTGGAGTCTATGATGGACAAGATCACCGAGAAGTTCCACAGCGGGGACTCGTCGTCGTCGTCTGACTCGGACGACGAGAAGAAGAAGGGGTCCTCGTCGGCGTCGGCGTCGGAGGCCGTGAAGGCCAAGATCTACCGCCTCTTCGGCCGCGAGAGGCCCGTCCACTCCGTCCTCGGTGGCGGCAAGCGTAAGCCCCCTTGATTTGTATACCCGATTCGCTCCTGGTTTTTTCTAGATCCGATCCGATCTAGTTATATACTGTATGTGCCTGCTCGTGCTACCTTGGATCGCTACTTCTTGCTGCTGCAAAATAGTTCGTCACTTTGTTAGTGAGCTGCTTTATGATTTGAAACTGAAAAGTGTTTGGACCGTGGTTGTGGCATCTGTAGCGTATTTGCTAAGTAACTTGAAGATTTCTCTCTGACTTGATCCGTTATAGCGGTTAGCGGCGGCAGCTTGTCGTTACCCTTAAACCCTACCATGCTCTGTTCGATCTGGACTTAGGAACGGATCTGAAATGTTTAGCTGTCCATTTGTTTATTAGGGATGTTTGGACTATTGCTTTACAAATGCGTTTGCAGCTGCCGATCTTGTCCTATGGAGGAACAAGAAGATCTCAGGCGGGGTACTTGCTGGTGCCACGGCCATCTGGCTCCTGTTCGAGGTTATGGAGTACCATCTCCTCACCTTGGTGTGCCACTGTCTCATCCTCTCTCTGGCCATCCTCTTCCTGTGGTCCAATGCCTCCGCGTTCATCAACAAGTGAGCTTTTGGGATTCCTAATGTTCAAATGAAACTGAACCAATTCTGGAACGGAGCCTGCTCTGATTGCCATGAACCCATTCTGGAACAGAGCCTGCTCTGATTGCCATGATACGAGCAAAATTTTATAAGTTCTCTAATTTTACGGCGTTGCTGATTTTCAGGTCCCCACCAAACATCCCTGAGGTGAAAATCCCTGAGGATGTGGCTGTTAATGTTGCACTGCAACTGAGATATGAGATCAACAGGGGCTTTGCTACCTTGAGGGAGATTGGACATGGCCGTGATCTGAAGAAATTCCTAATTGTATGTTGGTTTTCTTTCAGCATTTTGTGCTCAGTGTAAGGAAATTTTTGGTACCGTGCTGATGCGTAGCACTTTTTTCTTCAGGTTATCGCAGGTCTCTGGCTTCTTTCAGTTCTTGGGAGCTGCTGCAACTTCCTGACACTGTTCTATATTGGTAATGACAGTGATTCCTCTGTTACTAATGTTTCTCTTGGTGTTGATTCAAGTTTTGAATGAAATTTTATGCCTCTATTGCAGTCTTTGTGGCACTGTACACTGTACCAGTTCTGTATGAGAAATATGAGGACAAGGTTGATGCTTTTGGTGAGAAGGCGATGATTGAACTGAAGAAGTATTATGCCATTTTCGATGAGAAGTGCCTATCGAAGATTCCAAAGGGCCCCCTTAAGGATAAGAAGCACTAGATTGGTAGTAAGGTACTTGCTATGAATCAACATCTACGTTAAGTCACTACCTGTCACCTTCTCTGTAGGATGGTGCTTGGTCCTGGTCTCTAGTTGATAGTATATAATCTGTATGGGCAACTCTGGTGTGACTGACAGTTGTGTTTTGCTGATCTTTAAAGTCATGTCGGCTGAAAATTGTTGATCTTGTTTTTGGTTTCAACTTTCAGCATAGTTGCCTGGAAGCTTGAAATATATTATGTGCTCTATCAATGTCATGTGAACTTTGTCCTACACCTTTATTATTGACTTGGCGCCTTTTGCAAGTGCTAGGCTAGTGAAGTGTGCACATTTCTGTTCATATGCAATGGTAGTATTTTATTTGATCTAATAAGATAATGTGGTCCATTGTCTTGAGGTCTGTGTGCATCCCATATGCATCATTGCGGGAAAGTTATTTGAGTGAAGGTCCCAGCAGAGGCTTGATCTGAAAGTATGAGAGCTCTCTAACATTATAACCTTCACATATGGACTGTGCCATGTCGTACAATGCCTGAATGTTGCTTGATATTTCACAGCATTTCATACCATGGCCACAAATGCACTCAACTATGCAATGTAAATTGTTCACCTGAGAGTTATATTGGGGGAAGGTCCTAGCAGATATGGATTGTACCATGTCGTACAATGCTGCCTATATTTGACTGCATTTCATAACATGGCCACATACATAGGCACTGAACTATGTCTGATGTCTGGATGTCGTTTGACGTTTGCACTTATAAGAAAGGATACAATCTGAATCTGTCAAGGTTATACAATCTAATAGCAGTGCTTCTAGTTGAATGACATATGCTTGGTTTTCAGCCATTTGGGTTCAAATGATCGGGTCTGTTATTTTGTGACTTCCAGAATTATAAATTGTGTGACAGCAGTTTAGTTTGGGCAGTTTCAATGGTTACACGTGAATTGCAATGCCTTTTCATTTCTGAAATGAAGATTGAACCCCCGTGGTTTGCTTAGTAGGTAAACTAGAGAACTGGCGCTCGAGCGTCTTAATCTGGCCAGTGACCTTCATTTGGATTGGACCATTTGTGTTTGGTGCTAGCTATGTTGTTGCCTTGCCCCTTGAGAATATTGCATTGTCAATGGAGAGAACCAGGCGTCGAGACATTATCCTTTCTATACATTGGAATTCAGGAACTTATCTCGGCATTACTCTCCTAATATGAAAGGCCATTGTCATATTGTTTTGAAACAGATAGACTTGGATGTAATACTTGTATACTACATTTTCAAGTGTAATGTATTATACTGCTTCATTTGCTATGGACACCTGGAATACCAAAGGGAAATTAGAAAATCATGCATGGTGTGCATTGACACGTCGGCTAGAAATTAGAAGACAACCATGCATGTTGTGCATTGACACGTCGGCTATATTTTATTTCGCTATCAAGAAGTGGAATGAATACCGTTGTGTAATAGTTAAAGAAACGGTTAAAGATAGAACAGAGAACTATATATTGTGTTAAATTATAATTAGTGAAAAAAATATCTTTGTTCATCTCAGATCACTTTGTAATGCACCTTCGTAGTAACAGGATTGTCCAATTAAAGAAGAGAACTCGTAGGATTTCAATGATAATGGCCAAGAAACTGATTTTTGTAGCGTGAACTGATCCTCACAGGACAACAAATGCTTTATGCTAGGAAATAACAATCGACTAATAGGTTTCCTATGTCTGTCATGGTATAAACAGCGTATGTTAAACTTTAGCTGCAACAACCGCAGTATTTTTCCTGCTATGAAACTATCATCACAAACATAGTATTTTTTTCAGAATGAAATAAAGACTCAATGCCAGTAACAATGCAAAAACTATAAGGTAGTTTATCAGCTATTCGGCTGATGGTTTATGCGTCTGATATGCTGGCTAATGCTATTTTGCTGCGAGAGAAAAACATTATACCATGACTAATAAGTTATGCTGATAAGTCCAAATGAATAAGGCGTTAGTTTCTACTCCATCCGTCCCTAAATATATGTTGTTTTTGTTTTTTGAGAAACAATTTTGACTAAATATATATTAAAAAATATTAATATTTATGATACATAATTAATATCTTTGATAGATATTTGAATCTAGTTTTAATAAATTTATTTAGAGATAGAAATGTTACACGTATTTTGTATAAATCAAGTCAAAGTTATCGACACAAAAATCATGATGACTAATATTTAGGGACGGAGGGAGTAAGACAAAGAACACTATCAACTTGTTGGTTTTAGCTAGGGCTTATCAGTCATGATACAGTATTTTTCTCTCACAATAAACCAGCATCAGCCGAATTTATCAGCTCACAAACCAATCAGCGAACATGCTGTACAACTAGAAACTATCTTTACAATCACAGTATTTTTTTTCAGAAACCCAAACCAACCATTCTTTCTGATATTTCTCTCCCTCCTTAGATCCTCTATGGCCATTTTCATCGCGTGGCTTCGCGTGAGCTCCTGACCTTTTTCTCCTCGCAAGCCACCGCCTCCAACTCTTGCACGGCGCACCCTTTTGCTTCCATCGGGTCCCACCACCTCCTCCGCCACCGCTACACCCTTGCGCGGCGGCCGCGCGAGCGACGTCCACGGCAGCCGTGCGAGATCCGCGCCGGCCACATGAGACCCCAGCGGCGGCGGTGTGCGAGCGAGCTCCGTTCGCAGAGGTGCGTGAACTCGGCCGCAGTGGAGCGCCCCAACACCGACGAGGGGACAGAACGACGTTGCCCGCAGAGGCGTGTGAATACGACGTTGCTCACTGTGCGCTGGAGCACCTAGGATGGCCGAAATGATGACGCATGGCGCGAGGTCAAGCACGACGGCGCCATTGCGATCGCCCGAGGTCGAGCACGATGGAGCCGCACTGGATCTGGTGGGAGCGGGTAGAAACCATGCCGATAGCCCCAATGTAGGCTGGGATCGTTTTTTGGCATCGAGGCATGCATAGACATCGTTTCTAATATAGAAATGATTTCTTCGTTTAATCCTCTCTCTCCTTGATAAATATAGTGTCATGTCAGCAAAATATTTATTTGGCAGCATGATTCATAAAGATAGAAACTAATCTAGTTTCTGCGATGGGAGTACCCTTATGGCAAGACATATCGGTGTTGTCTAACGTACTATCCCATATGTTGCACGTAATCTTGAGACGATCTAATAGGTAACTCCTACAATAGATTATTTTTTAAGTTGTGTCATTATTATTCATGGTTTCTAAAATTAAGCATGTGTCAAACGAATGTTATGATCGCTTACAAATCTCAACTTTGTAGCTTATTTATGTCACGCATGGACATATTGTTTAATAAATAAAATATGCAGCACGTTCAAGTGCTTACAAATCTCAACTTTGCAGCTTATTTATGTCACTCATAGACATTGTTTAATAAATAAAATATGCAGCACGTTAAGTGCTTACAGATCTCAATCTCAATTTGCAGCTTATTTATATCACGCATAGACATTGTTTCATAAATAAAATATGCAGCACGTTCCAGTGCTTCTTGAGCACGTACGCAGCACGTTCAAGTGCTTGTTGGCACACGTCTGGAAGGTCACGGCAGCGCGCGAGCTGGCGCCACAAACGATAGAGAAAAGAGATTTGGTGCAGGGGATACCGGGAAGAGAAAAAGACGCTTAGAACTGGTTTGAATGCACGTGTATTTATCTTAATTTACATGTGTTGGAGTGGATTGTAATGAAATTTAGTTTAGTCTACTCTAATCCACTTCAACACATGTGGATTAAGATGAGTACCTGCGCATCTAAACAAGGCCTTAAGAAAACATCGACCATAGCATACAACAGCGAAGCAGTTGTCTCATCCAACGAAAAAATCGTGGACGAGCCTGTTGTTTCACGAGGCAACAACTTGACTCTCTCTCTCTCCTTCCTCCCTGTTCGTATCAGCAAAAATCCTACATCACTCCGCATGAGAGAACCAATAAAACTAGTGATGTGTAGCAATGCCTGTTGTTTCACGAGGCAACGACTTGACTCTCTCTCTCCTTCCTCTCTGTTCATATCAGCAAAAATCCTACATCACTCCGCATGAGAGAACCAATAAAACTAGTGATGTGTAGCAATGTACTTACTCTTAGCTGCCTCCAATTACCATGTAGCTATAAGCCTGTAATAGAAATTAATGGGTCAAGCAAACTGAGCCACAATCAACACTTCAGAAATCCGGAATGAGGCACTTAGAAAAAAAAATGCAGCAGCTGCTTCAGCTGAACGATCGCTAGTCCATTCAGTTGTGCAAACTGAAAACATACGCAAATATACTGAAAACCATACTCAAGCTGTCCTAGAAAAAGACAGCATTGTAGTTAATCCACTCAATAGATTTTTAGTGCCCAAAACCCCAACTTTGTTTGATAACAGCCCAGGATCACACCTTGTAGTACAGAATTTGTAATTAATCCACTCAGAGTAGGAATCTAAGAACTAAGCCACTTTGTCCAGCCATTCACTGTCAAGTGATCCAGAAGACGAGGCTCCATACGCTGCACATTCTGTCGAACATCATCGCTCCATCAATCCGCAAGCCAGAAAGGAATGAGAAATGTAACCAAGAAAGGAAAAAGAGCCTGTGGCACTGCAGTAGTAGAGGTGGAATGACTTCTACATTATGCTCAAGCCCTTGCTTTCACATTTGGCACGATGCAGCCGGATGTCGTGCAAGACGTCGAGATGACTGTAGTTGTTTGTTTTGTCACAGTAATTTCCATAGGCGTCCATCGAATTTTCTCCCACAAAGTTACGGTTTTATTCCAGATTGGACGACGACGGATGATAGGCCGGACGCAACAGATCCTTGGTAACTTGAACAAGCTGAAGAGAAGATGACTAGAGTTTAATAATCCTTCCAAACGGTTCGAGGTTTCGATGCTTATTACGAGTGGCCTACAGGGATCTCTTGCAATGGAGAATAGCGTCCCTGATAGCACTTTCTTGGCCTAAATCACACAGATTAGCCTTGGCGCTGCCGGTATGCTGAGGAGCATCCTTCTCCTTCTCCTCCGTTGCCTTCCTCCTCCAGATGCATCTCACCATCTTCCGATAAAAGGGCACCAAGAACCTAAACGAAATCCACCTGTGCTGCTTCCTCCATCTCCCAAAAGACGGCAGCCCGAGTTTGCTCATCCTGAACACGGCGCCCCTCGCGCTCGCGGTGGTCACCGTGCCATGGCCACCGCGGAGATTGAAAGGCGAAGAGTTCTGCGACACGGACTGCCGGGTCGGCGGGTGCTGCCTGCTCGTGGCTGCAGAGGCTATCATCCTCTGAGACGAGTCCAGCGAGAGCGACCGCGTGAGCAACGGCTGCTTACGGGCGGCATGGCCGTCATCCTGGCCATGCTGGCTCGCGAGATGCAAGGGAAGGAGCAGGCCGTCGAGGAACATCTGGTCGGCGACGGCCATCGCCTCGGTCTGCTCGGAGACCGACAGCCGGAAGTCAAAACTGCTCTGCGACGCCGACGCAGGGTCGGCTGCGATGGAGCAGGTTGTGATGTCGCCTTGGCAGCTGCACCGCTCCACGGGCTGGGCTTCGGTTTTGCTGGTCGGCCAGCTGTACGAGAAGCTGCCGACTTCGGGAAGAAGAGCATATGAGGTGGTGTGATCCATTGGTGGTGCTGTGGTGGAAGCTCTCTGTCTCTGCGGTGGCCATGCATATGAGAGGAGGAGCTGGGCTGTTAAAAAAAGTGGCAACAAACAAAGAGAACAATCAAACAAACGAGACACGACGTGTTAGGATCGCATGGAAGCAACCTTGCTGAAATCGCTCGGCCGGGTCACTCTCGTCTCTCGTGTGACGCTATCACACAGCCCCTGAGAATTTATCTGGGTCCCGGCGACAGAAGAAGAGAACGTCGCGGCGTCGCTACCTGCAACTGCAACTCTACAAGAGGCGGCCACCGGCAGAATAGTTGGCGGTATGCATTCGAGATGCCATCAATGATTTGTTTATCGCTGAGCATCCAGATACGTCAATGTTAGGCTGACGGGTTGGGCTGTGGGCGGTTAGAAGAACTGAAGAAGCAATGTAAAGCAGCGCTTTGTTGACGTGCTACTTTCTAGAGAAGGGCATGTCTGTGCTACTGCTGCGTGTTGACCAACGCACCAGGCACCTCAACTCAAATGGCCACTGTACCACTGTTAGGCCCGAGAGGCGATCAGGCGAGCGACTGGAAAGCGAAGGTTTTGGAACTATGGGTTTCCCACCCTATCTTTCAGCGGTAACGTTGCTTATGGGTCGTCTGTCCATAGTACGGACTCCGTGTAAGTCGCCCGCTTATTTTGCGTCTCGCCCACGCCGCCAACGCCTGTGTCGCCTAATCGCTCAGCGCGCTGAGCGCCTCTGCTCCGGGACGGAACCTACCCTCGCCCGCGCCACCCACGCTCGCGCCGCGTGCCCCCGTCCATCATGGCCGCGCTCCATCTGCCTGCCCCTGCTCCTGCCGAGGTCCGTGCTGCTGACGAGCTTCACACCGGCGACCTCCGCGCCGACGAGCCTCCATTCGTTCAAGCAGCAAGCAGATGTTACGCTGAAAGCGCATGTGTTTCAAGTGTTTTAGATGTTTCAGAGGTATGTTGCAAGTGTTGTGTAAGGTAGATCGGGATGTTGCATATGTTGTAATGGCTATACACGTATGTTTCAAGTGTATGTTCTAAATGTTTCATCTGTTCTAGACGAATGTTGCAAGTATTTTATCTAGATGTTGCAAAAGTAGATCTTGATGTTACATATACATACATGTTGCAAGCATATGTTCGGTGTTTTCAGGTGTTTCATACGTATGTTTGCGGGTATTTCATCTGGATGTTGCATATGTTTGCAATGGTTTTCAAATATTTTTCATGTGTTTTCACAAGTGTTTCAGACGTTTGTTTTAAGTGTTTCATTTGTCTTCTTTTGTATGTTGCAATTGTTATATCTGGATGTTTCAAAAGTAGATCGGGTGTTGCACATGGGATACGCGTGGGAAACGGCCAGCGGCATGGACGACGTTCAGGATGACGCGGGCCCACTACTGGTGCGCTTCCTCGCGAGCCCGATGCGCTATGGGCTCGTTTGCTCCCTTTGCGCGGCAGCATCCAAACGCTAATGCCTCGGATGGACGTTCCGGCGCTAGCAAGTCCAATCTTTCAGCGTGGGAGCTTAGTGTCTTCACTCACGGAGTGGCTTCGGCAAGCAGCTGCCCACTGTGGGCAAGATGCAACTGCAATTTGCAAGGGACCGGGCAGTAGCGGCGCGGCCATGCCACAGGCCAACCTAGAACCCGTCAGCTAAAGTATCTGCTTTGACTTCAGAGATGCTTATTCAGGGGATAGCCTCTTCAAGTGAGCACATCTTGAAACCCATAGTCTATGGGAGCAAGAAGGCTTGTTACAAGTTGCGAAGTACGATCAGACAGTGCAGGCTTCTTCCTCGTCCCGTCTCCTCGTGCTCCTGACTCTTTCCACTCTCGAGCAGCAGTAGCTCACATGACATGTGGTGCGGCGCATCCGGTGCTCGATGGGCGACAACGGTGGCACTCATGAGCAACGACGCCTCTTACAAGGTTAGGCCCCGTTCGTTTCGTTGAAAAAACAAGCTGAAACACTGTTCCGGCCGATTTGTTGTGAGAGAAAAATAATGTTCCGGCTGAACAAACAAGCTGAAAAAGACGGATTATAAGAGAAGCGAACAGGGCCTGAGTGGCGAGGTTGTGTTTGGGTTCTAGCAATGGCGGGCTTTTAGAGGGATGTTCAGCGGTGGTGGTGCCGCCGTGGTGACGACTAGAGAGACGAGGTCATGGTCACTAGCGGCCCCGGAGCTGGTGACCGAGGGAGCTGGTGACCGATGGGGAGCAAGATGACCGGTGGTTAATCAAACTTGTGGATTGTGTTGGATTAATTGGGTTTGGCTCATAGTTAGTCAAACAATTAATCAAAGAATTCAAAAGGTCCACAAATAAGCGTTAAGTGAAAGTGGGATTAGTACCACACCATACATTACTAGAAAGGTTAGGGTTCCTTACTCCTTAGACAAGTTGAGAAGGAGAGTTGAGGGACCACACACGCACGTGATGCCGTGCCGCGCCATGCCCGCGCTTCATTATCTTACTCACTCCACTGTTTCTTGAGCTTGTGTTGCCCTCTGTAGGCGAACGTTCCTCCGGCTCGCGTTCCATCCAAGGGTATAAAATGAACCTATCTCTAGCGAGCATTTACGTGTGTAGTGGATCTGTGGTTAGGGTCCCATTTGGATCTATGGTTAGGTCTGTTACAACCTGGTTCGGTAGCAGATCTGCACATGGGATGAATGGATTGCTCATGTTCGTATGTGCCATGTTGTATATGATACCGCAACATGACTAAATATTCAACAAATTGTGCGATATGAAGCCTTCATATGAATCCCGAAGCCAGAGTACCTCTCATAGAGTCATAGTTATTAGGACCGGGTTAGAGGCGAGGACATAGGTTCATTGGTTCACCGTCGTTAAAAATCGATTGAACCATCAATTTAATAGTTTGGACCGTTTAAATTGAACTGGCCACAAATACATTTGAACCAGTACAATATTTATACATATATAGTAGACTTATAGATAAAAATAAAAAAAAATTGTCACACTAATATGACCACAAAAACTACAATCCAAAATTAATGTAAACTTGGAAACCACATATTCACATAAGTGTACATAACATAGTTAACTTCAAGTCTTCAACAAGTTCACAGCTCACAATTATCAAAATACCAAAGCAAAAGTGCAAAATGGAGCACAGGTTGACAGCCAGAAACAAGAGCTACAAGCCTATAAGTGCACAAGAGCTACAAGTTCACAATTCTTGTTCTCACCACAAACCGGCAACAATAGATCTTTAGGCAACAGGACAGCCACAAAGAGAAGAACAGAACATGCACACGTTCACAACTAATCTCCTATAACTAAAAAGAACAAAGTATGAATATTTTTTGGTGCGACATTTATTTTGGTTCGTCCGTCTGTCCACGCCTGCGATCCCCGCCTGCTTTGAAGGAAACAAATCGATCGCCTAAGGCCACATGCATGGAAAGAAACAATAATCATGCACCGCGCGATAGAAAAAGAAACTGTCATCCCTGCGATCCCCGCCTGCTTTGAAGGAAACAAATCGATCACCTGAGGCCACATGCATTGAAGGAAACAATAATCATGCATGGAAGGAAACAATCATACGGTGCCCCTCTCTCGCTCGGTCAGATATCTTTCATCTCCACATAAACCGGATCATATGGTATTGTCCATAATTTGGAGGGTATTAAATTTAAGCTGGGTGCATAGTAGACCACCTAGCTTTATTCTTGCAATTTCTATCTCTTTATGTGTTAGTCTTTGTCAATGATATAATTTGTTCTCAAAGCTCAAGCAAGACAATTGGCAAAGATCAAGCAAGACGACTCAATGAGGTTGGCCCTTAATTTTAGTGTTTTCAGCATACAGACCTGAAATTAAAAAGTGGCTGCTCCTTGAAAACATCAGTGGTGCCAAATAAAAGATATGCAGGTTATACATGGTGAGACTGGTGAACCTTCTGCAATTTCCTAAACGAATATTCATACCATTGATATATAGGTCTATTCCTCTACGTTTCTTCGTACTCCCATTAGCATATAATATGAAAGTATTGTTGTGTTCATCACGATTTCCAATTAACTACTCCCATTAGCATATACTTTCTCTGCCCTAAAATATAAGTCGTTATGGGATACGTGCAGGTCAAACTTTCTCAATTTTGACTAGGTTTGTAAAAAATACGTACAACATTTATATCTCCAAATAAGTTTATTATGAAAATATATTCAATGGTCTATGTAATGATATTAATTATGTATTATAAATATTAATATTCTTTTATATATAATTGGTTGAAATTAAAAAAAAGTTGACTTCTCGGGAAGCGAGAATGAATTCTATTTTAGGACGGAGGAAATATATGAAAGCATTGTTGAAAATATTTTAACAATCAAGTTCGTCTCTGTCTGATTGGTAAACTTAGACATTATAATGACATAAAAAATTTCGACTCTCATGAACACCCTCATGGATCAGTGCAAAGCATCCTAATCTTACAGCATACACAAATGACAACCTTAAACTATGATATTTTCAAATGGTGGACAATAAAGATCATCTTAGACGTTCTGGCATTAGAGTATATACGTGCAAGCACGTAGGCATGGTGGTGCAAGTGAGCAGCCAGCAGGAGTCAAGAGTTAGGGGGTGTTTGGATCCCCGGACCAAACTTTAGTCCTTGTCACATTGAATTTTTACATATCAATTAGGAGGACTAAACATGAGCTAATTATAAAACTAATTACATAAGTTATGGCTAATTCGTTTGCCAGCGCCGTGTACAGGATGGTATGGAAATATGGTGAAACTTATTCGTAGATTTGTTGGCGCATGAAAGAAATGGATATCGGAAATCTCTTCCTGCCGGTATAAAAAATGATCTTAGCCGCATCACGGAAAGATCTACACGGTAAAGTTTGTGAGCCTGCGACGCCACGCTCTCTGTTAAATTTCGCGAACTTAGCTTTCTGGATTAAATGTCATTTTAACGTCGGTCATATACTTTTACAGTATTGTTATTTTATCGTGCGATCCGTGTGTTTTTAGTACAAAAGTTTAGCTGTCCCATAGCAACGCACGGGCACGAACCTATTTGCATATATACTCGAACCTGTGTGTACATGATTATATGGAGATGCAACGGAACTTATTCATGGATTTATTGGCGCACGAAAGAAATTGATATCGTAGAATTATTTTTGCCGATATAAAATATTATCTTAGCCGTATCACGAAAAAGTCTATACAGTAGAGTTTGTGAGCCTGCGACGTCGCGCTCTCCGTGACTGTGTTAATTTCACGAACTTTGCTTTTTGAATTAAATATCACTTTGACGTCGGGATTTAATTTAACAGTATTGTTATCTTATCGTGCGATCCGTGTATTTTTAGTACAAAAAATTTAGTTGTCCCGTAACAACGCACGAACACGCTACCTAGTATACGCATATGATCAAAATTGAAGTGATAACGAGGCACTCAATAACTAGTACAAAATATGTTTCAAATTTTCTTTGAAAGTAGTACGTTTCAAAAAATAATTAGTACTTAGTGGATCCCAAATGAGGTGTGCCTCTTGCCTGGCCACTGGCCAGCCGTGCCGACTGGCGACTGCCATGCGCCCGCTCACGTGCTGGTCATTATAGAAAATATGTTTAGCCGCGCACGCACGCCGTGGCGAGAAAGTTAGAACTCTGCCATTATAGAAAATGGGCTATGTGTTCAAAAATTTGCTGGTGGAGATAAGTTTACAGACGAAGGGTTTAGAAATTAGCATTTGGTTATGATGGCCGAACTCCCTGGCGATCTCCTCCCGCGCGCTCGTCCACCTGCTTCCTGGCCTTCTCATTCACCTCCTGGAGGATGCAGAGGTAGGAGACGCGGCGAAGGTTGGGTCCCGCGTCCACGCCCGGGCCTCCTCGACGAGCGTGGCCGTGCCCCCACCCCCGCCGCCTCGTCCTTCAGAATCTCCTCCGCACAGCGTAGGGCGACGCCTTCATTCCTTCGCGAGGCAAGCTCGAGCGCAGGTGCCTTCGCCGTGGGAGAGGCCGCAACACCGCCACACGACAGCAACACCGTTCCGTCCATCCGTCTCCTCACGCGAAAGAAGGAAAGGGCAAGGGCAAATGTGGAAGAAATTTTCGTTTTTCCTTTTTTCAAAGATCCGATGTCACCCAGTGACATTCTGGCGGCTTGTACATGTTTTATAACGGCGATACAGCGAAATCGGATGCCAAACTAGTGAAGTCCACTTCCCACCGCAAATTCCAATTTTCTCCACCGTGGCCGTCCGATGCAAGCCTGCGCCGCGGCTCCAGATTCGCGCCAGCAGCCGTAGACTCCCAGAACCAGAGTACCTCCTAGTCGAGATAATTGGAATTTTGCCATTACAAAATGTGGGCTTCGCTTGTTTGCCATCCCGCAAAAGGGATTCGCTCGTTTGCCATTATGAAACTGGATAGACTCGCTGGAATGCCCTTTGAGTATTATTTTGCCAAATTTAATTTTTTTTTTCGTGGCCTCTTTTCTTTCCCGTTTTGCCCACCTGGACCGAGCGCTGCTCTAGCGCTGGGAGCATGCAGCTCCTGTTGCTCGGCCTCCCACGATGAACAAGCAGGAAGAAACAAAGAACAACAGGTGCTGCCTGCCTACTGCACATGAGTGATCGGGGCTGCTAGCCAAGGACGAGCGGCGCACTGCGCTGGCCCTGTTGTCCGACCCTGTGTGCAAGCAGAAGAACAGGAGACCGATGCCTTCAAGAACAGAAAAAGGGCGACAACAAAATCGACGAAATCCGACTCAAAACTCTATAATTCGCTCCCAAATTTTGCGAGAAATTCAACTACCTACGAACTCATCCCCAACAAATCATCTCTTGGTATTAACCCAAACTCCGAGAAATCTAGAACAGAAAACCGGCGGCCACAAAATCGCTGAAAAACTGGACCAAATCAAAACAAATCATGACCAAACTTTTCACAGGCCATCACAAGGGAGTTGGTGAGCATACCCTAAGAGATCATCGCCCAATTTCAACCCAAACTCCGGGAAAATTAGATCACGGCTAAGAACACGAAAAACTCCAAAAAAATGAAATTCGTTCAATTTCTTCGTGCTCGACTGGATTCAATCAAATTCACTTAAGGGGTAGCATCAACTCATGTCATAGCACGAATCTGAGTAAAAAAGAACGAACTAAATCGGTCTCAAAATGAAGAATCGAAGCAAGAACGGGAGAGGAAAAATCTGAGAAAAAAATCTGAAAAAATAAAATCACAGACATAATCCCTTGAATCCCACACACAGGTGTTAATTTGATCTCATCAATGGAGACTTTTTCATCTTTGAGATAAGTAGTGTCATTGCCAATTGGTGCCGTCCTTTCACAGATAAACACAGAGAAGACAAACATTGGAACAATAGGCATTCTATGTCAAACCCTAGAACACGAATCGAAGTCATCGAAGGGACGAATCAGAGAGGCAAAAGCAAAATCCCAAAATACAAAAGGAAACGGGAGCACTTGAGACTGCTCTGTGCCAACCGCGGCACCGCCGAGACCCACCGGCACCGGGCACGAGCACCATGAGCGGCCACATCAGGAGAGAGGGAGAGGGGGAAAGATGAGGACGACGGGCCTGCAAGGCCATGCCTCTGCCCTGCCCTGCGCCGGCCGCGCCACGGCCCGGTGGTAGATCGAGACGGATGGAGAGGGAGAGGGGAGGGGGGCCGCCCGCGCTGCGCCACCTCGGGAGAGAGAGGGAGAGGGAGAGAGCAAGGGGAGGCGACGGGAGCGAGAGAACGCAGGGGCAAAACGGGAAAGAAAAGAGGCCGTGAAAAAAAAAATTAAATTTGGCAAAACAAATACTCAAAGAGCATTCCAGCGAGTGTGCCCAGTTTTATAATAGCAAACGAGCGAATCTCTTTTATGGGATGACAAACGAGCGAAACCTACGTTTTGTGATGGCAAAATTCCAATTATCTCCTCTGGCTCGGCCACTGGCCAACCCTGCGAGACCGCGCGACACGACTCGCGCTGCTCAACCCCTCTTTCTTCCCGCTGGATTGACGGAATCGATCGCTCCACTCCCACAGGCCACCACCAGTTCACCGCACCACGGTATCGATTCCCGCGCCGGCCGGCCGCCCGCATCCACCGCACAAAACCCTAGCCATCGCCGCACCCTCACCCGCCATCATATCCCCCGTGCTCCCCACCTCGTATGCTCGTTGTCCCCTTCTCCTACCTCCGCATTGCGCGAAACCCCATCCGCCTCCGCCTTCTCCTCCCCCTCTCTGCTGCTCGCGTCACCCGTCTCGCCATGTCGACCACGCCGCCGCCGGCGGCGGCTACCATATCTGTCGAGTATGCCAAGTCCGGCCGCTCAACCTGCAAGGGGTGCAGCGAGGCCATCGCCTCCGGGGCGCTCCGCCTCGGCGCCTCTGCGCGCGACCCCCGTGGCTTCGACGCCACCAAGTGGTACCACGTCTCCTGCTTGGCCTCCTCGTCGCACCCGCTCGGCCCCATCGAGAGTATCAAGGGGTTCGACTCCATTAAGGTTCGCTCGTTGGGTGGTTAGTTTCGTGCCGTTCGTTATCTCATTCTGTGTTGTTTTGGGGATTAATACGTGGGGCTTTGGGATTGCAGGACCATGATCGTGAGGAATTGCGAGAGCTAGAGAAGGTAATGCGGCCTTTACTCGTTGCAGTGGTTGTTTAGCCACGTAGCTTTTTGCTGCAGATTTGGGTAATGTAGAATAGTTTGAAAAAAATTGTGGTTAATATTGCCGAGTAAAAAAACACCATATGTACAATTCATTCCTATCATTTTCCCACTCTATGGCACCCCTGCTTGTAGAATGATGTGCTTATAGTCAGATAAGCGTGTGCATAAATCAAATAGAATGAACCACACTGATTCTCTTGTTTGAACAGCAGCACTTGGATGATTAGTGTTTTATTTTGTCCTGATCCCATATTTAGCAAAACAACATAAGTGATTCATTTTTTTTGGGGGCAAATCTTTACCGATTCCCGTGATAATGAGAACAACTCATTTTCAGAATCGTCAAAGAGACAATACTGCAGAGAGGAACCAAGTCCAAAGAAAGCAAGGATTCAGACGTCTTCCCCTGCGGAGGGGGTGCCAGATAAGGTAACCGTCTCTGTTGAGTATGCGAAGTCTGGCCGCTCTACATGCAAGGGCTAGAAAATAACATTCGCCTTGCAAAATAAAAGGCTCAGACCTCGAGTGAATTGTGGTATTTTATGTTTGATTTCTTTGTTAGATTCACCACATTTGTTTGCAGAATTACAAGAGTGATGGAAATGTGGCTGATGAATTGAATGAGTCAAATATGAAGAAAGAAATGGTTAGACTTCAATATGAGCATTTTGGAGTTGACTCTAGCTCCCTAAAACACCTTTTGATGTATCTTTCCTGCATTGCTTAACTTCTTTTAGGCTCACAGCATGGAGGACTCAAAAGAAGGTGCTGACAAGGATCTGGAAGGAGTAAAGGTGATCACTTGTACTAGAACTGCTGCTAAGCATTTGATAGTATCCATAGAGAAGGCATTCACGAAAGATTTAACAATATAGATGTCGAAAGGTCATGCTTACAATCGAATCAATCTGCAGCAATATGTGCTACAGGAGGACAGAAGTAGTAAAAAGTCAGTGAATTAATAATGTTGTATGAGTAATATGTCTGTCACTCTTCATTACTTGATTTCATCTAGGTTCACTGCATGGGGGAGTCTGAAGAAGGTGCTGAAAAGAATCTGGAAGAAGCAAAGGTGATGTGTGATCTGAATATCTGATCTTATGATGCTTTCGGTTTTGGACTCTATCTACCTTTGATGATAACTATGGAGAATGCAAACACACAAAATTTGATGGCAACTCGCCAACTCTGTTTTCGAATCCCTTTGCTTGTCTATCATAGCATTTAGATTTATTTATTCAATTTTGAAAACTCTTAGTTCTGTGGTTTTCCTGTATGTTGTCAGTCATTAGAGTAGTTTCCTTCAAGTCTGGCACTCAGCCAGGCTGTAAATACTTTCCTTCTAGTGTGAATCGGTAAATGACTGGCATATTTCCTTCAAAAAAAAAAAAAAAATGCCGCAAAGCTCAACATCTGATTATTCTTCTTTTTTCTCCTAGAAGTTACCTGCAGGGAACAGACCGATTGGTCCATCGATATCCTTTTCACTTTCTGATATCAAGAAAGAATACAAGGTAGCCTTGTCTTAACTGCTGCTAAGAATTATGCTCCCTATATCTTGCCATGCCTTTTTTTGTGCAAGCATGCTATCGAATTGCTACATATTCACCTTCTTTCTGTCTGTTGATGTAGGATGCTACCCTTCCTGCTCATTGGAAGGTTTTTGATACAGTTATCTTCCGTGAGCAGGTGTGTTGATACCTATGTCATACTGTTTCTGGTTGTAAGGTCTTAATTTTTTATTAAAAAAACTTTCTTCCAATTGTCGCTCAGGAAGATGGCCCTCATGCTTCATCTAAGATTGCTGCATTTGATTTTGATGGATGCCTTGCCAAGACCAGTGTGAGGAGGTATTGTGTTTCATAAGATATACAAGCTGGTTTCACTCTAAATGGTATTCTAGATGCTTCCACTGCGAATATTATTTCCCCTATTCGGTCGTTTATTATGGAGACACATTTGAATTGATTTAGTAAATAAAGGCTTTAAATTACTGATTTATTTCTCGAACAAGATCATAACATTAAGAAGAAAAGAAGGGGGTAAGAACAATAAACGAGAATAAACGACCTCGACCTATGGAAAGGTGGTGGCCCTATTTACCATTTGGTGCAAGGGCACGGAGAAAGGGAATGCCCTTGGCCCCAGCCACACCCCAATCCAATAGCTCCTCTGTAGCAGCCTCTAAGGCCCCAACTGGATTAGGAGAGGCACCATCAAAGACACAATGATTGCAGTACTTTAAAACCGTCCAGGCTCTCAGAATAACGATGGAATTAAGTCCTTTCTTTGTCTGACCACTCATTCTTTCTTCAGCCCAAGGCTTTGAATTATTGAGTTGTGTAATTAAGGTTAGTCTGAAGTTCTTGCAGTTGGATAAAGAGGGATCGTCAGACATTGCAAAGCATTCATGGCATATGATTTTCACTTCTGAGTATTCCTTGGGAAACCTGTAGACATCCACATAGTAATTTTGAAGAGCATTGGTCTCTTAGATTTCAACTTCTCTTAAAAACCGGACCCCTAGGGGAAAGGCCTCCCATGAGGCATTGCTTTAAGAAGAGGATCTCAACACTGGGCCAAGAAAAGGGACTGAAGGCTGGACCGCCCAGGAACGTGGCATTGCACGACGAGGCCCTTTTTTGTGAGACTACAGGGTTTGAACCCTGGTTGGTGGCGTCACAACTGGGCATACCTCTGTGCTATCAGTGTGTTGTCAATTTCTCATTTCAAGGTCCCTTCATTTGTCAACCTTTTCCTTTGGTGTCCTTAACTAATAAGCCAGATATCTTTACAAGCAAAGGCGTCAACTGTCTATAAGCATCTCTATGGATAATATTGACACCAGACCAACCTAGAGTTTAGCCATGAAATGTATTATGCTTCACTTTTCGATGACCTCTATCATAACGATTAAGAGCCCTCTTATGGCTTATTGTTGCGATGTTCTCCCGAGTTGATGATTTCTTACATGTGAAGTTTCTGATTCAGAATACTTTCTGACCGCTGTTGCTATAATAAGAACTTGGTTGATATTTTTCAACCTACTGCTTGTGCAGGGTTGGTGCAGACCAGTGGTCTTTACAGCATAAATCAATTCTAGAAAAATTGCAAAGACTGTACAATGATGGTTACAAGCTGGTTAGTAGGTTTCTTTTCACCAGTTCTTTTAAATCCTTCACTTCTCGTTTTACTTTTGTAAATTTGTGTTTTTATGTTCTGACATATATATCTTAATTAATGTTATTAATTATGTAGTGCTTTGATTTCAGCGGCTTATACTGTATGTTGTTTTTAGGTCATATTCACCAATGAGTCAAACATTGAGCGCCATAAGAACAAGCGGCAGCAAGCTGTTGACTCCAAAGTTGGTCGCCTTGATAACTTTATTGAATGTGTTAAAGCCCCTGTTCAGGTATGCTGTAAACTTGTTTTCTTTATCTGAAATCTGAGCAGCCATTCAAATAAAAAAGGAATAAAGAAATATATCTGTTATTTTGGTTCCTGATAACTGAAATGGGCATTGCCCTATAACTTAAATCACTTGATCTTATTTACAGTCAGTTTGTGGCTGTTGTGCTGTGCAGTACTAACTATTTTTTAAAGGTGCCATGGAAAAGCAGTTGTAAAAAAAAAATATACCTTGTTTAGGAAACCAAATTAAGTTTTAAACTCCGTTATACCACTGTTGTCTCTGTCACACTTGGTGAATCCCATTGTATCTATTTTTGCATTCTAAATTAACCAAAATAACTTAGTCAATTGTATCTACTTTTGCAATCTAAATTAACCAAAATAACTTAGTCAACTAAGATTATGAAAAGCAGTTCCGGCAAACAAGATCATTGCAGCTCACCTTAATGCCAAATGTAACTTTAGTCTGCTATTTTTTAAGATACACAAACATAGGACCTGGAATATCTGTTTTTTCCTGTGATACTATACTCAGAATCATGAAACTTGTGCTCTGGAGATGTAAAATATCTATGATATTTCAACATGAAGTTCCGAGTATTCAATTCTTTACCAGTGGATACAGCATTCCAGTTTGTGGAAAAACATAGGTCAAGTACATTTTATTAGAATGTCACTACAAGAGTGGGCATAGCACTGATACTTGAGTCGCTGAGGTATCTGGTTTAGCTTATTTGAACCAAAAAGCACTGATGTTCATTATCATCTGGGGGTTCTTGTTATGCTCTTTATTTTGATTTTGTTGGTCCCTACCTCCACCACCCAAAAGGAAGACTCTGCTCCAGGACTCACAGTCCCCATAGTCTGAGTTAGCTCAAATAGGATTTAAGTTTGCCTTTTCAGGTTGGGTCATGCCCTTTTAGGCCTTGAAGTTCATCCCTAAACCAAGGGGATTTGAGGGGGCAGTCCCCTCCATTCCCTTCCAATCCCTTTGGTTTGGGGATCAAACGAACAAGACTCTGCGTGTTCGAGAACAAAAGGTAGTTCTATAATTGATTAATTTGATTTGCACCTGCAGGTTTTCATTGCTTGTGGTTTAGGGAAAGGAAAAGATATTCCAGATGATCCATACCGCAAACCAAATCCTGGAATGTGGTGGTTGATGGCTCAGCATTTCAATTCTGGAATCGAGATTGACATGGATCGGTAATCACCTATTCTCAAATAATTTTTCAGATTTTAAGAACCACGCCCTTTGGCAGAGTCATAAAATCACTCTTGGACTAACAGTTTGAAAAAAAAACCTGCACCTCTCTTTGAATGAAATTACACAAATATACACTTTAATTCGCGGTCAATATTTAATCGGCTGGAAACCTGGAACCACTCACCTGTCGCACAACCTTACCCCTGTTTCTGTTTGTTGATATGCAAGTAATTTCCATGCAGGATAAGGGCTGTCATGTTAGTGGATTGCAATGGTGTGCACATTAAAAAAAATATACATGTTTCGTTTCTTAAACTTATTAAGTATGTTATTTTGGCATGGTTTGAATGTGTCTGCAGACTGCAGCACATATGCTTGCAAGTAGCAGGCTGTAGGATCTCTGGTACGCCTAGGGGGGGGGGGTTGAATAGGGCTGTAAAAATTCAACTCAAACTGAAGTCAAATTCACCCACGGCACTGCCGCTTTGTGAGTGTGGCACTGCCTGCCGCACCTGTAGGAGAGATTAGTTCATAGTTCAAAATCTTCCCAACGAAATTTAGATCGGGTATATTTCGTAGCTTCCTGCAGGGTAGTAGATCACAGATCGACAGCTGAAAGTGGTGGGAACACCACACACAAGTAGATCAGCCTCAAACTATAGAAATCACCTCAATCAACAATATGTCATGCAAGTAATGTAAATCAAGCACAATTGACATAATGATTTATCCCGTGGTTCGGCTCGCCACCAAGGCTTGTCTACCTTCACGTTGTCGAGGTTAGCCACTAAGGCTTAGAGCTTTCTAGCCCTTCCTCGTTCTCAAGTCAAGAGACTTAACTTTTGAGATGAGGGGTGAGTTTACTAGCTTCAAGAGATGGTTACAAACCTCCCGGGCTGCCACACAAGTTGGCAAGCTCCACGGGCGACGCATTAGCCGGCTAGGAGCCAAGCTCCAAGAGTAACAAACACAACCGTCGGTCAAAACGTGAACCATGTGCTCTTTAGAATTTGGGAATCAATGGAGCTACTCTCTAATCGAGTTTGGGACCCTTTTTCCTCAAGGATTGATGGGGAAATAAATGGATTTGCTTGAGGGCTTGAGGTCAACAATGGAGTGAGAGAGAGAGAGAGTTCCTGCTTTGTTTTGGGCATGCTGAAGTGAGGAAGAAGAGAGCCGGTTAGTTACCGTTGGGAAGGAAGGGGAAAGGTATATATACCCCTGGCCCCCAACGGTCACTAAAATCGCAGATAGTCATTGGGAGGGAAAGGGAAAAGTATATATTCCCTCAGCCCTCAATGGACACTGCACCCAAGAGGTCAGACGAGACGAGGACGCGACCAAAGGGTCGGGCGAACCGGAGCCCGCGACCGAGGGGTCGGGCAAGCCGGAGCCCGCGACCGAGGGGTCGGGCGAACCGGAGTCCGCGACCAAGGGGTCGGGTGAACCTCTCTTCAAGTACGGCAGTGCCGCACCATGCAAGACAGTAAGGGTAATAGTGAAGTGTAGACTGTCTTGGGTGTGAATCTGAGGATGTTTGTGGTTGTTTAAGCACTTGGTAGCACATATTAGCTTAAGCATTGTGCCCCCCCTTTATAGTACGGCTTTTCCTAAATTCAATATATAAAAGAATTTAAACCTCCTTTGAGTTTGGAGCCATCTACATTTGTAATTGGGGACTCCTCCGTTCCGTGTAGCATCCTCGAATATAAGTTCCTTGCTTGTCATCTCGATAAATCTCATTAGTTTTCTAATTGCGTTGTCATTATCACCAAAACCCACAATTAAGACTTGATTGCACTTTCACAGGCATTGATGTGCCTCGCCTTGGAGGGTCTACCTAATTCCAATCACAAGGAATGGTTCATGATGACGCTTGTGTCAAGCCTTAGTAATTTCTTTGGATTTTTGCCCTATATATTGAAAATAAAGCAGTGTTAGATGATAGGGCTAGGAACCTGTGGGGGTTTTTCAGATGTTGCGATAGGTTTGAGCTTGAAATAACTGCAATCATAGATTTGCAATGCTTTTGATGAGGACTGCTGCTTTGCTGCTATGACCCTGTAGTTCTCTAGTCGACGTCACAATACAATAATACATGCTTTACTTGCTAACATGCATGTAAGTAGCACAATATGTTTATAATATATGATTTATATGTGGGCAATGTTATTATGTTGTAGTTTTAGGATACCCAGTGTTGACCACATCTCCTAGGTGGTTGGCTGGTTGCCACATGGGAACATGTATTACAGTATTAGAGCCCAGACCAATTTACCATCCACTCATTTATAGGTTAGGCTTGATCAAGCCTAAATAGGACAGACGTTATTTTCTATTTAATTGAATAATAGGTGACTAGCAATCCCCACCTTGGCCTTGTGGATTAAGCTTTTGGTCCAACTTGGGAACACAGTAAAACAACCCCCTTATTTTTCTATATGATGCAAAGTTATCCAGAAGCTCCTCTTCTGACATGTGCCCTATTATTACAGATCTTTCTATGTTGGTGATGCTGCTGGGAGAGATAAGGATCACAGTGATGCAGATATAAAATTTGCTAAGGTATGAAAAATCCTGTTTACCTGTAGCAATCAGCAAGGATTTTCCTCCATTGGATTCAAACAAATTGGAAGGCCTCTTGCACTTTACTTGTAATTCAGAGAAAATATAACAACCTGGTTCACAAGGATTATGTAAAGCAGCCAAGGTAGTTAATACGAATCTGATACCGTTTGTAACTTGCAGAGCAGGGTTTAAACCTTTTCTATCTATTGGAAGTTAACATTACGTGGATGCTGTGCTACTCCCGGCATAGTTTCAGTCAGTCTTATTCGTAGTTTGTTATGCTTTCCCTTTCTCATGTTTGGGAAAGGCAGAAGCCTTTCATCAGCTGACATCTGTTTTTTCCTGTTATAGGCCATCGGTCTCAAGTTCCATGTTCCCGAGGAATACTTCGGTTGCTAGTTACCCGTGACCAGCTTCATTGACGCCTAGTAAGATGGTTACACTACGTCGTTTAGTGTTTGGATGTTATCAATATTGTGGCTATTCTGGTATGGTGATCTACATGTCTGTTTAAACCGTCAAATAATATCCAAGTTATTCTGATGTGGAATTGTAGCGCCAAGTTGCTGGCACAATTGAGAAAACTCAACTCTAACGTAGAGGTGTTGAGGCAATCAGTTACTAATCTAATTCAGTGTTACGAGGATCGGCCATAGTGGTGGTACGATCATGCTTAGATAGTCAAATCGGTGGATCAATCCGTCTATGCCTGTTAGTCACGAGCCATGGCGTGGCCAATTAATATTCTCGTGTCCCTGTAGCTAGTGCCCATGGTGTGAGCAAAGTAGGCTGGATAGGCCGGTAATGGTGCGCAACACGTTCTAGTGTGCTGGAAACACAGCAAGAGTTTGATGGGATGCATTCGTATTCACATTAATTTATGTATATTGAAGTGGATTGCGTTGAAAATTAGTTAATTTTTCCCATCGTAAACAATGTTAATTGAGGTATATATGAGTGTATTCGAACAATATCCGACAGAGATGACACTACATCGAAATGGGGCATATGGCCATATGGGTTTGTGCTTGGTAGTTGGTACAATGGTACCGAAGTTGAGGCTCATGCCGGGGAAAAAACGACCAAGATGTTGGGACTAAAAAAAAAGTCCATTATCAGATAGATCCTCTTTCTTGTAATACAAGTATTTGAGTTTGTCCTAAGTAAAACTATTTTTAAACTTGACTAAATTTATATAAAAATTAAAACTTACAACCAAATACGTGAAGGTGCATGCACAACAATCCTGCGGAGATTACCTCAAAAAAAAGTCTCCGGAGAAAGAAAACGTTTTTTTGGGCGGTCAGAGTAAATGAGATCAAGAGTTGTTAAGATTTCTTGGCCTTGGTAAAAAAAATTTCGTAACCTTTAAAACTTGGATGGATGGAGTAAAAAATAGTATCAATATTTTTATCTTAAAACAAGCTTATTATTAAAGTATATTGCACCATTACTGTAACAATACTTATTACACCTCATAAATATGTATTAGTATTTTAGTGTATATATTTGATCAAACTTAAAAGGTTTTGACTGGGTGGAAAGTTTCATAGCATTGTTTCAAAAACATAGAATGCAATGAAACATGGATGAAACCATCACTCTCAAAGTCTCAATGCATATTTTCATTCTTTTGTTTCATAGACATTTAATTTTATGACTCATCTTGAGTTGGTAACCGAGTCAATAGAGTTTTGCTCCCATAAAACTCACTTCTTCTCTCTTTTCTTTATAAATTTATCACATCATCAAAAACTTTATATAATAGCTTATTAAATATAAGGATTAAGTCTACTTTTGGCCTCTCAATTATTGGGTTCGTCTAATTTTGACCCTTAACTACAAAACCGTCTAATTCTGTTACCTCAACTATGAAAACCGTTCACTTTTAGCACCTGGACGCGGGCAAGGCTGTTTTGTCCAACGTGGAGCGGGTTTGACCATGCCACGCTGGTCCTCTCTTTCCTTCCGTTCCAGCGTGCGTGAAGGAGACAACGGCGGCGAGCTGGCTACGACGATGGCACGCCAGCAGGCTGCGGCGGCGACGCACGAGCAGGCTACGGCGACAGTCGCCTCCCTGCGCCAGACCAAGCTCACCATGGCCGGCGCCGAGCGGCGAGCGATAGAGGAGGGAGATCGAGGTGGTGACGACGAGCGGCTCGGCCATGGCGGCTTGGAGCTCCAGTGAGGATAGGGGCTGCCGCCGCCGTTGCTGCTCGACGACCACGCCAAGCCGCTCGGCGCCGGCGGCGCTCTGCCGTCGATCAGCTCCCGCACCGCGGCCGCTGCGCCTTTCTCTTCTCCCTTAGCCGCGCATCTGCGCCTCTTTCTTCTCCCTCAGCTCGCGTGAGCGGCTCGGCCATGGCAGCTTGGAGCTCTGGCGAGGACAGGGGCCGCCGCCGCCAAGTTGCTGCTCGATGATCACGCCAAGCCGGCCGACGTCGGTGGCGCTCTGGCGTCGGTCAGCTCCTTCTCCAGTGACTCCCGCGCCCGCGCCCGCCTCGGCCGCGGAGCGCGCGCGCCTTCTCCAGCGACTCGGCCTCCGTTCGCGCCTCCCGCAGGTCCGCGAGCGCGGCCGCGCGGCGTTCCCTGACGTCATCGAGTTCCACCTTCGCCTTCGCCGTGGCCCTCTCGCTGGTGGCGCGCCGCGACTCCTCGAGGCGCAGCTCGACGAGCTCCGCCTGCTCCCGCGCCTGGGTCTGCTCGGCCCGCGTCATCTCTAGGCCCAGCCTGAGCTCGTCGCCTCCAGGAAGGTGGAGGAGGCGCCACGCTGTGGCCGAGCGGGCGAGACACGGTGGCCGCACGGGCGGGATGCGGTGGCAGAGCCCTCTTCGTCCCGCACCCGGCGCACCTCTCCTCGGCTGCTCTCCGTTGCCGCGGTTGTGGTCGCCAGGCCACCGGCGCACGTGGCGAGCAGGCCATGACCCGCCTCCCACCGAGCCGTAGCCAGCCTCGGGACTGCGCAGGCCAGCGCTGCTTGCCGGCCGGCCTCCTCCTACGGCTACGGGCGCGGAGGCCACGTAGGGTGTAGCTCCGGTAGCTATAGTAGGCAAGGGTTGGCGTCGAGATTTCTTCGGCAAGGCACAGCTCTAGCAACTGCAGCAGTTAACGTGAGGATGGAGAGGGAGGGGATGGGTGGTTGACGTGTGTGCCCCACATGTCACTAGATGGAGGCCAACGTCCTATGTGGCGGTCAATGCCTGCGTGGCGTGGTCAAACCCACTCCACGTTGGACAAAACAGCCCTAGCCGCGTCCAGGTGCTAAAAGTGAACGGTTTTGACAATTGGGGTATCAACATTGGACGGTTTTGTAGTTGATGGTCAAAATTAGACGAACCCAATAGTTGAGGGGCCAAAAGTGGACTTAATCCTAAATAATTGACGCTCCCATAGAAAATAGCATAAGTTGTTTGTTTGGACCTCTGGTATCGGGACGGGTAAAATGCGGGTAAAGCATTTACCTATCCACGAGCATACCCACAACCCTAACTTTTATTCGCCCGCGAGCATGCCCGTGGGTAAGATTTCGTATCCGATCCCGCGCCCGACGGGTATCGGATATCCGTCAGGTATATTCATGAGATCAAACAATGAAATCACAATGATAAGAAGTAATAAATTCATAGTTAAACGACACACAAATATGTCAATCTCACTTACATAGAGTTCACTAGGACAATACACAATATCCCCTTCATCCCCAAAAAAAGTGATGTTCTGAGATTTTTCAGACAGATTAGTGTAGAAGAGAAATGTCCTTAATACCTTTAGTATGCCACATATGTGTCGGGTTCATAAACCCGGGGTCCCCAATGGACCCGCTTCCCTATAAAACCCGGCCCAGCAGGCGGCGCAACGACAACGCGCGCCTGGGCCGGCCCGGGTACATAATGACAGGCCGAGACAACGATTCAGTCCTCGACCGAAAGGCCTAGCCAAGGTGGGACTGTAGTCCGGCTCCGACCTCCTTCTTCGATCGAGGATACGCCAGACCTCTGCTCGCTGCTCTTTTCCGACCGACACGGTCGGGACCGACTGGGAACGACTGACCAGGGACGCCTGCTCGGTGAGGGCCTAGGGATCAGGCAGAGCAGATAAGGTAAGGCGCTCAAGTCAACCGTAATACCGATGACCGTACCTTACCATGCCCTGCGCACCTGTAGGACGGTGCCGCCAGGCCATGCTAGACAGGCACTATACAACCTTCTAGACGCGTCAGAACACAAATAGTATTATAGGCGCCGACGTTTGTAGTACTAGGCGAACACGGTAGAGCCTGCCAGATGCGTCTGAACATAAACAGTATTGTGGGCGCCGATAACCGTCTCGTACCCGATAGCGTGGGCAACAAGACTAGGTAGCACACGTATACACACTCTCTCTTTCTCTGACTTGTAAGGCCACCCCCTTCAAACTATAAAAGGGGACGAGCTCTCTCCTAGAAGCTCTCTCGAAAAAGAAAAGAAAGAGCTAGACAACTCGAGGACTCGACGACCTGAGGACTCGAACATCTCAATAGCTCTAGAACTCGACAGCTACACAGAGCATACGCTTTAATACTTAGCGCACGTTAGAGCATCCGTCACTCTCGGCCACTCGGATCGGAGTCCGACCAGACCTCTTACACCCTCCTTCTCAATCCTACTCGTTTGTAACCCCACAACAAATTTCGAGCACCTGGGCTCAGGAATAAAGTCATCGACCGACTGAAACTGGACGTAGGGCACGTTGCCTGAACCAGTATAAATTCTGTGTCATTGAGTGCTAGGCCACGTCCGATCACAACGCACGGCAAAACTATAAATATTTACTTGTTGGTCACTTTTTGCACCGACATATGATTCCCTTAAAAGAAGGGATATCGTGTGGTTTACTTCCTAATTAAGACGTGCTGCATGAAAGCATGCACATATCTGAGGCAGGCAACCAGAAGTAGCACATCTCCATTGGTAATTTGGCGCCAGATCTATGGACCAACAACATGTCTAAAACTCGTAACATTATTTTTTCTGGGACAAATTTTAAATTACAGAACATCACTTTTCTTTTTGGGGCCGAGGGGGTAACTCACAAGACACAATGCGTTTTAGATTATAATTCGATCATTTATGCTCATATAAATAACATAAAACAAAAAAGATCAACCAAGCTAGAGAAATTAGACTAGATTGTTTAACCATAATTCTATTGAGAGGAATAATTTCTTTTTGGCGCGCAAAATTAGCAGCGTGAACTCGTCTTTGAATCTCTCTTGGATGCTTGAATTGAAGGTTGGATTTGGTTGAAAATCAGTCCATTTCCTGCCTTCCAAATTATCCAACACATGATTATTATGATCTCAGTGAAGAAAGGCACTTGGAGCTTCCTTCTGAACAACTCTATATTCCGAATAAAATCCATCTACTGATCTGTTTGAACCTGCAACCAATTCCAGCAGGAAGTTGCAAAAGGACAGTGAATGAAAAGATGACACAGAGATTCCTCTATCAGCCCATTGCATAAGACGTAATTGTAGTCTTGAAGCTCCATATTTTTCCTTCTTAAAAGCTCCCTGATGCTTAATCTGTCTTTTAGCATCAGCCAACCGAGGACCTTGTGTTTGCTCAGACAAGAGCTCTTCCAAATTCTCTTAAAAGCAACATGACCACTGAGGTGCCTGTAAGCTTTAGAGACTGAGTAGCTACCTGATTGCCATATGCAGGTCCAAACGTCTGGTTCTTCGGTTAGGGTCAAAATTTGGATATCTGAGCTAAGCTGAGCTAGTTGTGCATAAGCTAGATTTGATAACGGAAGGTGAAAAAGGGATAGCAAATCTGGGCAATACTATCCAATTGCTAGAGTGATTGTTTTAGATTTTGCAAAAGAGAACAACTCAGGGTAGTGATTCTCCCATGCTTATGTTGAGACATTGACAAGTGGTACAGTTTTTTTTTTTTTTTTTCTGAGAAGTTGGTCACAACTCACAAGTAGACCACAACATGGCAGGTACCAAGGTAGAGTGGCATAAGTAGCATATTTGAGATCAGCAACTCATTGGCATTATAGTGGTGGGTCCATAGTATGGCTAAAAAGGTTTAAGATGCACGTCGATGTTGCTCTGATGACACGGCTAGCTAGTGGCTAATTGAGGTAGAGGTGAATACAAGCGGGATTAGACAATTCGGTGATGGTTTATAAGGTAGAAAAAGACAACTATGAGTTTACAAGAGAAGATAAAAGATGATCAGAAAATTTTGAATTTATAAGAGAGCCAAGAAACTTAACAATTTTAAGAGACTTGATAGTAGTTTTACTGAGAAATGAAGTTCACCGAGAGAAAATTTAGCCACATTGATAAAGGGTCTGTTTGGTTGGTGACCAAACCTGCCACGCCAAAGGTTCGTCATGTCACAGTTTCTTCGATAGCTGTTTGGTTCACTATTACACATATGGCACGTCACACTTTCTTAGTACTCTGCCCCACATGTTATAGACTAATTTTCGTACCATGTCACAATTGTAGTTTTAATTTTGGTCGCCACACTTTCTTTGACAGCCATAGTTTGCCAAAAGTTAGGCACGATAAGTTTGTCACCAGCCAAACAGGCCAGTCTCGGTAGAAAATTGCACGGCCACGAGATAGAGGTGGGAAAAAAATAGAGAGACGACAATAATCGAGACATTGATTGATGATAGTTATTGACAAGTACAGAGTACGAGCTAATGGATGTACCAGAGGCAGATGGAGAGAGAAATTATAATCAAAGAAACAAACAAAACTATTTCCAAAAAATATTCTGAACTAATAAATAAATTAAAAAAGCTAGATACCCGCGTGCATGCATCATTGCGTGAGTTCTTTGACCATTTGCCGTCTGAAAAAATAAAAAATTAAGCTATTAAAGCATACTTGTCTTCTGATGAAATGTTCAATTTGCATAAGCCACACAACATGCACAATCATAGATGGGTTCGTAAAACGTCAGGTTGGTAGCCGTGTCCCCGAGAACTTCAACCAATGTCCAATGTGGAAAAGAACCTTTTGCTAGGAACCGAGCTGCACTGCACACCGTCGACGAGGGTAGGAGGCAGCATGCTCTGGTCGCATCCACTATGGCTCTAGCAAAGGTTTTGCTTGGCTTATCACCTGCCTACAAGCAACGCCCAGCTGGTTCAGGTACCATCTAATCACGCATTTAACTAACCAATTTAGTACCATCATAACACTAATACATACAAACACTTGGTTCTAGCATCCACTGATCACTATGCTGCATCTAACGCTGCACTTTTGTTACATTTTTAATTAATAATAAACACCAGTAACATAATTCGAGAAGCGACCATCACAACCAAGAGAGATTTATCCAGGCAATGCACCTGACCAAACATACAAATACCCTGGTATAACACGACTAAGGTATGTAAATCAAAAGTTTCCGTTATCCGTGCAAATAATACAATCCCACACAGCCCTAGCCAATTGTTCTTAGGTTAAACATTAGATTACTCTTTTGAAAAGAACTCATAGGCTGTATGGTATTTATCCAGGACAACATTGTAGAGTGGATGGATTGGCTCCAGCAAATTAGAGTACGGTCCAAGCACATGCTGAGGTAATGGGCACGAATCCGCATCAGTCATGGCACTGTACTGGCTAACTGAGAGACCACTGAGGCAGTAGCATGAATGATAGTGATCTCTGTTCTTTCCAGGCTTATCCCTCAAGCCTCCCTCTAGTACCTGAGTTACAGAAGCAGTTGCCATCTTAACTAATCTGAGATCTCAACTCCTCAACAAATACTCCCTCTTCCAATTTATAGGTCGTTTTGGCATTTTTAGGTACATAACTTTTGCTATGTATCTAGACATATCATATATCTAGGTGCATAGCAAAAGCTATGTATAGAAAAGCCAAAACGACCTATAATTTGGGACAAAGGGTGGTAACAACTATAATAAGATGGCATTGCAGAATTTCACATTCTGGTGATAAAACTCTGCATATGAAAATAATATTGTATTTAGAGTTATCTCACCTGAGAACAAAGTAGGATGTATTGTTGCAGGGCAATGTTATGGAAGAGTGGGCCAATTTGGTTGCTCTGTTGTATAAAATCAAATCCAAACTTTGCATAATCCACAGCTTCAGGAGGAAAACAAGCAAAAGACATGAGTATGATGACATTCAAGCCCCCCAGAATTTGTAAATCAATACCTTAGTTCAGTTCAGGTCATGACCTTGTGGGGGCATTATAAACTTGCACATCAAATGCACCAAAAGTATAAACAGTATGAAGAATGACATTTGGTTGCCAGTAAGCAGATCAAGGTTTTAAAAATTGATAGTCGGTACTGTTCGCTCACCCACCTACTAGCAAACATACAGAAAAACGGGCTTTTTAAGTTATCAGTGCATTGCTGCATGGTACGAGGAATAAAGAAGTTCCAACCAGTTACAATTTACATCGATCTGGAACCGGTTCTATTTTTTGTTTTAAAATTTTACAAAAACTTCTTTCATATTTATCACAAACAAAATGAAGAAATAATTTTCATTTCATAAGAAAAATATGGATGGTCCTGATTCTTACCGGAGGAAAACTTTTTCGCAGTGCACCCATATGAACTGGTGCTGCAGGCATCCTCTCCTGATGGCCTTTTGCAGGAATACGAGGACTTCAATTGCTTATCAACAATCGTAATTAACTTTTGTGTTAAAGCAATGGCAGCTCCCTGGTCACACAATAGATTTCTGTTACGTGGAGCACATGTGGCAAAGATAACAGTAGACAGATGTTACAATTACCTGCCAAAAGGAGTAGCAACCGTCAACCAATTTATTAGTTCGTCCTTGAAATCCGCATTCCACTCCTTGACGAAAAGCCACCCAACCCTAAATGGTGAAGATGTCAGCAACAACACCAAATGGTATTGTAATAAAAACAAATGTTGCATCAGCCAAACACACAAGTATCGACTACTTGTCATGCACTTTCACCAAAGGACCTAAAAGAACAACTTCATGGTCTGATACACAAAACACATCATAATTATAGAAGTAAATTAAATAAACTAAGGGAGGAAGAGGTTGTCTTACGATCAAGCTAGGCAAGTCAACTTTCTCTGCCTCATTAAGCAGGATCAAAGCAGCCAATCCACAGAACGTATACCTTATGAAAGCAACTTTTGTTAATGTTCTTAACATATAAATTTGGAACTTTACAGAAATCCTCAGAAACATACCCACCATGTGCTTCAGCATAAGGCTCCCCAGCAATACCACCTTCATAAGTTTGACAACTGCAGTCATATAGTATATCGATTAAGCAACATTCTAGAAAACAACTGTGACCAAGCAACAATTTTTGCAACTGAAAAAAAAATGCATTTATATAACACAAATAAAACCTTGCTATGAAGTCACCAACACCTTTTGCCAGTTCAACATCAAGAATATTCACAAGGCTGGCAACCTAAGGTCAACATCAGGAAATATCAAGTAACTGCAGAAAAATCGTGAAGGACCACAAGAAACTCACCGATATAGCGGTGTAGGAAGCACGGACATCAATTTCACCACCATCATGCATTCTAGGGCAAAGGAAAAATGAGTGGCAGGCATCACCTCAGAAAGAGCTACAAATGAGAAAGTGGTCTCTGTACATTATCCATGCTGATAGGTTGCGTACCTGAAAGCACCTGATACATCTTTCATCCGAAACATAAACTTGTACAGGTTGTCCCTGACCAACAAGGTTAACATTATTAACAAAAGAACTCATGTAAAGCAGATCTTGCTTTAGAGCAACCATGAGATTTACCTATTGATTGATGACAGTGCTCTTTCACTCCCTATTGTCACAAGTGTATTTACGGCAGCATAAGTCGTAGCTAGGTGAGGCAACTGCAAAGGACGTGGACAAAAGAATGTCTTAAAAAAACTACAATTTACCCTCTTGAATGACTCAACATAAATGAACTCAAACTAACTTTATAAATCAATAACAAACAAGATTTCTGGTTAAAAACTTATGCTAAATGAATGAGAAGGCTAAATCAAGCAAAATGTGCTTTGCTTTCAAAAAAGATAACCTTGAGTATTCAAATCCAAAGCATAGTACCCATCATCACTGGCACGTATTTTGTTTGTTACATGGACATGCTAATATCAATTAAAAATGTTACAATTACAACCAGGTGAGCTAAAGAGGGATTTAAATATTTAATGTGATTGCAACAGCAAACATATATGTCCTCAGTGTTTCATTGGACATATCCAAGACTAATGCATACACCGCATAAATCTAAAATCTTATCTAAAAAAATCAATGCAAATAGCAAAATCAAAGATATTATGCTCAAAAGTGTGGGACTCAAAAGGTTTTGAGATTGGAGCAACCTGTCCAGGTCCACCACTATATCCACCATCTTTATCCTGACATCGAGCTAAGAAGTCTATGATATCATTCTCAAGATCATCATCAAGTGCTTCATCCAGCAAAGCAAGTGGATGAACCATCCAGTAGCACAGCCAAGGGCGACTGAAACCAATTTAAAACAATACCAGAACAAATATGCATTAGTGTCACAATCAAACTGGATATTTTAAAGATAACTTAACCATGCACAATCATTACTTGGCATCTAGAACATGAAAGGCTGGCCCAAGATGCCTCAGCCCACGCGTCAGATACTCGATATGTTGATCACGCCACAGCTCTAGCCTGCACAGAAAACAACTCAACAACAAAATTCTATGATGAGGAGGCAGTGGACACCCTAATATCAACTCCCATTCAAGTGTTTGTGTATAATACGCTATCCAACAACAAATAAATAGCAGTATTAAGCTTCTGTAAGCACCAAATCAGAAACCCTGAACTATCTGGTGCTACAGGTAAAGTTATCAGAGGACTAGCCATTTTTCAAGCTACTGCCTGTCAAATTCTCCAATATCCAAACTAAACCCATGCGTCGAGATCCGCCTAGCACTGCCGGCAGCCGGGGGATATCTCCTATCTCCTAATAGAAGTGAGAAAACTAGCGTGCGCTCTGGGATGCTTACATGATGGATTTCGTGTTGGGCGCGGCCCCGAAGAGGGCGCGGTAGATGTCGCCAACCCTGGCCTCCACCTTCATCTGCTCCACCTGCGTCACCGTGAGCCTCGGTAGCTCGGGATCCGCCGCCGCTGCCGGGTCGTCCCCGGTGGGAGGCGCCGACTGCGGGGAGGGATCCATGGACGCAGCTGCCTGGGGCGGAGTCGGAGGCGTGGCGCCGCCGCTTGGCTGCGCTCTCGAGAGCTGCGGCCTGCGGTTTCGGCTGCGGATTCTGTGCTGCGGGCATGTCCCGGGTCCGGCTCTCGGCTGCTTCGGTGTTGTGATGATGGGCCCGGAGTGGAGTAATCTTGAGATGCCGCGAGACGGGTGAGCCCAACCAATGATTCTTTGAGCCGGCCCAGTCACTGACCAGAGCTATGTTACCCAGTACGAATGCCGCACCAAACCCACGACGGCACCGCAGCAACCCATTCCACAGCCACGCGACGCACGGTCGACCTCAGGCAGCACTTCTGCTTGGCGGCCGGGGGCAGCCGCCGCCTCGCCTTCGCGAGGGTTTTAGCGACGAAGAGAAAGGGGAGGAGGCGGTACAGAGGGAGAGGGTGGGAGATGGCTGCCATGGTTGGAGCGCGCAGGTCGTTCTTAGCCGCCCGGTTGTCCCCTCGCGGCGCCATCGCGGCGTCGGCCGCGCCAGCGCCCCTCTACCGGCGCGTGGATTCGCCGCCCAGGTACTGTACCACTACCTCGGTGGTGTCTCGTTGATTCGTATGACGCGATGCTATTCCCTGTTGCTAATCTTTTCTTTTTGTAGACTAGAGTTGGGAGATCTTTAGCGATTTGGTTCTCGGTAACTGTTCCTCTGTTGCTAAGAACGGAACAGAATATAACTTTTTTTTTAAAAAAAAAGTAGCCAAGTGTTCGGGTAAGGAAATTTCTATTCATTGTGGCCTGATTAGAACATGAAATGACACCTTGGTCCTTGGCATAGACGCATAGTAATTCTAATTCGTGTTTTCTGTTCGTTAGAACGTCTCTTGTACTAAGGGAAATTCAGGGCGTAAAGTTTTTGGATGTCATATCGGATGTCATATGGGGGTGTTCGGATACTAATAAAAAAACAAATTACAGAATCCGTCAGTAATCCGCGAGGCGAATTTATTAAGCCTAATTAATCCGTCATTAGCATATGTGTTACTGTAGCACCACATTGTCAAATCATGGCCTAATTAGTCTTAAAAGATTCGTCTCGCAAATTAGTCGTAAACTGTGCAATTAGTTATTTTTTTAGTCTATATTTAATACTCAATGCATGTGTCGAACATGGGATAGGGAGTAAACTTTAGGGAGGAACTAAACAAGGCCTAAGTCAAAAAAAAAGTCTCTTTATACTTTTAATCCTAAAAATATGTAGTTTCACTACTTATCTGTTCCAGATGCGGTCTTTTTAAAAGAAAAAAAAACACTTACCTGTTACGAGTGACATTGCACCTGAAAATTTCCAAGTCAGGGTCATCCTAAAAGCATGGTTCTTTTATCTTGCAGACTTCCAGCTGAAAGTGTTTGTCTCCAGTCTTGGGTTCCACATCGAGGGGCTGGCAGTTTTGCATCTGAACGGACTGATGAAGACTATCAGCGTGAGTGGGGACAAAACAAAGCAGGTAGCTACGCTGACTCCCATTCAAATGGCGCTAACCTCCAACTTCAGAGAGATGTCCCTTCAGCTGGTTCCACAACAGGTATTCACAAAAATAGGGGTGTGGATGTTGGTGGTAGTTCTGAGCAACATTACAGAAGTGGTGGATCATATGGCTTTCGAAACAGTCATCAACCGTATACTGGTGCAAGAGCAAATAATGAGACATCTGGATATAATGCATCGCAACCTTACAGGGGTAGTGGTGCATACAGCCAGCAAGGCCTTGATGGGTATTTTCCAAATGATCGTCAACAGTACAATGGCACAGAAGCTAATAGTACATATAGCTCTGGATACAACTCCCAAAGTAACCAGAAGATTTATGAAGGAGAAGGAGCTAATTATGGGCAGTACGGATATGGTCCTTCAGGACAAGCATGTCCAAACCCAATTGGAAATAACCAGCGAGTTCAAAAACAGCAATATGTTGATCATAGATCTGGGGGAAGTTATCCAGATAGATCGGGGAATCATCCCTCTCAGTATGTAAATCCAACTCATTTCTATAAGGAGCATGTTGCAGGGTTTCAGCAAGGCAACAATAGTAATTTTGGATATAATGCTTCGCAGGCGTATCAAAGCCCTCATTTCACTACGCAGGCTGATACACATAGTACTCCTCAAGGATATTCCATGTACCTAAATACAGATGCACAACGCCTCTTTCATGGAGTTCATCAAGAAAACCATTCACATGCGCAATCTGCTGGATCATTTGGGAACCACTTAAACAGTGCACCTCATGAAGATGACAAATATCACCAGTCGCTACAGGGCAACCCTTCAAATGCTGGATCGCCTTATGAAGTACCTAAAGCCAGCAGCAAACACAAAGGTACTGTTGAAGAACTGGAGAAGTTTTGTGAAGATGGCAATTTAAAAGAAGCTTTGGAAGTTTTGGCTTTGCTAAAGGAAAACAGAATTGTGCTACATGCTCCTCGGTACTTCAGATTGATGCAAGCATGTGGTGATGCAACTGCGCTCTCAGAAGCAAGGTTAATACATAGTCAAATTTCTGAATCATCACTTGTTGTTGATACAGATTTTCAAAACAAAATTCTAAAGATGTATGCTAAGTGTGGTTCAATGGAAGATGCAAAGAAGCTTTTCAGTTCTATGGATCATCATAATTTGACTTCTTGGAACACTATGATCTCAGGTTTTGTGCATAATACCCTTGGTGAAGAAGCAATAGATTTTTTCGATCGGTTTAAGCAGACAGGGGGTAAGCCAGATCTTGGCATGTTCAGACATGTTTTCCTGGCCTGTGGAATTTTAGGATCTGTTAATGAAGGAATGTTGCATTTTGAATCCATGCAGAAAGATTTTGGCATACATCCCACTATGGAACATTATGCAAGCATTATTAGTATGCTTGGACAGTCTGGCTACATTGCTGAAGCCTATGAATTTGTGGAACAGATGCCTGTGGAACCAAGCATTGAGGTATGGGAAAATTTGATGAACATGTGTCGACTTAATGGCTTTTTAGAGCTTGGAGATCGTTGCGCTCAAATCATAGAGCGCTTGGATTCTTCTAGGCTGAATGAACAGTCTAAAATGGGTCTTTTCCCTGTCGATGCTTCAGACCTTGCAAAGGAAAAGGAAAGTAAAAAGGCAAGTGTTGCTGAAGCTCGGAGCAAGGTCCATGAATACAGAGCTGGAGACCGATCCCACCCTGACACTCCTAAGATCTATGAAGAGCTGAGGTACTTGTTGGCTCACATGAAAGAAGCTGGGTATATTGCTGACACTCGATTTGTTCTTCATGATGTTGATCAAGAAACCAAAGAGGATGCTTTACTGGCTCACAGTGAGAGGCTGGCTATCAGTTACGGTCTTATAACAAGTGCTCCCCGCTCACCTATTCGAGTTATAAAGAATCTTCGGTCCTGTGGAGACTGTCACACGGCTTTCAAGATAATCTCGAAACTTGTTGGCCGTCAGATCATTGCAAGGGATGCAAAGAGGTTCCACCACTTTGAAAATGGTGTGTGCTCTTGCAAAGACTACTGGTAAACAAGATGATAGAAGTCCACATCTTAGTCAATTTTGATTGGCGCAAGACCGCAATAGGTTGTTTATATGCTGAAGGTAGGCTGATGCCTATCTAACATTTAGTTAGCTGATAGTTTCATGTCAGGGACATGATGTATGATGTCGTCAGGGACAAACAGGCCTTAAGTCCCTCTAATGTTCTATTTTGCAGTTCATACGTTAAGCCTGAGTTTTTGCTTTAACGACTGTTGTCTCTGACTTGTTACTTGCCACCAAAATAAAACAGTAGAATGTAATTGGGTTGTGGTCCCCTGGCATGTAAACTTTGATTCAGCTCGACTACAAAGCTTTCTGGACTGCATTATGTATCCATTGCTTATAGCTAGCAAAATCTTGTCCTTGTACCTGTTTGGCTTCAGCTCGGGATTGGGCTTTCTTTGGCTCTGGACTCTGGAGTCGAGTTTCTAAAGAAATCTGGTACTAGAGATGATCGGGAGGTCAAGTATTCTGGGCTCTTTAATATCCGTTTAGCTTGTTCTGATGGATTGATTTTGCGTGTGGATTTACTTCTTCCCATTGGTTCTAGTTTTTTTGCATTTTATAATGTTGCTCTGCACCCAAAGATCAATGGAACTTGTTGCATTTGTCTGTACCATGGAGATGCAAGCCGATTTGTTATCTGGTGTTCGTACTTGCAGTCATAGGGGTATGGCGATGATGACGAACAGAGACGACGAAGGTAGCGGAGGTAAGATCACCATGCCAAAGAAGAGGTAATAGGACAAGTAATCCAGGCAAACAAACAAGAACCAGCCAATACAGGTTTAGCTAGCACATGATAACCAAACACTAGATTGCATTGACATGGACAGGCTTAAGAGTCTGGGTTATTTTTCTAGCAAGTCTTACCATAGAAACACAACCAAACACATGAATTTTGCTTGGATTTCCATGGAAATCTCAAGTTTCGAATGTCACCTTAATGAGCCAGAATCGGCTGGCTGGTGGTTGGCTACAGTTTCCAGCCGGAGCAGTCTTTTCTCCCACAATATTGCAGCATGAACAGTAAAAAAGTAAGTCCAACCGAACACTGCCACTATGCTGCCGGGGTACTAAGGCCCAAATGCGTCTAAAAACACAATCAACTTTGAGCACATTTGATGATTTCAACTCTAATACCAACCCATTGTCAGTTGCTTTGCAACCTGCAGCTGCAGACGGCCTTGGGGACCGAGCTTTTTGGAAATAGACCATTATGGGAAGTAAGCTTCGGTGATATGTCATGCCGCAATGGGGCTTCGTCAGCTTGCCATTATGGAACACGACCCACTCGCTAGAATGCCATCCGATGCCTTTGGGCTCCTTTTATTCCTCTTCTGCCCCTGCCCCTTATCTTTTCTTTCACAGGCCTCGTGCCTGGGACGGAACGGAGGTAGTCGGAGAACGGATCGAGTGGGGCGCGGTGTTCCTGTCCGACTCCGACGCGAGCAGCCCCCACGACGAGCGCCGCCCATGGCGAGCAGGCCCCCAAGGCACCCCCCTGTCAGCTCCCCACGGTGCCGCCCCTTCCAGCGCTCCCTCTCCTGTTCCAGGCTGCTGCTGTTTCTTCTTCAAGCGCCGATGCAGTGACCTTCCCCAATGGACTGTAGATGAAGTGACCTCATTCGGTATGATTTCTCTTTATTTCAGTGTTTGTATTCCTCTAACTGAGTTTGGGAAGCCAATACAGTGACCTCGCCCAATAGGTTTCTAACACTATAATTTTTTCCAATTTCTCCAGGCTCAATGAGGAGCCTGACGTTAGTGTAGTTGCAGTAGAAGAAATTGGAGAAGAAATTGGAAATGTTGGTAGCAATAATTAGCCTGCAGAACAGGAAGCATGTGATGTCCTTGGCAGTTCACAGGCTATAGAATGTTATGGAGGTGTTGATTGTGACAGACTGCAGATTGCAGATACAGTTGATGAAGAGGGTGAGGGTGTGCTAGATATAATTGATGAGGATCAGTTGTTCTGTCTTCTAGGTTTGAGAACTGATGATGATCAGCATGATAGACCTAGTGAGGCTGAGGCTCAGGCTGCTGTTGAGAGGGACAGTAAAGCTGAAAATAGAACTGCTAGACTTGTATGTGTCTGTGAACCTGAACATGTATGCTTTTTACCCTGTGTCATTTGAACCTGTGCCAGCCTACTAATGGGTCTTATGAACCCTGTGCCATTTCAGAAGAGAGTAGTTTTTGTCCATTGAGAACATAACATGACATTTTCATTGAGTCATTGGCATAACTGATACATTTTGATAACAAGTACACAAGATTCACCCACTCTTGATAGTTGCATACACAAAGCTAACTAATACAAGTCCACAAACAAGAAGCAAACATTCCAGCAGCATTACTATCTCCCTAAGCTGCTTAACTTGTTCTTCCTGGCTTGATTCTCCACAGTTTAGCTTGTTTTCGACAATTGAGACTTGCTGCGGCAACTTAGTAGACTCGAAAACAGGTTGATAATCTGGAGGCACCAATTTATTATCAACAAGTATTGCTCATATCCTTCTTCCCACTACAACTAGCACCATCCCTCTGTCGCCAAATAAACAGAAACCAATCAAGTCAAAAATCACACAAAATACATCACACAGAAATTTGCGGCTAACTGTTCTCACCGTTCGAGTTGGACAAACTTAGAACCGGCGGTCGTAGTTTTTCTCCGTCTTCGCTATAAAGACCTTGAGAAATCGGCACTTACAGTCCTTGCAATGAACAAGAGGCAGTTCATTGTTTGAAATCCTTCGGCTTCGCGGTATTGAGTACTTGCTGTTCTCCATGGCCGGCCTTGAGGACGTCGCTGCAGTGCTGTGCTCTATGGCCGGCGTGGAGGCGCTGCTATCTCGCCAAGGCGGGCGAGCGGGCTACGCAGGCGACGCTCGGCGGGAGGGCGTGGGGGAGCGAGTGGGCGTGGGGGAGTGGGCGGCCGTGGCGTGGGGAGGCGGGCGGGCGTGGGGAGCTGGCCGTGGGCCGGGGGGTGTGGGGGGGGGGGGCGACCTTCCGCTCGCTCGGCGTCGGAGATGAACGAGCGCGCCCAAGCTCGATCCGTTTTGCGTGCCTCCGTTCCGTCCCAGCGGCTGCTCGGTCAAAGAAAAAGATAAGGGGTAGGGGGAGAAGAGAAATAAAAGGATCCAAAGGCATCGGATGGCATCCTGGATCGCGCTCCATAGTGGCAGAAGCCCAATGCGGGATAGCATATTACCGAAGCCCACTTGCCACGATGGTCCATTTCCAAAAAGCTCCTGGGGACCTGTGTTATAGACCTGGTCCACCGAGCCCCTCGGCGTCCTCGCAAATCTGCAAAAAGCCCAGCAAGGGTTTTAGAGGGCAACGGAACCCGTCGATGGCGGCGGCGGCTGGTGGCGTGCGGCGAACCCTCGCAGCGCTGCGCTCCGGTTCCCGGTCTACTATCTCTGCAACGCTCTCCCGCCAGGCGGCCGCGTCCCTGCCGCGCGCCTCTCGCCGGCGCCTCGCGATCTCGAGGTAGCCTGGAGCCTCTGATTCTCTAGCGGAGCATTTTTTTTTGTTCTTCTCCTTGGCTCAGATTCGGTGGTGCAGGGTGCCAGTTGCGGCGCTCGGTGGTGTGCAGGGTTCACTGATGCCGATGCACAACGCCACCGCGTCGGCGCTGCTCACCTCCATGCTCGGGCTTAAGCCTGGCTCTTGGGGCTGGCTCTCCGAAGGTAAGTGATTTTATCCGTTTGCTCCATTTCGGTGCCGTGATTCCGTGAATGATGCATGCCATTGAGACTTACTCTATTACATAGAATGAATTGACTGTACTGTATCAGATCAGAATCTGATTGATTCGGTCTCCTCTTCAGTTTGATGTTTGTTATTAATATTGAACATAGTTCTTCTATGTAAGTACTTCGCCTACATTACACTCCTTTAGGCCCATTTGGGATGGTTATTGAGGGTAGGCTAGAAACCAAGGACACTTCAAAAGTTCAAATTTGATTGTATGCCTGAATTAGAAGTATTGTATTAAGGTAGGCTACTGGTTAGTGCTATATGTGTGCCAGTGTCAAAAATTGGATCAAAATGGCCTTGATTTTCTGCCTCTTTAGTAGTGGCATCTTTGGTGGATGGGATCGAAGAACTTTGTTTTATTTTGCATTCTTCTCTTAGTGCTCTGTATGTTTGTCATTTCCTATCAAATATTATCGCCACAATGGTTAGGATGCACTTGTCTGACTAACCGCAAGTTACTGTTTATGGTGTCTACTAATTTAGCATCCTGCCAGCATCATTTGACTAAGTACAGATTGTTGCTACGTCTTTTATTAGAATAGTTTTTTTTAGCCAAATACATATTTCTTGATTTTTCTTCAATTGGCAAGCATTTGTTAACATCTTTAAGACTTTACCCTTTTTTTTTTACAATTGCTGTTCATGTGTTGTCACATGCCCCATCTGATCATTTTCTCAGTTTTACTTAAGATTGTTTCTGAGATCTTGAAAAACAACAATACATCTATGAATTGTACTCAAGGGGCATTTGAGGTGTCTACAACACTTTGTGTCAAATTGTTATAGACAGTTCCTTATTTGTGTCTGGATCACTCAGTGAAGTTATTTTCTTCTCGCCAAATGATTCCATTCTACTTCTAAATAAGCCTATCTTTACAGACGCAAGTTATATTGATTGCCTTGGTAATTTATGAATTTTTATGTATGTGCATCTGATTGCCATTTTCAGCAAGCGCTACCCTTTATCTGTTTTCTTTGTATCTATCACAAAGTTTCTGTTCACCTCATTTGCCTGCTTTGTTGTTCTTATCTATATTGTTTGTTGTTTGTTTCCACAGGATTTGCTACACCTCTATAACAGGAATGGTGTATCTGTCACAAGAGCCTGTTTTTTTCACCTTTGTACTAGAGGATTCCAATAACACTTCTACATGCCTTGCGGAGTACACCCTTGGACTTTTGCTTTTGGAATCTGTACTAAGATTTGCGACCAAAATCTTATGGTCCAATTGTCTTAATTCTAGATATACATCCCTTGAATTATTTGTATTCCATGTTATCTCCTTTTCCTGGTGTGCCATGGAATTCTAATATGACATCAACATGACTAGTATCAAAGATTTGTTATCCGGAGCATCGTGAGAATGATATTTACGCGTTCGTGCACAAAATGCGGTTCAAGTGATGCATTCTAAATTATCTAAACTAAGTTTATTTTCTTTGTGCTCTTAACAAGCAGCAGTCAACTGAAATGCTTGATCGCAGATTACCAGATATTTATATCATATGTAACAATATATAAGTATGTAAATTCTATTTGGGAAGATTTCATTTGCATGCCTCCGCATAATCTTGAACTGTACATTTCCACCACGAAAGTTCACTTGGAGTGAACGAGTGTGTTAACATAACTGTGTAACCAACGGAACATTTCCTCCACCGCCAAACTTCACCTGGAGTGAACGAGGGTGCAAACGAAAGTGTGTAACCAACGGGACATTTCCTCTGTCGAGGTTACATATCCAATCAAAGCAGCATAATTGTGGAACAGCAGGCTCAGGCCATCCGAATGTCCTTGTCTTCACCTGGATGAAGCTCTGGCTCCGATGATCCATCGTCGTCTAAAGCACTATCAAATTGATCAAACAGTAATTGTCGTATCCCTTCCCGAAGCGCTGAAGCTTTTTTATGGTCGAACCATCTGCGTCCAAACTAAGAACCAGAGATTGTGCGTTAGTAGTTAGGAGTCAGCACTATAAGAGAACAAAAATAATGGAGCAATGCGATTTATACCATGCCAAGGCCCTCTTTTGTCAACCTCTCTGGTGCCTCTTGAATAAACCTGTCAATATAGTAAACCATAAAGAGGCCACAATCATAATCGTTACGCTGACGTGGCACCTGGCATGTGAAAATAGAAGGTGGCGTTAGAAAAAGATACGTCAAAGAAGAAAACTAAAAGGAAAAAAGAGCTGCTGCAAAGTCATTTTAACAAGTATTTAGAAAACTATGGTTAGAATTCCAGGCTTCTTACCTCAACTTTTTCCCCATTAATATTTCTTGAAAGATGCTTCCATATCCTCCCTGAAAATGGAATATCATAAGAAGAATCCTTCTGTAGGTGCCGCCATTCTGCTTGAATATACCTGTGATAGTATCGGAATTCGGAACTCATGAAAGTTGCAGCGAGACTGGGCTCAAAACCAAACTCTTAGCATTGTTACACTGGTGATTACATTACATACCTCCTAACAATGTCAAAAAGCTTCTGACTGGAGTGAATACCAAGAGAGTCCAAGTGAAGCATTATTGGCCCGGAATCTGCCTCTTTTGTAGGCATGCAAACAATGATCAAGCTCCAGTGCATCCTAATTTGCATGATCATAATGTGATATCCATTATATACATGACATGTTATACAAGAATACTGTTGCCTAACTGTCAACCAGACTCCATCGACTATTTAGAAAGGTAATCCTTTCTTGCCAATAAGTAAATGTTTAGCATTTAGTATTGAAGTATTATCCAGAGAAGAAGCAACTTACGATTCATTAATCGGCAAAATTATGTATGCTTTCTTAAAAATATCTACACTTCTCCACCATCTCCGTAACTTGCTGAATTTTGAGTCATGGTCACCCTATTGAGGGAATGATTAGACCAATTTGCAAAAGGTACTAGACAACAATGAAATAAATATAAGAGCAAAAATTAGGCTCTGTTTTCCAAAGAAAAAGACATACAATGTTTTTTTGGTAAACTGTAGATTTCCTGCTCTCAAGATTAAAGGAATTTGAAGCTATCGATGTTTGCAATTTGTGTATTCATCATCAAAGTTACTAAGGATTATTGAGGTATATATACAGTTCGGAGGAAATGTGTGCTAGGAACATTGTACTCGACTAGGAAAATGAGTACAGGAAAAGTTATCTCGACTCCGTGAACTTAAAGGCAGATGATCCTAGCCCAAGGCGTCCAAAATCAGACACCTGGGAATGCTGCCTAGCCAACATTTTACTTTACATGTATTAATACGGACAAAATGGTACTATGGTTAAGCCTGAATTGGATGACATGCCGCATTAAAAATGTGACGCTAGACTACAGTTGCAACTTATTAAGAAAGTGATAAGTGTTAGGTACAGTGGAACTTCCACATTAAGCCAACTCATGCAAAACAGTGCACAGTATCAAGCTCATGGTATTTCTTTAATTTGGACAGAATCATGATAGCATTGAAACACAATAACCATACCGGTGTGGATAGTGCTTCTTCAAGTTTGCTGTAAAAATAGGTGTTAAACATGTATAAATCCCTGGGAGGTCTTGATTTCTTGAGGTACCTGACATAGCCATAGTCAGGATGGAGTATATAGATATCATTTATTAAAACCTACATGGAAGACATTACTGGATGTTTATAAACCATAGGAGGGACAGCTCTAGTAAATTTGTGATATGTCATAAAGTCACAAACATCTTCCACATAGCATCTCAGTTATTGAACTTCAGCAACTTATCAAACAGTTTGAGGCTACCAATTATTCCCAACAGAAGATGAGTGACAAAATGAATATACTTTGCTTTTAAAATGATGCTTAGACCCAATCAAGTGGCATCTAAATTCTTGCATTCCACAGGCTGTAAGAAATCTCCAGAAGAAAGTGGATAAAAGAGAGAGTACAGAAAGTGGAAAAGATTACTTACTGAAGACAAAAATTTATAACAGGTGATTTTAAATATTCTTCTGGTTCAAGACATTTCATGTCAGAGTAGCTCAGTTCAACCGCTTCTGGATCAGTGCTGTTGACAAATATAAGGATATCAGATTGGATGGAGGTAATCTCCCTATGTACATGTACCTCAATGACAAAGAACAATTCCAACCTTGAAGGATAGTGGATCTTTGACTCATCCCTACACAAGTGAAATTTCATCAATAGAACACTATCTATAATTGCTCGTCATCTTAAATTATAACTATTTAAACAAATCTTAAACAGGTAGAGATGTCTGCTGGGTTACCACTTGTTAGATATCTGAACATCAGCTGATCTAGCAGGCTCTGTATCATCATCGTCATCCAAGAGAACTACATCCTGAAACAGACAAGACAACTGAAGTTGCACAAATAGTAGTAGATTTTTTTTTTTATAATATCAATGAAGCATCAATTATTAACCAATAGACAAGAGTGCATGAATTGGTGCACTAAACATTACAATTCAAATATGTATGCTTTTCTTCGTGTTCTGATTGTTTTTTCTTATTTCAAGTAAATCTGGGGTTTTATATCATTGCATTTTTTGTTGAAAACCAATACTAGTGGATGGAAAATAACCAAAAAAAGTGCATTTGCAGTAAAAGGATTGGACCTTAAATGCTAGCTCTCTAAGGCAATGTAGGAAATATTGTTCATACAACTGATTCACCAGGAACAAATATTAAGAAACATGGTAAGTGGAAAATGTATAGCTACCCACAAAATGTATGGTTATCCACCTTTTTAATCTTCAAAGAAGGCGAGGGCTTATTTTTGGCAAGGTTCGACCTGCAAATCAGAATCTTTTTGTCAGAGAAGCACACTGGTTTTATGAAGGTGCCACTTCCACCATGACATGGCAAATCAAGATGCAACTTCATTATTCATATAACAATGAAAACAAAAAAAAAGAACATGCTTCTGCCCCAAGCAAGTCGAGATAGACATAGACTAGAGATGAAACCCAACAAGAGACAGAAAAATTTAGGGTGTAGTAGGGTCATGAATCCATCAGGCTAATCCAAAGTGTTGGCCAAGAGGCACTATAATAAAACTGAACTATTGAATATTGAATGTTCATGTTGAATGTAGCCGTGACCCGTGAGTATGTTGATGGATTTAGTGAATGTTAAATAGACGTGGAGACATATTCTTCTAGAGCCTGTACATGTATATTGGTATTTGTGTTCATGAAATTTCCGTTAGTTAAATGTTTCCGTGTATAATTAATTAAGAATTTTCATGTTTTTACAAAAAATGCTAAATGAAATAACTCCCGCTATAGCTTTTTATAGGTTTTGGAGGAGTCCGCCGCTAAATGTCTTAGCCTGCTATTTGAAACATTGAATGAGATGAATGGTAGTATTAAAGCTGAGATCACAGGAGCCTTTGGAAAACTGACACAAAAGGTCTCCTTATTTACAAAATCAAAGTAGAAAAAATAGACATGGAAACAAACCAAAGTTGAGATTCAAACAAAAATTTGTTTCTATTCAGGGTCTCAGACGGTTTATTGAATATGAAAGAAGATATACTAAGATGGGGATACAGTGATTCAATTTCAGTGATCTTACTACTATATAGATGGGAAACAGACCTCAAAAATAAGATATACTAAGATGGGGAAACATGAACAATCAGAATTAAAAAAAGGGAAAGAAACATTTCAAGGAGAGATGTAAAAGAGCACAAAACAGTGAAGCAAATACTATACAATTAAACATCAAGTGTAAAGTAAAACATCTACAGTTTGCAAACAGACAGATTGATACACAAGAACATAGCTCTCGATATAAAACTGCAAAATGTGAAATACAAAATCAAGTGGATCAAGGAAAAGGCATTACCTCCTGTTACTACCAAAGGTAGCATTGAGGCGTTTAACGACAGTGCTATTCTCCTGTTCATTTATGGTGCGGCTCTTTGGAAGATGAGCGCAAGTTTTTAGTTGAGGACTCAACGACTCTTTTGATATTTGACCACCATTCTTTGGGTAAGCACATTTGGCATGGCTTAAAGAACTTCGTTCTTTATATGCAGATCCCTTAACCTACATACAATCAGGAAAGGTAGTCACAAAATCTGTAGAAAGGTAAATCTTAAGGAAGGAGAATATCTGTAAAACGTATCAACGTATCATTAAAAACCTGCAGAGTCATAAAGGCACACCTGGGTATAGGTCTTTGTAGATGTAGTACAACTTGAGTTTAGATAGTATTCGCTAGCCGTACTGTCCATGGTTTCATCATTAGACTCTGCAAAACGGCCACCAGTGTGACTGATTGCACAAGAACAAACTTCCTTAAGGCAGGAGGCAACAAAAAGGAAGATGACGGAGTAGCCAAGGCTAGAATGCATTCATTTGACAACACCATAAGACCTAACAAATAAGTAGTAATCCTTACAGATCAGATGAAATACTCAACATAGATTCTTAGTAACATGCTGCAGGCAGATGTATAAGTTTGTACAGTTCTATTGAACTTATGATCTGTCATGACAAAGGAGATCTAAAAGTTTATGAAGTCACAGTGATCCAGCCGGCAGCAGGTAGGTTGTTGACTTTTTACAAAGACACAAACACGGCATTCCATCCCCTGAAATGAAGTGTAGGAAGCTATAAATCTCATGCACATTCCAGTTGGTAATCTACAGTGCTGTTCCAGTAGGATATAATGAGATGATCATTTCTACTAAGTCTGACGTCTATTTTGCTATCCTTTAGGGTGAAGTCACTTATAAGTTTGAGGGTTGGGCTTATCTGAGAGGTGCCTCACTTAGCCTGGAATGACACCCAATGTTCAGTTAGCTACCCCATCAGCAGGTGCCAAATGATCACACTAGAACACTGTGCATCAAATAGGACTAGGATACATTTCTGCATGGTTATTTTATAGGGACTAAAAAGGAACATATGTAATGCATTTAGTTTCTACCTTTCAGATGTCAGGATCTAAGACTGTTAAAATCAAAGCAAAAGCCAAAATCACATAGAAAATGGAAGTACAGTGACCTGTTGATAATAACGGACTTGTATGCCTCCTTCTACCTTAATCATGATTGCAGTAGAGATAAACAATGTTGGATGCTCCTGTCATCCTAACAACACTAAAGCATTTGAGACCACATAAACCAATGACAGAAACTGTTTGTCCATCTGACCTTACTAATAACCAAAAAAACTCGACCTGCCAGGGGGGGGGTGCTAAGACAGCCCCCTGGGCATTATACTTAATATAGAAGATAACCTTCTCACGCAGGTCGAGAAAACCCCTGAATCCCCTGCCTCACCCATACACAGCAGCCTTGGGATCCATAACCTCGAACTCCTTGGCTGGGCTTTAAGGATCAGATGGCTGTGGGCCAATAAAACAGACCCCTCTAGGCCTTGGGCAGGACTCCCAATTCAAATCCCTCAAAATGCCCAACCTCTGTTTAATGTTGCAGTAGATGCCATTGTGGGAAATGGCGAGAAAATTCTGTTTTGGAAAGATCGTTGGTTGGATGGGCGCACCATAGCTGAGATAGCCCCTAATTTAGTGAAATCAGTCCATAAGCAAACTGCTAAGAGGAGGACGGTGGCTCAAGCACTCCTGAATCGAAAATGGGTGGCGGATATCAAAGGGGCCCTTACTGTGAAGGTTCTTGAATAGCTACAGATCTGGGATTTAGTGGATGGATTGACATTGCAGCAGGACGTGCCAGATCAACTTAGATGGAAGTTTACACAGTCTGGTTTATATAGCAGTAAATCGGACTATGCTGCATTCTTATTTGGAACCATTAAGTTTGGTTCCTGGAGAAGGAGTTGGAAAAGCTGGGCACCCCCACGATGAAAGCTTTTATGGCTGGTGTTTCACAACCGGTGCAGGACGGCTGATCGCCTAGCAAAGCGCGGCCTACCCCATCCGGAGGCTTGTCCTTTCTGTGATCAGGCTGAGGAGTTGATTCACCATTTGCTGGTTGGATGTGTTTTCACTCGTCAAGTCTGGGTCATGATTCTTCAGCACCTAGGCCTATTTAACTTGGCACCAGGAGGCGCAGAGTCCCGTTCCTCTGGTTTGTGGAAGAAAGCAAGTTCAGCTGTACCAAAAGACTTGCGGAAGGGTCTCAATTCCCTGATAACCCCGGTGGCTTAGGAGATCTGGAAACACCGTAATGCATGTGTATTTGAGAAGCTGAGGCCAAATGTGCAGGAGGTATTTAGGGCTGTTAACACGGAATGTGGTTTGTGGTGTATGGCAGGTGCCTCTAAGCTCCGTGATCTCCTGGCCACATCACTGACCTCTGGAGTTTAAGCTCCATAGAGGTTCTGGTCGTCTGTTTTTTAGTACTTGTCGCGGCTGTAACCTAGTTCTGTCTCTGTGTGTGTGTGTGTGTGTGTGTGGAGGGGGGGGTGTTGGGGTTACTCGGTAAGGTTCTTGCCAGACTTGTGTACTAGTTTTTATCTACCTTAATGAAATGACACGCAGGTCTCCTGCGTAGTTCGAGAAAAAAAAACAGCGGCGTCGTTGCCCATGTGAGACTGGGCCGGCCTTAGACTTGTGCTTTGACATGGGACAGACGAGCGGAATTTTTTAACCTCAGCAGCCCGCCTGAAATTCACTCCCACGGGGAGTCGAACTCAGGACATGAGGAGTGCTACTGAAGCCACCTAGCCAACTCCGCTAGAGGCTCTTTCGCGATCTTACTAATGACAAGCAATTGCAAACAAGGAACATAACCAATAAGGCCTAAAAAGGAAACAGAAAATAACCAACAGGGCCTAAAGAAGAAACGGACCATAACGAACAAATAAATGCATAAATCTTACTGAAGTCGAAGATTTCGCCCCTGCTGCCACCAGTACACTTAGCTTGCACTGCCTGTCTCAAAACCATGTCATCCTAACATAATTAAAAGGAAACGTAACGTTGCTACATGGGAGGAAATGAAACAAGCTAAAAATACAAATGTACTTGATGCAAGCCCAGAAAACAGCAATATGTGATCTCAAGGTACTCTTTTTTATTTACTCATGTTAGCCATTCTGATCATAAAAACAAAAGCTCTCCTTTCAAGCCCAAACAAACATCATCACGGGAAAGATGCTTATATATCCACTTAATCTTTTATTGCTAATCCATGATATTATCATTTGGATCTTTCAATCTCTCAATGACATAAGCCAAATTTTATTATACTTTCGTTTATCAGATACAAGCAAACATCTCAATTTATCCACTGAGGAACTGAACCTAGCCCATTTGCTGAGTAAAATGTGTATTCAGGTTGAACTCTCCAACTCCAATTTGGATGGCTATTTCTTATCAATGAAAAAGACACGTCGTTTCTCGTAGGATGATTCCAATTACAGATGTAATTTCAATTGCTCGCTGAAAGCAACGAAAAATCACAATATTTATCCAAAACCTTACACTAAACCCCAACATTTGTGAAATCCTTGAGACACCCTAACAGATGATTCATGCAGCCCAATCACTAACCCAACTGTCCGTAAGCCTGATATCAACCGAACCCAAAACCAGAAAGGGGGGGAAAACACTGAAGCGAACCCGAAACTACTACGCAAAGCCCACATTTTCCTCACCTTCCACTGTCTGGCCCTCCGTCGTTCCAGCTCCTTCTTCATCCGGAGGACGCGTGCCTGCATCTTCTCGCCACCATCCGGCGTCCTCTGGAGTATACCCTGCTTCGCCATCCCTTCGCAGCGGCTAATACGGACCTGTAATTGTTGATCATTCATGTGCAAGAATTCCGCCGTGCCTCCGCCATGGTCGCTGTCGGCGTCGGCGTCGGCATGCGCCGCCGCCGCGGGACATGGCGTAACGGACGGAGAGGATGAGCCGACGACCTCCGACTCCACCGCCGGGGAATCGGGGGGCATCGCCTGTCGCCAGTCGATGATGATTCCGCCGTTCTGCGCGGACATTGCCGGGGCGCCGCCGGGTGGGTGGGGCGGGGCCGCGGGGGAGGCTTCTGTTCGGGGAATTCAATTCATCCTCGCTATTTCGAATAGTAGTGGTGTATTGGTGCGACTACCAGTGATGTCCGATAATAAAGCAATCCCTAATGGCAATCAAATAGGAGGGTTGTATATATTGTTTTCTTAGTTTTTATTAAAAACGAAAATCTCCTTTTCAGTTGCTGAGATTCTCTTTGTAATCCGCGTGCCTCATCTCTCTCGTCTCTTTGTTTTATTTTATTCTTCATTAATCTTTTTCCTCTACATATAGGGTTATATTTTGTTTCACCGTAGCATGTCTGCTACCTAACAATCTTTATTCAGCACTCTTCGTGCGCCGTTTCGCATTCTCATCCTACGGTTTCTATTTGAACTCTTCTGACGGATTAGTTTCCTTGCATAGCTAATTTAACTTTTTCTTTTTTCTCATGAATATCTCTTCTTTTGTTGCTTGTCGGTTTTCTTTAATCTCTCTCTTTTCTTGTATGAATAACTATAAATTCCTCTAGTTAGTTCATCCTTTCAATTAGTTTCCTTGCATGGCTGATGATGGACTACATTCACTGCTGATCTTATCGGCAAATGCGTGTGCAATAAGAGTCGTGATGCTATCTTTTCTCACCCTCTGTCCAAGCACTCTCCCACTACAACCCCTCCTTGTGCCCTAACAACTCCGCTCCATTTTCCCGCGCTAGCTACTACCACCACCTTCCTACTTAGTTCTAACGGTTCGGAGCTCCTTCGCCCACTAACACTTACTCATTCAACTATAGCACATGTGTCGTCATCATGCTTGTCACTTAGCGATTCTCTTAAGCCAATGACCTCACGTAAGCACCAAATCGCCAAATCCTAAATTTAAATTTAAAGTAAGTTGGTGACCAATGGCTAATCAATATTTTAAGCAACTAAACATGAGTAAATTTGTTTAGCCAAACACTACTCTTAGTTATTCAGGTGTTTCTTCTCCATCACTCATCTTGATTGCTTTTTTCTCATGTCTCTAAAACTTAATGAGATCTAGCCCATAAAGATTAGCCTCCTCCTACGAGTTAAATCTATAATTTTATTTAGGGATCTCAAAAATATGGTTATAGATTTGTGCGGGTTTTGAGGATTTAAAAAAAATAAAGCCAACGAAAATATATTGGGTTATATAAATGAAAAACATTTAAAGAAAGAACGAAAATATGTTTGGTTTATCATGAGGATACCTAACGGATAAGGCGGTGTGATAGAAAAAAGATGGGCAATCTAAAGGTGGGACGTCAAATGAGAGTTGTAACTTAGTGGTAAGCAGCAAACCCGAATTCAAGGTATTAACCTTGGTCAGGCATTGGGGGCATCATAGCCTAGATAAGGTGAGAATGAGAAAGATGATTGGAGGAGGAACATATAACGAGATATGATTAAGAATTCCAGTGACCAAATGGTGAGCTGTAGACAAACTCTTCGACCTTTACATAAGTTTCCGTCTATATGAATTGAAGTATTGAAACTCATTTTTATGATAAGACAAGACAGAGGCATCGTATGTACATTTTTGTTATTATAGATTTTCAAAAGAAAAAAAAAATCAAATTTTATATGCGTGTAGCCAACATCACATAGAGGATTTTTTTATTATTTTTATATACTACAACGATTACTTTGGACCAACGAATATAATCATGAGTGGGACATTCTAAAATATGTTTTCGTTTATGCCTGTATGGTACCGTATTTATGTCTGTCACCACAAAACTTGTAAATTGTAATAAATTCAAAGCACAAGTGGCCTATTTGCTATCTCACGTTTTTTTTCAATGATAAGAGCATCACCAAGAGTTCCCTAAATCTTCTTCTATTTTTTTGTTTTAGAAACACGAGAAAAATCACCTCTCCAATAACTTCTAATCTATCATCCTAATCTTTTAGGACTTAGGAAAAACTGCCCCAGTCCATGTAACTTTAGGTGCCGAAGACCTCGAGCATATCGTAGCATCTCGCGCTGTTTCCGTCTTGGCGCGGTGTTTTGGCGCGTCTCTTCCCCTTCACGCCACCGAATTTTTTATTTTTTGGCCCTTTTTTTTAAGTTTTTCACAAATATGCCCCTAGAGGTATGCTTTCAAAATCTAAACCCTTAGCTCGGCGTCATCGTTGGTGGCACCGAGCTTACACGTCTCGGCGTCAAAGGGTTTGGCGCCTAGCTTTCTCGGCCACGTCGTCGTCGACGCAGACGTGGCAACCTGCTTGGCACCGTAGATCTTGGCGCCTAGCATGGCGTCGTAGGTCTTTGCGTCGTGCTCGGCGCCAATATCTTTGGCGCCGTGCCTGTTGTACATGTGGGTTCTCTTTCCTTTCTCTTTCTTCCTCTTCCTCTTCCGTTTGCTCTCACTCGTCTGAGTCCTGAGCCGCCCGCCGCCGGTGCCCATCCACCGCGCCCTGGCCCTCCCCGTCTCCCAGGCCGCCCCGCCGCCCACAGGCAGCCCCACCGCGCCCGCCTCATGCGCCGCTTGCCGCCGCGCCCCGCAGCCCGCTTGTCGCCGTCCTCCCTGCGCGTCGCCCCCCGACGCGCCCCGCCGCGTCCGCCGCTCGCCGCTGCGGCCCACGGCCCGCCCGTCCCCGTCCTCCGGCGACCCCGACAGGCTGCTCACGTCGCCGGCGACCCCGTCCGCTTGCTCCCCATCCGCGAGCCGGCCCCTCCCCGCCAGCCGCTCGATCCCTACCGCCGGATGTTCCATTGCTGCCGCTGGCCCTCGAAGTGCCGAGGGCAGTGGCCCTTGGAAAGGGACGAGGGGAGGGGCTGGTGTCCTGCTGCAAGGCCGCAGCACCCGCCATGGCCGGCAAGTTCGGCTAGTGCTTTTTGGCTCCAACGTCGCCTGCTGTGTTTGTTGCATTCGTCGGATAGGTAAAATTTGTGAATATACAATGTAGGTACTTAGTTAGCTTGAATTATAGCTCTAGTTTGATTATTTGGTACTTACTAGTAAATGTGATGACGTAGGTAGTTGATTTACTTATTGAGATAGGTATGTAGATAGATACATACATAGATACATAGGTACATAGATACCGTTAGATAGCTAGTTGTATATTTAGTCATTTAGGTATGATTTAGCTACTTAGTTACTAGATTATATCTATATACTTAGTTATTAACCTATTTACTTAGATTATAGTTGATTAGTATGTATTAGAGAGGTACTATATAGCAGCTACTTTGGACAAAATGAACTGTATTTTAATTTTTGTTTGAACTGCTAGATGGACAACCTAGTGAGTATGTATCATGGAGGCACCGTGGAAAGAGATTGCTATGGATATATTGAGTTTGTTGAGATGCAAAGTGTGCATGTGTTATTCAATGAAAAGCCTTCATTTAGTGAGTTGGTTGCAAGGGCTCGGGAGGAGCTACATTGCCATAGAGATGATGGCATCGCAGTGGAGGGTGTACTTCACCTAGGTTTCCCTCCCAACATCCTAAGGAAGATGATCTCAATTGAGTGTGTAGATGAAAGGTCCTTGTTTGGTTTTAGTAATTGAGTGACAGCCTAGGTGGACTAATTGTGTTTATGTGAGATACATAGGTGATTAGTCCACAGGTACATGTGTGTGAGCAACATATGCCATGAAGGTGACAATGGCTTGGAGATGTTGCAAAGCTCACACATGTGACGATGAAGGAGCTTATTGCAAATGAGACATGACATTGAGTCATGTGATCAAGGTGGAGAAGATCAAGACAAGACTTGGCTTGATGGACCGGTTGCAAGCGTGAAGGGCAAGTCGGAGGCTTTGGAGTGATGGACCACGTGGCGGTGAAGCTTAAGCAAGACTTGGCGCCGATGGACGATGGCAACGGTGAAGAGCAAGTGAAGTCAAGATCGATGAACCAATATGATCACGTGATGATATGAAGTGGATCATATCATTGTTGATCATGTTGGTGCATGTGTTGCATCGACATTGGAGGAGATGGAATGGAATGCGCAAGGCAAAGGTATAACCTAGGGCATTTCATTTCACCGGTCATAGGTGTGTAGAGAAGTATATGACCGGGTTTAGGATAGATGGCCGTACTATCAAGAGGGGCAAACTTGTTTGCATATCGGTCATCTAGTGCCACTCGAGTGATCTAACTTTGCATCATCGCTAGGATCGAGTGGCGTGGCAAGTTGAGTGGCTAACATCCTTTGGGAAATGATTGTGAAAAGCTAACACACATACACATGGTCACCCTGCGTTGTGCCCAGTGAAGGGGTACAACGGCTCTATTTCATGGGGGCTTCTTTTTAAGCCCCATGACCGGCTCAAGCTCACTCTCTTGGCCATTTGTATTGACATAGCAACTTTATGAGCTTAGCCAAAGTCCTTCCACTTATCTCCATCATAGATTCAACATCTTTGTGAGATTGGGAGTGAATCCAAGTGCATTGCTTGAGTGTTTGCATCTAGAGACACTTGGTGTTCGTGTTTCGCTACGGGATTCGCTTATTACTCTTGGTGGTTGTCGCCACCTAGACGGCTTGGAGCAGCGAGGATCGTCGAGCGGAGGTTGGTGATTGTCTCTGGCTCCGATCGTGGTGATTGTGACGGGTTCTTGACCTTTCCCCGGTGGAGAGCCAAAAGGTACTCTAGTGGATTGCTCGAGGCTTGTGTGATCCTCATCTTGTGTTGGTTGTGCGACACCCTATTGAGGGTTTGGCGTGTGATGCCAATTAGCGCGTGAGCCTCCAAGTGAGTGAATCGCCACAACAAGGAGTAGCTTGTCGACAAGCAAGTGAACCTCAATAAAAATCATTGTGTTCATCATTTGAGTCCGAGGTGATTGGTATTCATTGTTATTCATTCTTGTGATTGATTGGATTCTTCCTCGACACGGTGGTATAACCATCTTACTCAATCTCTTTACATTATTGCAAACTAGTTGTCAAGCTCTTTAGTGTAGCTAGTTGTGAGAGCTTGTTAGTTTAGTTAGTGTGGCTCTTTAGTTAGTCTTTGAGAGCACACTAACTTAGTGTAGTGCCTTAGCTATTGTGTGGTTAGAGACAATAGAAATTAAAATTGTGGTAGATGGCTTGCATTTTTAGTAGGCTAGCACAACACTTGCTTCGCCTCATAATTGTCTAACCGGTTTGTTAAGTGTTGTTGTATAAATTTTTATTAGGCTATTCACTCCCCCCCTCTAGCCATTAGGACCTTTCACACGTGCGCGTGGCGAGGCTCGCTCGATCAGTCTCCGGTCAAGCCACCATGACCAGTAGGTTCGGGGTGAGTCATTGTTGCCCATCCGTGAGCTTGTTCATGTTGCATGTGCCTTGGCTCACGGGAACGCGCCTGCCGTCGTAGGGAGGGGTCCGCCGCCATGAAGGGAGCTTGGGACAGCGTCGCCGTTCACTGTCTCGCCTCCCAACGCTTTGAGTTGACGTCGAGGTGAGCATCGGCTCCTTAGATAGGGCTGTGAGGGTCTAGTGTGGCCGGCGTAGCCACCGGTGCCAGCACCGCCGCGCCGGTGCGCGCACGGATGCGGGGGGACTCGGTCGTGGTAAAGAAGAAAAAGGGGAGGGTGCTAGATGCAAAGACAGTGACTCAACTAAATAGTGTTCCAGTAAGCTTCGTGAATAGGAAAGAAAATGGGGGTTCTTTAGCAAAAGTGCCAGCCGCGCGCGGGCTCCGCCGTGGGCCGTATTCAAGCGCCGCTTCGTGGGCCGCGCCGGGTGTTGCGTGTGCGCGTGGGTGGGACAGCGGAGTGGGTCGAGCCGTTCGCTCGCGGGCCGCGCTGTGAAATCGGTTTTTCAATTTTCCAATGAATTACAAATGTTTATTCAATATAGTTTTTAGCTGGACTTTGAGAAATTATAGTAAATTTTGTAGATGTTCAAAAATAGTGAAACCAAGTTTGTTAGGTTCACAAAAATGCCATATGTCTGTTAGTGTAGTTAGTTTACAAATAGCTATGATAGTGATAGGTTCATAAATCCATATTAGAGAGCTTAGTATTATGTAGATTAATATTTGTAAGAATTTTTGTGGTAAATTGGTGATAACTATAGCTATGAAAATTTTATAGTAGACTCACTAGATTATTATGTATTTGCTGTAAATTTTGTAGCCCTAGAGTAAGTTGATAAATAGAGTAGCTATTATCCTTGTTTTATCATATATAGAGTAAATCGTTATTAGGAGTAAGAATACCTTTAGTTGCTGTGATAATGTATGTCATGCTTCATACTTGTTAGTGGTAATGGTAGATAACTTAGTACCTTAGCCAATAGAACTAGATTAGTAACTTGATAAGATATAGTTTATTTTAAGAGCTGTTGTTGCCATATTATTAAGTGTTGCATCATCATTTCATGCATGTAGATCATGAGTTGGTAGAGTTCGTGCCCGTGGACAAACAGGATTACAAAGATGTCATTGATGAGTATGAGGAGGAGATCCTCATGCAGGAGGGAGTCCCAGATCCTTTTGGTGCTGACTTTGCTGACCCGCCACCTGCCCAAGGTAAGCCTCGATGCATAACCCATATTTTATGATCACTAAATATATATATGATGTGCATTTACGTTACAAGCATTTTGTGGAAACTACATGCATAAATCTATCTACCTATGAGTCCTACTAGTATAAGTTGAGTAGCTGCTAGGCTCAGGATATCGGTAGCGTGAGTAACTTGCCGTTACTCATAAATAGGTGATAAATATGATCACTCATGATAAAATGATGTAAAGGTAAATGGTGACCGGGCATGGATATGGTTTGGGTATTGGTGGGTGTAAGGAGTTGTGTCCTGCAGCCAATAGGGCATAGCTCGGTAACACTTTTTCCCTATCTGTGTCGATTAAGGACCGGTTGTTGCATAAGTCATTGGGGCAAGTCACAGATTTATTATCCCGAGCATATACTTGGGTATGGGTGCAGGGAAAGACTCGTTACTCTCTTATCGTGGATCCGGCTCTTTCCGGACCGACTGATTAGAGGCGAGGATGGTGGAGGTCCTTGCACCGCACTGAGTCCGGGACTGAGGAGTAGGGGTTTGGAGTCTAAGTTTGGACAGGAGGGTGATGGGTTCATCCTGCTTGTGCCTGGGGTACAAGCGGGGCGTGTATTTTCGGGGTACCCAGCTGGGGACATTGATTCATGAATCACCGGGCAATCCGGTATGGCTTGTTTCGTGTCTAGCACCGTAGTAAGAACTAGAAGATGGAAAGTGCTGAAATAGAACTGATTGCTCAACTCTTGCTTAAAAGTAGAACAGGTGCTTACATAGAATGGCTAGATAACAAACTAATATGACTATTAATAATGACATCAATAAGGACTCACTATTAGTACTGCTTTCTGCAAAAAGAAAACCAGCAAACCATAAAGCTTATCATATTCCTTGGAGTCAGGAAATTATTCCCACTAGTCGGATAAGTCTTACGAGTACATTGTGTACTCAGGGTTTATTTACCCCTGTTGCAGGCTACACTTGAGGAGTACCTTTGTGTGGAGGATTCTTCTGGTGGGCACAAACGGATCCTCGTTCTTTATCGCTAGATGTTTATCTTAATTCCGCTGTTTAATATTCCACACTCTAACTTAGGAAATGCAATAATGTATTTTTTATGAACTCTGGATGTATGAAATGGATTAAGTATTGTAACTCGTTCTCATTATTGGATCCTTAGGAAAAAATGTGGATGTTTCGGGTTCTCCCTTAGGGTGTGCCCGACGGATACTGCCCGTTGTAGCTTGCTTTCGGGGTGCTTAGTGTCTGGTGGAACACGAGCACCTCCGTAAGTGTGCTGTTTTGGACGGTTTTGCCACAAGCAGGCCCATACTTAAAGTGCATTACATGACAACACAATGAAAAGTCCAACTGTAGACAACATTGTTCATGAATAAACCATAGAACTAGCAAGTAATGGAGACTACTGAGTGCAACAATGCCACTTCCCCTTCCTTAGGGCATTAGGATTCTCCTCCATCGCTGCTTTCGCTCGGCGTGTACGCTCAAGCTTCTTCTCCCTCTCCTCCCTCTACGCAGCAACATGCCTCCTTTCCTCCTCTTCCTTGTGCTCTATTTCTGCAATCTCCTCTCTACATCTCTTCTCCATCATCTCCTTGTTCTCTGTCTTCCACCGCAACAGTTTCTGCATCCATTTATTGTCTTTAGGCTTGATCTCAGTGTTGATCCACTGCTCAAAAACACAGAGCGGTGGAGAGGTCTGCAACAAATGCAAATGTTACAAAACAAAAAAATCATGCAAGATGTCATATGACACAAAATAATTATTACACAACATCAATTCCTCACCATCTTGTTAATGCGACGCTAACGAAGTGCAGGCTCAAACGCAAAATTGGAACAGATCCAATACCTCTGCCTATACGTGTCCTCTTAATCGGACTTGGCTACCTTATAGGATCGCCGCAAAAGCACACGGGCACTGGAACACCACTAGGCAAAGGTAATGGGTCGAAGGCATTTCCGGTCATCCGACCATAAATACAACTTAGCCATTTTTGTTCTAAGAACCAAAAGTAGTTAACATTAAACCCTACACCTAGGGTTTCCCATTTGATCCACGACAATGAACCCATAACATAACAACGTGCGCTGAGGTTACCTTGTTTTGCTAGCTTTTCCACGCCTTGGCATCCTACAGTTGTATAATATAAATATTAAAATTACATGAAACCCTAAGTAATAACGATTTAAGATGAAAAATCCAACTAATATATACCGAATCAATGTGAAAAAAAACTAGGAGGGAGCGAGGATACCTTGCTCTCGAAGATCTACGGATCATATCAAAGTTTTTTAGGTCCAATATGCCGATTCGTGAGGTAGGGCGAAGTGGGGAGAGAAAAAACCAAGAGGGAGGAGAAAGAAGAGGAAGAAGGCTCGGGCAGGAAGGTTGGGTGCCGGGTTAAAACACCACCTCGGCGCCCTAGATCTTGGCGCCATTCTCGACACCAATAACCACGGCGCCGAGCTTAGCGCCAATAACCACAGCGTCAAGATCGGTGCCAAGATCTATGGCGTCAAGCTTGACGCCAATATCTATGGCGCCAAGGTGGCTGCCAAGTCACCGCCACGTCTACGTCGACGCCTATGTGAGCCTAAGACCTAGGCGCTAAACCCTTTGGCGCCGAGAGATGTAAGCTCGGCGTCACCAACGATGGCGCCGAGCTAAGGGTCCAAATTTTGAAAGCATACCTTCAGGGGCATATTTGTGAAAACTTTCAAAAAAGAACCAAAAAAATAAAAAATTCGGGCGAAGCAAAGGGTCACCGCCACCGTCTAATGGAGCGGAGTTGGTCACCAGCATCGTCGTGTGGAGGAGGTAGCCCATCCATGGCTACCTACTGCTGCTACTTGATGGCCGGGAATTTTTTTTATTTTTAACACTTTTTGTAAACTAATTTTAAATCTAACACTGTTTTTTTTTCAAAACTAACACTTTTGGCCGCGACTATTTCCCTGGCGCGGCGAAATGCCTATGCCGTGCCATGCATGGTGGCGCGGCGAGAGGGATGACGTGGCAACGATCGAGGCGCTGACCGGTGACATGGCAGGGTCTGCCGCGCCACCGATCTTGGCGCGGCTCTGCCGCGCCCTGATCGGTGGCGCGGCAGAGCCACGATGCCCCGATGATGACTATGAGACTGTAGGGCACCGCGTGGGCAAAGGTCGATGGAGTGGGCACGCATACTGCAGGAGCTGATACCTTTCCTCGGCGTGCATAGTGCCGCCTCAGAGAGCAACGGGTCCAACGCCATCAGCTTGACAGGAGAGGGTGAGCAATACGTGTGGGCTGAGCGAGGGCATCGTCAGCACGTGTCTCCTGCACCACGTGCGGCGCGCTGACGCATGCGCGACTCCAGAAAGGGGCACGTCACATCACCGACGACGAATGGCACCCCTCGATTCCCGGGCATGAAAAGCCGCCCGGAGCCATGGCCTAGCCCGGGGTCACGTGTGACACGGCGGACGATCTATTTCTACAGATCACACGGATCAGCTAACAACACGAGCAAACCGCTGGTGCAAGCGAAGGGTGTCGCACATGATGCGTTGTGAGACGGTGTCGCATATAATTTTTTTTTGCCAGTATCATCGTGATGTTCCTCCCTCCCTCCGGTCATAGCACAGCAGGCTTGCCGATCCAATCAATCAAATGCCGAGATGATGAATCTGACCACACTGCATCATGCATTGGTGATGGGTGTGTGAAGCAGGAGGAGCAGGACACGATTGGAATGCAAACGAGAGCAGGACTGCCCGCTAGCCTGCTGCCTACGAACACCTAGACGGCGGGCCTAATCAGCGAACCTACGATGTGTTCGACTGTTGGGTAATGCTGAAAACGCTTGCATTAGTTCTGGTTCCACATCACGGGCTGGCTACATTCCCCTTGCATTAGTTCTGGTAACGCGGAAAGCCGCCTGCTGCCGTGTCGCACCTGCCCACCCACGTGCCCACCGCCACGCCTGTCGTCGACCGCGGTCGCACGCCGCCCGCCGCGTCGGCCTCGCCACGCACTGTGGCGCGCCACTCCCGCCGCGTCCGCACGCGCCCTCTCCACCAATTGTCGAAAAGAAGGTATCTAGGGTCAAATTTGTCTGCACAGTCGATCCACTGAAAGAAAAAGCACCTCTCATAGGCCTATACAACAAAATTCCAACAAAATATGAGTAATCTAGTAATACAAATGAAGAAAAAAACATACAGAAACAATTACTTACATTAAAACGACTATATGTGTAGAAGCAACGAACCGCTGTGTCCGGATGTCTCTATTGAAACACATCGGCTAAACGACCACAATCACATTTAGGGACATGGAGGTCATGAGAGACGGGGGCATTTTTGCTAGACTCGTCGGGGTACAATTCTCTAGGACGACCCTGTTTTCACCACAACTGCATCCGAAGCATGTCTTCCATCTAATAAAACGGTTCAAATTAAACATCAATCAAAACAACGCAAATTAATGTAAAATATAATAATTTGCATTGCAACTCAAATAATATAACCAACACTTATAGCAACAAAAATATACATGGTAAATATACTTCTAACTAAATAATTAACTTTAACATCGACAAAATCAAACTAATATCTTCCTCCAAACCATAGCCTATAGTTCTCAAACATAATTTTCCTCCTAACCTTAACTCCCATTCATAATATTTCAATCCACCATTCAAACAAAAAAAAAAAGTACGTCATTATCTTGAACGAGGCCGAGGAAGGAGGGAGGAGACAAGGGAATGTTATGGAAGTGAGGGAGGGAGGTGGCAACAGAGGGCTGGGCGTCGACAGCACTTGGGAGTGGCGGGCAGGTAGGCTGCCAGGCGGGCGCGAAGGCGCGGTGGACAGGCGGCCAGGCGTGGTAGGCAGGCGGAAAGGGGAATGTAGCCAGCCCGTGAAGTGCGGCTAGGGAATGTTATGGAAGTGAGGAGGAGGCGAGAACAGAGGGCTTCAAGGTCGACAAAGACTTGGGAGTGGCGGGCGGGTGTAGGTCGCTAGGCGGCACGGCAGCGCGGTGGACAAAGCGGCACAAGCGTGGTAGGCAGGCGGAAAGGGGAATGTAGCCAGCCCGTGAAGTGGAACCAGAACTAACGCAAGCGTTTTCAGCATTACCCAACAGTCGAACACATCGCAGGTTCGCTGATTAGGCCCGCCCTCTAGATGTTCGTAGGCAGCAGGCTAGCGGGCAATCCTGCTCTCATTTGCATTCCAACCGTGTCCTGCTCCTCCTGCTTCACACTCACCCATCACCAATGCATGATGCAGTGTGGTCAGATTCATCATCTCTGCATTTGATTGATTGGATTGGCAAGCCAGCTGTGCTATGACCGGAGGGAGGGAGGAACGGCACGACGATACTGGCAAAAAAAATTCTATGTGACACCGTCTCACAACGCATCGCGTGCGACACCCTTCGCTTGCACCAGCGGTTTGCTCGTGTGGTTAGCTGATCCGTGTGATATGTAGAAATAGATCGACCGCCATGTCACACGTGACCCCCGGCTAGGCCGTGGCTCCGGGCCGACTTTTCGTGCGCGGGAATCGAGGGGTGCCATTGTCGTCGGTGATGTGACGTGTCCCTTTCTGGAGTCGCGCAGGCGTCAGCGCGCCGCACACGGTGCAAGAGACACGTGCCGACGATGCCCTGGCTCAGCCCACACACTACTGCTCACCCTCTCCTGTCAAGCTGATGGCGTTGGACCCGATGCTCTCTGAGGCAGCATTGTGCACGTCGTGGAAAGATGTTAGCTCCTGCAGTAGGCGTGCCCACTCCATCGACCTTTGCCCCGCGTGGTGCCCTGCAGTCTCACAGTCATCATCGGGGCGTCGTGGGCTCTGCCGCGCCACTGATCAGGGCGCGGCAGACCCTGCCACATCACCGGTTAGCGCCTCGGTCGTCGCCACGTCATCCCTCTCGCACGCCACCATGCATGCGCGCGGCATAGGCGTTTCGCCGCGATAGTAAAATAGGCGCGACCAAAAGTGTTAGTTTTGGAGAAAAAAATTAACAGAATTAAAAATAGTTTAAAAAAGTGTTAAAAAATTCATAGCCGGCAACCTGTTGATGCCTACTGGGAGTTGGTGCCGGCGACCTCTGGATGGGAGCTGCTGCCGGGCTGCTTGAGGTGGCCACCGCCTGGGACAGCAAGAGCAGCTGGTGGATGTACGTCTTGGTTCAACTCCACGGCAGCGGCGTTTACGTGTTCGAGACAGCACCACGGCGGCGGCCGATGACTTTAGCGGGAAAAAAGGAATCGCAAAAAAAAAAACCTAGGTGGGACCAAATTTGATTTTTTTAAATTAAATATTAGGTATTATTAGAGATTATCTTTTTTTCTCTCAATAACTTTTTAGAAGTTGGAAAATATGGAGTTTTTAGGTGAAATATTTAGGGAACTCTTGGAGTTAGCAATCGTGTAGTTCGTTTCTTCTTGGGCTAAAATCTCGAGTTGAAGGCTTTAGGTTGGGCCTGGCGCATGTGCGTTCTGTCTGGAGTCTGGACCACGCAGAAAAGCCAGTGGGCCGCCAGCCTTCGACCGGCCCACTCTTGTGCTCCGCCAGTTTGCCGCTGCCGCTGAAGGGTTGATTGCTGCCTGGTTTGACTTCAGTACTTGACATGGCAGACCTGCTGGTTTCAGTTGCAGTCAAGCTACTCGTACTTCGTACAATCCTACAATCATCGAGGATACTGTATACTCGTACTATGTAGTACTCTGTACTCCCATGAAGCACAAGTCGGCGGCTGGATGTAGCCATCTGGCAGCTGCCTGTGCTCGTGAGTTTCTGTATTTCAAACACAAACATGTTCCGTCCACCAGGTCAGTGCGCACGCAACCACGCATCATGCACCTGTTCGCTTGATCGTTTACGTGGCTTATAAGTTGGCTAATGCTGTTTTATTGTCAGAGAAAAACACTATGTCATGACTGATAAGCATGACTGATACGATCAAGCGAACAGGGTGAGCAATATATGCATGCAAGGTGCAGAGTGGAGGCGAGTCGAGGACGATCGACTTCGCCACAGGTGCCTCGAGAGTCCGTCCACGCTGGCAGCTCGAGTTCAAGGTCGCGCATTGCATGTAAAAGTAATCCCACGACATCACGAGTGCAGCACATGCGGTCACTAGTTTAAGCAGATTTCATGGCCTGACCTGGAGTGGCGGTGTGAAACAGATGACCTAATAATACTAGCGCAGTAGCGCTCACAAACACTGTCCTCCTATCGATCCCATTGCAGCCTTCCACCACATCATCGCATCAGCGTGCCTCGCCGCCCCTGTCCAGAGCGGCAGAAAAAAGTGCCGAACTGTTGACTCGCGTGCGAACACAGGGGAGATGTGGACCGATCGATCAACCTCGTCTTCTAATGCGAAGTCGGTATGGCCTGGACTGAACTCGCGTTGTTAATTTCCACAGCCGCGCATGCACGCTGCGGCCCACATGACTCGGGCGGGACCCCTGTTCGGCCCTTGCTTGACCTCTGCCTCTTCTCCGTCGGCCGGCACACAGGTCGCTTTCGTTCGTTATCCCCTGGTGGCCGGTGCATAGGCACTGGAAGTAGAAGCCCTACGCACGTAAACGTCTCGCGTACGGTACGTCCGAGGTGCCTTCCGCCTTGTTCTTTCTTTGCGGATAACATTGTACACACGATCGGCACGTACGGGCCAGCTGCTGTCGGTGTTCGCCGGCTCAGTTCGGTTGGGAACTGGCAACATGAGAACGGACACGGATTGGACGGTGTATGGATGGGCACACGCGCATCTGTCATGCTCCAAGTATTTGGCATTGCGAAACAGGCGGTCATCAATAAAGTTGGAGCAAGCTTCGTTTAAAAAAAAAAAAAATGGAGCAAGCTTTTTCTTTAAGTTTTCGCGAGAAAGAACGGAACATTTGTTAGCAGTATGCCTTCGTTTTAAATGGAATTGACCAAAAACATGAAGCGCAAAAAGGTTGAAAAGAAACATTTGACAATTTGACATGCATGCTATAGTGGCAGTAGAGCAGCAGTACTGTCTGTACCGCTACGTACACTTGTCCAGTGTTTTAGGTAGCTCCGTTTATGTTTATTTGTCAGTAATTTTTTTTATTGTAGTAAATTTGATCATCTGTTTTTTCTTCTAAAAAATTTAATCATCTGTATATTTATTAATGAAGTATGTTCAAAAAATTATATATTGAAAACTTGATGTATCTAAAAATCTTTTGGATATATATGGTCAAATTTAATGAAGTATGTTCAAAATAAAAATTATATATATTTCAAAAACTTAAAATGTACCTAAAAATCTTTTTAAATGTAGAAAAATATATGGTGGGAAATTGCAAAAAGTTTATTATTAATCCATGTTTGAACACTATTTGCCAAATAAAAACAAACATGCTACAGTAGCCCTAAAATCCAAATTCCTACCCCTAAACACAGCCTGAGTAGCAACATCGTTGCTCGGCACGGTTCCCAGACTAGAGCCACTAAATTAAAGTAGCTTATCACAAAGCCCATGGTTTCCAGCCTTACGCAAGCAAGCCACTGGAGCTGATGGCATCCGACGAAAAAAAAAGATATTGCCTCGTACGCGGGGGAGAACGTGGAGCGGGCAAAGAATCCCATGGAATGGACCGGCAGAGGCAGGCAACAACCTGCCTGACGTCCTCACCCTCCCTTACCAACGAAAATGGATGGTCGGATTCGGATGGCCGGGGGGAGTTGACCGCATTTTGGCGGATTTGCCTCCAGCTCCAAGCCCGTCCATGCCGGCGGTGGTCAGCTCAGCTGGCTAGCAACCGCGCGCCGCGGTTGGCGGGCCACGCCCAGAAACCAGAAATGGGTCGGGGACGAGCGACTGAGCGAGCGGTCTCCTCGGCACCTTGTCCCGCGGGGACGCGGTTTTTTGGTGCGGTCGAGGCCGTCCCGTCCCCGTCCTGGCAGGCACTCTCTCGCCCTCGGCTGCCGATGGACGCACGCCGGCGCGCGTCACCACCCTCCATCCCTTTGCTCGACAAAATGGCAAGGGGGGCGCCGCTGGGCACCGCAGCGCCCCCACACAACCAGATCGCTCGATGGCCGCAGCAGCCGTCAACCGAGTCGGCGCCACTTGGGCTCCACCGGCTGGGCCGGGCGGGCGGTGCATTTGTCTAGCGCGCCGGCCACCGGGGGGTCTGCCTTCCTACGCGGCAGCCCGCTGCGCGCCCTGCCATGCCGTGCCCCTGCCCACTTTGTTTTCTCCTTCGTTCTGCTCGCTGTCTGTTAATTATTCCCTTTCAATTCCGGGTACGTGCTTTGCACCTGCAGCTTTGTATTCCTCGTCCCTTCATGGTAGCATATGGTGGTTCATATGCTGTTGGGGTTAGCAAATAAAATGTGGACAAAGTATTCAATCAGCTCGGTATGCTGTGTTTATTTTTATGCTAAGAAATACAGTAAAGCCTCTTGATGATACAGGAACGAGGGCATGGGTTTAAGAGTTACTACAAGAATGCCCCGTGTGCCTTGCCGCGGCAATCGCACGTCAAATTACACTATACTACTTATATTTACTTACATAATGAATAAATATTATAATACATGTTAGTAGATGATTCTTAGTACTCTAATATGAACAACTAAATATATATTATTAAATGATGATCTGATTTGTTGACTTAATAGCTTGAATGAAAATATAATTGCAAAGGTTGGTGGGACGTGCTAGTTGATGCTGACGTAGACATTTTGCATGTGGAGATAAAATGCTAGTCGAGATTGAAAATATAAGATATATATAGATATAACTATAGATATAGATATAGATATAGATATAGATGTAGATGAGGTATTGTTCTCCTACACTCCCTCTGTCTCAAAAATAGAGTCGCTATGGGAATCGTGTTTATCAAACTTTCTCAACTTTGACTAGGTTTGTAGAAAATACGTGCAACATTTATGTCGGTGCGAAATGTGGCCAACAAGTAAATATTTGTAGTTTTGCCGTGCGCTGTGATCGGATGTGCCCTAACACGCGATGACACATGATTTATACTGCTTCAGGCAACGTGTCCTACATCCAGTTTTAGTTGGTCGGTGACTTTATTCCGAGCCCAGGAGTTCGAAGTTTGTTGTGGGGTTACAAACGAGTAAGGAATATGAATGGGTGTTAGAGGCCCGGTCGAACTCTGAACCGAGTGGAAGAGAGTGACATATGCTCAAACGTGCGCTAAGTATTAGAGCGTATGCTCTGTGTGTCTGAGCTTATCAGCTGTTGAGAGCGTGTAGACTGTGTAGCTATCGAGCTCTAAGCTGTCGAGCTGTTTAGCCATCGTCTTTTTAGGAGAGAGCGCATCCCCTTTTATAGATGAAGGGGATGGCCTTACAAGTCAAAGACGGAAAGGGAGAGAACGTGTACCTGTGCTACCTAGTCTTGTTGCCCACACCCTCGGGTACGACGCGCCATCGCCCACCTTACTGTTCATGACATGTTGTATCTAATAGGCTACATAGTGTTCGCCCATCTTACTGTTCATGACCTGGCAGGCTGCATAGTGTTCATCAGGGACGGCAAACGACGGCGCCCACAATACTGTTTGTGTTCTAACGCGTCTGGAAGGCTGTATAGTGTCCATTTGACATGGCCTGGCGGTGTCGTCCTGCAGGTGCGCAGGGCATGGCAGGGTACGGTCCTCGGTATTACGGTTGACTTGAGCGCCTTACCTTATCTGCTCCGCCTGCTCTCCGAGCCCACATCGAGCAGACATCCTGGTCGGTCGTTCCCAGTCTGCCCCGACCGTGTCGGTCGGGAAAGAGAGGCGAGCAAAGGTCCGACATATCCCCGATCGGAGGAACGGGGTCCGAGTCAGACTGTGGTCCCACCACGACCAGACCTTCTGGTTGGGGCTCCGACCAGGTCTCCTGGCCGAAGGTGCCGGTCGGGGACCGGATCGTGGTCTCGGCCTATCATTGTGTATCTAGCTGGCCTAGGCGCGCGTTGTCGCTGCGTTGCCTGCTGGGCCAAGTATTGCAGGAAAATAGGTCCATTGGAGATCCCGGGTTTATAAACCCGACAGGAGTCCTCGAGCCCCTTTGGGGCTTCTATGAAGCCGTAAAGGGGCTGTTGAGTTGCCGCTTTTGAGAGTGCACGGGAGTATGATGCTATAAGATCTCTCGTAAGGAGAGAGCATTGTACATCTCGAACGGGCCCTGGATCAGAGAACGGAGAGAGGAGGAGAGCATTGTAGCGGGATAACTAGGATCTTGTTTCCCTTGTTCCGCTTCATGCCCCAAGGTGTGGAGCAATCCCGAGGCTGTTCACACACGCTTTGTGTGTTATTGTAAATGCCTAGGGCTTGTGTTTTTAGTTTAATGAAAGCTTGTATTTGCTTTGTAATTCTTGTGCCCATCGCGTCGTGGAGGCGGACTATTTATTGGAACTTCGGTGTTTTTCCCTTGGTTTGTTGTACCACATAGGGTAACCAAGTAGCATTTAGGTGCCTAGCCCCCACGGGGAGATCTGGCACAAGGCCGCGGAGGCACGCCGGGGGGATATTGGCACCTAGCCCCTGATGAGGGGACTGGCGAAGGCCGCGGAGGCGCACCGAGTAGACATAGGCGCCCAACCCTCAAAGGGGGAACTCGTTGGTAGTCCGTCTTCTGCTGGGTGCGCGCGAGCGCACCCGGTGGGTGTAGCCCTAGGAGGATGAACACCTTAGTACTCTTTCCTGGGGGACCACAGACTCCTATGTTCCTGCCGGTCGGGGTGTTCGCCCTGTGTTTGTCTCGCCCATGACCTGCGTGGTCGGTTAGATTCTTGAGTCGGGGTCGGATGGCCCGAGCCCCCGAGCCCCATTGGGCTCGGTAGGGGTCAGTCAAGTTTCCTGCATCACCCCATCCATGGTTTCTATAATCGGAGGGGTTGAGGTAACGTCGCTTACCTCGATGGATCGAGTGACGCACTCGGTGAGCTCACTAACGGGCATGTCCGAGTGGAATATGGGTCCGTCGTTCGTAATGGGGTCGGCATAGCCCTCATGTGGCATTCCACTGCTCCTTAACCCGCCTCCCGATAGATGCCTGAGCCATTCTAGAGACCGACTCAGGTGGCTCGCTAGCCTCCTCCTCGATGGAGATTCTGTGGGCATGGCTCGAGGTCAGGATCAAACGAGAAGGTTGAGATGACCATATCCGCTCTCGAGCGAGTCGAGCAAGGGCCACTAGGGCTCATCTATGTTTTCTCCCCTGGCTCTGTTTGACGCTAGGCGGCCTCGAGACCTTCACGGGCCGACCTTCAAACCTCGGTCGGTTGCAACTTATATCGAATGAGACGACTACCGCTTCGTGACATGACTAAATGTATGAATGCTTGCATGAGAATGGATGAATGAATGCTCATGCACTGGAAAAGTAAATCGGGGGTTGGTAAAGTTACCTTGATGGCTGGAGTGACGGGTTCGGGGAGCTCCCATCGGATATGTTCGAGTGGAATCCGGGTCCGTCGTTCGTGATGGAGTCGGCATAACCCGCATGGGGCATCCCACTGCTCCTTACCTGTCTCTCGGCAGCCGTTCGAGCTGTCTGATCGACTTGGGTGACCCGCTGGCCTCTCCTCGATGGAGATTCCATCGGTGGGCCCCTCCAAACCCTGCCTAGGAAGGTGGAGGGTTGTTTGCATGTGGTCACGCCTCATTTCCCGTACTAGGGTTGTGGTAGTGGTGGGCCCCCGCCTAGGCCACGTCCCATTAGCCAGGCGACGTCCCATCGAGCAGGCTGCGTCCCGTCAGCCAGGGCCACATCCCGCCGCACGCCTTTCCACATTAAATAGGGGGAAGGGAGAGGGTTTTTCTCCCGCTCTTTCACCTTTCTTCGACCACTATCGTTTCTCCTTCCTTTTGCCAAGCCTATTCGCGTGCCGTGGCGGTTTCTAGGAGAGAGGAGGGTAGAGCGAGGGAGAGGAAAAACTCACAGATTCTTTCGTAAATTCAAGGTGCGATGTCGAATTAGAGGCCTTCCAACATGGATGAGGAGGTGCTGGCCGCCTTCGCCGAGAAGGGGCTACTCCCATCGAAGGAAGTGGCGTATTGGAGGGCTCCCACGCTGGGGAGGTTGTTTCACAACCCCGGGCGGATGAGGTCATCTCCTTCCTTGCCTTCCACGAGCGCGGGCTCGGATACCCCACGCACTAGTTCCTGCGTGGGCTCCTCAACGAGTGGGGCCTAGAGTTGCAGCACCTCAACCTGACTGGGGTGCTATACATAGCTGGCTTCATCATCGTCTGTGAGGCCTTCCTCGGGATGGAGCCGCATGTGGACCTCTTCCGGTGGATCTTCAGCGGGCGGGCCCTGTCCGAGGGGAAACCACCCAGAATCGCTCTGGTCAGCGGGTTCACCCTGTAGAAGCGGCCTAAGCTGTCGGTTCCCTACCTGGTGTACTCCCCTAGTGACTCCAACCAGGGATGGCATGGCGAGTGGTTCTACATCAAGAACCTGGTGGAGGAGGCGCCATTCCCGATGTTCACTAGGGAGAGGCCAGAGAGGAGGGAAAGCTGGTCATGGGGTGCCACCCATCAGTAGAACAAGCTAGAGATCATCAAGACAGAGCTTCAGAGGCTCGTGTGGCATGGCCTCGACGGGTTGTGGGTCTTCCATACCTTCTTCCGCTATCGGGTCACCCTATTGTTGGAGAGAATGCGACCGATGTGGGAATACTCTGGCCCGATGGATCCCAACTGCTCATCGCCGAAGGAGTTGTCAAGGGATGAAGTCTGGAGTCATCTCGATTAGGTGTTGCAGTTGGAGGATGATGAGTCCCTCGAAGGGACGCTCGGACCTCTCCATGCCGCGAAGCTGTCCGATCTGGTGTACTCCTTTCCCATGATCTTTTTCCTTTCTGTTCTGATCTTTAGATCGATTTTAAGCCACCTGTTTCACAGGGGCTCGTAGGGTATAAATCCCGCCGTCATCTTCCGAGAGGGGCAGAAGGTGCGGCTTAGCAAGCCGCCTAGAGGGAGGCCACACTTGCCAAGAAGAAGAAGAAAAATGAGAAGGTCTGGAGGAGGTTTGATAAGGAGAAGGAGATCAACTAGCGGGTCCATGATGGCGAGAGCCAGAGCGACGTGGAGGCGGAGCTTGAGCCGGAGGAGCCCACGGAGAAGGGTGATGACGCGAGTTCCTTGGAGGACGAGGAAGACAAGGGTGCTGCTGTGACCTTGGTGGAGCGCTGTGAGCCTACGGCTATGCCTGTCGGTGGCGGCGCGGTATGGAGATGCGCAGTGATGCTCTTGAGTCAAGGAAACACACCACGGGAGAGGATGCCCCCCGTGAATAGGAGGCAATGTGGGAGCGGTCTCCGCGCCCTTCGGAGGCATCATCGGCTTCGTGCCCCCCTGCTTCGAGTGTGGCAGAGCACGTCGGTCGATCGGGGGGACATGATCGTTCCCCTGCATCTTCGGGGTCGACGCGTGTGCGCGATCCCCAATGGGGAGATGCCCCACCAGTTGCTCCGGTGGTTTCACCACGAGCTGGCGGCCGGCGGCCGTTCACGGGCCGAATAGGGACCCTCGAGCGATACTCGTCCGGTTAGCTCGTCGTCAATAGGTCAGGGCTTCAAGGTTTTACCGCTTTTATCTGGGTATGTATTCATGTTTCCCTTTGTTCTCATAGTTGAGTTTTTGAGCATGACTAACCTACGCTTGTGCGACAGTGGCTAGGAGCCGGCAGGACTGGGGATCTCCCCACCTCCCATGCGAGAAGAGTGGAGACATATCCTATGATGGGTTATGACGAGCGAAGGGGAAAGCGGGCTAGTGGCGGCGTGACCTTCTGTCGATAGAATATCATCGACGGTCCTCCGAGGGGTATCCCATGAAGGTAGATTGATCGGCAGAGGAGCGTGAGATCAAGAACAAGAAGGCAACAGAGACACATGAGTTAGACAGGTTTAGGCCATCAGTATGACGTAATACCCTACTCCTGTGGTCTGTTGGTTTGTATTAGCTATCGTATGATATTGCGTGTATTTTGAGGGGGTCCCTGCCCGCCTTATATAGTCCGGGGAGCAGGGTTACAAGACGATTAGATCTGAGAGATAATCGGAAAGTAATAACTAATTACAGGAATCTTGGGATCATACATATCCTAATAGATCTCTTAGTATCTTCAGGATATCCTCCAGATGTCTTGCGGGTGGCGCCGACCAGAGTCGTGCCCCACAAGGTTTTGTCTTGTGGGCTGGGCCACCCTTAGGTGCGCGGCCCATGTTGTCTGTCGTGGGTATCCGGGGTCGTACCCCCCACACCTTCCTTAATGGGGGTTGCACCTTCTCGACCGATCGTGAGCACGACGGCGCCGTGATGGCGGCGATCCCCATGGTGATGGCGGAGGCCGGGTCGGAGGTGATTCTTGCGGTCCCTCCCCCGCCGGTTGCAGTGGAGGAGAGGAGGAAAGCTAGGCTCCTTGTCTCACCCGGTGGAGGAGCGCATGGTTCACCCATGTCGGTCAGAGTAGGAGGGGGCCAGAGGAGCCATGACCAGGCTAGAGGTAGAGCAGCCACCGACAAACCATGGAGTCCTAGTGGTGGACATCCCCTTCTACGGTGAGGAAGACACCGGGGTGGAGCTGCCAGCCATCCTGCCATCCTGAGAGTTGGTGATGATCCGGGAGTTGCTTGATACTACGATGGCTGGATCTTCTAGCGGGTCGGGGCGACCCGGAGGTGTGGCCTTGCCCCGATGAGTCGGGAAAGGCTTGGTTCGTCCTTCACGACAAGGAGGAGGTGAGGCTTTGGCACCTGCTCGGGGAGAGAGGGCTGTCGATGGAGTCCAATCTCTCCTTTGCCAAGGCGAAGCTAAAGGAGGCCTTGGAGAGGGTTGAGCTCGTCCATCAGGCCATGACTGTCAACCTACCATGCATTGCAGATGCAAGTTTTCTGTGTTCTTGTTGTTGTCTTTGATTGCTTAGCATTTAAATGATTGTCTTAGCACGCCTGCTTCTTGTCTCGTAGGACCTAGAGATGATGTCGATCCGCATGTCCCGGTTTCTTCGGGAGGAGCATGGTCGGAAGTCGGATGGAGCAAGAAGCGGTGGCATTGCAGCGGGTCGACGAGCTCAGGCACAAGCTAGAGTCTGTCCACCGTGAGTCCCAAGACCGGGCGGCCCAGGCGATAGGAGCACGGGTGGTGGAGCTACGTGTGGTCGAGTGGGCGACTACTCATGAGCAAAAACTCGATGCAACGAAGGCCCACTTGGCAGAGACCGAGGTGGCGCTCAAGAAGTCCCTAGAGGCTCTAGAAGTGGAGTGGAAGGCCTGGTCGGACGCCGAGCGGGAGGTCATCGCGCTCTGGGGGCAGATGCTCGGGGCAGAGGAGTCGAACACTCGGCTTCTCGAGAGGGTGACCTAGCAAGAGGATGGGCTTTCTATTCTCAAAAGCGCCGCCTTGGTACATACATGTTCTACCCTCGGTTGATGCCTTGAATTATTCTTTTCCTTGCTCATGAATTTGTCATCCATTTCCAGAACTAGGTGGGAGGATTGGCTCCCAGGAGCAAGAGCTGGAGACGGTCAAAGCAGCCGTCGGTCGGAGCACGGAGGTGCTAGCCCAGTCCCTTTATAAGTGACGCGCTCTCGAGGGAGAGCTCAACCAGCTTCGCAACATTGCGCAGGTGGTGGTCTCCGAGGTGTTCGGGTTGGGACCGAGCACCAATACGTCCACTGACTAGTTGGTGGAGGTCCCGAATGAAGTTCGAGCGCTCATCTCCGACAGCATGTTCTACGAGACATCGGGGGTGCTGACCTCGGTGGTGACCCACTACCCTAATATGGACTTCGCGGCCATCTACAGAGGATATGCTGATGGGTGGAGCGCAGATGAGATCCATGCATTGGCGGAAAGTTTATTGCCGCACGCATAGGTGGTCGCTGAGCAAATCACCGCGCAGTGGGTGATGGAGGCTCGCCGTTCGACCATGGCCGTAGATGTGCATCGGGAAGACATCGTCTAGCCTGCAGAGGCAGCAGAGGTCGGGTCGGAGGCGAGCGTCGTCCCACCCCCAACCAAGCCGAACGTCGTCCCGATCGCAGCTGAGCCGAGCGCCGTCGTCCCGACCTCAACCGCACCATCAACCGACACCACCAGGGGGCCACAGTAGAGTTAGAGTAGAAATAGTCAGTTTATGTAAAAGATGAATTCGTAGGGGAGCCCCTGTGTGAATAGTTTTACATTCATGTATATTTTAAGTTCATTTTGTGATGAAATCACTCGTGAGGCGAAACTTGTCCCGTCCGCCCTTGTTTTTTTCCTTGCGTAGCTTTGCTTTTTGTCCTTTCTTTTTCGCACCTACCCATTGACCCATTGGCTGCAACCTTAAGAACCCGGGCATGGCCCGCGAGGCTCAGCTGCTCGTAACCATAGGTCTTGTGAAAGGTCCTTGTTGGTTTTGGTAATTGAGTGACAACCTAGGTGGACTAATTGTGTTTATGTGAGATACACAGGTGATTAGTCCACAGGTACATGTGTGTGAGCAACATATGCCATGAAGGTGAAAATGGCTTAGAGATGTTGCAAAGCTCACACACGTGATGATGAAGGAGCTTAACGCACATGAGACATGACATTGAGTCATGTGATCAAGGTGGAGAAGATCAAGACAAGACTTGGCTTGATGGACCGTTGCAAGCGTGAAGGGCAAGTCAAAGGCTTTGGAGTGATGGACGGCGTGGCGGTGAAGCTTGAGCAAGACTTGGCGCCCGATGGACGATAGCAATGGTGAAGAGCAAGTAGAGTCAAGATCGATGAACCAATATGATCATGTGATGATATGAAGTGGATCATATCATTGTTGATCGTGTTGGTGCATGTGTTGCATCGACATTGAAGGAGATGGAATGGAATCGTAAAGGCAAAGGTATAACCTAGGGCATTTCATTTCACCGGTCATAGGTGTGTAGAGAAGTTTATGACCGGGTTTAGGATAGATGGCCGTACTATCAAGAGGGGCAAACTTGTTTGCTTATCGGTCATCTAGTGCCACTCGAGTGATCTAACTTTGCATTGTCGCTAGGATCGAGTGGCGTGGCAAGTTGAGTGGCTAACATCCTTTGGGAAATGATTGTGAAAATGCTAACACACATACACATGGTGGTGTACACTTGGTGGTGTTGGCACATTTACAAAGGAGGTGGTGTTTGCGAGGGAGAGATGGGTTTGGGTCCTCTCTCCCTCCCGCCGAACTTATGAGAAGGGATTCAACGCTTCGGGAAAATAGAATGCCTATTTTCTATTGCGCGGATGCAAGTTCTTGTGGTTAGCACATTGGAGCAAGGGTGATGAAGTTAGAAGTGAGAACGAGTTGGTCGCGAAGATGTCAAGTCGGTCAATGGCCGGACGCCGAATCTGAATCTGCCGGACGCCGGCAGGTCAAAGTCGCGTCGCCGCGCTTGATGTACGATAGACGCATAAGTTTGGAGAGTGACCGGACGCTGGTGCTGCGTCCGATCGTGTTCGACCGGACGCGTCCGGTCATGCTCGGGAGCTTACTGGAAACGACCGGACGCTGGGGGTTCTGCGTCCGGTCGGTTGAAAATCTTCGCGTCCGGCCGGCAGATGACCGTTGGGATCGGAAGATGACCGTTGAACGCAGGGGACACGTGGCGAGTATCGCGTGACCGGACGCTGTGGTCCAGCGTCCGGTCGGCCCGACCGTTGCCCAGTGAAGAGGTAACGGCTAGTTTAGCCCTTGGGGCTATAAATAGAAGTGGCCCTCGGCCATGGCTGAAGAGGAGCACCTCAAGGGACTTAGTGTCCATGCTTGTGGGTGCTTGGGAGCCCTCCATCACACACATACTTGATAGCGATCATCCGATTGTGTGAGTGAGCGATTCTAGTGCGATTGTATCGTGAGGTTGCATCGAGTGGCACTAGGTGATCGAGTTGCGAGCCGGTGGTGCTTGTTACTCTTGGAGGTTGCCACCTCCTAGACGGCTTGGTGGTGGTCTCCGTCCGAAGCCAAGAAGCTTGTCTGCTAGCTCGGGAGAAGCGCTTGTGAGGGGCATTGTGCTCGCCACGGAGTCGCTAAGAGCAACTTTAGTAAAGCGTGTCATTGAGCTACCCTCACTCAAGGGGTAGGTTCTTACGGTGCCCGACGTGCGGGCTTAGCGGGTGATGCTAATTAGCCGCCGAACCACCAAGTGAGCGGTCGACACAACGGGGACTAGCGTGTTGGCAAACACGTGAACCTCGGGAGAAAAATCATCGTGTCAACCTTGTTCTTCCCGTTGGTTTGCATCCCCATTACACAAGCTCGCAATTACTTATATATATATATATATCTTAAGCTTGTGTAGTTGTTCTTGTAATTAGATAGCTTGTGTAGCTAGCTAGTTACCTTCTTGCTTGTGTAGCATAGAAGTAGCTCCCTTGCGTGGCTAATTTGGTTTTAGTAACCTTGTTAGTCACATTGCTTAGTTTGTGTAGCTAAGTATTTGCGCTCTCTAATTAGGCGTTGGTTGCCTTGTTATTGAGCATTGCTAGTGAGCTTAGTTAGCTTTGTGCTTTTGCTTACTAGCATGTGTAGAAGCTCCCTTGTTACTTAAAGTACTAGTGGCATAGGTTTGTGTGACCTTGCTCCTAGAATTGTTTAGGAGAGCTCTAGCTAGCCCGGCACCTTAGTTGCTTTATTAGTATCTTTGCAAGGTGCTAGTGAACATATATAGAGGGGTGTAGTCTTGGCTAGACCGATTGTTTTAATTCCGCATTTATATCGGTTAGCCGACGCGATTAATTTTAGAAAAGACTATTCACCCCCCCCCTCTAGTCCGCCATCTCGACCCTTCAAGTCTTGGCGGGGTGTGATCGGTCGGGAGGTTAAAGCACAAGATACGTAGGATAATCAAAGGAACGTGATGCCCTTTTGTTTGGGCGACGCCCTTTTGTTTGGGCAAAAAGTGTTACTACATGATAGTTAAAAATGATAGTAAAAATGGGGTGGTCTGAAGCTCCAACGCCGGTAGGTGAGTACGACCCCGGATACCCACGGCAGACCACATGGGCTGCGCACCTAGGGGCGGCCTAGCCCACAAGACAAAGCCTTGTGGGGCACGACTCTAGTCGGCGCCGCCCGCAAGACATCTAGAAGATATCCTGAAGATACTATGAGATCTGTTAGGATATATATGATCCCAAGATTCCTGTAATCAGTTATTACTTTCCGGTTATCTCTTAGATCTAATCGACTTGTAACCCTGCTCCCCGAACTATATAAGGCGGGCAGGGACCCCCTCAAAACACACGCAATATCATATGATAGCTAATACAAACCAACAGACCACGGGAGTAGGGTATTACGTCATTCTGACGGCCTGAACCTGTCTAACTCGTGTGTCTCTGTTGCCTTCTTGTTCTTGATCTCACGCTTCTCTACCGATCAATCTACCTTCGTGGGATACCCCTCGAAGGACTGTCGATGATATTCTATCGACAGTTGGCGCGCCAGGTAGGGGTTTGCATGCTGTTTTCCTATCGAACAGGATGGCTTTTTCCGTAGGCTCTTCGTCCCTCCCACAGCCCGGCCAGATCTTCATGGTTGGATCGATCTCGTGGATCATCAACGCTGACGGAGTTGGAGAGCTCCTTGAGCCAGTGCAGATCGATTCTGCTCCGACCATCCCCACACCTGCCACTACAGATTCAATCTCGGAACCACTTCTGAGGTCTCCTTCATCAACAACTTGACGCCCGCTTCCTCGCTACCAGAGGAGGCAGATCAACAACGACGATCTGATCGAGTCCATCGATCGGGTCGGTCTGAAGCTTGTCGATTGCCTCTCCATCGCCAAATCAGCTCTGGACACCTTGGTCCAGTGCCGACAACCCTTCAATCCGAATCTATTGGGGACTGCTCGGGAAGCTCCAGGAGTCATGGCACTACCTCTCGGGCTCACCAACGATGCCGCTATTTACCAAGATGCCCTGGGGAAAAAAATTCACCGACCAGGTGGGAGACACCCACCCACACGCCGACCATCTCGCTGTCCAGCCTCCGCCAGCCGTCAACATGCTACATATAGGCCGGTGCCCCGAAACATCCCTCCAGGCCATCCCGGAGGAAAATCTTGGCTTCGAGTCTCAGGGCTCCACGAAGCCCTTGCCGAAACCTTCTCCGAGCAACTCCTTCTTCCACCCTTCCGGGGTGGTGCGATCTTTAACGTCAGCATCGACAGCCCTCCTCAGAATGACAAAACCGAGGAGGAATGCGTTGCTCGTGAGAACTAGAATGTCAACCACACGTAGCATCGAGAAAACGAGGCAGACATTGCGAGGGTGGAGGCTTCTCGAATGATCGGCTCGATTCACAATGAAGGCTACTCCCACTTCACCGTGACCTCAACGAAGAGTTTCTTCGCGTCGACGGCCACGGTGTCTTCAAGACTCCAAGTGCTAATCTGGTTGTGGCCGCTAACGAGCTCGCCAAGGTCGCCGCCATGCTTAAAGCGGCACACTGTCAGGTTAATGAGATTTGAGAAGATCAGAGACCTTAGTGCTCCACGACCATGATTCGTCGATCAGCTATGCCGAGATCCAATCACCGCCCTAGTCAAAGCTGTTTTGCTGACCACTCACCACCCCCTAGGGGGGAGCTTAGGGGCCACCGCCCTGAACACCATCGCCAACATGACGAGGAGGTCGAACAGGACGCTCGAGTGAACCTCAGCAACCTCCGGGACGCACGACGGCGTATCGAGCAAAGTCGCTTCGGTCGCCATGAAGACGAAGTACGTCGCCGCTAGGAGTACGAGCAGTCGAGTATGGCAACCCAAACTCAGCTCTTGAGCCTATCGCTGATGGCAACAATGCAGACGACGGCGCCGACAACCCTAAGGGCCCCCAGCTTTCATAAGGGCGCTCTGAACACTTTGGTGGCCCCGTGGTTTCAAGATCACTAGGGTCGAGCCCTACAAAGGAAGGATGAACCCGACACAGTGGCTATAGGCTTACGCCACTACTATCCACGTCATTGGAGGAGACACCGGTGTCATGGCGAATTATCTCCCCGTCATGCTCGCGCCACCTGCCATGAGCTGGTTTACCAGCCTTGCTTTGGACTCCATCGGATCCTAGGAAGAACTAAAGAAAGTCTTCACCGACAACTATATGGCCACGTGTACTCGGTCGGGCACTAAGCATGATCTCAACCACATCAACCAGAAGCCATCCGAGCTCCTCCGCAGCTACATTCGATGCTTTTTTGAGATGAGGAACTCTATTCCCAACATCACTGAAGCGGAGGTCATCACCGCCTTCATCAGAGGACTGCCACCATTGCGAGCTCCGCTCCAAATTCAACCGCAAGCCGCCTACAGGCATTGATGAGGTGATCACTATTGCCAACCAGTACACCGATGACGAGGAAGCCAAGGTGTGCTTCAATGAGGACGTAGCACTCATCGTCCAGCTTACCGCTATGATGACCACCCCGACGATCGACGCCACAGCAACTGCCGCCTCGACGACCGCAGCTACCATCATGACAGCGGCCGTGATCGAACAGAAGGACCCAGGCCCAGCCAAAATCGCCGCCGCCGGCTAGACCACATCGTCGCCATCGTCAATCAACCTCGCGCTAAGCGCAACTACGATGAGCAGTACCAGAAAATCCTTGACGGCCCATGCCCTCTTCACAAGAACACCAAGCACAAGATGAAGAACTGCCTTGGCTTGGCTAAGGAGTTGCAGGACAAGAAGCTGGATGACGACGCCAACGATGGAGCTAGAGATCGCCGACCACCTGGGGGCAACAACAATGCCTTCTAGGACCACGACAAGGTGGTTGCCACCATCTTCGAGGGCCTCGCCTCCACTGAAAGTAGAAGAGAATGGAATCTCACCGCACGACGGGTGTTCTCCATCACTACGGAAGATGCCACCGCCAACCCTAGCTATCACCCATGGTCTGAGGTCCCCATCACCTTTAGCAGGGCCGACCAGTGGGCGGATATTCCCTGCACAGGGCGTTTCCTCCTCGTCCTCGACGTGACCGTCCAGAAGGTGCTCTTCAGAAAAGTGCTCGTAGACGATGGGAGCGCTCTAAATCTCCTCTTCGCGCAGAGCCTTAAAGGTGATGGGCCTCGGTTTGTCAGATCTCACACCTTCCGACTCCTCCTTCTGGGGTGTGGTACCTGGCAGGGCCTCAAAACCGCTTGGAGAGATTACCCTACCAGTACAGTTCGACATGGCAAGCAACTACCGCGTCGAACACATCAACTTCTATGTCGCGGACTTCAACACCGCCTATCACACCATACTTGGTCGGCCAGCTCTGGCCAAGTTCATGGCTGTATCGCAGTACGCGTATCTGGTGCTGAAGATCCCGTCGCCTATAGGAGTTCTAGCCCTGCGGGCCAACCTCTCTATCACCTACGCCTGTGAGACAGAGAGTCTCACCCTCGCCGAAGCTACTGACCTCTCCATCTAGATGGCCAGCGTGGTCACCAAAGCCAAGACGGTGCCCGCCGATGACATGGAGATCCCAGAGATGGAGCCTCCTCGCACCTCCGCCAAGTCCAAGGAAGTCAAGGAGGTCGGCCTCGGCCTCGATGACCCCTCCAAGACCATGAAGATTGGGGCCCACCTTGACCCCAAATAGGAAAGTGCGCTCGTCTCCTTCCTACATGCCAACCCCGACGTGTTTGCTTGGAAACCTGCAGACATGCCGGGGGTACCACAGGAGAAGATCGAGCACTCCTTAAATGTCTCACCGACCGCCAAACCGATCAAGCAGAAACTCCGCCAATTCATGTCAGACAAGGAGACTATTAGGGTAGAAATAAAACGGCTCTTAGTTGCCGGATTTATAAAAGAAGTGTATCATCCTAAGTGGTTAGCAAACCCTGTTCTCGTTCGAAAAAAGAATAAAGAATGGAGAATGTGCGTTGATTACACTGATCTCAACAAACACTGCCCTAAGGACCCCTTCGATTTGCCTCGGATAGACGAGGTTGTAGACTCCACCACCGACTGTGAACTGCTCTCCTTCCCTGACTGTTACTTCGGTTATCATCAGATCTCCCTCAAGGAAGAAGACCAGATCAAGACGTCTTTCATCACGCCCTTCGGGGCGTACTGCTACACCACCATGTCCTTCGGACTAAAGAACACCAGGGCGACATATTAAAGGGCTATCCAGATGTGCCTCGATCAATAGATCGGCCGCAAACATCGAAGCTTACATCGACGACGTGGTCGTCATATCCAAGACCTCCGATGAGCTTATCGCCGATCTCGAAGAAACTTTCACCAACCTGAAAAGGTACCGATGGAAGTTGAACCCTTCAAAGTGCATCTTTGGAGTTCTATCCGGTATACTGCTGGGCTACATCATCAGCGCTCGTGGCATTAAACCCAACCGTGACAAGGTCTCCGCCATCACCAACATGAAACGACCAACATGCATCAAGGATATACAGAAACTTACAGGCTGCATGGCTGCTTTAAGCCGCTTCATATCATGCCTCGACGAGAAAGGGCTACCGTTCTTCAAACTCCTCAAGGCCTCTGAGCATTTTTCCTAGTCGAAAGAGGTAGATACAGCTTTTGAGCAGCTCAAGTTGTTCTTAACAAAGCCTCCGTTCATGATGGTGCCATGGCCAGATGAAACTCTACTGATCTACATCGCTGCTACTTCTCACGTAGTCAGCACAACTATTGTGGTCGAACGTGAGGAGGCCAGGCACGCCTACAAGGTGCAACGTCCGGTTTATTTTATCAGCGAGGTCCTTAATGAGCCCAAGACTCGTTATCCTCAGGTCCAAAAGTTGCTATATGCCATTCTAACTACGTCACACAAGCTTCGTCACTACTTTGAGTATTACAAGATCGCCATGGTCACTGAGTTCCCTCTTAGGGAACAAAGAGGCCAACGGTCGTATCATCAAGTGGGCTGTTGAGCTCGGAACCTACTCAATTGAATTCAGAAGCAGGCCTACGATCAAGTCTCAGGCGCTCACCGATTTCATCGCTGAGTGGACCAAAATCCAAGAGCCCATCACCGCCACTTGCCCCGAGCACTGGGTGATGTACTTCGATGATGCCCTTAACATCAATGGTGCTGGCGCGGGCATTCTATTTATCACGCCGACCAAGGATAAGCTCCGATATGTCCTCCGGATACACTTTCTGGCCTTCAACAATGCCGCCGAGTATGAAGCATGTCTCCACGGACTCCGTATAGCCGTTGAGCTCAGTGTCAAATGCCTCATGGTATATGGGCACTCCACACTGGTCATCCACCAGCTTAACAAAGACTGGTCTTGCTCTAGCGAGAAAATGGATGCATATTGCCCCGAAATCAGGTAGCTTGAAGGAAAATTCTACGGCATTGAGTACCACCATGTGGTACGCGACCAAAATCAGCTCGTCAACCACTTATCCAAGTTGGGCTCTTCTCACGCCGTGATCCCACCGGGGGTCTTCGTTTAGGATCTCCTAGCGCCATCCGTCAAAGAAGGTAAGGAAGTTCAGGAAGTTCCTCCCACCGAGCAGCTGGTACTTACAGTACCTTCGACGGCCACCGATTGGAGGGAGCAATTCATCAAGTACCTTACTAGCGCCGATGTACTCGCCGACAAGATTGAAACCGAACACCTAATGCGTCGAAGCAAGCATTACGTGCTGGTGGACGGCAACTTGATGAGAAAAAGTGCCAAGGAAGGGATATTGCAGAAATGCATCACCCAAGAGGAGGGAGCAAAGCTACTTCTCGAAATTCACTCTAGTTCCTGCGGCAACCACGCGGCCTCGAGGACACTAGTTGGCAAGGCTTTCTGAGCTAGTTTCTACTAGCCCACAGCCATCTCCGATGTAGAAGACCTCGTCCGATGTTGTGAAGGATGCCAATTCTTCGCCAATCAAATACACATACCGGCACAAGAGCTGCAAAACATTCCAGCTTCCTGGCCCTTCGCATGCTAGGGACTGGATATGATCGGGACTTTCAAGCCAGCACTAGGTGGTTTTCGGTATGTGTATGTCACCATCGACAAGTTCTCCAAGTGGATTGAGTATAAACCGCTCGTCTCGGCTACTGCAAATAAAGCAGTCGAGCTCTTTGAAGATATCGTCCACAAGTTTGGTCTCCCGAACAGCATCATCACCGACCTCGGAACTACATTTACTAGCCATCACTTCTGGGACTTCTACGAAGACCATTGCATCTCCCTCAAATATGTCTCCATTGCCCATCCTAGAGCCAACGGCCAGGTCGAATGGGAGAAAGGCATGATCCTTGATGCCCTCAAAAAGCGACTATATCAGAAAGAAGAAAAGCACCCGGAAGATGGCTCAAGGAACTACCAGCTATAGTCTAGGGACTGCGTACTTAAGCTAGTCGTAGCACCAGTGTGACTCCATACTTCTTGGTCTACGGCTCAGAAGCCATACTACTAGTGGACATTGCCTTCCGAGCACCTAGGGTGGAAAACTATGATGAAGAGCAGGCCATAGCTATTCGGACAGAGGACGTCGACAGTGGGTGAGGAAGAACGCCTAATGACCTACGTCCGCATAGCCAAATATCTAGAAGGCTTATGGAGGTACTACAACCAAAACGTCAAAGGTCGTTCATTTGCTGTTGGCGATCTCGTTCTTCGTAGAAAACAAACAACTGAAGGGATGCACAAGCTCTCCTCCCCTTGGGAAGGGCCTTATGTCATCAAAGAGGTCACCCGACCAGGGTCATATCGCCAAAGTGGCTTAGAAGGAATCGATGTTCCCAACTCGTGGCACATCGAGCACCTTATACGTTTCTATCCTTGAAACGTTCCAGATATGTACTCTCCCCTTTGATGTTGAATAAAGTTTTGATCTCCATAACTTCTCTCCATTTTATCTCCATTGTGGTTTAACATCCACCTATGGTCGCCGAGCTCTATGCTACTTCATAACGAACTCCAATACGAAATCGCCATAACCGCGCCGACCACGTTTCTCCAAGACTCCAACGTTATCGCCGAACCGTTTTTCCAAAAATCGCGAACACGCTTTCGCCAAAAATCATCGAACACGTTTTCGCCAGAATCGCCGAACACGCTTTCGCCAGAATCATCGAACACGTTTTTGCTAGAATCGCCGAAAACATTTTCGCCAAAATCGCCGAACACGTTTTCTCCAAATCACCGAACATGTTTTCTCCAAAGCTCCGAATACGTTTCCTCCAACTTGTCAACGTATTTCACCACAATTTCTCTCCAAAAACGCCAAACACTTTACTCCAAATCTATAAAGATACGTCGACCGATCGACGAGCAGCATATTTTCTTTTCTGTTCTCTTCGAAGAAGACACAACCTCTGATCTCTCCCTACACGTGCCATGGGCTCCGCGCTTTGCATTATGGGTGATCGGCTGTGGTTCCTTGGTCACCCATGTTCATCCTACACGTCTACGGGCTCCGTGCTCAATGTTATGGACTACGAGATAGCTAAGGCCGAGAGCTCAGCACAAAATTAATTGCTCGCACGCCGCTTATACTATCCACATCTCCAAGTTCTTTCAACAACCGCGAGCAGAACACGTTCGCTCTCTTTTCTCTCTGGAGAAGACCTAGTTTCCGATCCCTCCCTACACGTGCTACGGGCTCCGCGGTCTACGTTATGGGTGGTCGGCTGCGGTTCCTTGGTCACGTCCGTTCCTCCTACATGTGCACGGGCTCTGCGCTCGACGTTATGGACTACGGGCTAGCTGAGGCCATAGGGGTTAGTGGCGAACTAACTGCTCGGACTCTGCTTATGCTCACTATAAGTACGCCACGGTCAAAACTATGAAGATTTTTTCGCTGACATACTAGCAAACTGCATGCACATGCACATTTATCATATACATAAGTGTTTTATGCTTCCGCGTGTTCTAACTACACTATCCAGAAATTACAGATGATATCTGCCAAGCAGATCATTGTGCTCCGCCACTGCCGTCCATTTCATCGAACAGGTCTATATCGCCTACCAACTTCTTCGCTGCGTCCTCCACCTCATCCTCCAGCTGCTGGGTTTCTGCCTTGCTCAGTCCTTTGGCGAACCCGCCCCCTATCGCTTGAAGGTCAGTGGCTGGATAGTGGGACCGAACCACAGCAAGGGCATGGGTGGTAGCGAAAACAACGATGTCACGGTTGAAGCCCTTGAAGCTCTCCCACACTGTTTTGCATCTTTCGATGACAATGTCCGGGCGCGGTGGCCTACCATCGGGTTGAGGAGCCACTTCTGGTTTGACGCAGTCGAGCACTGGTTTGATTCCGGCAACTATGGCGTCGAACTTGTCCCTCTGGGTCCGGGCGTCCTGCTCCAGCACATCGAATTGGGCTTTCACCCTCCGACGATAGTCTGCAAGCATTACAAAGTTTCATCAAGCAAGAAAGTTACTTCAGCAGTAACCCTGACCAGGGAATACCCACCGTTCAGCTCCTCGGCCAGCTTGTTTGCTTGCCCTGTTTCTTTTGCCTTCTCCTCTCGGAGTTGCTCGAGGGCCTGGCACAGCTGTCCGAGCTCCATATCTTGCTCTACAAGTACAAAAGTCATCACCAAAAGTAAGCATATCCAACTATGCAAAGCACTTTCACCGATCACACATACCTTTCTTCTGCTCGGATACTTTCTGTAGCTGTTCCAACTGCTCGGAAGCATCCTTCAGTTGTGTGAAGGCAGTGGCAAGCTGCTTGGACTTGTTCCGTAGCTATTCTTTCGCTGTCGCCAGCTGTTTAGACAGGACCCCTTTCTGGTGCTCCAGGTCCCGCGCGTTGGACTCAGCGAGGTCCCGCTCGCGCGCGGGCCCTTTGGGTGTTTTTCTCTGAGAGGTTCATCGCCTCCTTGAGTTTCTGGTTCTCCTCAGTGAGGGGTTCCATCATCTTTATCAACTGGTGCCGGTGCTCGATAGTCCGAGTTATCCCCTGAAAATTAACAATGACAATGATGGAGTCTGATCTCCAACATCAAAGACGAATACTCAGGATTCAGTACTAACCTCGATTTGTTTTACTACTCTGGCGAGGGTGGATTTCAGACGCCTCATCTCCTTGGGGGTGTCCTCCTCCTCGACAACTACCACCTCGTCACCGTGCTTGTGGAAGATTCGGACGGATTGGGTTTGAGGCTCAGCACGAACGATCTCCTCCACCACGTCCTCCTCTTCCACAGTAGCTGGGGGCACCATTGGGGGACTCTTTGGCTGGACAGCGGGTCCGACCATGCCCTACGACGCCTCAGGGGGCGCCGTTAGCTCTTCACGCGCCACTAGTTCCATCGACCGATACTCTGGTGCATCGTCGGCAACTCTAGCTTCAGCTCCCAAGTGTCCGATAGTACCCTCCGTTGCTTCGCGTATTGTCGTCGACCCGTCCTCCGCTGACATCGACTTCTTGCCGTCTGCAAGTGCACCCACAGCGGTGGTTGACTCTTCCGCCGGCTGCCGAGCACTCGGGGACCCCAACACGGGAGCTGTTGGTGTTACCTCCGCCCTAGGATCAGCTCGAGGTTGCTCGTCAGTCTAGGCAGTCGGGTTCAGACACTCCGTATGCCTTGCACTGCATCAGATCGTTTGGTCAACCGGTAGAAAAGATAAGACATCAAAGTAACTCCAACACGAGGATACTTACCGTTTGGTCTGCCGGTGCAACTTTTTGAATCGGCGATGCCTGCCCAAGCCCCCAGACTTGGCTATGGGATCGACTCCCGTGCCCTGGGGTGGAGGTCTCGTTTCCTCCATAGTCGGCCTCTGCTCCGCCTGCTACTTCGGGGCTTCCTCCGCCCGACGCTCCGGGTTTGCCTCCGCCTGTTGCTTGGGGATTCCCGTCATCTGCTGTACGGGAACTTCCCTCGCCTGCTGCTCGGGGACTTCCCTCGTCTGTGGCTCAGGGACATCCTCGCCTCCTTTTGATTGATCCCACGCACGCATGCTGCGCGGAGGCTCCACTGTGCTTGGCGGAGGAGCCGCTGGAGCTTCGTCGTCGTCCGACCACTCGAACACCGCGCTTCTTCGCGTTCGAGTGACCTGGTCACCACCAAGTGAGATGCCACCCGGTTTACTGGGAGCGGCAGCCACTGTCTTCCTCTTCTTCTGGGCCAGCTTGTCTGCCGCTGCCTGTTTCCCCTGGGTTTTCTCCGACTTCGGGGGAGGACTCTCCGTCCGATCAGCAACCGTACCTCTAGATTCTGATGAGATACTGACGGAACTCTCTTCAGGTTGTACCAGTGGTTGAGCATCCACTGCTGGCAGCCAATCAGCTCTCGGCACGCCCGAAAAGTACACCGCCCTATCCTATGAGTGGATCTTCGCATGAGTGAGTCAGTCCCCTGCTGAGCAACCGTTAGGAGAACAATGCAAACTAAGATGGTTACCTAGGGAGGCGGGTTCGTACAGTTGAAGGCCTTCGTTTCCTTTGGCCAGCTGAATGAGGCGTTGGAGGTGAATAGCTCTATGGCCCGGCCTATTACTTCTTTCTTTGTCAGCCGTTCTGCACTCTCCCGGGTCCCGTTGTCGTCGCCCATATAATCAAAGCCTGGGTGGGCCCTCTCTTTGTAGGGCTGGACATGGTGCACTATGAAGCTTGCTGCCACCAGTTCACCTCTCATCTCCATGCCCTGAATCAAGTCGAGGAGCTCCTTCACTTGCTCCATGTCAACACTGTTTGGTCTCTCCGACCAGCTACTCTAGCTCTTCGGGATGTGGTGGACATCGCACCGGATTACCAGGTGGCTCTGCTTAATGTAGAACCACCTGGCATTCCATCCTTTCAGAGAAGTGTTCAGCGGTACATTGATGTACTTGCTGGCCATCCCATCCCTGAGTTGCAGATATATACCGCCGACCACCTTGGAACCACTGCCGCCTTTCTTCTTCAACTAGAACAGGTGTATGAAGGGGTTGAAGTGTGGAAGAATCCCCAGAAACGCCTCATAGAAATGGATAAAGACCGAGATGTGTAGTACGGTGTTTGGGTGAAGGTTGCACAGGCTAATCACCCAAAACTCCAGAAGATCTCTCAGGAAAGGGTGAATAGGAAACCCCAACCCTCGCTAAAAATAATCCTCAAATACTACAGCTTCATCGGTGTGAGGTGTCGAGAAGGGCTCACCGCTGGCTGGCCGCCATCCGGCGGTGACGCGGTCTAGAAGAACGCCCACTGCTACCATTCCGTTGAGCTTCGCCTCCCCCATCTTCGACGGCACCCATTCTTCGTCGCGGCTGGCTTCGGCAGTCGCTTTCCTTGGCTTCGTAGCTCCCTTTTTCGGCGCCATTCTCTCGGATCTGGATTGAGATTGGAGGCAGTTGCACGTGTCGATGCCGATTGGGAAGCGCAAGAGCTGAGAAAGAAGATGACTGGGAGAAATGGCAAAGGTGGGGAGCGTGGGGTGCAGCGACGCAGTTATAAAGCACTCTATCAACTATTTCACAATCGAGGGTTTTTGGGAAACCATTCCCGATTTGCGCTTCTCCGAATTCTCATAAGCGGCATATGGGCCGTTACCTAGGTTTTCACGTAACCGCAGCCCACGTAGCCATTTGTCACCATCGTCAGTTGATTACCCGTCGAATAATCGCCGACTTCTCCGCCATTTATTGAGGCTCAGTAACAGTTACTGTACGGCCATTTCTCCGTTTTTTCTCCACGGATGGATTCCTCCGATATCTCCGCTTGCGGCTCGGGGACCGGTTGCCTGCTCGGCTGTTTTTTCACTACTTCTTTGTTTCTAACCCTGACACCACATGACTGCGTCATCTACTGTTAGGCTCGGGGACTAAGTGGGCACACTTCACCTTGCGGTGAATGTGCTTTATTTTATTTTGGGGCTACGCCCGGGGACTGGCTGCTCGCTCAGCTGGTTTTGCTCCACTGTTCTACTTTGGACCCTGACACCACATGACTACGTCATCTACTATCAGGCTCGGGGACTAAGTGGGCACACTTCACCTTGCGGTGAATGTGCTTGCTTTTTTCTAGAAGATTCCGTGCCTCTAGAAGCTGAAGAAGACTAACTTTTCTCTTGTGGTCGGATTCTAAGTGGGCACACTTGGTCCACTGCGAACAAAATTTTTGGTTCTGGACTTGAACTCCTTACACCCTTATGGCAAGCCGTACTTGGGTTATGCTGCTCGGCTACGGTTTACGCTGCTCGGCGATGGTACACGCTGCTCGGCAACTGCTCACAATAGCTCGGCGACTCATCACGGTGGTCGGACCATGAGTTTGACTACTCGGCTTTGATTCACATATGCTCGGACAAGCTCAAGACGGCGTTGCACAACGGGTACAAGACGCTCGGGGACTAGCTGTGGGGGGTACGACCCCGGATACCCATGACAGACCACATGGGCTGCGCACCTTAGGGCGGCCCAGCCCACAAGACGAAGCCTTGCGGGGCATGACTCTGGTCGGCGCCGCCCGCAAGACATCTGGAATATATCCTGAAGATACTATGAGATCTGTTAGGATATGTATGATCCCAAGATTCCTGTAATCAGTTATTACTTTTCGGTTATCTCTCAGATCTAACCGACTAGAGGGAAGAGCGAAGAGCGATGGAGGGAGGTCGGCCGCGTGCGGCCGAACCATGCAGCAGCGTACCGCGGTGGCACGGTCGCATTAGCGGCGGAGTAGAGGCAGTAGCGACTAGACTGAGGTACGCAGGGCTAAGAGGAGCAGCAAGGCGAATGTAGTGGCCCAAGTAATTGGGCTCGAGTGGAGGAATGGAGGTCTGCCCTCGGTCATGGCTGAGACACGGCCTTAACGGCACGCCGGTGGAAAGGAGCCAAATTGGCGCTTGGCCGAGGCGTCATCATGGCTGTGCGGTGCTGGGTGGCGAGAAGATGGGAGGGCGAAGGTACAGACGGACGGAATTGAGTAGAGATGACCGCTCTCTGGCTCGCACGTGGGCACGGCTCGACGGTGGCAGGGAGATGAGAAACAGAGAGAGGGCGGTGGGGTACGGTCGGTGGCTCGGCGTGTGCGCGCCTTGGTTGGATGTGGTTGGCGTGACCGTGGAGACCCACGTTCGGGCGATAGCAGACAGGCGCGCGCATTCGCGACCGACGTGGCCCGCGCGCCGCAGTGCCACCAATGGCATGGCGACAGCAAGCACGGCCACGTGTGCGCGGCATCCAACCGGGCCAGAGGCGCAACGCAAGGATGACGCGACGACAGCGGCTGCATCGCGACGCACGGGGGGCTGGCAGCGCGGCAGCACGTAGGATAGGGGAAGCGCCACACGGCCGCGCGAGCAGCAGCAGCGGCCCCACGCTACAGCGCCCCCGACGGACCGGACAGCCGGCAAGGCTAGCTGAGCATGGACAGCGCGCGGGCGCGCTCAAGACGCACCGACGCGACGACGTCGTCCCCCTGAGGCGCGATGACCGCGCCCACTCGGGGAAACAGGCCGAGGACGTGCTGTGCATGGTTTTAAAGCTCCCACCGCGACTAAACCGCTACTACAAAACCTAATCGGTCTTAACTACACTCAAGATGGTATGCGAGACTACCAAATCGAGTTATAACACTACATCACCCCTTAACCCAATCTCTCAAAATAATTTGTTAAACATAGCAATGTCTAGCTGTTGACGAACTTGAAAAATTTTCTAAGTTTTTGAGTTGAACTTGATTTCAATTTGTAATTTCTAGACTAGTAGAAATATTAGTTAGTAATATCATTTTTCAACAGCAAATATTTCACCGTCATTTATAAAGTTCATATTTTAAACTTTATTTAAATGTCACATGTGTGTTCTATAGTGTTTTTGTTCAATAAAAATTGGTTTACAACCCTACTTGTTAGTTGTATGAGTTATGAAGTAACTTTTTGTTTAACACTTTTATTAATCGTTTTAATTGTAATGCTTCATCTATGCAATCCATCACATGCACTGACACATAAATATGATGCTCATGACGTGTCTTAGTAAATGATTTAGGGTACAACACCGAGGGTGTTACAGATAACTATAGAAAGATATATCAATGAGTTAAAAGATAAATTTAGACCAATACTAGCACATTTGACAGTAAAAAAAAACTAGCAAATTTGACAACAACAAATATGACGTGTTTTAAGGCCTGTATGGTTTCATCCTAAGGAACTCGCTTGCCAAGCATCAACACCAGGTGATATCAGAAGCAGCTTCCTCGACGAGGGTTCAACAAACACGCTCTAACATCGTCCGCACAGATCCATTCGGTCCATAAAAGGCAAATAAATAAATAAAATAAAATCTGAAGGTACCTCACGGAAACGCTGCAATGGTAGACTTTTTTTTCTCGGTTTGCTTCTCTTATAATTCGTCTTTTTCAAACTTATTTTTTTAAATTTTAACAATATTTTTCTCTCATGAACAAATCAAATAGGACAGATGTTTCTATTGCTTTTTTCAAATGTCGAACGGGACATTTATATAAAAATATATAATATTAGTATAAATAATATAAACATACTACACGTAGCCCACCATAATCCAGCCAGCGTTACCCTCACATCGTACACCGTAAACTACGAACCCAGAGCACTACAGGATGGATGAGCTTGCGGATTGAGCTCCCGCGGGCAATCAAACAAACCCGCAATTTGTTGGTCTCGTTTGCCCCGAAACAGTCCGCGCGCCGCCGTCAACACGGCGGGTGGGTGACGATGACGAGGGTTCGTTCCGTGCCCGTGCGGCGCTCCCAGTCCCAGTCCCAGTCCCAGTCCCAGCTGCTGAGCTGCGCTTGCTCCCATGGTTTCCAGTTTCCACCACCACCCCGCACCGCGGGGCGGAACGCCGAACCGCGAGGCCAGCGGTGGGTGCGGAGCCACTAGCGACAACATTGCACGAGAAATACCAATACCACCGGTGTTTTTTAGCGTTTTCCCCTCGCCTCTCCCCCCAACTCCCGATGCTGCCCTCTGTAGCTGTACTGCTTGCTTCTCTCGGTCCAGCTATCCCCCATAGACTTCGCACCAACCGCTCTCGCACACACCAAAGAGGGAAAAAAGGCCTTGTTTTTTCTTCGAAAAAAAAAGAGAGAGAAAAATTATACTCCTCTCTCTCTCTACTGTCCAGCCGCGGACACCAAGGCAGGCAGGGGCAGGCAGGCGGACAGGGAAGGCAAGAGGCGAGCTCGGCGAAGGCGCTGAGGGAGACAGCTGAGCCAGCCGCCCCGCTGCATTGCGCTACATTGGGCAGGAGGGCTTGCCGCCGCCGGGGGAGGCTCGGATCTTGGCGTCTCTGGCCGGCCGTAGCTGCCGCGCGCTTCGTTTGGTGGCGCTGCGCCCATTTGCGGGCGGGCGGCCTCGGTCCAGCGCGGCGTGATCTGGCGCGCGCCGCCGACGCCGCTCGCGTGGGGAGGCCTGGATCTTGACGCGCCGCTGTCGCTGCCGCGAGACCCTGGGGGGCGGCACGGTGTGCTCATCAGTCGCCCGCAGTCCGCTGAGCTGCCGACTACGCCCGGCGGGCGGGAGATCTGGCCGACGGCGCGGCGCTGCAGATCCCCTGCCTGCGCGGGCACGGCTCACTGCTGCTGTGGAGGCTGTTGCGCGCGGCGGTGCCGATGGGCTACGGGTACGTGGATCCCTTCCTGCCCCCGCAGCAACAGGCGGCGTACGTCGCGCCGCAGGGGGACTACGGGCAGCCGCAGGCGCAGCCGGCTCCGCGGCCGCCGGCTTGCCCGTACTCGTCGTCCGCCTCGGCTCCGCCGGTCTCCGCGTCCTACCATTCTTCGCCTCCGCCGGTAAGTAGCCCACCTCCGGCGTCCCCTTTGCCGGAGCCATCGCCGCCGCCTCCTGCACCATTGCCGCCGTCGCCGCCACCGCCGGCATTGTCGCCTCCTCCGCCAGACGCTCCCCCTCCGTTGCTTCCACCGTCACCGCTGCCATATCCAACCCCGTCACCGCCTCAAGCCCCGCCGCCCCCGCAGGCGACGGACCAGCCGCGCGTTCAGCCCCGCGTATACCCATCACCGCCACCGCCGTCCCTTCCTCCGCCGCCGCCTCCCACCGTCTCGCCGCCATCGCCGGCTCCATCCAACTCACCATCGCCGTCGCCTGCTCCAGCTGCACAAGCTCCGGCTCCCGCGCGTGTTGCTGCCTATTCGCCTCCCCCGCCAAGAATCGCCCCTCCGCCGCCTCCGCACTATCACGGCAAGTCGCATTACACGCCGCACTCGCCCGTGAAGTCGCATTCGAACTCGACCCATGCAGCTAGTGGCAGCGGCAAGAACATCGAGATATCGAGGGAAGCGGCCACCACCATTGTAGCACTGGCCGGTCTCGCTATGCTCAGCTTTATTGGCGCTACCATTTGGTTCGTCAAGAAAAAGCGCCGGCGCATAGAGCCCCCGGCAGCACTGCCTCCACAGCAACCAGCTCCACCACCACCGCCCAATTACATTCCATCTTCGGCTGGATCCTCACTAGCTTCAGGTAAGAGCGCAAACACTGGTGTTGTTTTTTCACGTATTCCCCAATTTTAGACATCAAGCTAGTGCTAAGTGTTTATGCTGGACAGACGGATTCTACTTGAGATCGCCAGGGTATCCTTTCATGAGGTACAGCACCGGGAGCCATGGTTTTCCATACTCTCCAGCGGACTCTGGGATTGGGTATTCCCATATGCTGTTCACACCAGAGAATTTGGCAGCTATCACAGATGACTTTGCAGAAGAGAACCTTTTGGGAGAAGGTGGATTTGGGTGTGTGTTCAAGGGCATTTTGCCAGATGGTCGCACAGTCGCCGTCAAGAAGCTCAAGATTGGGAATGGGCAAGGCGAGCGTGAGTTCAAGGCTGAGGTCGATACTATCAGCAGAGTACATCATAGGCATTTGGTTTCTCTAGTAGGCTATTGCATTGCGGAGGGCCAGCTAATGCTTGTTTATGATTTTGTTCCCAACAACACACTTTATTACCACCTCCATGGTGAGGACATTTTTCTTTCAGTTATAATATTTTCTAACATTTATTTAATGCCAGCTTCATTAGAACACTCTAATTATTCATCGATTATATGATCATTAACTTGACCTCTCAAAACTGCAGTAAGTGAAGCATCACTGGATTGGCGGACAAGGGTTAAGATTGCAGCTGGAGCAGCCCGAGGGATTGGTTACCTCCATGAAGATTGTAATATTTTTGCTAAACTATTTCTTCAGCGACCCCCTAATGTTGGATAGTTTTCTTAGTATTTGCTGTTTTTGTTCATTAGGTCATCCACGTATTATTCATAGAGATATTAAATCATCCAATATTTTATTGGATAACAACTTCGAAGCTCAGGTATGATGTGATTTGCTATATAAGTCTAGAGATCAATATTTTGGTATGCTATTGTGATCATAATTATTGTCAAAATTTGTTATATTCTATGGAAACTATCCAGGTTTCTGATTTTGGACTTGCAAGGTTAGCTGCCGATTCCAATACACATGTTACCACACGTGTCATGGGGACATTTGGGTAAGTAATGAAGCAAATCCACACCATCTTGCGTTTTTCAGAGTTTATTTGCTAATCTACGCCCAATATCTTGTTTAGTTTACAGAACTAATATGATATATTTCCTCTCCAGGTATTTGGCTCCAGAGTATGCATTGTCAGGCAAGTTAACAGCAAAGTCTGATGTATATTCTTTTGGGGTTGTTCTTTTGGAGCTTATTACAGGAAGAAAACCTGTTGATGCTTCTCAGCCATTGGGAGATGAAAGTCTGGTCGAATGGGTGAGTTCATTTTATTATATAATAGTTGGACTTACTGCATGTCACTACTCACTAATGTTAGGTTCTAAAGTATGCGTAAATTTTATGATTTTTAACCAGTAACCATAGTCATGAGATTGAGATCCACTAATAAATAACATGATCATTTTGTGATATGATATACCAATGGATGTGTCTAGACTTCTTCTGTTCTTCAAGCTTCGACCGTTGATTTCCTGTTCCACAGGCTGTCGATAAATATCCATTAAGTTGATGTGGAAGTGGAATGCCTCAAAATTTGAGTTTTATCTTGCAGTAGCTAGTTCTCTGCTGATGCTTTCACTAGTTTATTCTTTTCCCTTAAAAGCTGAATGGGCATTGTATTTTTTACATGACATGGGCATTGCTTCTGGTTGTTATCCATAATATGTTTAATCCTGCCACTGGTCCCATTTGCATTGTATGTCAACCAAGAGTGATCTGGAGGGAACCCAGTTGCTAAAAGTTCTAGGAACTGTACCTTTTATAAAGTGGGCAACCAGATTATTCTTCCAGAGTGGCACGCAAAAAGTGGCTAGAGTGCTAGGGACTTATTTATTGCAGTCTTCATACTGTGGTTCAGCATGAAAGAAGCTCAGATGGGAACTTAGCAATGACTCAAGGAGCTTGATGCAGGACCAAAGCAGAACACCAGTTATAACTGTTGCAATCATGAAAGGAGCTGACACATTACACAAATGACACCTTAATTGATCTGAACACATTCCTAAAGAGCACAAGTGTAGATATGCAAACCACAAGGGGAGACGCAAGAATTTTTCCCTGTTTGTGGAGTGTCCAAGGCGCTACTCTACTAGCTCAACAAACCCTCAAGCTTGACTACGATGTGAGCGCTAGTGATGGTAATCCATAGTTGTTTGATATGGTTAGAATGATTCTACGTCTTTTACAATGAAGAATATGAATCCCATATCCAATCAATGAGATCGGTTGTAACAGATAACATGGGGGCTATATTTGGCTCAATGTGTGTGTGTGTGTGTGTGTGTGTGTGTTTCTATTTTTCATTGTGAGAGCTTAGCATTTGGACTTGGACAAGCTTACCGCTGTTACGATCTTAACTCAATTTTATGCATGCTGGAATTTTTCAGGCTCGCCCTCTTCTGATGAAGGCAATTGAGCATCGGGAGTTTGGGGACCTTCCTGACCCTAGGATGGAAAATAGGTTCGATGAAAACGAGATGTTTCATATGATCGGAGCTGCAGCCGCATGCATTCGGCATTCTGCAGCAATGAGGCCACGGATGGGGCAGGTAACAATAGTCTGCAACACTTTTTCCCCCTATTCCTGAATGACTGACAACAAAGGATCAAAACGTGACCGTGTCTCATCTCCCAGGTGGTTAGAGCACTAGATAGTTTAGCAGACTCTAATTTGAACAACGGCCTTCAACCCGGACGCAGCGAGATATTCTTAGAGCCACAATCCGAGGAGATTAGATTGTTCCAGTTGAGGGAATTCGGCAGCCGGGATTGTAGCGACGAGTTGAGCCAAGCAAGCTGGAGAAGCCGAAGAGATTTGTGAACAGATTCGGTACAAGATCATTAACATTCTTTTTGGTCATTCTTTACATGTAATTATCTCTTTTACATGATTCTTTCTTTCTTTCTTTCTTTCTTTCTTTCTTTCTTTCTTTCTTTCTTTCTTTCTTTCTTTTTGTTACTCCTCCCTGAGGCAATTCTTGTTCCCGGTGGAATAAATTTTGCATTCTTTCAGGAGATAAGTAAATGAATCCTCTTTTTCCCAGTGAAAGAGTACACAGAAAGTTTTGTTCCTGGCATTCTCTGATAAATACTCCAGTAAACAATCTTGCTCATTATCTAAAAAAAAGGGTAAACAATTTTGCTATGCCTCACTGCTTTTGGAGCAGGCCAGTGGCCAGCTGCTGCCCTTGCACTGCAAGTCTCTGTATGAGGATTAAGTTCACTGTATGCTTAGGAGAACTATCTACAGGTGTTGCGTTGGGCGGGCACAAGTACAATGATTAGCGATGCTAATTTTTATTCGTGATGAATTGCATGCATCCTACGCTCAATTATTCCCACCCTCCGTTTTGTCAAAAGGCTGGACGGGGGCACATATCATTGAGATTTCCATAGATCCCCATCCCTCGCGCCGTCGGTCAGGATCGGTGGATCGCCTTGATGCGGTCGCAATAATTCGGAGCGGCAGCCACATGATGGAGAACCGGTGGCAGATGGCAATGTCTTACCAAGAAATACGCGTACGAGGGGCTTGTTTGGTTGCAGCCACGAATCATTTGCCTGAAGAAAGATGCTGCCTGTATGTTGCCTGCAAATCCATTTGATTTTGCCTGGCCAGGCAACCGCATGGGTGACTGTTTGGTTGAAGCTACTGCCTGGAAAAGAAAGTTGTGGGCCCCTGTGTGAGAGATAGCAAGGGATTTGGGGAAGAATTGGGAAGAATTGGAGAGCACGAAGGGGATGACGGCGGATCCGGCAGGAGCCCGGAAGGCAGGTTGTATTGAGTTCGTAGAGTTGTTTACAAAAATATGTCTGCCTTCTTCTCCTCTCATTCTCTCTTAAGTACACGGAGAGAGGTATCTCCAGCACGCGCGTGCAAGCGCTCCGCCTACTTGGCCCATTCGTTTCCTGCGTAGCGCGCATTGGGCCGCCTGGGCCTCATAGCCTTGGGCCGTTGTCCATCATCAGCTTCTTCCTCCTGATCATGACGGCCGGTGGTATGGGAGGTGCTCACATCCCCTCCTCCTTGGAACGCTGCTTGCCCCCAAGCAGCGGCTCGAGGGAACTCCTGGCGGAGGGCTTCATAATCCTCCCATGTAGCGAGTGAAGTTGGCAGGTTGTTCCACTTGACAAGGACTTGCTGGACGGAAGCAGTGCCACGACGCGCCAGCCGAGTCTGGAGAACCTGTCCCACGCGCTGAAGAATTTCATACGGGCCAAAGAATCTGAATGCCAACTTCTGATGGGAGCGTGGTGCCAAGGAAGATTGCACGTAAGGTTGCAGCTTGAGGAAGACCTTGTCACCCACTTCAAACTGGCGCTCGGAGCGGTGTTGATCCGCTTGCTTCTTGAGTCTGGTCTTGGCACGATTCAGGTGGTGTTGCAACAGCTGGTCCATCAAGGCTCGATCGGCAGACCAGCTTGTCAATTCTGTTGTGGACGGTGCAGATGTAGGCAACACCAGCAAGCGAGGGTAGTACCCATACAAAGCTTCGAAAGGAGAACGACCAATAGCGGAGTGAAAGCAAGTATTGTACCAGAATTCTGCGGAAGCGACCCACTGATTCCATTTCGTTGGACAGGCGTGGACAAAGCATCTGAGATACGTCTCGAGACATTGATTGAGTCGTTCCAACTGCCCGTCAGACTGCGGGTGGTAAGCGGTGCTGTGACGGAGTTGGACACCGGCTAAGTTGAACAATTCGGTCCAGAAGTTACCGGTGAAAATGCGGTCCCGATCCGAAACAATGGAAGATGGCAACCCATGGTGATGATATACCTACTCCATGAAGGCCTTGGCCACACCAGCCGCAGTGAATGGATGGCTGAGTGGGATAAAATGGCCATATTTAGTGAACAGATCAATAACGACCAGGATACAGTTGAATTTACCAGAAGGTGGGAGGCCCTCGATGAAATCCATTGAAATGGTTTGCCAAGCAGTGGTGGGCACTTGGAGAGGCTGGAGAAGTCCAGGTTGTTTGGTGCGGTCATATTTGGATTGTTGGCAGATGGAACAAGATTGGACAAAGAGCTTTACAGCCGATGTCATACCCTTCCAAGAAAAGAACTGCCGGAGCCTGGCACATGTGACTGGTACTCCGGAGTGACCCCCCCAAGCACTGGCGTGAAATTCGGCAATCAGCCTGTTCTGAAGCTCCTTATCTGCACCCAACCAAATCTTGTTACGACAGCGCAGAATACTAGCGTGCCAAGTGAAGTGCGGCACAGCTGATGAATCAACAGATAATTTCGTAATGAGCTCTTGAGCCACCGGGTCCTGCTCGTAGCTGGCTGCGACGGCTGAAAGCCAAGAGGGCACTACAGTGGAGACAGCTGCACAAGTGGCTGGCGGAGCAGGATGGCGGGATAGCGCGTCTGCTGCCCGATTGTCGGCACCCTTGCGGTAGATGATTCTGTACTGCAAGCCCAATAACTTGGAGAATACTTTGTGCTGCCAATCAGTGTGTAAACGCTGATCGCCCAGTTGCGTGAGGCTCTTGTGATCAGTTAAGATGGTGAATTCCTGAAACTGGAGGTAGGGGCGCCACGTTTGAACAGCGAGAAGAATGGCCATGTATTCTTTCTCGTATGTCGATAAGCCACGTGACTTGGGACCCAACGCTTTACTGAGGAACGCGAGAGGGTGGCCATCCTGCATCAGTACAGCCCCAATACCCATGTCAGATGCATCAGTCTCAATGCAGAAAGGGCGGCTGAAGTTGGGTAAGGCCAGGATAGGAGCGTTGCATAGGGCATCCTTCAGTGTCTGAAATGCCCTGTTATGGTCCTCAGTCCACACAAACAGCACATGTTTCTTGAGTAGGTTGGTCAGTGGCTTGGAGATGATGCCAAAGTGCCGCACGAACTTTCTGTAATACCCCGCAAGACCCAAGAATCCCCTGAGCTCTTTGACTGAATCTGGGATTGGCCACTGAGCAATAGCATCGAGTTTTGCCAGATCGGTACCCACTCCGTTAGGCGAAATAATGTGGCCCAGGTATGATATTTTCTGTTGGGCAAATGAACATTTGGACAGTTTGAGCTTCCAGTGATCACGCGCCAAAGCTTGAAACACCAGACGGATATGCTCCAGATGGGACTCCCAGGTAGGGCTGTATATGAGTATATCGTCGAAGAATACTAGAACAAAGTGACGAAGATACGGACGCAACGTCGTGTTCATAGCATCCTGAAAGGACCCTGGCGCTCCCGTGAGACCAAATGCCATGACACAGAACTCAAACTGGCCAAAGTGAGTCTGGAAGGCTGTTTTAAACTCCTCAGCCGCCTTCATTCTGATTTGGTGGAATCCGGCTTGGAGGTCAAGGCTAGTGAAGAATGACGCCCCAGCCAATTCGTCTAGCAGCTCATCGATGATTGGCACCGGGTACTTGCCCTTGATAGTTATAGCATTGAGATGGCGGTAATCGACACAAAAACGCCATGTACCGTCTTTCTTCTTCACTAGTAACACAGGAGAAGCAAAGGCACTAGAGCTCTTCTGAATGAGACCTTGCTGCAGCATCTCGCCCACTTGCTTTTCAATTTCGGTTTTCAGTTGTGGAGCATAACGATAGGGACGAATGAACACTGGTTGGGCTCCAGCGATCAGAGGGATCGAATGGTCGCAGTCACGTCTTGGCGGAAGGTCTGTTGGAGGCTGGAATAACTCAGTGAATTCCGCCATAAGTGAGGATATTGCAACTGGTACTGCGGGATCAGAAGAGGCACTGTCAGCAACTTCAGCCTGGAGCATAGTTAACTGAATCACTGAGCCTACTGGTAATTGAGGTTCGCGTCCCAACAGCAAGGCAGAACTGCCATTGTAAGGAATTGAGATCCACTTATGCTGCCAGTGAATGTGCATTGGGCTGAAACTTGAGAGCCAATCGAGACCTAAGATCATATCATACGCAGACAACGGCAATATCTTCAAGTCAGTATTGAAGGCACATCCCTGTACTGTCCAAGTGGCACCGGGGATAAATGAGGCACACCGCAGGACCGCGCCGTTGGCCACCTGCACATGAATCTCGTGATCTAGACTCTGAACCCCGTGCAATGACTGAGCCACCGATGCACTGAGGAATGTATGCGAACTGCCCGAGTCCACCAAGATTGCAACCGGCAAACCCTGAATGAAACCGTCAAGGCACAGAGTCTTGGGGGCAGAAGCGCCTGCAATAGCAGCCATAGACAGGTGTAACATGATGTGGGCACCAGGGATGGGATCAGGCGTGTCTTCATCTGTATTGTCATCCAGGTCTGGGAAAACATCGAGCAGTTCCTGGACCATGTGAAGCTGAACGGCGGCTGGGCAGCGGTGATCGCGGCTCCACTTCGCCCCGCAACGGATGCAGAGACCCCGAGCGCGGCGAGAAGCCCGCAGAGCACGAAACTTTTCTTCAGCAGAAGCAATCGGAGTGGCTTCCACGCGATCCGCACCCCCAGCAGGATGAGTCAGTTGTGGAGCTGGTAATGGCGCGCCGTGGCCGAGCCAAGGCTGACGTGGGACTGTGGCCACATCATTGCGCCGATAAGTCTTCCTGGTAGCCGCCAACGCGTCCTCCTGCAATTGCGCGAAGACACAAGCAGCATCGAGAGAAGATGGACTCTGAACAAGAAGTACGACTTTGATCTCATCCCGCAGACCCTCTATGAAACGTTGAATGTAATAGAGTGGGTCTGGGTGCTTAGCATAAGCGTTTAGCTGGTCAACCAAGGCAACAAACTGTTCGACGTACTCAGAGACAGTTCCAGTTTGACGCAGCTGAAACAGGCGACGCAATAACAGGGCGTGCTCGTCTTTAGCAAAGCGGGCAAGGATTTGGCTACAGAATTCCGACCAGGTAGTGGACTCAAGTTCATCTTCTACAGAGGATAGCCAGCGTTTTGCAGCGCCCTTAAAATGCATGTTAGACGCTTGAACCCAAAGCTCAGACTCCACGCGATACAGTTTGAAGTAGTGGGTGGCTTGTTTAATCCAGAGCTTGGGGTGTTGACCATCAAAGGTTGGGAAATCAAATTTTGGTAGTTTGCCGGTATGACCTCCCCCACTTCCCCCTTGGAAAACCGACTCCCAGTGTGAGGTATGGTTAGGTGGTGGTGGTGGGCGTGGCGGTGGACATGGAAGAGGATAGGGGACAGGCGGATGGCGAGGAGACATACCCTTGCCGGGAGGTGGAATCAGAGTGGTAACCACTCCAAATTCACCATCCCGGTTCCAGTGTTCGACGCGGTGCCCGCTGGGCCGATTGGCTGATAATCCCGCAGATGGGCGCGGGGCAGCCATGAAGTCGCCAGGCATGGCGGACTTGAGTGTAGGCGATAGCGTCGGCTTCAGTGTCGGAGACGACGTCGGCTTGGTGTTCGGGGAGGATGCTGTCGGAGAGGATGGCCACGACGAAGGCCGTGGGGGCGCCGTGGGCGCGCCATCGCCCGGCATCGACGCAAACACTCCCGGGGTTGCCGACGGGGCGTCCACCATGGTGCGCTCCATGTACTTGGAGATCTTCCCGACCTCGAGCCGAAGAGAAGACAACTTGGTGACCTCGAGGCGGAGGTCGTCAACCACACCGTCGACGCCCGGGCGCCATTCGTCGAACAACTTGGCTGCGTGCTCCAGTTGGTCGAGGCGGCTCGCAGAGGAGTCTGTGGAGAGCGCGACCTTCCGCGCGAGATCGTCGAAGCGCTGCTCCTGAGCGATGAAGCGCTTGTCCAACTCGGCGAGGAGAGCCTTCTGGTCGGGACCCATGGCGCCGCGACGAACCGTGAGGCGTGTGTAGTGATCGTGGGTGGCGGAAGGGGCTGGATCCAGGTCGGTGAACACGTGACGGATGCGAGCCGAGGAGCGGTGTCTCTGATACCACTTGTGAGAGATAGCAAGGGATTTGGGGAAGAATTGGGAAGAATTGGAGAGCACGAAGGGGATGACGGCGGATCCGGCAGGAGCCCGGAAGGCAGGTTGTATTGAGTTCGTAGAGTTGTTTACAAAAATATGTCCGCCTTCTTCTCCTCTCATTCTCTCTTAAGTACACGGAGAGAGGTATCTCCAGCACGCGCGTGCAAGCGCTCCGCCTACTTGGCCCATTCGTTTCCTAAGTAGCGCGCATTGGGCCGCCTGGGCCTCATAGCCTTGGGCCGTTGTCCATCATCAGCTTCTTCCTCCTGATCATGACGGCCGGTGGTATGGGAGGTGCTCACACCCTGCAAATCCATTTAATTTTGCCTGGCCAGGCAACCGCATGGGTGACTGTTTGGTTGAAGCTACTGCCTGGAAAAGAAAGTTGTGGGCCCCTGGAGAGTTTTCACGGTGATTAAAGTCTGCAAGCAGCAACCAGGCAGTCGATTTTGGTTGCATGGGGAAGAAGCATCTGCCTGGCCCAAGCTGCTGCCCAGGGCTTCAACCAAATACCTTCCGGGCAGATTACAGGCAACAGATTTTCCAGGCAAAAGTGACTCCAAACAGACCCAAGCTGCGTGGATGGAGGAGCGACCGCTGCACCGCACGTCTGTCGGTCGGTGCCGCTTCTTCTTTTTTTTTTTTTTATTATAAGATCACACAACACAAGCACACTCACCCTCTATGAAAGCCTACCCTATGAGCACCCTATAAGTCTGGGCCGGTAAATCCTCAAGACGATATTGACGAAGTTACCATAGGTGTCTCGATGTCAATGGGAACGTTACCCACCACTAAAAGCAAAAAGTTGTTAAATCTTGAAATATTCGCTCTCGCATGGAATTAAACTCAGGATCTCAGGTGCTACTTACGTGTCCTTTGGCCTCTTCTTCTTGTTTTAATTATTTTTTCCTTTTCTTCGCAAAAAAGTTGTTTCAGTTAGGCTGTCGTGGGCCACATCGGCTTTAGCGGGAATCTAATGCAGAGCCCACGCCAGAGGAAGCCCAATAAAATTGGAGGGCCGAGGGCTGAAGCACGTGTTTCACAAGAATCATTCTAAAAAAAACAAGAATCGTTGCACAATGTACAGCATGCATGTTCCACGGGACCGCAGATTGTCCTCACGGTCCACGGCCCACGGCCCACGGCCCATGGGTTGATGGTCCAACGTGGAAGTAGAGCTAGAAAGGACGCAAGAAAGATCCTGGGGCCCGAGACAAGTCCAACCTTGACGAGGAGCCGCCGAACCGGACCGCCGGACCGGAGTCCCGAGTCCCTCCTGGAAGACACACGTGGCAGCCGCGCCGCAGTTCCGTTGCGCGCTACCGTTCCGCTCCGCGGCGCCACCGTTTTCCTTTCCCCGGGTCGCCATGCCGCCCCGGGTATAGTCCATCAGTCCGTTTGCGCACGAGCCTCGCGTTGTCGTCTCGAGAAAGAGAGAGGAAGGAAAATCGTTCGCGCATCCTCCCTCAGGAACCCCAGAGGACGAAGGGATAAGCAGCCGGAGTCGAGCCCGCGATCGTCCCTCCTCTCGCCGCCATGGATTTCATGAAGGTGATCGATCAGACCGTCCGAGAGATGTAAGAGCCGCGTTTCTTCTCATTTCTTCTTTATTTTTTTTAAAAAACATAAAGGACTTTTGATGAACAGCTAGCTCTTCCTTTTCCCTTTTATTTTTTCTTTTATACGCAGAAAGAGGGAGGTGAACCTCAAGGTGCTCAAGGTGCCGGAAATCGAGCAGAAGGTTGGGGTTTTCTTCTATTGGAATCCGCACTCAGTCTAACTTTGATACCTCAGATGTTGCCTGGAGCATCTTTTTTTTTTTGGGTTCTTAGATTTGTTTAGAAATCGACCACGAGGGTTTCTTGTCGACTGCAGGTTCTAGATGCCACCAGCGACGAGCCGTGGGGTCCTCACGGCTCCGACTTGGCTGACATTGCCCGGGCCACCAAAAGATAGTGGGTGCCGAATCTCAGTTTCTCCTCACCTCACTTGTTCTTAAAGTTATTGTAATTCTTTTTATCGTTCTATTATCATTTTTTTCTGCAGTGGTGAATGTGCAATGATCATGAATGTGTTGTGGCAACGGCTGGGGAACACTGGTGCAAATTGGCGCCATGTGTCTAAGGTCATTTTTTTAGAGAAATGATAATATGGAGTTAATTGTTGATGAACACACGGTTTAGATTGTTTAATTTCTTCATACATGACTGCTTGCTTTATCTCATTTACAGGCGTTGGCTGTGATTGAGTATCTTTTAGCTAATGGAACTGAACGTGTTGTCGATGAAATTATTGACAATAGCTCACAGATTGCGGTATGTGTCATCAGCTTGTTCAAATTCAAATTTCACTGCTTATAACACCTGATCTCATCTGATGTTTTCCTTTCGGGAAGAAACTTACAAGTTTCGAGTATGTGGAGCCTAATGGAAAAGATGTTGGGCTCAACGTGCGGAAGAAGGCTGAAAATGTTCTAGCTACTGTGGATGATAGGGATAAACTTCAGCAAATCAGAGAGAATGCTGCTGCTACGAGGGATAAGTGAGTCATTCATATCTTACTTACTGATGCAGCATGGTATTCTTTGCAGAAATCTCATCTTTACATGGATCATACATGTAGGTACTTTGGTTTGTCATCAACTGGAATAACGTACAAGTCAAGCGCAGCATCTGGCAATGGCAGCTACTCATCTGGTAGTCACTATGGGAGCACACAGAGTTCAAAAGAAGCTGACACATCCAGTAATAGCTACAGAGGCAAGGAATGGAGTAACCAAAGTAAAGAAACAATTTCAAATTTTAGAAGTACTAGACAAATGTCGAGAAAAAACACAAACAGTGCAACTAACTATAATAAGCCAATAAAGGGAGAACGGCGTCACAGGAGGTAACTATTTACTTCAGAATCCCTTCAGCGACCATTTCTTAGATAATTCTTTTCATTGTGATGCGTGTCACCCTGAAAGATGTGTGGTATGTTGTAGAAATCAAGATCCTCCAACATCACACCTGAAATCATCATCAAATCTTCATTCCACATCTGGAGGAACAATTTCACAGAAAGCAAATAAAGACGACGATGACGACTTCAACCCTCGAGGACCTTCCACATCTGGTTTGTATTCCTCTACTTATGTGGAACATTCTTGTGTGATTGCTGTATTAGAATGGTTGCTTTGTGTTGGTAGCCATTGTTATTTTGCTATGTATGTACTGAAACTTGTGTCAGGATTCTTCTGGTTATTAGTATAATGAGCTAAGGCACAAAGATTTTTCTATAGATTTATTTCAATTTGACTACATCTATCGTTTTGTTGTCAGACATTATACTTATCTCTACCTTTAAAATGCATCAGGAAGAGCTAATGTGAGCTCTAATCATATGGATCTCTTTGGACCAAGTTTAATGGATGACCTTGTGGACACCACTGCATCTACTTCAAGAGCTCTGCCACGTGCTGGAACTGCTTCTGTGCCAGAAGTTAATTTATTCGCTAATGCAGATTTCCATTCTGCTACTCCAGCAACTGGTTCTCACGCACAGGTTTACCCTAGTCTAGTATCTAGTGATACCTTTTTAATAATTCACTTCATTTTACATATCTTGCAGTTGTTTATGCTACATAAATGTGATACAAAAGGGTGCGCTTGCTGCAGCCTTTTGCAGTGCCGCAGCTGGAAAAAATCACAGACAAACAGGCTGAAAATCTTCTCATGGCAAATAAATATCACACTAAAGGACGTAACTTATGAGGACCCACTTTTTCAGTGACACAAGAACGGAGAATCTGCTCACGGCAAATGAAGAATATATCCTAATTTATATTGACTATGTGGTCAACACTTTACAAACTTGATTAATGAAACACTTGATGATTACAATTGCTTACTATGTTAACATCAGTTTCCTAACTGCTGCTTCCCGGATGTCATCACAGGACATTATTGATCTATTTGCGGGCAGATCATCATTTGCTGATTCCATTAATTCAGATACAGAATTCTCAGGATGCGGAAGTAATAAATCCTCAGAGCATAATCCATCTTGCCTTGCACATTCTTCAGCCTCTGTTTTCGATCCCTTCCAACCATCCTTTGCAACATCATTCCCTTCAGACACAGGGTTCTCAGCGCGTGACACCCCAGGCAAATCTAAAAACCCAATTCACCAGCATTCCATTGCTGCAGATTTTGATCCTTTTGCTGCAATTGCAGTGAGGAATCTTGATGGATCTGACTCCGATGTATTCTCTTCAAATACAGGTTCAGGTCTTAATGAACCAAGACATGATCCTCCTGTAAGTGTCAAAAGTTCTGATCATAGTCCTTTAGAGGAGCTGAATTTTGGTGCCTTCACTTCACATACGGAATTGCCTAAAGCAACTGCTATCAAATCCTTGAACAAATCACCCACAAAGCCAGAGCCAGCCTCTATGTCAGCATCAAAAACAGATGTGAAGAAAGGAGCCTTTCAGGTCAAGTCTCGCATATGGGCTGATTCTTTGAGTCGTGGCCTGATTGATCTGAATATAACTGCCCGTATGTACTTCTATAACCCATTTTCTTTTATATGCATGTATTTGGTGGGCCCTCTGCATTTCTGCTTTCACAGAAACTTTATTAGCTTTATACATGTATCATGCATGAGTTATAGTTCCTGCTCTGTACATACGAAAATTGCAAACTATATATCATGAGTTGCAGTCCCAGTTCAGCACATGCAAAGTTATAGTTTCTCTATTAGTAGGAACGATGAGGAACATATAAGATTCTACTTTGTGTATTCTTTTACATATATAAAAAGATGCCTTATACAATTAAGAAGTAATAAGTTTCCAAGGCAACAGAAGGCTAGATTACACTCGGTACAGTAGCTTATGAATGTTCTTATTCTTATAGCTTATGAGTGTTCATCATTATATGCAGCAAAGAAGGTCCATCATTCAGATATCGGGATTGTTGGGCAAATGAGTAACGGATCTGAGGAGAAAGCCTCAGCTGCTCCATGGTACATGGGTGCAACTATGCTCGATGGATCAGGCCGTGGCAGTTCTGGCTTTCCGTTGTCCACAGGAACCAATGGTGTTGGTGGAGCAGAGATTTCTAGCACCAGCAGTTTGGAAACATCTATTGACTTTGCATCAAGAAGTTCTACTTTGCCTTGAGTGAACATGTCTTCCTCCTATCCATGCTCTATTGCTCTTGTAGAGTTGCAATATCTGATTTCTTGGACCATATCCTGTAGTGTATTCTAGAGATTTTAGAATAAATAAGAGACAATACTAAAGACATACGTATATATCCTTTATTTTTTTAATCAGACGCTATCATTAGCATGGTCAATAGAATTTGGTTGATAAATGGCAAGTAATGACATTAATAACTACCAAATTTGTGCTACTATTTAATGCAAAACTATCTTTCATTCCTAAAAATCTCTTATTTGGGGTACTATTTTTAAATGTTTGAATGTAGCATATTATAGGGTGGAGGGAGTATATATAGGGTCTGTTTGGTAGGGCTTCAGTTTTGAAAACACAACTTCAGAGCAGGTGCTCCACCATGGAGCAACTCTACGGTGGAGCTAAGCTCCCACCAAACCATTTGGTAGAGCTCCAACTCTAAGATGGATTCATTTGTAATTTTTAAAATCATTTGTAATTTTTAAAACATAAATAGGGACTAAAATAAAAAATATCTTCCTCAGCAGTGGTAGACCGAGGGACGGGCCGTGCCCGAGGCCACTGGGGCCAGCGTGAGGGCCGCACGGCCACACACGGCGCCGTCGAGGCAGCACAGTAGTGCGCCTCGCTTCTCGGAGGAAAATGAAATCCGCGTCGTTGAGTAGCACAGCAGGTGAAGGATACATCCCGCGGCAGCCTGTCCCGACTGGAAATCTCACTGGCCGCAGTTACGTTCCATGGGATCCAAGGCCGCCGTGGCTGGCGCAAGGGCGGCGCGGCCGTGCTTGAGGTCGCCACGGCTGGCTCGAGGGACACGGCCATGCACCATGCTTGTGGCTGGCACGGCCGGCGCGAACTCGGCTCTCGAGCACGAGGCAAGGTGGGGCCAGGCTCGGGGCGTACGGCGCGAGGCGAGGCTAGGTTGGGGTTGCCGCGGCCAGTGCGGCCGGCGGCAGCCATGTCTGGCCAGGCGAGCACGCGCTGAGGGCGAGGGGATGGAGCGAGCGAGGTATCGGACAAAAATAAGAAAGAACCGCGAACCATTCATTTTCCACTAATGAGTGATAGTGGTGGGTAATTTTTACTAACTTCACAAAATTAGAGTTTTTAGAGCACCTGGATTTGGTGGCTCTAGGAGCTAGATCCACGTTTTTGGCAAATCTGGAGTTCGCGGAGTTAGGGCGTTTGGCTGAAAAAAAATGGGAGCAGAGCTGTTTTTTAGGATCTAGAGCTGTGTGGAGCTCTACCAAACATGCCCTAGTTCTGCACCTACACAACTCGGCACTAGTGATATGAGTACAAGTATTGCAAAATAGTTGTCACCTTTGCCTTTGATGTGTAATGTGTTGGCAACTTTGTTGAATGATTGCATCTATTAGTTGATGCAAAGTTGTGCACTGTATGCCAACATGGCCTACTTCCACCTGATCGCTAGGGGAAGGAAGCGACGGAATTTTATCCCTTCTCTCACAGTCGCTGGGCATGTCATAGCGGACCATGAAGGGATGGAGCAAGGCCTCTTCGACCACTTCAGTGGGGTATTTGGCACGGCCGAGAGTGGGCGCACATCGATCAACTTCGCCGCCCTAGGGATCCGCCCTCTCCCTCTAGCCGAGCTAGAAGCCAACATAAACACTGACGAAGTCTGGAATGCGATCAAGGAACTGCCAACTGATAGGGCACCTGGGCCGGATGGCTTTACGGGTGTTTTCCACAAAACGGCATGGCCGATCATCCAAGACAGCGTCATGGCCGCTATCCAGTCATTCACGCACGGCGACTGCAGAGGTCTGCACAGGCTGAACAACGCGCTGATTGTGTTGTTGCCCAAGAAGGTGGGAGCATATTCTCCGGTGGACTTCCGGCCGATAACAATGATTCACAGCTCCGCCAAACTGATCTTCAAGATCCTTGCGCTGAGGCTGGCACCCAAACTCAGCGAGCTCGTCGACAAAAACCAGAACGCCTTCATCCGGGAAAGGACCATACAAGACAGCTTCAAGTACATACAACGGGCATCGGTCCTCTTGAGGAAGAAAAAGGTCCCCATGCTGCTACTCAAGCTCAACATTTCAAAAGCATTGGACACCCTCTCTTGGCCTTTCTTACTGGAGATACTGCAAGTAAGGGGATTTGGTCAGAATTGGTGCCGACGAATCACCGCTTTGCTCTCGACGGCGTCGTCTAGGATCATCCTAAATGGACGCCAGGGTCCGCCAATCAAGCACTTCAGAGGGGTGCGCCAGGGTGATTCCCTATTGAAAGTTCCTAATGGCTAGAGGGGGGTGAATAGCCTATTAAAAATTTCTACAACAACATTAAGACAAGTGATTAGTCAATAAAATGGCGAAACGAATTTTATGCTAGCACTACACTTGGGTTTGCAAGCCACCTACCCAATTCTAATTTCTATGATCTCTAGTATGTCACACAAGAGCTATGTCGCTAAATTACACCTAGGTGAACAAAGCTAGCTAGATAACTACAACTAAAGAGCTATACAAGCTACAAGCACTACACAAGGTGAATACAAAGTAATGAGGGAGAAGTGTAGAAATGATATACCGCCGTAGCAAATGATCGATCGATGAATATCAATGAATACCGATGAGACAATCAAGACACAATGATTTTTCCTCCGATGTTCACTTGCTTGCCGACAAGTTAGTCCCCGTTGTGGCGATTCACTCACTTGGTGGTTCACGCGCTAATAGGTATCGCATGCCTAACCCGCAACCGAGTGCCGTACAACCAACACAAGATGAGGATCTACAAGCCACGCGCAATCCACTATAGTTGCCTTTAGCGCTCCACCGGGGAAGGCACAAGAACCCCTCACAATGACAATGATCAGAGCCGGAGACAATCACCTTCCTCCGCTCGACGATCCACCAATCACCGGGCCGTCTAGGTGTCGGCAAACACCACGAGTAATAAGAACTCCACCAGCCCAAAACGCCCAACTAGTGCCACAAGATGCTAGAACATTAAGCAGTGCACTAGAGGCTCTCCAATCTCACTCAAGATGATGAAATCAAGTGTGCAAGTGAGTGGAGTGGTGTGCTCAGCTCTCAAAGGGTGTATGCAGTTGTTAGAAGTGCCAAGAGAGTGGTCAAGGCCGGCCACTAGCTCTATTTATAAGCCCACAAGCAAATAGAGTCGTTACCCCTTTGGAGCCACTTTCTGTGAGGGCACCGGACACGACGGTGCCTGGCATCGGACATGGCGGTGCCCCTCCCAACGGTCACTTTTCAACGGCTAAAAACTAGCCGTTGGGGCACCGAACAGGGTGGCGGTGGCACCGCCCCTAGGATGGCGGTGACCACCCGGCCAACTGCCCGAAAACCCTAGCATCTGGATTTTCATGGTGGTGCACCGCCCTCAGGGCGGCGGTGCCCACGGCGGTAACCACCTCCAGTTCACCCAATCTCTAGAAAAATACGGCGGTGGCACCGCCCTTCTCACGGTGGTGACCGAGCGGTGCACCGCCCTCACAGCGGCGGTGCACACCGAATGCACTAGTGCCACGCCCTTCTCTATTGCTCTTAGCCAGGTCCAGGTGGGCACCGCCCTAGGGGTGGCGGTGCCACCGGACAGGGTGGCGGTGCCCCTAGGGCAACCCGCTGCTCTCGGCCTCCCAGCCGGTCACCGCCATAGGGGGGCGGTGCACCGGACAAGGGGTGGTGGTGCCACAGTGGTAGCACCCCAAGCCGAGTTTCGCCTCCGTTTCTTCACCTTTATCACCACCTTTGTAAAAGTGCTAACACTCCAAGTGTTTCACCATCACGTGCAAGTGTGTTAGCATTTTCGCAATCATTTTTCAAAGGTTAAACACTTCTCACCGATTCTGCACTAGGCCTAAAATGCATATGCATGTTTTCCAACACCTAGTGGCACTAGATGATCGAGTTGTCTGATAAGAGCTCATCTCTTAATAGTACGACCATCTATCCTAAATATGATCACACTCTCTATAGTGTCTCGATCACCAAAAACAAAATGGCTCTATGGATATCACCTTTGCCTTGAGCCCATTTTCTTTTTCTCTTTCTTCTTTTCTAAGTCCCAGAGCTCGATCATCATCACATGTTAACACCACCAACATGGACTTCATTTCATGTGGCCATCTTCATCCATGAGTGCCACCTAGCTCTTCTGCTTGGATTGGACTATCTTATCTAATCACACACTTAGATCCAAAGATTAGTCCCACTAGGTTTCATCAATTATCTAAAACCATACTAAGGCTTTCAATCTCCTTCTTTTTGGTAATTGATGACAACCTTTACAAATATATGAAATAAATTCAAATTTGAATCCATGTTGCTTGCCCAAGCATTTTTACCATGTATAAAAGGATATGGACAAGTTTCATGAACCCCAATTGGTAGCATTAGCTCCCTCTACATATGTGCTAAGAGTTTGGATTGAAGCTTGCACATATGCATGGATTTGAGTTGTGGGAGAGTAATGTTTACCAAATGATGCTAAGGTATAAGAGATGGACCTTTGAAGCGTGATACTAATCGGAGTGCACCAAATATACCATCCTTAGCACCATTAGTAACTAGACATACACAAAAACTAGAATACCCCATGAGATCAACATTAGAAGCAAGTGTCTAGTTTTCTCAAAATAAACACAAGTCTAGTTACTTAACCTAAGCATGCTAGTTTTTTATTTCATCATTCAAACATACAACTAACATACACCACACAAGCATGGAAATTTAATTTAAAACTTGTGCCATGCAAGCAAACATATGAGATGCACATTCAAATACATCAATCAAGTTTATGAGCTTGTTCCCCCTACTTGTGTGCTCAAATTTTAATTGATCCCTTTCCTTTATCATATTACTCCCCCTATGTCAAAATTCTCTCCCCCTTAGTGATTACTTCTCCCCCTATCACTTATATCTTTGTTTCTCTCCTCCTTAGTCATCAATGACCACAATGGTTCAAATTTTAGATAGGTTAAGATTATCAATGTCAATCAATGGGGTGAGGATCATTTCCCAAATTTGTTTTAATCTAGAACACTTGCCAAAGATATTTAACTCGGTTTGATCCAAGGACAAGCTTCTTCACACCTCCAAATAAGGGTTATCTTGTACCATGTTGAGTTAAACACTTATAGCTCATTTTCTAGATCAAACACTAGGTTCATAAGCCCATAAACGTGTCATATGCTACCACTAGATCAAGTCAAGTATAGAAACAATAGTGGTACCATACAAGCATCAAATTCATTTGTTTTTTTCATGAATGAGCCTATAACATGTGAGGAATGACTAGATGCCCTAAACAAGTCCTTAGCAAAGGATGTATGCATGCCAATCAACTTTTACCTTGGATTGCTCGAAGGAGAGGCATGTCAAATAAGTGGGGGTGCATCAACACATATTTGAGAAATCCAATATGTTCAACTCATTCCTTAGCTTGCAAAACCTTTTCTCATCCAATAGCTTGGTGAATATGTTGGCAAGTTGATCTTCGGTGCCCACACTCTCAATTGATATGTCCCCTTTTTGTTAATGATCTCTTATTGTGGGGGTATGGCCCTCGGTATCCACAAGACAAGACATGGGCCGCACCATCAGAGGTGGCCTAGCCCACAAGATCAAGGGGTGCACGGCATTGGTCGACGTGCACCGCAAGATATTGTATAGTACCAAATAGGATACTTTCTTTGTAACCCTACCCCTCCAGAGTATATAAGGAGAGGCAGGGGACATCTCCATAGATCTCATACTCAATACAATACACCAAAGACACAGGACGTAGGGTATTACATCGATCAGACAGCCCAAACTTGTCTAAATCGCTGTCTCTGCGCCTTGTGTCACCATCCGGTTCTTGATTACGCGCACCCCCACCGACAAATCTACCATCGCGGGATACTCCTCGGTGGACTGTCGAGCATCTTTTGTCGACAGTTGGTACGCCAGGTAGGGGTGTGCATGCTGATCCATGGCGAACCAGATGGGATCTCAAGATCGACGCCGCTCGTGGCAACTTGACTTCCTGCGACGGCATACTTCAATAGCCTGACAGGCTCGATATCAACCGGCTACGACGGCAACTCGGCAACCTCCGCTGTGGACCGGCGTGTCTATCTGGTCGTCGTTCTGAGAAACTCCTGGTGACGGAATCCATCCACAAACGGTGGCAAAAACTTTGGAAGATCTAAAGCACAACATCATTGAGGTCGATTTCATGGGTACGTGAGGCACGTACGGCGCCATGCGACGGCTTGCCTGCCTCTGCATGGGCACTGTCGCATTAGTCTACCTTCAGCAGGCAAGCAAGCTATTGAGCAATCCAAATCCAAGATGTACATGTCCCAAGGTGTGTACGTTTCCATCTGCTAACAAGAAAGCAGCGAAGAGTCCGTATACAAGTGACGCTCTCTGGACCTCTACGACAGCACCACGCAGATTGACACCGCTAAGCTCTGACTACATCCGTCCTACTCCAACACGAGATCAACTCCATTCTAGCCGTTATGCGAGCCGCTAAGCGAGCTGCCCATGTCGACCACCCCGCGTCGCAATGATGATCGCCGCGAAGAACGACGCAGTGACAACCATGACCGCTGCCATGACGACATTTCAGAAAGCTCGAGGGCCGGGCAATTTCGTCAACGCCGACCAGATAACGCCATACGCCGCCGACTAGATGTTCTGTCTAAAGCTAAGTCACGCTTTAATATTTTTCTAAATATTCTCCAATCTTCGTATATCGCTATAATGTTTCTCCGAGCTGTTTTCTCCATGTTTGCTCTCCAAATGATTTTCTGAACCCCCGAACAGTCAAGTTGACGCTCGGATGTCCCTAGAGATGGCCCTGTCTCTGGCTCCTCCCTACACGTGCATGAGCATCTGCCCTCTGTGTTATGGGTGGTCGGCAGCGGCTCCTTAGCGACGCTTTGTTCTTCCTACACGCACACGGGCTCCGCGCTCCATGTTATGGTTAACGGGCTAGCTAGGGCTGGAGACTCAGCTACATACTAACTAGTTAGGCGGTTTATATTAAATATAAATAAATCTTTAGAATAACACTAAGTGTTCACGCCAACTGATCATCGAGCTGTATACGCTATTTCATCACCATTGCTGATTTTTCTCCGGAGTTCATATATTTTTACATCATGTACTACCCGTTCTACATATTTGTATTGCAGGATCATCGTCCAGGTGATCGGACCACCTGGTGCTCGGACTTCTCCACCGATCAACTGGTCGAACCGCTTGGTTCATGGACTTCATCGTTGACCAGTTGATTGGACTGTTCGCCAGCGCTTCTACTCAATGCTCACTTCGCCGCCGACCAGTTGACCGGACTGTTCGTCGGTCGTGCTTCATCGCCAGCTACTCCGGGGACTCCTCGGTGCTCGAACATCGCTAGCTAAGTGGAGGACTACCTTGGTGCTCGGACATCGCCAGCTACGCCGAGGACTCATCGGTGCTCGGACATCGCCAGCTACGTCAGTTACTCCTCGGCGCTCGGATTCTTCGTGCTCGGGGACTAAGTGGGCACACTTCACCCCACTTCACCTTGCGGACATCGCCAGCTATGCCGGGACTCCTGCTTTCTGGACATCGCCACCACGCCGGGACCTCGGTGCTTGGACATCACCAGCCACGCCGAGACTCCTCCGTTGCTTTCGGACATCGCCAGGCACGCCGAGGGACTCTCTCGTGCTTGGGCGTCGCCACCACGCCGGGGCTCTCCTTGGTGCTTGGACATCGCCACCACACACCGGAGGACTCCTTGGTGCTCGGACATCGCCAGCTACGCCGGGGACTCCTCAGTGCTCGGACGTCGCCAGCTACGCCAGGGCTCCTCAGTGCTTGGACATCACCAGCTACTCCAGAAACTCCTTCGCTGCTCGGACGTCGCCAACTAGGCCGAAGACTCCTTCACTGCTCAAACGTCGCTAGCTACGCCGGGGACTCCTCGATGTTCGGACATCGCCAGCTATGCCAGGGACTCCTTGGTGCTTGGATATCGCCAGCTACGCCAGGGACTCCTCGGTGCTCGGACGTCGCCAGCTACGCCGGGGACTCCTCGGTGATCGGACATCGCCAGCTACTCTGGGAACTCCTCGTGCTTCGGACATCACTAGCTACGCTGGGGACTCCTCGGTGCTCGGACGTCGCCAGCTATGCTGGGGAGTCCCTTGTTGGTTAGATCTTGCTACGCCTCATCGGTGTGCTATCAAGATGCTCCATGTTGTTCGGATCAGGGTGCTGATCTTGGGTAGCACATCTGGGGTCTTGATACGCACATGTCAGACGACGTTGGCAAGCTTTTAGACTTCTTTTTCTTTGACCCTGCTACAAGATTCATTCTTCATCTTCCAGTAGGCTCGGGGACTAAGTGGGCACACTTCACCTTGTAATGAATGTGTGCTTTTCAATTTAGGGCTCTGCCCGTGGACTGGTTGCCTACTCGGCCGGTCTTCTGCCTTTCTTCTACTTTCTAACCCTGGCACCACATGACTACGTCACCTACTGTCAGGCTTGAGGACTAGCTGTGAGGGTATGGCCCCCAGTATCCACAAGACAAGACATGGGCCGCACCATTAGAGGTGGCCCAACCCATAAGATCAAGGCGTGCACGCCACTAGTCGACGTGCACCGCAAGATATTGTATAGTACCAAATAGGATACTTTTCTTATAACCCTACCCCTCCAGAGTATATAAGGAGAGACAGGGGACATCTCCATAGATCTCATACTCAATACAATACACCAAAGACACAGGACGTAGGGTATTACGTCGATCAAACGACCCGAACCTATCTAAATCGTTGTCTCTGCGCCTTGTGTCACCATCCGGTTCCTAATTACGCGCACCCCCACCGACAAATCTACCATCGCAGGATACCCTTTGGTGGACTGCCGAGCATCTTTTGTCGACACTTATGAAATGGTGGTAGACATCAATGTGCTTTATTCTTGCATGTTGAACTGGATTGTTGGTTAGCTTAATTGTACTCTCATTGTCACATAGCAATGGCACTTTCTTGAACTTGATTCCAAAGTCATTCAAGGTGGTCTTCATCCAAAGAATTTGTGCACAATAACTACCGACGGATATGTATTCGGCTTCGGCGGTTGATAATGCAACACTATTTTGCTTTTTTGTTAACCATAAAACAAGTGATCTTCCCAACAATTGACAAGTGTCCGAGGTGCTCTTCGTTTCAACCTTGCATCCCGCATAGTCGGAGTCCGAATATCCAATAAGTTCAAACTTTGCTCCTTTGGGATACCATAAACCAATATTTTGTGTATGCTTTAAGTACCTCAATATTCTCTTTATAGCCTTCAAATGACTTTCTCTAGGTGAGGCTTGAAATCTTGCACACATGCACATACTAAATATGACATCTGGCCTTGATGCGGTCACATATAGTAGGCTTCCTATCATAGATCGATACAACTTTTGATCCACCATGTTGCCACTTGCATCACTATCCAAATTGTCATTTGTTCCCATTAGTGTACTTATGGTCTTTGCTTCATTCATGCCAAACTTTTTGAGCATGTCTTTGATGCACTTGCCTTGACTCATAAATGTACCATTCTTCAATTGCTTGATTTGAAGGCCAAGGAAATAACTCAACTCTCCAATCATGGATATCTCAAATTCATTAGCCATCATCTTCCCAAACTCTTCACAAAAGTCTTGATTAGTTTATCCAAATATGATGTCATCAACATAGATTTATAACACAAACAAGTCCTTTCCAATCTTTTTGGTGAAAAGAGTGGTGTCAATCTTACCCATCATGAACCCTTTTGAGAGGAGAAAGTCCCTTAACCTCTCATACCATGCTCTAGGTGCTTGCTTCAAGCCATACAATGTCTTCTTTAACTTGTATATATGGTTGGGTTTCTTGTCATCTTCAAAACCGGGAGGTTGCTCAACATATACTTCTTCATTGATGTAGCCATTTAGAAATACACTCTTGACATCCATTTGATGGAGCTTGATGTTGTGGGCATAAGCATAGTCTAGCAAGATTTTAATTGCTTCCAATCTAGCAACCGGGGCATATGTTTCTCCAAAATCAAGACCTTCAACTTGATGTATCCTTGTGCTACCAATCTTGCTTTGTTCCTTACTACTATCCCATCTTGATGTTGCTTGTTTCTATAGACCCATTTGGTTCCAATCCCATTGTGTCCCTTTGGTGTCTCTACTAATTCACATACTTGATTTCTAGTGAAGTTGTTTAATTCTTCATGTATTGCATTTACCCAATCAACATCCTTCAATGCTTCATCTATTTTTTTGGTTCAATGGATGACACAAATGAGAAATGCTCACAAATGAGCATTGGAACATTGTTTGCACTTACTTGATCATTGGTTTGAGATGATGTACGAGCCACTTGATCTTGCACATTGTCATGAGAGCCACTTGTACTTGCTTGATTAGTGTCAATTTGCACATTTAAGTTAGAGAGCACTTGCACTTGATCATCTTCATCATCAATCACTTGCCTGGGCCTCAAGTCACCAACATCCATGTTCTTTATGGCATTTAAAAATTAAATGCCTCTAACATCTTCAAGATTCTCATTCTCATCTTGGGAACCCTTAGTTTCATCAAATTCAACATCATGCACCTCTTCAAGAGTACCACTTGTCAAATTCCAAACTCTATATGCTTTACTTGTAGTGGAGTATCCAAGTAAGAATCATTCATCACATTTCTTATCAAACTTTCTCAATCTAGTGCCTTTCTTCAAGATATAACATTTGCAACCAAAGACCAAAAATATGCAATGTTGGGCTTTCTACCATTCAAGAGCTCATATGGTGTCTTGTCTTTCAACGGGTGACAATTTAAGCGGTTGCTATAATAGCAAGCCGTGTTGATAGCTTTGGCCCAAAAAGATTGACTCACATTGTACTCACTAAGCATAGACCTTCCCATATCAATGAGTGTTCTATTCTTTCTTTCAACAAGGCCATTTGATTGTGGAGTGAGTGTTCTATTCTTTCTTTCAACAAGGCCATTTGATTGTGGAGTGTACTTGGCCAAGAATTAATGTCTAATTCTAAATTCATCATATAACCCATCAATTCTAGTATTCTTGAACTCATTATCATTATCACTTCTAACTCTCTTGATGGTTGTTTCAAACTCATTGTGTATGCCCTTAACAAATGATTTGAAAGTTACAAACACATCACTCTTGTCCACTAGAAAGAATACCTAAGTGTATCTAGTATAGTCATCCACTATCACAAATCTATATTTATTTTCACCGATGATAGTGTATTGTGTTGGCCCAAACAAATCCATGTGTAATAACTCAAATGCTTTACTAGTGCTCATCATGCTCTTCTTAGGATGTGTGTTTCCAACTTGTTTGCTGGCTTGACAAGAGCTACAAAGTTTATCCTTCTCAAACACAACATCTTTCAAGCCCCTAACCAAGTCATGCTTAACCAATCTATTCAATTATTTTATTCCAACATGACAAAGCATTCATGCCATAACCAACCCATACTAGATTTAGTGAATAAGGATGTTGACAATTGAACTTCACTAGCATTGAAATCAACCAAGTATAGATTCTCATATCTAAAGTCTTTGAAGATCAAATTAGAGCTATCTACACTTATGATCTCTACATCATCTACCCCAAATATGCATTTGAATCCAAGATCACACAACTGAGCCACGGATAGAAAATTGAACTTTAAGTACCCTACTAGCAACACATTGGAAATGCTCATATTGTTGGATATTGCAATCTTACCAAGTCCTTTGACCTTGCCTTTGCCATTGTCACCAAATGCGATACTATCATAACCATCATTGCCATTGGTATTGATTGAGTTAAATATTCTTGCATCACCGGTCATATGTTAAGTGTACCCACTATCAAGTACTCAATGCCTTCCTCGGGGTTTGTAATTGACCTACAAAAGAAGATCAATTCCTTTTAGGTACCCAAACTTGCTTAGAGCCTTGAAGGTTAGTGACCAAGCTCTTTGGCTCCCAAATGACTTTCTTCTTTGAGCCCATCCATGGTGCACCAATGAACTTAGCCTTCACACCATTTGTACCCTTAGTAAGCACATAGAAAGAATCAAGCTTAATAGAGGATACATTGGCTTGAGGCTTCTTTTGCATGCACTTTTGCTCTATATGACCAACTTGCTTGCAACTAGTGTAAAATCGATCATTGTTCTTCACAAAACTAATCTTGTGAGGAGCAAAGACCACCTTATCTTTCTAGGGGTATAGCCCAATCCCTCTTTGTGGAGAGAAGCTCTTGGCTATCCAAGCACATAAGCAAGCGGTCCTCACCACCATAGGCCTTAGCCAAGGTGTGATTGAGCTCTTTTACCTTCTTCTTGAGTGTTTTATTCTGAACCATTAGTGAGGCATCATAAGTGAAACCATCACTACTAGATGAGGTAGAAGTGGATGTGATACAAGAAGGGTTAGTGGGAGCAACAATGATAGGTTTATAGAATGATTCATCAATTATATCACAAGTTAAGCCTTTGTCACATGTTACAACATGATCCTTCTCATTTTGCTCATCAAGTAGAGAGGAATGAACTTTTTCAAGCCTCTTATGAGCCTTGCCAAGCTTCTCATGGGCTTCCTTTAGCCTCTCGAGATGCATTGAGCTCATCAAAGGCTTGTTTAAGGGCTTTTAGTTCCTTTCGCAACTCTTTGCATTCCCTTCTCTTAATGTCAAAATATTCTTTAGCATCTTTTAACATGTCAATTAGTTCATCTTTAGTGGGTTCATCATCATTGTCACTTTCACTTTTACTTTCATTATCATGTTCCTCATCACATCCATCATCACAAGTTCGTACCTTAGTGGCCTTAGCCATGAAGCATGATAGAGTATCGAAGAGAGAAGGCTTCTCATTGATAGCAATGGTTGCAAGAGCCTTCTTCTTGGTGGTCTTGTCATCATCAATATCATCATCATCACTTGAGGAAGCATCACTATCCCAAGTGACCACATATGAACCACCCTTCTTCTTCTTCTTGAAGGTCATCTTGTCCTTCTTCTCTTTCTTTTTCTTCTTGTCCTTCTTGCTCTTCTTGTCATTGTCATCATTGTCGCTATTGTATGGGCATTGAGCAACAATATGATCCTTGATTCCACACTTGAAGCACATTCTTGACTCTTCCTTATTCTTGGATGAAGACTTCTTTCTTCTAGCACGGTAGCCCTTCTTCACCATGAACTTGCTAAATCTCTTCACGAAGTAATGAGGGAGAAGGATAGAAGTGATATACCATCGTGGCAAATGATCGATCGATGAATATCAATGAATACTGAGGAGACAATCAAGATACAATGATTTTTCCTTCGAGGTTCACTTGCTTGCCAACAAGCTAGTCCCCATTGTGGAGATTCACTCACTTGGTGGTTCATGCGCTAATAGGCATCACATGCCTAACCCGCAACCCGGTGCCGCACAACCAACACAATATGAGGATCTAGGTTGACATTTCTTAGAATCACCGTGGTAGAACCGCCCGAAATAGCACGCTTCCAGAGGTGCTCGTCTTCCACCAGACGCAAAGCACCCCGAAAGCTAGCTACATCGGACGGTTCCGTCGAGCACACCCCGAGGGAGAACTTGAACAATCCACGTTTTTCATCCAGGATCCAATAATGAGTACGAGTTTACAGTACTTAGTCCATTTTATATAACAAGAGTTCTCGAAAATACATTATTATAATACCAAGTTTAGAGTGCGGATTTTAAACAGCGGAATTGAAATAAACAACTAACGATAAGATACAAGGATCCGTCTGTGCCCATCAGAAGAATCCTCCACACAACAACCATTCCTCAAGCTGCACCTACAACAGGGGTAAATAAACCCTGAGTACACAATGTACTTGCAAGACTTACCCGACTAGTGGGAATAATTTCCCAACTCCAAAGGATATGATAAGCTTTATGGTTTGCTCGGTTTCCTTTTTGTGAAAAGCATTACTATTAGTGAATTCTTATGTATCTTTCTTATTAGCAGTCATGATTAGTTCATTATCTAACCATTCTATGTAAGCACCTATTCTACTTTCAAGCAAGAGTTGAGCAATCAGATCCTTTCATTCCCTTTCATCTTTTGGTTATTACTATGGTGCTAGATCATAGACAAGTCATACCATATCACATGGCAATTCATGAACCAATATATCCTAGCTGGGTACCCCAAAACACATGCCCCGCTTGTACCCCAGGCACAAGCAAGACCAACCCACCACTCTCCTATCAAGGGATCTAGGTCCCCGTCCAAACTTGGACTCCAAGCCCCCACTCCTAAGTCTCGGACTCAGTGTGGTACTTAGACCTCCACCATCTCCGCCTCCAATCAGTCAATCCAAAAAGAGCCAGAACCCACGATAAGAAAGCAACGAGCCTTCCCGCTCTCATAAGCAAGTATGTGCTCAGGATAATAAGTCTATGACCTGACTAGAATCCACTGTAACGGACGGTCCTTAACCGACACAGACAGGGAAAATAGTGTAACCAAGCTATGCCCCATTGGCCGCAGGACACAACCTATTACACCCACCAATACCCGTACCATATCCCTACCTAGTCTCCATTTCCTTTTACCATTTTGTCATGAGAGTAATAATAATCACCAATTATGAATAACGACAGGTTACTCACGCTACCGATAGCCTAAGCATAGCAGCTACTCGACCTATGCTAGTAGAACTCATAGGTAGGTTTATCTATGCATGTAGTTTCAATATAGATCCTATAACGTAAATGCACATCACAGATATATATATATTCAGTGATTATCAAAAATAAGGGTTATGCACCAGGGCTTGCCTTGGGTGGGCAGATTGTTGGTTACGTTAGTCAGTGATGGCTCCAAGACCTCCTCCTACACAAGGACCTCCTCCTCATACTCCTGGTCTCCGACGGTCACGAACTCCACCAACTTATTCTCTACATGCATGCGACGATGATGCAACACTTAGTATTTTTGCAACAACAACTCTTAAAATAAGAATACACATACTAAGCTACTAAGCTAGCTCTAATGACTAAGATACTAAGCTAATCATTATCTCTACCAAATAGATTCCAAGCTCACCCTACATGTGCTTAATTTTTTATAAACCAATATCATGCCATTATTCATTTAGCCTTAATGGGTATTTAGCTACCATATTAAATAGTCTATTTTAGGGCTACAAAAATTACAGTGAGCACATAATAATACAATGAAGCTACTATAAAAATTCTAGGGTTTTTGCTATCACCAATCTACCACAAAAATTCCTACAATAATTAACTTAATAATATTGAGCACTCTCAAACGATTTAATAGCTCCTGGTATCAACAAGCACATATATGAACTAAATATACTAACAGATAGAGCATAATTTTAGGAACCTAAAAAAATTTGTTTCATAATTTTTGAATACTTATATGAATTGATATTAATTATCAAAGATCTTCCCATAAATAAAATGATATAACAATTTCTAATTTCTCAAGAAAAAGAAAAAAAAAATTTGGCCTCACGGCCCAACGAGACGCGGCCCATGACGCCTGTGAGCAAGCAGTGGCCCAGATGAATGCCTTGCTGGACCCAGGCGCAGGTCCCATCACGAGATGGCCCATGACGGGAAATCCATGGCGGCTGATGTTTTTTTGCAAAATAGTCCTCGCACTTCTCCTGAATTACAACTAAGTACTAACACTATTTTCCCCTCTCTCATAACTTCTCACTTAACTCCCTGGACTTTCCCTAATTCACCTGCACGCACCCTCGGTGACTCCGTGCACGGCGGCGTGGCGAGCGGCGACACTAGCGACATCGCCAGCCACCCTGGACCCTTGCAGACCTAGCTAGGGGACCAAAGCTCACCTATGGGCCGATGCACGATGATGGACGATGGTTGCACGAACGGGGTCGAAGCAGAGCGGGCTCTCCCCGGTGGTGGGCGACTTGCAACGGCGGCAACCGTGTTTCGGTGAGCCATAGTGCTAACAGAACGGTAGAGATAGGGAATAAACACCAGGGGCACACCCCGAACCTAGCCGAAGTGGTGGTTTGGCCGGCGACTAGCTGAGCTAGTGCTAGCCTCGTGCGTGTGATGAGGCAGACATGGCCGCGTTAGTGGCGGTGGGGAGGCGACTCTACCACTCCCAAAGTGTGTCGCGGCGGTGGAGAGGGAGCCAAGGCGAGCTAGCGGTGTAGAGGAATTTGCGTGGGGTGAAGTGGTGAAGGCTGGCCACGACACGTGCGGTGACAGTTCATAACGGCACGGTGGCGGGCAAAGCTCCAAAAATTGGAGCTTGGCTGAGCCGCAATCAAGGCAGGGTTGGGGCGGCTGGAGAGGGGACGTGAAGGCAGAGATGCGAGCATGAGGAATTGATGAGAGGTGTTCGCTCTCTGGCTCACCGTGACGTGACTCGACGGTGGCAGAAAACAGAGGGAGAAAGAGAGAAAGAGAGAAATTGAGCACGACAGTGGGCTTGGCTCGTCCGCGCCTTGGCGGGACATGGCCGACCGGACTTAAGACGGCGTCTACGCACCCGCTACATGCAAATATGGCCAAACCATGTGCGCATGCGAGAAATGCAGTAATTATTAATTACACTTGTAAACTGGGCGCGGCATATATGCCATTGTAGCATTAGCGCTTATTAAATCGAGTGAGAGGGACGGGCAAAAAGGCAGCCACTCGACAGTAAGTCACGTGCGTGCTAGGACAAGGTGAATGGCAGCATAGCACAACATCATTCCTTATTTACGCGGCATCATCACACCTAAGTATATACACTACATCGAGCATAATTAACAGCAATGCATAAGCAGCATTACTAACAAGGACGGCGAGATGATGGCGCGCTCTACAAACAGCGGAGCGGCTACTCCACGCTACCATGACCCAGTGGCATGGGGCAGCGGCAAAGCATGGCGGTAATATCGGCTGTGCATCTTAATGGGGACCAATCAATCATAACTATATCAAGTATATAACTAGCAAACCAGAAGTAGCACAAAGTCATAGGCGGCCATGGCTGGCTGTGCGCTCACACGTGACCATGTACGCGGTGTGGGGAGGCCACGCGGTGACCGCGCACCCAGCGCTAGCCAACCCGAGACAAGTACGCACGAATTTTAAAGCACTCAACACGACCAAACGGTTCTCCAGGAGCCAAACCAGCTTCACCATGCTCAAGATGGCATATGAGACTACCAAATTGAGCTATAACACTACACCACTCCTTAACCTAATCTCTCACAATAAATTGCTAAACATAGCCATGTCTAGCCATTGACAAACTTGAAAATTTCTAAGTTTTTGAGCTGGATTTGTTTTCAATTTGCGATTTCTAAGCTAGTGGAAATATTAGCTAGTAATATCATTTTTGACCGCAAGTATTTCACTATCATCTACAAAGTTTGCACTTCAAACTTTATTTAAGTATCACATACATGTTCTATAGCATTTTTGCTTAATAAAAATTGGTTTTAAACCCTACTTGATATGCATGAACTATTGAATCAACTTTCGTTTCGCATTTTAGTTGATCGTTTTGAGTTACAAAAATTGATCTACACACTTTATCACATGCATTAACACATAAACATGATGCTCATGACATGTTTTAGGAGATAATTTACGGTGTAACACCGAGGGTGTTACAATCACTCTTTACTAAGTTGTCATCCTTTGCATAATGCCAGAAATGCGTGGTTGGTAATTATTAATTACACTTGTAAACTCAGAGAAAATTATATTTGTTAAAGTAAAGTATCCGTAAGCGCATAGATAATATACCATTCTAGCATTTCACCCAAAAATATACCGAGTATCGTTATTTATATTTTATCCACAAGAAGGAGCTGTGGGATTGTTGGTAAAAAGATATTGACAAATATATATACTTATGATAAAACCACTCTCATGCTCTGGCAGGGGTAAGTCAAATAATGAATAAATGATAAGTATAAAGCATTGATAATAATTCCAGAGATAGAAATATAGACTCATAAAATATAGTATGGCTAGGCAGGAGATTCGGTAAGAGCAAAAGATTCCTAAGTCATTCCTTATTTACTGTCTTTTGTACACCTAAGTATATACACTCTCATCTATAGCATAATTAACTTTGGATCTATGCATAACGAACATTACTAAGGAAGGTCAAGAACAGAGCTTGTCTCCCTTCACAACCGTGTTCTACTTACTCTACAAACGGGAAGCGGACTACAAAGGCCTCAACGGGAGTGTCATATCCATGATCTACCACATGACCCAGAGTGCAGAATGCACCCACAGGTAAACAATATCTAAGCATCATGCTTATAGGTAAATATTTCTTACGGGTTTTTTACACTCCGTACAAATTATTCACATGGGGCTTGAATTTTATAATGCCATGATGAGTATTTTTATTTTATTTTTCTAATGCAGGTGTGAAAAAGTTAATATGCCAAAGAAAAATATAATGCGAAAAATAATTATAGATAACTACCGAGTTACCTTCCGGCGAGGGTTCGGTATTTTAAGTCCACCGAACCGGACTTCTCCGTTTGGGTTTATTCTTCAGGTGCGTCAGTAGGTCCCGAGATGGAGACCCTGATACTTGCTTCTCACACCATTCCAAATTGGAGCATTGTTCTGGTCTTGGCTTGAAGGCGAATCGCTCTTCCTTGCCATTGATATAGAATTTGATTTCTCTAGCTCCGACATCAATGTGCGCATTTGTAGTACTCAGGAAGGGTCTCCTAAGTATGAGGGATGTCTTCATGTCCTCCTACATATCAAGTACTATAAAATCCATAGGAACAAAGAAGTTTTGTATTTTTATCGGAATATTTTCGGCGATTCCTGTAGGGTAGCGGACTGATTGGTCTGCTAGTTGCAAACACATCGATGTTGGTGTAAGTGTCGAGTAGTTGAGCTTATCGAAGATCTTCTTGGGCATGACACTAATGCTTGCTCCAAGATCGCATAACGTATTCTCAAAGTTCTGGCTTCCGATCGAACAATCGATAGTGGGACACCCCGGATCATTCTTCTTAGCATGTGATGTGATTAGGATGGCCACACTACACTCCATCAACTTAATTACTTTAGTGGTGGGCAGTGGTCTTTTGTTGTTGAGAATGTCTCTAAGGTACTTCACGTAGGTGAGAACCTGTATGGCATCTAGTAGAGGAATATTGATATATAACTTTTGAATTACCTCCGCAAACTGCTCATCTATTTTGGCTTTTCGATTTCTGCGTGGAAATGGTAGAAACGTAGTGTCATAAAAATCTTGTTGTAATTCTCGCTCTTGAGGCACAGCTTCTTCAACTTCATCGTTTCTCTTCCCCTCTTCCTACATTACCACTTGTGTCTTACCTGTCCTTGTCGGATACGGCGGATCACGAGTAGACTTGCCACCTCTTGTGGTTATAGCGTTGACCATTTCAAGATTAGTAGCAACAGGCTGAGTAGCGGCCAATTGGGCTAATTGAGATTCTATCTTTTTATTATAGCTAAGTTGGTCTTTTATGGCAGAAGAAAAACTATACATTTTAGTATTTATATTTTCTAGGACTTTATCATTAAAAGCAAGCTTTTTAGAAATATTCTCATTAATCCTAGCTTGTTCCAAGATTAAGTCTCTTAAGGATGGTTGCTTGGAATTAAAAAATTATAATTGTTACCTAGGTACTTACCTTGGTAAGTTGACCGCTGTTGTTGATTCCATCCTTGTCTCTATTGTTGTGGACTTAAATTGTTGTCAATGATGTTTACATCCTCTTGATATTTAGGGAATTCAACCCCCAAATATTCTCCACATATGTTTTGAGCATTGAAAGCATCTTGAATGGCCTGACGATCTCTCTTGTAATTGGCTCGCTGTTCGAGCCAATTCAACAGTATGTCCATTTTGGTTGACAATGCACGCACCTCTTCTGGTACTTCTTCACTCTTATTGCATGATTGGATGTTGCATGATGACCAACCTTGATTAGAGCCTATTTTCTCCAAAAGAGTTTTAGCTTTTCCAAGGGTGAGTGACATGAATGATCCTATAGTAGTGACATCAAGTTGTTCATGAGCTTTCCGAGTTAATCCATGGTAGAAACTTTGCATGAGCAACCAATCTTCCATTCCATGATGAGGACAATTTGAAATATATTCTTAGAAATGTTCCCATGCTTCTGGAATGGTCTCTCCTTTCTGCTGTTGGAAGTTGGAAATCTTTCCTCTTATGGCATTGGTCTTTTCCATTGGGAAAACTTTTCTAGGAAGGCCTTTGAACACTTTGCCCATGTATTGATGTTGTCTTTATTGGTGTAAAACCATTGCTTCGCTCTTCCCACTAGTGAGAATAGGAACAAGCGAAGTAGTATGATGTCTTGAGCAACGTCCTTGATGACGACTGTGCTATTAATCTCCAAAAAAATCTGAAGATGAGCACAAGCATCTTCATGTGCCTTTCCACTGAATGGGGTAGCTTGCACCATGTTAATGAGGCTTGGCTTGAGCTCAAACTCAAGGTTATCGGTTTTTAGTGCTGGTCTAGTGCGAATGTTCTCGGTGCTCGGAGCAGAGAACTCACACAGAGTCTTGTCAGCCATAGCTCAGAAACTGGTGTTGAGCTTCTTCTTGATTAGGTTGATTCTGATTGGAAGTTGTTGGTGAATCACAACCAATTCTGCAATACCATGTATAAAATATGAACAACAACAAACAAGGGTAAGCCTACTAAAATAGAGTTGTTATAGTTTTATCAATAAGTATTTATTTGATCAATTCTCTATAGCCATGTGCCCCTCCCCAGCAACGGCGCCAGAAATGCTTGTCGACATTTCTTACCATCACTCTTTACTAAGTTGTCATCCCTATCATGATGCCAGAAATGCGTGGTTGGTAATTATTAATGATACTTGTAAACTCAGAGAAAATTATATATGTTAAAGTAAAGTATCTACAAGCGCACAGATAATATACCATTGTAGCATTTCATCTGGGAGTATACTGAGTATCGTTATTTATAATTTATCAACAGGGAGAAGTTATGGGATTGTTGGCAAAGAGATATTGACAAATATATATACTTATGATAAAACCACTCTCATGCTATGGCAGGGATAAGTCAAATGATAAATAAATGATAAGTATAAAGCATTGATAATAATTCTAGAGATAGAAATAGAGACTCATCAAATATAGTGTGGCTAGGTAGGAGATTCGGTAAGAGCAAAAGATTCATAAGTCATTCCTTATTTACTAAGTCTTTTGTACACCCAAATATATACACTCTCATCTATAGCATAATTAACTTTGGATCTATGCATAAGGAATATTACTAAGAAAGATCAAGAACAGAGCTTGTCTCCCTTCGCAACCGTGTTCTACTTGCTCTACAAACAGGGAGTGAACTACAAAGGACTCAACGGGAGTGTCACATCCGTGATCTATCACATGACCCATAGTGTAGAATGCATCCGCAGGTAAATAATATCTAAGCACCATGCTTACATAACATCGATCACTTAACCCATGCGCGTCTTGGGCTAAGCGCTTTGCGAACATATGCATAAACTCATTATCAATCATAACTATATCAAGTATACAACTAGAGTAAACTTGGAACATAATAAATAGCAACATAATATTGAAGTAGCACAAAGTCATAAATAAAGAGATACAATGGCTATACCAGTCTCCAGACGGCAGATCCAGAATCCTGAACAATAACCCACACTCTACTTGAACCTTGCTAGTTAGCCTATACTAGAAACTTAAAGAATTGGAGCTCTATTCTCTTTTCTCTAGAAACCCTAATTTCTGGTCTGATCTTGACTTATAGCATCATGCTCTGGAGGGGGCAGGGGCTGGTTATATAGGCCAAGCGTCAATCCTGAGCCCTCGGATCAAACCAACTTGAATAAACGGCTTAGATGCAATCTAGGAGGTGGTGGAGAACCAACATAACAACAAAGAATGTGGGCCCTGGGGGGGCGGGCGGCCTACAGGTGTGGCCGACTGGCCCCATCTGGCAGCCACTCGGGCTCTGCCTCGGTGCGAAGTCCTCTCAAGTCTTCAAGAACCTTTTGGTGTCTGTTTTGCTGTGGATAAGCATAATTAATTCTGACATGTAGGTCCACCTTGACGGTTTTCTGAATAAACCCCAGAGAAAAATATAGATTCACCAAAACTCATGGAACCCCTAAACCTTTGATGGTGAACATATTTGTGCCCTTATACATGTTTTATTTAGGGTTTATAATGGTTGTTAACTACCGTCAACAATCCACAAGCCACGCGTAATCCACTAGATTTGTCCACCGGGGAAGGCACAAGAACCCCTTGTAAGGAAAATGGACCCTAGGCCCATTTAGTTTGGATTTTGGTGTTTGATGACCAACACAACCAAATTAGACTAAAGAATTTGTAAGTGTTTGTTTTGTAGTTCAATAGGGTGCAAGACATGACCTAGACAGAGACGACGTGATGATCCGATGATCAACACCTTAAGCAAGACCTTAGAAACATAAGAGATGATACAAGATATCAAGCAAAGTCCAAGCACGAAGATAGGAACCAAGCTAGACGCAAGATCACGAAGAAATAAGCTCACAGAGGTGACCGGACACTGGTAGCATAGTGACCGGACGCTCTGATCAAGAGGCTCGGCAGCAGCAGCGATCGGATGCTGAACAACTAAAATGACCGGACACAGGATAGCAGCGTCCAATCGAGTATAGAAAGGTTCCAGAGCGGCAAAATTGCCACCAAACACGTCCAGTGGCATGTGACCGGATGCTGGCAGTGTCCGATCAGTTGATCGTGGCTCTAACGGTCGGGACAACCGGACGCATCCGATCAGGATGACCTGAGCGTCCGGTCAGTAGCAGAAAAGCGGGATTTCATCCCCAACGGCTACTTTCTCAGTGGGGCTTATAAATACAACCCCAACCGGCAAAATGAGAAGTGTGGAGCTAAGGAAACATATCAAGGGTGTTGAAGCACCATTTTAGTGATCTCCACTTGCATAGTGCTTAGTAATTCATTAGGTGATTAGCGTAGGTGCTTTGCGAAGTGCTTCGGTTGATTAGACCACCGCTTATGCGCTTGCTCTAGATTTAGGCCTAGTGTTTAGTGAGGTTTGCATACCTCTTACCACTCAGTGCTTGCGCGCACCATTGTTGTACATCGGAGGGGCTTGTAGTCTTACGAGATCACACCAACCGTGATTGGGGTGTGGCCGCCACCGTGTACCGAAGGGAATAAGGTCGCAGCGTTTTGGCCAAAAGCTTGATAGTGAAGATGGCGGGGAGCATCCGGGAGACGCTTGTCGAAAGGCACGTCAGAGACCCACTTGCGCGTGGGGAAGGCCTGAGGCTATCCACGAAGTTACCCGATCAGGAGCTTGGCCCTTGCGAGGGATTCCTTGCGAGGGGCTCCAACGAGGACTAGGGGGAAGCTTGCGCGCTTCTCGATACCTCAGTAAAAATACCAGAGTTGTCGACGGGAGTTTGCATATCTCTACCTTGCTCTTTAGCTTCCCCATTTACATTGATTGTATTACTTCTTTTTTGGTAGAGATAGCAACACACTAGCACAACTGTAGTTGCACATTAAGATAGTTTATCTATTGCATAGGTTTTACTAGGGTTAGAAAAGGAGGCCATAATTTAGAAGTAGATTTTTAAGTTACCTAATTCACCCCCCCTCTTAGGCGTCATGGTCCCCTTCAAGTGGTATCAGAGCCGGTTGGCTCAATTTGGACCTTTAGCTCAACCGCCGTTGAACCGACGCTATCTAGAGTGGTTGGGATGGATACCTCTAGGCCTTCACACTTTAACAGCACTAACTTCCCTATTATAACGCTAGAATGGCTTGTCACCTTGAAGCGGTTGATTTGGGTGTTTGGAGAGTCACTCATGACGGGATGAAACCCATTAAGAATCCCGATAAACCCACAAAGAGTGAAGAAAAGGAAATGCATTTCAATGCTTGAGCTAAGAATTGCTTGTTTGAATTATTTAGTATGGATGTGTTTAACCAAGTGTTCACTTTAAATACGGCACATGAAATTTGGTTAAAACTTCAAGAGTTCTATGATGGCACATCTAATATCAGTGAGCAAAAACATTGTCTAGCTAAACAAAATTATGATTCTTTTAAAATGAATGATGATGAGCTTGTTCATGATATGTATTCTCGTTTGAATCTAATTATCAATGAGCTCCATTCAATAGGATTAACAAAGCTAGATGATGCGGACATCGTGAGGAAGATCATCTCCATGCTACCACAAAAGAAATATACAAGCATCATCACCATCCTTCACAACATGGAGAACTTGAGCACCATGACCCCAGGCATAGTCATTGGCAAGATAGTGGCATTTGAAATGTCACGTAAGATGGGTCAAGACGAAGCCTCTTCATCGAGCAAAGGCAAAGCTCTCGCATGTAGCGAGAAAAAGAAGATGAAGGGCAAGCAAGTTGAGACAAGCTCAAGCTCCTCAAGTGAAGAAGAAGAAGATGAGGACGATGATGATGATGATGATGATGATGATGATTCGAGTGAAGATGATCAATCTTCCTCCTCCACCTCTGACCATGATGAAGAATCAATCAAACTAATCAACAAGGTGGAGAAGATTATCCAAAGACTCAATGTCAAGGGTGTGCCCATCCAAATCCAAGATCTCATTTTCACCAATCAAAGAAATGAGCAAAGAAAGAGAGTATGCTATGGATGCAGCGAGTTGGGGCACTTTGTGGAAGTTTGTCCAAACAAGCCCACACCCAAGATAAAGAAGAAGGCATGCAAGAACCAAGCCCTCATATCAATAAGGTCATGGGATGATTCTTCAAGTGAAGAAGAACACCATCACAAGAGGTGAGGGCGCAAGCACTCATCATCAAGCTCTTCTCGTATGTGCCTTATGGCATGAGGTAACGAAACCTCATCCTCTTGTGACAGTGATAGTGATGATGAAATGCCTTCTTATGATGAAATTATGCAACAAAATCTTAATTATGCTAAAGTTTACACTAGTCAACAAAAGAAACTCGAAAAATTAAAAGAAAAGCTAGATAGTTCACAAAAAACATATAAAACTTTGCTTGAACAATATGAGAACTTTGCTAATCTCAATGTTGAACTATCTACTAAAATTAAGCAACTTTAGACTAGTGCAACAATAAATGCATGCACAATCAATGATAAGCAACTTGTAAAGAAAAATGAAAAATTAAAACAAAAGTTAGCTAGCTCACAAGATGCTTATAAAAGTTTGCTTGCTAAAATGGAAACCATGTGCAAACATTGTGATGAGCTAACAAATAAAGTTGCTAATCTAGAAGCCATTAGTACAACCCCTACCAAGGCATCTAAAAAGAAAAGTTCTATCTTCAACATGTCTAAAAAGGATGCCTCTACTTCTTGTGATGATTTATGTTTAGACTCATCTTTGTGCAACCAAGTTTGTGTTGAGAAAGTTGTTGTAGATACATGCACACAAGAGGTTGCAAAGGAGAATGAGCAACTCAAGCAAGAAGTAGCTCGCCTCACCAAGGACTTGACTCAAGTGAAAGGCAAGGCAAAGCAAGCCCAACTTCATCAAGATAACACCATCAAGAAAGTGAAGAAGCTTGATGAAGGACAAATTGTGGTTTGCTACATGTGCCACAAGGAAGAGCACAAGTCCTATGAGTGCAAGGTGAAGAATGGGGGAGGAGTAAAAAAGAAAGAGAAGAAGCAAACAAGCAAGCTCTCCAACACCTACAAAAACAAGGTGGACAAGAAGGCCTCCACACCATACTTGTTAAAGAAGAAGAAAAATGACAAGGTGGTGGCCATCAAGGTGAACAAGCAAGCCATCAATGGAGTCAAATGCTTTTGGGTGCCAAAGGAAATCATTTCCAACATGAAGAGCACCAAGAAGGTTTGGATCCCGAAAGGGAAGTGAGAGGTCAAATGGACTTCGGGAAATTTGGAGACTTGGCAAAGTATGGGTGCTTTTCATGGGGTGCATCATGATGGACAAAATCATTGCCAAGTGGGTTAGTGAATACTATGGACCTAAATTCTCCTTCTCATGTTAGGTAACTAGATTCAATTTTCTTCAAGTGTTACTAGATTTAATTTCCTACTAGTGGCATCTTTAAACATCTAGTTACTCTTCATGCCTAGGTTTGCATTTGCATGCTTATATATTTTGTCATGCATACACTAGGTATATCTTATGGTAGGCTTGCTCGGTTTCATTCTTAACCCTTGGAGCAAACTTACATGGTTTAAAATTGTTTAGGAGCACGGCACATAGCTTGTCTTTTAATTGATCATCTAATATGTGCCAAAGTCCAAATTATAGATAATTTCTCCCGAATATCGCTTTCAAAAATGACTCTCACATTCATGTGATATCATCTTTCAAAGTGGTATTTTTTATTCTAAAATCAATGTGCATGTTTCCTATAAGTATTTCATACTTGTGTGCACAAATTTAGGGGGGTTTACTCTACAAGTTGGATGCTTTGAGACTAACACATTTTCAAGCTTATCATGTGTGTAGTAGTCTCATTGCAAGGAAAATGGAGTCCCCGGAGTCAAGCATCATACTTCAAATATCCACCACCTATTGCAAGTGGTAGAAATCAAATTGGTTTCCACATGTGGTATTTCTAAACCAATATCATCATGTTGATTTCATTTTGATATTTATATGCTTTCTCCATGCATTATATAGAGTAAATTCTCTTGAGCAAAAATTTGTCAATTATGCATATGCTTTGCCTTTTACCATATGTATGCATATATTTAGGGGAAGCTTAGTCTATATAATGTGAGAATCAAATTTTGTGACCTATTCCACTCTACATACAAAGGATCACAAAGTTTGACCCTCCCTTGTGCTACTAATGTCTTCCTTTTTAGTGTTTGATTCCAAAGGGGGAGAATATAGAGGACCAAAAGCAAACATTAATTTGTAGGACCAAAAGCTAGATCATAATAATTTATAAGTGGTAATGGTCTACAAGTGGTAATGGTCCAAGAAAGGGAGGATAGTGGATTAAGGATTAGTCTATATAATTGGGAGAATTTGTAGGAAGCAAGGCTTATATCCATAATGCCACATGGGGATATTTGCAAGGGCAAGATAAGTTTTTATGTAGTATCTTTTAGTCTTACAAGTAGTATCTTTTAGCATCATATAACCTTGCCCCTTGCATTGCATCCTAGCAAGTAGATAGTTTTTAAATTCCAAATTTTTATTATTTGCTTGCTTTGATCGTGTTGTCATCAATCACCAAAAAGGGGGAGATTGTAAGGAAAATGGACCCTAGGCCCATTTACTTTGGATTTTGGAGTTTGATGACCAACACAACCAAATTGGACTAAAGAATTTGCAAGTGTTTGTTTTGTAGTTCAATAGGGTGCAAGACGTGACTTGGACGAAAGCGACGTGATGATCCGATGATCAACACCTTAAGCAAGACCTTAGAAGCATAAGAGAAGATCCAAGATATCAAGTAAAGTCCAAGCACGAAGATAGGAACCAAACCGGACGCAAGATCACAAAGAAACAAGCTCACAGATGTGACCGGACGCTGGTAGCACAGTGTAACACCTCTGGTGTTTTGACCTAGCACTAAAATTTGACATGTCATCATATGCATTGCAAAGCATTCATAGAGTAGAAAATTTTGAATGCATTCACTAAATAAGCTTTATTTCATAATGTTGTTATTTCATGTGATGTGTTTCAAAACCCTAAATAAAGATCATGACCACAAGGGTCAAATTTCATGTGATCATGTGAGGCCATGTGTCATTTGACTCAAATAACCCTAATGGGCCATGTTACTGGTCAAAAATCAAAGTTAAAGTAAAAGAAAGACAAATCAAATTTGAATTCAAATTCAAATTATAAAAGTACTTTTTGCCCCTTTTGACTAATTCAAAACCCATGTGGAATTTGGGGTTGAGGCAAAAAGCAAAGTTGAAGATTATTTTATGTGGATCAACTTTGGTATTCAAAGTTTTTCAAGTTTACATATAAAATTTGGAGTAATTTTGAAATGATTCAAATACTCAAATGCACCCCAAATTCAAATTTCAAAATGGAGGCAAAATTTGAAAATGTTCCTTGAAGCAAAGTTGTGGAGTTTGAAAAATTGACCAACTTTCATTTTTGGAGATTTTCAACTTCTTTAGAAAATTTGTGAGTAATTTGTAAATTAAACGCAGTGGCAATTCTGTAAATAATGCAAAAATAAAAATCCAGCTGAACGCCACCTCTCTGCTTGCCGCCGGCGCCACGCGGATGTCGCCGCCGAGCGTTTTGCGCCGCTTTCTCGCGCAATGACACGCAGCCGGTGCCGTGGCGAGCTCGGGCGTGCGCTGTCGACGCCGGGCAACCACTTCCCGGCTATAAATAGCAGCAGTCGTCGCCGTCGTCCCCGTTTTTCCCCTCTGCTCTGTTCCACCACCAGCTATCTCCGCCGCTCGTCGTAGCCATCGTCGAGCCGCGTACGTCGTGCCCAGCTACGCCCACGCGATCGCCTTGGTCTTGCATTTCTCTACGGCTTGCTCCCATCGCTTGGGTTGGCCGGAATCGCCCGGCGCAGCGTCTTCTTCCCTGAGCCCGGCCGGAGCTCCGCCACCATCGACCCGACGTGGCCAGGCCATTCCAGACCGTCTTCGTCTTCACCAAACGTACCGGCATGACCGTGGTGAGCTACTGAACACGATACTCACTTTGTTTTAGACTCTACTATGCCATTACCGGGGTTACGCCGTGAGCCGTCGTGCTCAAGCCGCCATAGCCAGCAGGGAGTCTTCTCCGGTGTGCCTTCTGCCATTCAAAGGGTGGGGATGGGTTCGTAGGAGTGTGTAGAGTACTTGGGTGCGGTCTGCCTCGCCGGAGCGTCACCGTCGGCGCATTTTGGGCCGGCCAGTGATGGTAGCGCCGCCGTGACTGGTATGAGTCACTGACGAGTGGGGTCAAGCTGTCAGTGAGAAGGAAGGAGAAGAACAGTGAGGTTTTGTTATTTTCTGATTTTGAATAGTGCTGAAACTTTGGGAATTTGTAGGAAATTAATCATAGCTCCAAAAATTCTGAAATTTTGTGTGTAGCTTCTGTACATGCTCTAGTATGGTTTAAAATTTTGAAACATGAAATTTGAATAAATTTTTAATGTTCAAATATTCAGTCCATTAATTAATAAATGCAATTTCCATAATTTTTTTAGGTCACTGTGTAGCTCCAAAAATTATGAAATTTATTTTGGTACACTAATTTGTTATGAGGAAGCTTACATAAAATTTTGAGATCATTTGGAACAAGTTTATTTTTGGGCTTATTTCAAATTAATTAAAATTTGAATAAAAGCAACCCTAATTGTTAGGGTTAGGGTTTAATTTTTGTTTGGGTCATGTTGTGTGACCAGTAGGGTTTCAAGATCAGTTTGGTCAAGTCACATGTGTGGTTCTTGCCGGTAGAATTGCAAGTTGGTTTTGTTGGCTTGCGACTGTACCGTGAAGTAAAAACGTATTTGGGGTGTTGTTACATTTCATGTACCGTGAAAGCATAAAGTTTACATTATCATCATGTTAAAGCATATGTTATCATTTCGTGTAGAACCCGAGAGTGAAACGATTCTAGTTGAGCAAGTCCTGGAAGAATCCACGGTTGTCACGGGATTTGATAATTGTGGTACTGATCCGGAACCTGAGATCGTCAACGAAGGCAAGCCTCGGTTTATGCATTAAACCATTACCTTGTTTACTTTGAAAAGTTTATCACCTAAGTTACTTATTGCATTAAGTTGATTTACTTCAAATGTTACCTACTTGATGCATTGCCTACCTTGTTGATAGTTTACCATCCTTGAAGATGATTTCATTTACAAAGGCGTAGAATGCTTAGAATGCTTATGGTAGGTTTTCAAAGTAAAAGTTTCAATACAATCAAAGATGGCATACTGGCCAAAGAAAGAAAGAAAGAAGGTAGAATGAACTAAAGACTAGTCGGGTGACTTATCTTGAATGTTGGGTAGTGTTGTCGACTAGGTCGCTTAAAGGCCACTCATTGTGGATCTTCTGAACGAGACACTTTGTAGTACTGGTCACATACTTCGGTAAGCCTACTTCGGCTAATCCGATACTAAGACGAATGCCCACGCACTGGGAGTGGTGAGATGGCGGGAGTAGCGTGTACCCTCGTGGCTTGAATGTGGCCGGATTTGAGGTGTGCTGTGCTCTCGGGTGGCGTGGAGACGGCTTACTACGGGAGGATCCGGTAGCGAGGTTGATATATGCAAGATTAAGTTCTACATATGTCGTGTGATAAGGAATCCCCAGCTGGGACTTGAATCATTTCGAATTGCCGGTGCTCTGCGGATATGGAGACTCGATTCATTACAGAAGCAATGCAGGACTGGTGAATTACTAAAACATGAGAAAAAGAATGAAATGAGAAGGATTAGAACATGGGATATGAACACTTGGTTGAAGATAATGAACTAAAGTACTTAGGGGTAAAACTTGAAACTAGGATCAAGAATAGTAAGCTTTTGGCAAAGAACTTTTGAATCTTTCTACATCCTTACCTTGACCCAACACCTGCATCCCTAAGACCTTCGCCCTTTTTCGTCGGGTCAGTCTTGTTGAGTACTTTTGTACTCAGGGTTTGTTAACCCTTGTTGCAGGTGAGTCGCATGCGCAGGCTTGTTTTGGTCCCTGCTGCATGTCAGTGTTTGAAGTCGATGACGATGAGGAATGATGAATGGCCTTTGGACAAGGTACTAGTTTGTGTGAAATAAATAATGTTAATGTAATATTATCCCGCTACTATGGTTGTATGACACTTATGGTTATGTAAGTTTAAAACAACTGGTTTGTAATATTAAAACTTAAGTCTTCCGCTTTATAATCTCTGGTATGTATATTGAAAACTATTGTAATCTGCAATGACTGTGATTGGGATCCTGTTTGGAAAAGATTCGTGGATGATTCTAGTTTCCCGAGGACACCCGACAGACCTGTTAAGTTGTTGGAAACTTGTGTACGCTATCTAAGGTCTGTTGAGACATCGATAGGTGCACGTGGGCCCGATTTCTTAGGAGGTTCTGCCACAGCTGATATCAGAGCAGGTCCTATCTAAGATCATTGTAGGTTACTTTTGAAAACCTTCAAACTGATTTAGATCAAAGAAATTAAACTAGATATTTTGAGTTCAAATTTCTTTCTTCTTACCTCTGATCTAGCCTCAATCTCATCTTATTTGAAAGTTTGTGGCGGATAATATGATTAGGTTTGTCCTATGTATTAAAAATCTAGTACTTTTGATTGTATAAATCTTTTATACTCGGATTCGTAAGATCGATTCATGCATCATGCTTGAACACCTTGCATAATAATTCCCCTTAAAAGTGGTTGGGTAAGTAATGTCAATCCCATTCTTGCTAACCTCTATTATCCTCAAGCTATCCTTATAGTCCTACCCTAACTTCTACAGGCTATGGCAAAGACCAAGATAACCGCACGCAAGTCCACTGGACCTCACGGAGTCCCTCATCATCAGTTGGCACCGCGTAACCGTGAGCTTGGTGAAGGAAGTTCCAAGACCCTAGGAGATGAAGGATCTTCAAGCAATCCCGGCAACATTGAGAACCTTACCAAGGAGCTCAACACTCTTCGTCGAGCTCATGCCAAAGATCAAGAGAAGCTGGCAAAAATGAAAAGGGACATCACCAAGAATACTGAGTTGAGGAATGAAGCCTGGACACGAGAGGATGCGGCCAATGAACGCGTCCATGAGTTGGAGTTCTACGTAGAGGACCTAGAGATGGACAATGCCATTCTTCATGAGAATGTCCACCTGCTGTACACTCAACTTCATCCTCCTCATGGGGATGGTGAAGTTACAGATGAAGAAATGATTGTAGATCCAGGTGAAGTCGAGAATGAAGAAGAGGAGAAGGATCCTGAGGAGTTAGTGTACTTCTCAGATGAAGATGAGGTTTCGTCCGATATGGGCACAGATGCCGATGACTGAAAGCTCGGAGTAGTAATAGTTCCTTTACTGCTTTCCTAGTAAACCAGGGTTGTCTTGTGGGATACAAGACATGTAACTTAAATAAGAAACCCTTTGTAGCATGAAACCTTTTAACTACTTTCAATAAAATAATAATGTAAATAAACATGTCTCTCTGACAGATGCCTCGCATTAACACCTGAACTGGTGCTGGTACTTCGCAAGACAATGATGAAGTCACAAATCCTCCACCAATGCCTCCGAGTATGGCAGATGCCATAACTGCACTCGTCTATGCAACGGCCGAGAATGCTAGGTTGTTAAGGGAAATGGCTCAGAACCAACAAGCACCACACCCTAATCATGGTTGCCGTAATAATGGAAATGACGAGACAACCTATATTGATTTTACTGACACGCGTCCGCCTGTGTTCTCTAAGGCAGAAGAGCCTTTAGAAGCTGACGATTGGCTCCGGACAATGAAGCAAAAGTTTGAGCTAATTCGCTGTACCGAGATTCAAAAACCAAGGTTTGTGGCACAGCAACTCCGAGGAGCTGCTGGTGCCTGGTGGGCAAATTTGGTAGCTGTACAGCCCGCTGGTCACCAAATCACCTGGATGGAGTTTAAGGATGCCTTCAGGGCACACTATATTCCAGATGGTGTGATGACCATGAAGTTAGAAGAGTTCCTGGCTCTTAAGCAACGGGAGCACCCGGTAATGCACTATGTTGGGCGTTTCAATCACCTGTCGCAGTATGCTATAGAGTATGTAAATACTGACAAGAAAAAGAAGAATCATTTCATGAGAGGTCTGAACACCAAACTTCAAACCATGATGGCAACTTGTGGCAATGCAACTTATCATGAGACTATCAACATTGCTATCGCTTCAGACAAGAATTACCGCCGACATAAGGAGACGAAGAAGAAGAGAGCATTTGCTTCCGGATTGTCGAGTGGAAAGCGTCAAAAGGTGGTCTACCATCCTAAGAATCATGGTCGTGCACCATTCCGCCCACAACAAAGCCAAAGCAGGCAGCAAATCTTTATTCGCCCTGCAACTAATACGCCTTATACTCATCAAGCGCCGCAGCAGCAAAACAATACAAATAATGCAAACCGCAATGCTACTCCCTAGGATCACAATTATCCATGTTATAATTGTGGTAAACCCAGACACTTTTCCCGAGAATGTCCGTATCCTAGGAAGAACAATCCTGATGCACCCAAAGCCCCTGTTACTCAAGCTCAGAATCAGTACAAGGGCAATGCTCAGAATAGTCAGAAAGGTCACACTGAGAAGAAATCTAGAAGGGTCTTCTATACTCAGGTGGAATCTATTCCAGAAGGAGAACCAGTAATGATTGGTATGTTTTCCATTGCTAAGCACCCTACAATTACCTTATTTGATTCCGGTGCATCCCATACATTCATCAATCGTATATTTGTTGTGAAGCATGGGATAACTATTGGGGAAACAAAAGAACCATATCATATACAGTCGTCCGGGGGACGACTCTGTACAAGGGAGATAGTTCAGCATGTACCTATTGATTTGGGAGGACATGAGTTCCCTACCAGCATGCTGATATTAAAGGATCAAGATATAGATGTGATCCTTGGTATGAACTGGTTAACTCAACACGGGGCTGTCATAGATGTCCTGCGTAGAACCATAAGAGTAAATGTACCTGGCAGCAAAACCCAACTTCTCATCCAACTTCTCTTTCCTAAGAGTATAGTTGGAACAGTCTGTACAACTACTGTTGAAGAAGCCGAGAACATTCCTGGGGTATGTGAATTTACGGATGTTTTCCCTAATGATCTGCCTGGACTGCCACCAGACCGAGATGTGGAGTTTAGAATTGACCTGAAACCAGGAACGGCACCTGTGTCCAGAAGAGCATATAGGATGCCACCCAAAGAACTAGCAAAATTAAAAATGCAACTACAAGAGTTGTTAGACAAGGGTTTCATTCAACCCAATTCATCACCTTGGGGATGCCCGGCTATCTTCGTGAAGAAGAAGGACCAAACCTTAAGGTTATGTGTTGACTATCGGCCGTTAAATGAAGTCACCATAAAGAACAAATACCCCTTACCCCGAATTGATTTGCTTTTTGATCAACTTGCGGGAGCTAAGGTGTTCTCGAAGATAGACTTGAGATCGGGCTATCACCAGATTAAGATCGACGAGAAGATGTGCCAAGACAAGCGTTTACTACCCGATATGGTCTATATGAGTATTTAGTCATGTCTTTTGGGCTGACCAATGCCCCTACTCATTTCATGTACACGATGAACTCGGTTTTCATGCCCGAGTTGGATAAGTTTGTAGTGGTATTCATTGATGACATTCTTATCTATTCTAAGAGCAAAGAAGAACATGCGAACATCTCCGCATTGTTCTACAACGATTAAGAGACCACCAATTATATGCCAAATTCAAAGAAATGTGAATTCTCGTTAGAGGAAGTACAGCTTTCTAGGCCATGTGTTATCTGCTTTGAAGGCATAGTCATTGATCCGAGCAAAGTAGAAGAAGACCTTAATGAAAGCACCTACCACTTTGTTTATCAAGTTCGTAGTTTTTCGGGGTTGGCGTGTTATTACCGTCGGTTCATCCTCGACTTCTCCAATTGCGAAGCCAATTCTTTGGATCGCTGAAAAATCAAACTAAGTTTGTATGGTCAACTAGATGTGAGGAGGCCTTTCAGACATTGAAGAAGTTGTTGACAACTGCACTAGTATTAGCACAACCTGATATCGAGAGGCCATTTGATATCTATTGTGATGCATCTGGAATTGGTATTGGCTGTGTTCTTATGCAAGAAGGCAGAGTCATAGCATATGCTTCCAGACAACTCAAGAAGCATAAAGAACATTATCCCACCCATGACCTTGAATTAGCTGTTGTTGTTCATGCACTCAAGATTTGGCGACATTATTTATTAGGCAATATATGTCATATCTATACGGATCACAAAAGTTTGAAATATATCTTCACTCAGTCAGAGTTGAATATGAGGCAAAGAAGATGGTTAGAACTTATCAAGGATTATGACTTAGAAGTGCATTATCATCCGGGCAAGGCTAATGTGGTTGTCGATGCCCTGAGTCGCAAGAGTCATTGTCATTGCCTGATTGTAGAACCTATGCAGCGAACATTGTGTCAAGAGATGGAGCATCTAAAGTTACAAATCATAGAACAAGGTTCCTCGTCCAATATTGCGCTTGAGTCCACTATCAAAGATCGGATCATTGTCGCTCAACGAAAAAGTAAGGGCATAGCCCATATCAAGGATAAAGTCGATCTGGAAGATCAACATGTTTCAAGATTGATGAATCGGATGTCGTATGGTTCAAGGATAGATTGGTAGTACCCAAAAATGGAGTCACAAAAGCGCATTCTTGATGAAGCTCATTCTACAAGATACTCCATTCATCCGTAGATAGCAACAAAATGTATCATGATCTCGAGAACGAGATATTGGTGGACCAAAATGAAAATAGAAATAGCCCAATATGTGGCCAAATGTGATACTTGTTAGAGAGTCAAAGCGATTCACATGAAGACTGCGGGTCCATTACATTCCTTGCCAGTTCCATCTTGGAAATGGGAAGATATCTGTATGGACTTCATAGTAGGGTTGCCTAGGACATCTGCAGGCTACAATTCAATATGGGTTATTGTTGATCGCCTCACCAAGATAGCTCATTTCTTACCAGTCAGAGATAAATATCGAGCGGAGCAAAGATGCAAAGCTTTATCTAGATAGAATCTTCATCTGCATGGGGCACCCAAGACCATTGTCTCTGATAGAGGGTCATTGTTCATATCCAAGTTTTGGAAAAGTCTACATGAGTCTTTGGGAACTAAACTTATCCAGTAGTTCTCGCTTATCATCCGCAAATGTGATGGATGATTTGAAAGGGTAAATCAAATTCTTGAAGATATATTAAGAACATGTGTTCTCTCCTATGGTGCTATATGGGATGAATGCCTTCCCTTAGCTGAATTCTCATATAACAATAGTTATCAAGAGAGCATTAAAATGGCACCATTTGAAGCATTGTATGGTCGTAGATGCCAGACACCTTTACATTGGTCAGATGTTGGAGAACGTTGGTTCTTTGGACTGGATGTGGTCAAGGAAGCAGAAGAGAAAGTTAAACTCATACAAGCTAATATGAAGGTAGCTCAATCCCGACAGAAAAGCTATGCTGATAAGAGGAGGCGGCCGCTAGAATTCATAGTGGGAGATCATGTCTACCTCAAGGTATCACCGATGAAAGGAGTTCATCGTTTTGGGATTCGGGGAAAGTTGGCGCCCCGTTATGTCGGCCCTTTTCAAATCCAACAACAATGTGGACCAGTCGCCTATCGCGTCAAGCTACCAGATCACATGTCAGTTGTGCATGATATTTTCCATGTATCCCAGTTGAAGAAGTGTCTTCAAGTACCTGACCAAGTGATCGACTTTGGTGATGTAGAACTAGCACCTGATTTGACTTATGATGAGTACCCCATTAGAGTCTTAGATCAGAAAGATCGAGTCACTCTAAGGCGTACAATCAAGTTCTACAAAGTACAATGGAACCAGCACACTGAAGAAGAAGCTACTTGGGAGTCCAAGGATTACTTAGAAGAAAACTTTCCTGACTTCTTTGCTTCTCTCAAGTTGCAATACCTTGTCTATATTGTAACTTGTTTCTTTTGTCAAAAGAATGGAAAACCCCCTCACTAGTCTTTTGAATAAAGTTATGATGTGTTAGCTTGACACATTTCCTTTTTCATTACTTAGCCTTAAGTTTTAAATCTCGGGACGAGATTTCTTTAAGGGGGAAGGGTTGTAACACATCTGGTGTTTTGACCTAGCACTAAAATTTGACATGTCATCATATGCATTGCAAAGCATTCATAGAGTAGAAAATTTTGAATGCATTCACTAAATAAGCTTTATTTCATAATGTTGTTATTTCATGTGATGTATTTCAAAACCCTAAATAAAGATCATGACCACAAGGGTCAAATTTCATGTGATCATGTGAGGCCATGTGTCATTTGACTCAAATAACCCTAATGGGCCATGTTACTGGTCAAAAATCAAAGTTAAAGTAAAAGAAAGACAAATCAAATTTGAATTCAAATTCAAATTATAAAAGTCCTTTTTGCCCCTTTTGACTAATTCAAAACCCATGTGGAATTTGGGGTTGAGGCAAAAAGCAAAGTTGAAGATTATTTTATGTGGATCAACTTTGGTATTCAAAGTTTTTCAAGTTTACATATAAAATTTGGAGTAATTTTGAAATGGTTCAAATACTCAAATGCACCCCAAATTCAAATTTCAAAATGGAGGCAGAATTTGAAAATGTTCCTTGAAGCAAAGTTCTGGAGTTTGCAAAATTGAGCAACTTTCATTTTTGGAGATTTTCAACTTCTTTAGAAAATTTGTGAGTAATTTGCAAATTAAACGCAATGGCAATTCTATAAATAATGCAAAAATAAAATTCCACCCGAACGCCACCTCTCTGCTTGCCGCCGACGCCACGCGGATGTCGCCGCCGAGCGTTTTGCGCCGCTTTCTCGCGCGATGACACGCAGCCGGTGCCGTGGTGAGCTCGGGCGTGCGCTGTCGACGCCAGGTAACCACTTCCCCGCTATAAATAGCAGCAGCAGCCGCCGTCGTCCCCGTTTTTCCCCTCTGCTCTGTTCCGCCACCAGCTATCTCCGCCGCTCGCCGTAGCCATCGTCGAGCCTTGTACGTCGTGCCCAGCTATGCCCACGCGATCGCCTTGGCCTTGCGTTTCTCTGCGGCTTGCTCCCGTCGCTTGGGTTGGCCGGAATCGCCCGGCGCAGCGTCTTCTTCCCCGAGCCCGGCCGGAGCTCCGCCACCATCGACTCGACGTGGCCAGGCCGTTCCAGACTGTCTCCGTCTTCACCAAATGTACCGGCGTGACCGTGGTGAGCTACTGAACACGATACTCACTTTGTTTTAGACTCTACTACGCCATTACCGGGGTTACGCCGTGAGCCGTCGTGATCAAGCCGCCATGGCCGGCGGGGAGTCTTCTCCGGTGCGCCTTCTGCCATTCAAAGGGCGGGGATGGGTTCATAGGAGTGTGTAGAGTACTTGGGTGCGGTCTGCCTCGCCGGAGCATCACCGTCGGCGCATTTTGGGCCGGCCAGTGATGGCAGCACCGCCGTGACTGGTATGAGTCACTGACGAGTGGGGTCGGGCTGTCAGTGAGAAGGAAGGAGAAAACAGTGAGGTTTTGTTATTTGCTGATTTTGAATAGTGCTGAAACTTTGGGGATTTGTAGGAAATTAATCATTGCTCCAAAAATTCTGAAATTTTGTGTGTAGCTTCTGTACATGCTCTAGTATGGTTTAAAATTTTGAAACATGAAATTTGAATAAATTTTTAATGTTCAAATATTCAGTCCATTAATTAATAAATGCAATTTCCATAATTTTTGTAGGTCACTGTGTAGCTCCAAAAATTATAAAATTTATTTTGGTACACTAATTTGTTATGAGGAAGCTTACATAAAATTTTAAGGTCATTTGGAACAAGTTTATTTTTGGGCTTATTTCAAATTAATTAAAATTTGAATAAAAGCAACCATAATTGTTAGGGTTAGGGTTTAATTTTTGTTCGGGTCATGTTGTGTGACCAGTAGGGTTTCAAGATCAGTTTGGTCAAGTCACATGTGTGGTTCTTGCCGGTAGAATTGCAAGTTGGTTTTGTTGGCTTGCAACTGTACCGTGAAGTAAAAACGTATTTGGGGTGTTGTTACATTTCATGTACCGTGAAAGCATAAAGTTTACATTATCATCATGTTAAAGCATATGTTATCATTTCGTGTAGAACCCGAGAGTGAAACGATTCTAGTTGAGCAAGTCCTGGAAGAATCCACGGTTGTCACGGGATTTGATAATTGTGGTACTGATCCGGAACCTGAGATCGTCAACGAAGGCAAGCCTCGGTTTATGCATTAAACCATTACCTTGTTTACTTTGAAAAGTTTATCACCTAAGTTACTTATTGCATTAAGTTGATTTACTTCAAATGTTACCTACTTGATGCATTGCCTACCTTGTTGATAGTTTACCATCCTTGAAGATGATTTCATTTACAAAGGCGTAGAATGCTTAGAATGCTTATGGTAGGTTTTCAAAGTAAAAGTTTCAATACAATCAAAGATGGCATACTGGCCAAAGAAAGAAAGAAAGAAGGTAGAATGAACTAAAGACTAGTCGGGTGACTTATCTTGAATGTTGGGTAGTGTTGTCGACTAGGTCGCTTAAAGGCCACTCATTGTGGATCTTCTGAACGAGACACTTTGTAGTACTGGTCACATACTTCGGTAAGCCTACTTTGGCTAATCCGATACTAAGACGAATGCCCACGCACTGGGAGTGGTGAGATGGCGGGAGTAGCATGTACCCTCGTGGCTTGAATGTGGCCGGATTTGAGGTGTGCTGTGCTCTCGGGTGGCGTGGAGACGGCTTAGTACGGGAGGATCCGGTAGCGAGGTTGATATATGCAAGATTAAGTTCTACATATGTCGTGTGATAAGGAATCCCCAGCTAGGACTTGAATCATTTCGAATTGCCGGTGCTCTGCGGATATGGAGACTCGATTCATTACAGAAGCAATGCAGGACTGGTGAATTACTAAAACATGAGAAAAAGAATGAAATGAGAAGGATTAGAACATGGGATATGAACACTTGGTTGAAGATAATGAACTAAAGTACTTAGGGGTAAAACTTGAAACTAGGATCAAGAATAGTAAGCTTTTGGCAAAGAACTTTTGAATCTTTCTACATCCTTACCTTGACCCAACACCTGCATCCCTAAGATCTTCGCCCTTTTTCGTCGGGTCAGTCTTGTTGAGTACTTTTGTACTCAGGGTTTGTTAACCCTTGTTGCAGGTGAGTCGCATGCGCAGGCTTGTTTTAGTCCCTGCTGCATGTCAGTGTTTGAAGTCGATGACGATGAGGAATGATGAATGGCCTTTGGACAAGGTACTAGTTTGTGTGAAATAAATAATGTTAATATAATATTATCCCGCTACTATGGTTGTATGACACTTATGGTTAAGTAAGTTTGAAACAACTGGTTTGTAATATTAAAACTTAAGTATTCCGCTTTATAATCTCTGGTATGTATATTGAAAACTGTTGTAATCTGCAATGACTGTGATTGGGATCCTGTTTGGAAAAGATTCATGGATAATTCAGGTTTCCCAAGGACACCCGACGGACCTGTTAAGTTGTTGGGAACTTGTGTACGCTATCTGAGGTCTGTTGAGACATCGATAGGTGCACGTGGGCCCGATTTCTTAGGAGGTTCTGCCACACACAGTGACCGAACGCTCCGATCAAGAGGCTCGGCAGCAGCAGCGACCGGACGCTGAACAAGCAAAACGACCGGACGTAGGACAGCAGCGCCCGATCGAGTATAGAAAGGTTCCAGAGCAGCAAAATTGCCACCGAACATGTCCAGTGGCATGTGACCGGATGTTGGCAGCGTCCGATCAGTTGATCGTGGCTCCAACGGTCGGGACAACCGGACGCATCCGATCAGGACGACCTGAGCGTCCGGTCAGTAGCAGAAAAGCGGGATTTCATCCCCAACGGCTACTTTCTCAGTGGGGCTTATAAATACAACCCCCAACCAGCAAATTGAGAAGTGTGGAGCTAAGGAAACATATCAAGGGTGTTGAAACACCATTTTAGTGATCTCCACTTGCATAGTGCTTAGTAATTCATTAGGTGATTAGCGTAGGTGCTTTGCGAAGTGCTTCGGTTGATTAGACCACCGCTTATGCGCTTGCTCTAGGTTTAGGCCTAGTGTTTAGTGAGGTTTGCATACCTCTTACCACTCGGTGCTTGCGCACACCATTGTTGTACATCGGAGGGGCTTGTAGTCTTGCGAGATCACACCAACCGCGATTGTGGTGTGGCCGCCACCGTGTACCAGAGGGAACAAGGCCCGTGGCGTTTCGACTGTAAGCTTGATAGTGAAGACGACGGGGAGCATCCGGGAGAGGCTTGTCGGAAGGCACGTCGGAGACCCACTTGCACGTGGGGAGGGCCCGAGGCTATCCACGGAGTTATCTGACCGGGAGCTTGGCCCTTGCGAGGGATTCCTTACGAGGGGCTCCAATGAGGACTAGGGGGAAGCTTGCGCGTTTCTCGATACCTTGGTAAAAATACCAGAGTCGTCGACAGGGTTTGCATATCTCTACCTTGCTCTTTAGCTTCCGCATTTACATTGATTGTATTACTCCTTTTGCGGTAGAGATAACAACACACTAGCAAAACCGTACTTGCACATTAAGATAGTTTATCTATTGCATAGGTTTTGCTAGGGTTAGAAAAAGAGGCCATAATTTAGAAGTAGATTTTTAAGTTGCCTAATTCACCTCCCCCCTCTCTTAGGCATCATGGTCCCCTACACCCCTCATAATCACAATGATCGAAGCCAGCCCAAAACGCCCAACTAGTGCCACAAGATGCTAGAACACTAAGCAATGCACTAGAGGCTCTTCAATCTTACTCAAGATGATGAAATCAAGTGTGCAAGTGAGTTGAGTGGTGTGCTCAGCTCTCAAAGGGTGTATGCAGCTATTAGAAGTGTCAAGAGAGTGGCCAAGGCCGGCCACTAGCTCTATTTATAAGCCCACAGGCAAATAAAGTCGTTACCCCTTTGGAGCAGCTTTCTGTGAGGGCACCGAACACAGTGGTGCCTGGCACCGGACATGGCAGTGCCCCTCTCAACGATCACTTTCTAACAGCTAAAAACTAGTCGTTGGGGTACCGGACAGGGTGGCGGTGGCACCACCCCTAGGGTGGCGGTGACCACCCGGCCAACTACCCGAAAACCCTAGCCTTTGGATTTTTATGGCAGTGCACCGCCCTCAGGGCGGCAGTGCCCGCGACAGTGGCCACCTCCAGTTCACCTAGTCGCTGGAAAAATACGGCGGTGGAATCGCCCTCCTCGCGGCAGTGCACTGCCCTCACAGCGACGGTGCACACCGGACGCACCGATGCCACGCCCTTCTCTACTGCTCTCGGACAGGTCTAGGTGGGCACCGCCCTAGGGGTGGTGGTGCCACGGACAAGGTGGCGGTGCCCCTAGGGCAACCTGCTGCTCTCGGCTTCACCCGGTCACCGCCATAGGGGTGGCGGTGCACCGGACAAGGGGTGGCGTGCCCCAGTGGCAGCACCCCAAGCTGAGTTTCACCTCCGTTTCTTCATCTTTCTCACCACCTTTGTAAAAATGCTAACACTCCAAGTGTTTCACCATCACGTGCAAATGTGTTAGCATTTTCACAATCATTTTTCAAAGGTTAAACACTTCTCACGGATTGTGCACTAGGCCTAAAATGCATATGCATGTTTTCCAACACCTAGTGGCACTAGATGATCGAGTTATCCGATAAGAGCTCCCCTCTTAATAGTACGACCATCTATCCTAAATGTGATCACACTCTCTATAGTGTCTCGATCACCTCTTAATAGTATGACCATCTATCCTAAATGTGATCACACTCTCTATAGTGTCTCGATCACCTCTTAATAGTACGACCATCTATCCTAAATGTGATCACACTCTATATAGTGTCTCGATCACCGAAAACAAAATGGCCCTATGGATATCACCTTTGCCTTGAGCCCATTTTCTTTTTCTCTTTCTTCTTTTTAAGTCCCGGAGCTCGATCATCATCACATGTCCACACCACTAACATGGATTTCATTTCATGTGGCCATCTTCATCCATGAGTGCCACCTGGCGCCTCCACTTGGATTGGACTATCTTATCTAATCACACACTTAGATGCAAAGATTAGTCCAACTAGGTTTCATTAATTATCCAAAACCAAACTAGAGCTTTCACCTATCACCGATGCTCTTCATTGTTGCAATGGACGTGTTGCACATTATGTTCGCCAAAGCATCTAGGGATGGTGTCTTATGTCCCATGGAGTTACAAGAAATTAAGTTCCAATGCAGCCTATACGCGAATGACGTAATTCTCTTCATCAGGCCATCCGCGCAAGAGGCAATGGCAGTTAAGGAGATCATGAGGGTGTTTGGGGAAGCGACAGGGTTGAAGACAAACCTGTCTGGGGGGCATTAGAGAAGATGCCGCCATGCCATGGCTCACTGATGGCGAGAAGCGGAAGGCTGGTTTGGATTAAATCGGTACTCCGGGCAGTACGATATACTCCATGATGGCAGACAACCTACTTCCATGGGCGAGGAAGGAGATCGATGCGATCTGCAGAAAGTTTCTGTGGATCGGCAACGACGCTTCGGTGCGCGGCAAGTGCATGGTGGCGTGGGGCACTGCTTGCAGGCCGACAGAACTCGGTGGGCTCAAGATCACCGACCTAAAGCTGGCGGGGTACGCACTACAGACCAGGTGGCTCTGGCTCTAGAAGACCGATAGCTCTCAGGGGGGGAGGCATTAGAGAAGATGCCGCCATGCCATGGCTCACTGATGGCGAGAAGCGGAAGGCTGGTCTGGATTAAATCGGTACTCCGGGCAGTACCGATATACTCCATGATGGTAGACAACCTACTTCCATGGGCGAGGAAGGAGATCGATGCGATCTGCAGAAAGTTTCTGTGGATCGGCAACGACGCTTCGGTGCGCGGCAAGTGCATGGTGGCGTGGGGCACTGCTTGCAGGCCGACGGAACTCGGCGGGCTCGAGATCACCGACCTAAAGCTGGCGGGGTACGCACTACAGACCAGGTGGCTCTGGCTCTAGAAGACCGACAGCTCTCACGCCTAGGCCGAACTACCGATCAACACAGAGTCGCAGGTGCGGGCTTTCTTCCACGCGTCCACCTACACAGCACTCGGGGACGGGATGACCGCGCTCCTCTGGGAGGACCGGTGGCTTCAGGGGGAAGCTCCATCAGACATAGCGCCCAACCTGGTGCAACTCGTCTTCAGGAGAACCAGGAGCCGCCTCACGGTTCACAAGGGACTCATGAACAACACTGGACGCGGGGCATCACAGGCAACTTGACCCCGGTGGTGATCGCTGAGTTTCTGGGCCTATGGGAAGCCACGGCAAACGTCCATCTAAATGACGAGACTGACAGGACAGTTTGGCACTGGACGCCGACACCGCCAAATCCGCCTACAAAATGCTGCATATAGGAGCTGTCCCCTTCCATGGCCACTCTATGATCTGGAAGACTTGGGTGCCATTGAGGGTCAAAATCTTCCTTTGGCTAGCGTTCTGGAAGCGACACTGGATGAATGACCGGCGTGCAAGACATGGGCTACAAGCTAGGGAAGAATGCTATCTCTGCGATCAGGAACCAGAGACGATAGACCATATCTTGTGCAGTTGCCCCTACTCAAGAGAGGTATGGTTCCACATATGCCAAGCACTAGGTGTTGTTATTCTGTAGATCGACTAGGGTAGATCTAGGCCGGTGAACACTTGGATCCGTAAAGCACATGCACATCTAGACCTAGAACACTACACAGAGAGGGAGATAGGGTAGAGGTGCTGGTGTTGAACCTGAGCCTTCGGAGGAAGTCGCGGTTGAGCTGGCCATCGCTGGTTCGTTGATGGAGGCAGCACACGGGCAGCGACGGCTGGAGTAGAGGTTGCACAGATGTCGATGCAGTGCAGACGGACGGCGTGGCAGTGACGACGGTGAAGGTCAGCGGAGCTTCCCGTCGCTGGCTGCGCGCCCTCTTAGATCGGTCTAGGGTTTGTCGGTGGGGTTTGCGGCTCACGGCGAACCTCGTGCTTTGAGCCGCCGGTCCCCCACCTCTTTATATAGCGCAGTGCGACGGGGGCGCACCAACCATGTAGGGTTGGGCGCCCCCGATCAGGGCACGTGACCAAGGCCCAATAGGCCATTGGGCTTATTGGTTAGGAGATCAATCTAACATTCTCCCCTTTGATCTCACTATTACTTTTATCTTTAAACTTTAAACTTCAATCCTTTTATCCTTACTCATTTCTTCACAGATGATGCATAGAGCATGTCTCATCGTCATGGTCAATCGCCGATAGATTTAACAGCTACAATGCACGTCTCTGATCTAAAATAGTTACTTTAACTTTTGGGCCCTTTATAGTCTAGGAATCATAGGCTTTCCCTTAAACCCATGCCGGCTACATGTTCTCTGAACACGTTGGGTGGTAAGCCTTTTGTAAGCGGATTCGCGAGCATCTTTTCGATACTTATATGCTCAAGACTTATCATTTGATCCCGGACTTTATCCTTCACAACATAATACTTTATGTCAATGTGTTTGACAGCACCACTTGACCTATTGTTGTGAGCATACTGTACTGCTGGATTATTATCGCAGTATAACTTCAGTGGTCTATTGATGTCGTCAACCACCTTTAAACCGGGTATGAACTTCTTTAGCCAGTTCACCTGCCCCGTTGCCTCATAACACGCTACAAACTCGGCATACATTGTGGACAATGTAGTGACGGTTTGCTTTGAGCTTTTCCATGAAATAGCTCCCCCTGCGAGACTGAACACATATCCAGACGTGGATTTTCTATTATCTCCCGCATAATCAGAATCTGAATATACCACTATATGGAGTGAATCAGATCTTCTATACGTCATCATGAGGCCTTTCGTTCCTCGCAAATAACGCAAGACTTTCTTTACCAATTTTCGTGTTCTATTCGAGTTGCTCGAATCGCCAAGTAACCCGGTAACAAATGCCAAGTCGTATGCGTACACACTTGAGCATATTGCAAGCTTCCGACAATTTGAAGCATATGGAACCACTTTCATTTGATCGATCTCATATTGGTTCTGGGGCATTGAAAATCCCCATATCTCGTCAGCCCTTGACTATAGGAGCAGTGAGGGACTACATTTGTGCATCTTGAATTTCTTTAAGACTTTTTCTATGTATGCCTTTTGTGACAGTCCTAATACCCCTTTACTTCTATCTCGGTGAATCTCGATCCCTAGAACGAACGAATCTTCACCAAGATCTTTCATATCAAATTTTGAGGATAAAAACTTCTTTGTCTCTAGTAGTAGACTGACATCACTACTAGCAAGTAAGATATCATCCACATACAGGACAAGGAAGATAAACTTCCCATTCTTAAACTTTGCGTAGACACAATTGTCCTCAACATTATCTTTAAACCCAAAATTCTTTATTGTCTGATCAAACTTCAAGTACCACTGTCTTGAAGCTTGTTTTAATCCATAAATAGATTTCTTTAGGCGGCATCCCAAACGTTCTTTTCCTTCCATGACAAAACCTTTCGGTTGTGCCATGTAAACATTTTCCTCTAAGTCTCCGTTGAGAAATGTTGTCTTTACATCCATCTGATGTAATTCCAAATCGTAATGTGCCACTAATGCCATTATGATTCTGAAGGAATCCTTACATGAGACTGGAGAAAAGGTCTCATTATAATCAATCCCTTCTCTTTGTGTAAAGCCTTTTGCCACAAGTCGGGCTTTATATCTCTCTATATTCCCTTGAGAGTTAAGTTTTGTTTTGTAGACCCATTTACAGCCTACTGTTTTGGCTCCTTTAGGAATTATCTCCAAATCCCAAACTTTATTTGCATTCATTGATCTCATCTCATCTTCCATGGCCTCAAGCCACTTTGATGAATGATCACTTTTTATGGCTTCTTCAAATGAGGTGGGATCATCCTCCATTTGAAATTCTTCAGTGTTGTACACTTCATAATCAGCAGGAATAGCTGATTTTCTAACTCTTTGAGACCTTCTAGGGGCCTCCTTAATTGGCACATTTTCTGTTTGAGGCTGTTGTTGCTCCCCCTCATGTGTGGCAATAGGTTCTATAGGATCCCGAGGCACGTGGTCCTCATCATCATTCATTGTTGCCACAGTAGGGATAATAATAGGTGCTTGGCACCACGTTGTCTTATCTTGTCGGTGGTGTAGCAACAACAGAAGTAGTGAGAAAAATGGCTCATGAATGATCGGAGGGTGCATACACCCGCTTCTCTTCAAGGTCAATTTCTCGAGCTACCATGCTCCCCTAATCATTTCACCTTCTAGGAAGACAAATGTGTCTCGTTTCCACAAACTTTGTATGTCTGTTAGGGACAAGAGAAACAAAAACCTTTTGACTTTTCCGGGTAGCCAATGAAATGGCAACTCACCTGCTTTTTGGGATCTAGCTTCCCAATATTTGGGTTAAAACTTTAGCCTTAGCAGGCTCCCCACACACGCAAATGGTTAAGTGAGGGTACTCTTCCATCCACAACTCATACGGTGTTTTGGGCACCGACTTACTTGGTACTCTATTGAGAATATGAATGGCGGTTTTAACGCATCCATCCATAGACTCATCGGTAAAGTGGAGTAACTTATCATACTACGCACCATATCCATCGAGTATGCAGTTACGCCTTTCATTACTCCATTCTCACTGAGGTTCGCCTTGGGTGTTGAATCTTTGGGCGACTATACCATTCTCCCAGTAAGAACCTTGCAAAAGGTCCGGAACTTATCCATATAGGGTATCTTGACCGTAGTACTCTCCCCCACGGTCAGACCTGACTATCTTAATCTTTAAATCATGCTGATTTTCAACTTCTGCTTTAAATATTTTGAATTTATCCAACGCTTCTGTTCTTTCTTTAATTGGATAAATGTAGCCAAAACGAGAGTAATCGTCTGTGAATGTTATGAATGAATCATAACCATCCACACTTTTCACAGGAAAAGGACCACATATGTCTGTGTGAATAATCTGTAGAATTCCTGCGCTTCGTTTGGCATCTTTCTTAATTTTCTTTACATACTTTCCTTTTATGCAATCTCTACATTGTTCTAAATCTAAGAGCTCTAATGGAGAAAGAATATTATTTTTAACTAGTCTTTCTATTCTCCCCCTCGAAATATGGCCTAAACGACAGTGCCATAATTTCGACAACGCATCGTGAGCTCTCTTTCGTTTTCTGTTTCCATTGTTCGATGAGGATACATTTTCATTCACATCACATACGGAATTCACATTTTCACGAAGTGATAACAAATAAAGCTCGTCTTGTCGGAAGGCAAGACCAACACATTTATTATTAAACAATATCTGACATTTGTCATTTCCAAAATGGCAATCATAACCATCATGGTCCAACTTTGATACACTAATCAGGTTTCTTTGCAAAGAAGGTACATAAAGAACATCTCTAAGAAAAAGTATGAAGCCATCTGGAAGCTCTAGAAGATCTCCAACGGCCTCAACATCTGCTTGTACTCCATTTGCAACTTTAATGAAACTTTTGCTTCTTTGCAAAGTTCTCATCGAACGGAATCCCTGTAATGAATTAGCAACATGAATAGTTGCACATGAATCAATCCACCAAGTAGATTTTGAAAACTTTATATACAAGGATTCATTTACAAATGTAATGATGTTCTCACCTTTATTTTTCATTATCATCTTTAGGAAATCAGGACAATTCTTCTTATAATGTCCTGTCTTCTTACAGTGGAGACATTGATCTTTAGCCACTGGGAATTGGTTGTTCTGAGACTGTTGCATGGGACCCTTTCCAGATGACTTGGAGGAAGAACTGTTATTATAGTTCTTTTTCTTATCTTTTAGGTAGTTGACAGAACCACCTTGTGAAACTTTTATTCTTTCCTCCTCCTGCACACACATGGCTATGAGCTTTTCTAAATCCCATTTTTCAGGCTGTATGTTGTAATTAACAACAAAGGTGTCAAATTCTTTGGGCAAAGAAGCAAAAATCAAATGAATAAGAAACTCATCCTTGAGTGCCAAATCCATTGGTTTGAGCTTAGATGCCAGATTGCTCATTCTCAGTATGTGCTCTCTAATGCCACTGCCGCCACCAGAGTACCTTTCTGTAACCAGCTGCTTGATCAGCTGGGTTGCATATGTCTTTGAAGAGCCAGTGAACTGACTCTTTATTCTTTCTAGGTACTCTGTGACCGTGTCACAGTCTGGAATTGAGCCCACAATAGCAGGCTCAATCGTGTTCTTTATCACTGCCAAACACTTCTTGTTGGCAGTGACCAATTTCCTATGCTCAAGGTCATAGGACATCTTTACGGGAGCAAAATCCCGCTCTCTGTTCTGCCATGCAGCATTAGTCTCATATGTCTCCCTCACCGGTGCCATAGGTTCTCTAGGACACGGTGTGGTGACAACCCAGTCCACCTCAGCGAGGATAAAAGCCAGGTCTATCTTTTTCTTCCACTCAATATAGTTATCACCTTTTAGAGTGGGGATCTCTTTGATACAACTCATCAAGTTGTATCCTCCTGAAAACACAATTCAAATAGTGTGAGAACAGAAATAACAACAATAATTGCATGCCTTAGTTTAACGTTGGTCAAAATTAAAACATACAATTATTTTATACATTAAATCTACATCACCGTTGGGCAGAAATAGAAATAATGCATAATCATTAAAATTATAATATTGCTATTAACAACGTTGGTTAGAAAATAACAATATCATAATCAACTCATATTTTCTCTCTTGGCTCTTAAAATCAAATTCTCCCGTTGGTTCGAATTTAATTAAAAGTCCATAATTACTTTAAATACGCAGCGGAAAATTTAAATATGCCCATAATTATTTTTCCAGAAACTCTTAAATATTGCACTGTTCTCTGAACAAAATTGTCGTTGGACAAAAATTGCACAAAGATTTGCATCAACTTCTAATTGAAATTCATCAAATATATATATTTCTGGAAAAATAAAAAGAAAACATGAGCTGTTTCTATTCATTAGGCCATTTCGCCCAACCCGGAGACATCGCTGCTGCCCAGAAGTGTAGCAGACCACAGCCATGCGACCCACGGCCTACTTTCGGCGCTGACGCTGCTCTCTCTCTCGCGCCAGTGCCGCAACTCGGGCTGGGCATGAAACCGTTTGCCGCTTTGGGCCTAAAGCCGATCCGGCGAATCTCGATCGCTAGATCGGATCGAGACGGCTGTCCGCCGTCTCGCCCAAAAACAAAACCCCGCCGCCGCCTCTCCACGAACCCTAGCTGCATTTCCTCTTTCTCCTCTCTCTCCCACGGCGACGCTTAGTAAATACGAAGAACGCACGCGCCACCTCGTCACCGAGAAGAAGAGGGACGACACGTGCCAAGCCCCTCGCCGGTCGCGCGCCGCCCATGGCATGGCGCGCCGCGCCGCCGTCAGCGGCTTTGACCGCCGTGCCCCGAGCCACGGCCGAGCCGGCCTCTGTCAGCGATGCCAACCATGGCGGCGGTGACCACCACCCGCACGGTGGTAGCTTTCCGCGCGACGGCGGTGTCGGGAGGACCGGGTAGGTTCCCCTCTTCATCCTTTTCTTTCCCCTTTCGGTTTCTTTGATTCGGATTTTGGCCCGATTTACCGATTAGGGTTAGGGTTAGGGTTAGGGTTGGGATGGCCACTGTTTACTTTTTCCCCGATTTGAAATCAGTTCTTTCTTTTTCTCAGTCAGTCACCGAGCGGTCGCCGGATCCCGGCGAGCTATGCCCCCGATCGGCCTATCTTTTTTCCCCCACGCTACCGCGTGGCTGCGATCTGCCACATAAGCGAGGTAGGCTACCCTCTTCCCTTTCTTCCCCTTCCTGGATTAGGGTTAGGGTTTGGATAGCTTTTCCCCCGATTTGATTTCTTCTCGGGTAACTTTTCTTTTCTTTTCCCGAACCCGATCTACCGCTAGAAAGGCTCTGGTACCATTGTTGTTATTCTGTAGATCGACTAGGGTAGATCTAGGCCGGTGAACACTTGGATCCGTAAAGCACATGCACATCTAGACCTAGAACACTACACGAGAGGGAGATAGGGTAGAGGTGCCGTGTTGAACCCGAGCCTTCTGAGGAAGTCGCGGTTGAGCTGGCCATCGCCGGTTCGTTGATGGAGGCAAGACACGGCAAATGACGGTGGAGTAGAGAGGTTACCTGCAGACGTCGATGTACGGTGCAGACGGACGGCGTGGCGTGGCGATGACGACGGTGAAGGTCGGTAGAGCTTCCGTCGTCAGGCTGCGCGCCCTCTTAGATCGGTCTAGGGTTTGTCGGTGGGGTTTGCGGCTCACGGCGAACCTCGTGCTTTGAGCCGCCGGCCCCTCACCTCTTTATATAGCGCAGTGCGACGGGGGCCCACCAACCATGTAGGGTTGGGCGCCCCCGATCAGGGCGCGTGACCAAGGCCCAATAGGCTGTTGGGCTTATTGGTTAGGAGATCAATCTAACACTAGGCTGCCCGCTACCGCCTTCGGCGCAATCAGTCATTGCTTGGTGGAGGCGACTTCGTCGGAGCTGGCACGGCCATCAGAAGAAGGGTTTCGACTCGCTCTTCGTGCTGGTCTCCTGGCAGCTCTGGAAGGAGAGGAACGCCCGATGCTTCAGAGAAACAACAACAACGGTGCCGGATTTCCTGTGCTAATCATTAAGGCGGAGGCTAATCAGTGAGCTCAAGCGGGCTCCAATCATCTAAGGAGTTTAGCGTCGGGAGGGTAGCTGCTACTCACCGAGTTCTCAATGTAAACTTCCATTCCTAAAGCCGGCCTTGTGACGGAATACTGTAAAAACTTATATTTTCTCCTTAATGCAATGATACGCAACGCTCTTGTGTATTCGAGAAAAAAAAATTGTGCACTGTGAATAAAGCCTTCTAAAAGTTCCTCTGATAGAATAGAACGTCTCAAAAAAAAATTATCACAGTTCCCAACAATGCAAGTAAGTCATGTAATTTGTTGCCTCTATTGTACAGTGTGCCGCCGAAATTGGCAACCAGTTACAAAAGCGCTGAACCTTCAACATGATAAATACTAGGAATATTGCAGAATTTGAATCGTATAATGAAATGATAAACATAAACCTATCTTAGCATGGTCTGATATTCAGTCTTTTCATAGAACCCCTAGAGATTGGTGGGATGTAACCATTTCTGATTTCTACTCTAGATTTTAAATTGCAGGGCATTTCTGTTCTTACACTAGAATTTAAATGGCAGGCTATGGGATTAACCTATTTCTTTCATCAACGTACTGCAATCAAACTAATTTTGGAAACGTTTTCCGGACGATGTTGTGAGAATGAAAAGAAAATGATGTCCAAAAGGATAAAAGCTATTCCTATACAACAATCTGGCACCAACGTCGTCGTGCTCGTAACTTCAACTGTTGACAAATTATTACATGAAAAGATAATCAACAAATTCATGTTATATACCTATATCATCATGATACTTACATGGTGCTAAACAAAAGGTCAAACTGCACCGCCACAATGCATTCTACAGCCATCGTTGTGTGACGTGCCCGAGCCCAGCGCGACGTGCATGGCAAAAACTAGCACGCCACCTCGATCACTTCCAGAACCTCTTCCGCCTCTCCTTGCCCTTCTCCTTGTTCTCCGCGGCCGCCTCCCCCGCCTTCTGTCTATCTGGAGATGCCGTGTCTGCGGCCCCGGCGGACTTGATCACCTTCTTGTCCCGCGTGAAGGACCGGAACGCGAACAGCCTCGACTTGGAGGCAGCCACGTCCCGCTTCACGCTCGCGCCCGCCTGCATCCCGTGCATTGGGCTCCCGCGGCCGTCGGCGCTCTGCGTGTCGGACCCCTCCGAATCGTGCACCGGCGGCGGCGACGGCGGCGTGGTGCAGCCTTCGGGCTTCGCGGTGTCGATGTCAGGCTCCGTCTCGGGCGCCTGTACGTGTTTGGTTCGAGGCGCCGGCGCCACGTCGTCGCGCTCTGGCGTCTCAGGTGGTGTCGCGGGCCACGACCACGAGGCGTTTGTTCCGGGCGTCGGCTTCACCTCCGCCTGCGTCACGGTTCCACCTGCAACGTCTGTCTCCGTGGTTTCTGCTTCTTCGTTCGCCTGCTCCTCCTGATCACGTGCAGCTGCACCGGCGTCGTCTGCATTGACGGATTCAGGTGCCCTCGTGTTGTCGACGTCCAGTCTTGCAGGTTGTGGCACAGGAACCGCGGTCGCCGGCTGCTGCGGTAGTGCCAGCGCCGTGGGTTGCGCTTCGGCGCCGTCGGTGCCTTCTTCCCATGCAAAAACGTAGGCCATCAGGGAAGAACTGAGCATGGGAACCTGCTGACCAAGCGCAACCACCGACGTGCAGAGCACTCGGACGAAAGTAAGACACAATCACACAACTTGAGGTGAGCCCAACATGAACAAAGAGGATCATGGTCCATGGACGATCGACGGCTAGTTTGGTGGGACACAGGACGATACATTGAGCAGCGGAAAGTAACCTCTCGTCTCGTGATATCGTCACGCCGGAGACACGGTCACAGGAAACTTTCTAGTAGAAGAAGAGCTGCCGCTCACACCAGAGTATCTGTTGTGGCCACTGCCTTGCTTCAGATGAACCGCAACGGCAGCGGATGGAGGCCGGCTGTCCGGCACATAACATACGACCAACACAAGCAAACTGCAGAGCACTAGTATATGTTTACTAACGCAAATACACACTATGAAGCTTTTATTACGTGAACTCTGTTCGGATGCAAATGGAAGCAAAACTCGTCAAATTCGCAGTTTTGGCCTACTGACCTCAGCCAGTTTGCAGCAGCTACTGTACACAACAAAGAACCGTCAAAAGCATACTATTTCTCACCATTTGCCAACACTGGTGCAGATTGGTTCTTCGCATCCTCTCCGCTCTTCACGCGGTTGGCCACCTTATCGGCTTCTCTGGCAGCGTCGATGTCCTTCTGGCTCAGGAAACTCGGCTGGTTGGTTGAAGACAGCAACCTCGCCCACATCCTGTCAGTTATCCTCACCTTGTTCCTTGTAGATGTTACCCTCTGTGGTCAGAATAAATTTAGTCATGTAGATTGCAAAAGAAACATTACGAGAGACAGGGAAGAATTTTGTCTGTCCCATATGGAAGCAACTCTCTTCCTGCCAGAAGACATATCGCAGCTCTCTTGGAAGCAAATATACAAAAGAAATTTTAGTTAAGCTTCAATGTCTACCAAAGTGCTCTGCAAATTCAAACCTAGTGCAGTGCAATGTGATTTCTACTGGTTAGTGTAGATTCCTTATGTGCTTGTTCAATCGAGCATAAGACTTGTTCCAGCACTACACTGAGTTGAATTCATTTCTTTTTGGGTATGCAGCGAGCAAGATTGTCAAAATGTACCGAAAAGTTCGGGCATCTAAGGATGATATGTAGCTACTGTCCTTGGGTACTTCTGGTCGCATGTTTGTGTGCGTGGTGAAACCTTGTAATTTCTATTAAATGGTGTGTTATAAGGGTTTGTCGGGGTTTGGGAGCTTGCTCCCTTTCCCTTGTATTTCCCTTTCTTCCCAATGAAATGATATACAGCTCTCCCGCATGTTCTGAGAATGAAAAAACCGGCAGAAAGGGGCACACTAATGTTATCCCTGTTTATGAAAGGGATGCAGAAGGTTATACTCACATGAAATGGTATATATGCATGCCTGCCATTAACCATTCCGACTGTAAAGCTGTATCCTGCCATTGCACCATGAATGGCACTATGTGCGAGCAGTGTGCAATAGACATTGTCTGATGCATTGCTTGGAATAGCACGGATCATGTAAGTTGGATCTACATAAAAAAAGGGCAGGCACTTCGTCAGATTCCTTGACACGCTATAAATTACAAACTAACACTGTACTGACGAAGTAAACAGAAGATGATTACCTATGTATTTAATAGTCATCTCCATCTTCTTGCTCTTGCAATAATCCTACAAAGCAATAATGCAACAGCAAAGAATTGTTCAGAGAAACATTGGAGCAACACCACAGAAACACTAATCAGTGACTCGTTTCAAACCCAATACAAAGTCACACACATTTTTTTCCTTGGGCAATAAGTTGCTAAACCTATCAGTAGTTTCATTTTTACTTGCCTACGGTAGACTTGTTTCAAACCCAAGACATGTCACAGCCATGTGTACATTCTTGTAGGTTTAGTGAAAATTACGGCGTGTTTAGTTCCACCCCAATTTCCAAAAAGTTGCTACAGTACCTGTCACATCGAATGTTTGCGGCCCGTGCATGGAGCATTAAATGTAGACGAAAAGATAAACTAATTGCACAGTTTGGTGGGAAATTACGAGACGAACGTTTTGAGCCTAATTAGTCCATGTTTGAACACTATTTGCCAAATAAAAACGAACGTGCTACAGTAGCCCCAAAATCCAAATTCCTACAACTAAACAAGGGCTTAGAAAGACGCGCACAAAGTGCATGTCAAACTGTCATTCCAAGCAACGATAGTTACAAAAGGTGGAATCAAGATGGAGTACAGTGATGAAAATGGGCTAATAAGAATGTACCTTAATCTTGTGAGTCAACCAGAGACCAACATCAAGAAGCAGCTTATTTCCAGATGCATCTTGCTGATCTGCAGCCGGTATACTTTGAGCAATAAGATCCTGTCCAGCTCCCTCCGCCACAACAATAACCATGTGGTTGTTCTCCTTCAACCTCCTATCTATATACTCTAATAGTCCACCCTCCCCTTCCAAATAAAAGGGCGACTCGGGAATCAAGCAGCAGTCCTACATAAGATGGACGTGAATATATATATAATTAGCTCCATCTTCAAAGAAGATTATGAATATTAAGTGGTTATATTTACAAAGTGACAGAATCCAAAAGGGCAACAGGGCCAAATATGTAAAATAGGACACTTGAAGAAACTAGAGAATATTAACTGGATTAGTGGAGGCATAAATAGAAGCTGTTAACTCACCACATCTCTGCTTGCAAGAGTAGCATACATGGCAATAAACCCTGCATCATAAGGGAAGCATCACAGTAAGGACAACACGATGAAAGAGTTAAAACGCAAAAAAAAAAAAAAAAAAAACTACTACGCTTTGACAAAGGGTGAACATTCTTCAGTTTGTAGGCAGAAAAACTAACCACTATAGCGACCCATAAGCTTCACTAACCCTATCCCATTTTCAGCACTTGAAGCTTCCACATGAGCTGCATTGATGGCACGCTGGGCTTCTTCTACAGCAGTATCAAAACCAAATGACTTGTCTATAACCTAAAAATGTATATACAAATAATCAGCATACTCCAGGTCTCTGCACTAGTCTTTCAAATCAAGAGGTATGCAGCAAAAGCATCTATGCAAGCTGAAAAAAAGAACAAGTAGCCAAAAATTACCGCTATATCATTATCAATAGTCTTGGGAATACCAGCAACAGCTACTTGTAGACCACGTCTCCGAATTTCCTGCAGTAATTTTAAAATAGAGCATAATAAAAAACTAACTTCTGGATTACAATTCTTCGCACTATTTGTCTATAAAAACATTTAACTATACATATACATAAATTGAGCACATTCAAAATCCCTACTGCTTGAGTTTACTTGAACAGACATCACAGAAATGCGCAGATGGCATGGTTTGACAGTATCTGAAGTTCTGAAGCACGTATGAAAGGCATACTCATGAGAATGATTACCTTGTAAATCTCATATGCACCCTTCTGAGTTCCATCTCCTCCTATAATGTACACCTAGATGTGGTAAAGAAGAACATTTACTCAGCCTCCAAAATAAGGGTTATGCAAAGAAACACTAATCAGCAAGCACATACCTGATTAATTCCACGATCTTGAATGTTGTCAACGATCTTTTTGGTATCATGGCCACCCCGTGATGTTCCAAGAACTGTACCACCTCGTTTGTGGATATCATTCACACTCTTTGGTGTCATGGGAAGATAATTGCTCGAATAGAACCCCTTGTACCCATTCTGCAAAATTGCTTACAGCATGTTACATGACGTTTCATGGATAGACTACAAATAGGATTGAAATTTGATTGCACTGATTCACTGCAATCATGATGCATACATTGTCATGGCAAAACCACTAGCTGGCATAAAGTTCGTAATAATTGGTAATGCGCATCACAAAAATTGTGCTCCTACATCAGACAATAAAATCTGAAGATTCCAGAACCTGCAACTATTTCATCACAATGCAAGCAAAATGAATTCTTAACTGACTTTAAATTTGCAAAATTCATATTTATTTATTGCAAGAGTTTTACATGCCAAATATCAAGACTCAACATCTTTTTCCTTCAAAAAGAAAGAAAGGACCAGTTGACTGTGCGGAAAGAATAGTAGCGCATTATATCCTCCAGCATCGATATAGGTAATCTGGAACGAATCAAACCTGTATTCCAAAGACATTGCTAACGGTGTACATGTGGGACAAGCCACACACCAACTCTCTGATGACAGTATTGAGCCCAGGGCAAAGGCCTCCACAGGTTACAATGCAAGCTTTCACTTCTTCTGACTCAAAATACACCTGAGGATTGAATATTTATGTTATGTTATACTATATGAAAATAATGCACAGCTCACAAATGGTATAGGTGTATAACTGCGTCAAAGGTGTCATACCCTCTGACGAGGTCCAGCACGACGGAAGTGAACTCCTCGCGGACTGTTCTTCTGAACAACCACCTGTAGTAGCACAAAGAACATGTCATTTCACCAATCACCACTCAAACAAACAACATTGACATTTGGAACAATCACATCTGATATTATTTTACCTTTTCAGGGACTGTATCATCTGCATTGACAAAATATTGCCTGGTGAATGTGTGCATAGAAAGTTCAGTTTGACAGATTACACAACTAGAATGATTAGAGGTTATCAGAAAGAAGCAGAAAAGTCAAATAGAAAGAAATCCTCACTTGACAGTTGAATACGCTGGATGATCTTGCAAAGGATTAGGAAAAGTCTGCCATGAAAATTAAACAGGGAGACTATTAGATTAACCCTTATGATGTCACCTCGAAAACGACTTCATTTTAACTTGAACTTAAACCAAAAATAGACAAGTAAACAGGTGAAATGCCATGTTTCTTGTGAATTTGACACGTAGATGATTGACATCAGCAAGGACAGGTTGCCAACTAATATAAGTAATTCGACAGGTTGCCGACTAGTACAAGCAATTCCTTCTAGAAGCATAAAAACAAGAAATCTAACAAAAGAACCTAATAACAAAAACACAAAGTCATAGACGCAAGGAGACATGAGATCCACACGACAGTCTCAATTTCGATAGGAGACGAGTAATATTACATTTTTGTTGGATCATAGTGGTACACCAGCTAACGAGCTGTCTGCACGCTGACGCCTGACAAGAGTCACGAAACTGCCACATCATAGAATTATTTAAAACTACAGCTGGCGCCTCGACCAATCCCCAAACATCCTCAAATAAAACCACCGCCCCTTAACACAGATACTTCACGACTTTTTTAAAATGGTACCGAAGCTGACTCTTAATCGACATCTTCGAGCCAAAACGATCCCCAATTCCATCATTGTAATTCATAGTATTACTAGCATTTTTCACCGAGGAACAACAGATCGGGCAACGGGGCAACCAGAGAGCACGGGAGGGGGGTTGCGGCGCTCACGGGGATGTCCGGGAGGTAGTCGGTGAGGTGCGGGACGTCGTCGAGCACGTATCCGTAGTCGCCCTCCTCGATCTTGACAAAGGCGGCGTCGTCATCGTGGAGTGTCATGGTGGACGCGTTCCGCAGCGCGCGGAGGTTCGGGTACGAGTCGCGGGAGATCCGGACGCACGTTGCCGAGAACGGCAGCGCCGCCTTCCCGGGCGCCTGCTCCTGGTACGGCCGCTGCGCCGGGGAGTCGTGGTCCGCCTCCACCGCCACGCCCAACCCGGCCTCCGCCACCGCCGCCGCCGCCTCCTCCTCCTCCTTGGGCAGGATGATGTGGGACGACGCCATTGGAGAACTTAGAACTCTCCCCGACTCTCTAGATTCTAGAAGCCTCGCGATCGAGCTCCACTGCTCGGCTGTGGATGCGTGGATCTCCCGCGGGGTCAAAAAGAATGGTTTCCTCTCTGGAAGCCGACGGGGAAGAACTAAAAGAAGCGTGGGTTTAAAATAGTCGGCGAGGGGCGAAGCGTGGAGGGGGAAAGGGGAGAATGGTCTCGAGTTCTGGAGAGAAGGGTGGTTTCCGGTTTGATGTGATGGTTTCTGCTGTCCGCAGTCCGCGAGAGGGTGGGTGCCCGTGACGCTGGCGTTGCTGATGATGAAATGGCGGCCGCATAGGAGGTGATTTTCGGATGATTGTTTATGGGGTTGACTGGTTTTTGGATTTTGTACTGATATGTATATTTCACCGTGTTCGGCTGTACTGCTTCCCGCTTATTTCAGCTTGTTTCAATTTATTATTTATGGGGTTGACTTAAATCATCCGTTAATCCAAAATTCACATATGTATATAGCTCTTTAAATAGATGGGTGATTAGGTAGCTAACTTAAGCGAATTCTCTTGTGCGTCTGTCATCTATAGAGGGTCTCACTAAATATAACTGGCATTTGTTGTGTTTTATCATTTCTTTTTGGTAGGACAAAGAATCAAATCCATATCTACATATCTTATATTTGCAAAAAAAAACACTAGTATGTCTATCTCTTCGTTCAAGCTATCGACATTAGCAGCCAATAGCACGTACAATTATAATAATTATTTCTTCAATCAAACTATTTATATCCCCTACTAGTATGTCTATCTCTTCATGCAAAATATATCCACATTAATAACTCATTAACACGTGCAATTATGATATTTTTATTTTTATTTAAGCTATTCCCATCATCCACTAGCATGTACAGATGTAGTTGTCTAGGTTAACATGTCACACCATTCAATCATTTATTTAATAATAATTTATCACTTCCTATAAATAGTCTAATTTTATTTTAAATTATTTGTTGTTCTTGCGGTAACGCATTGACTATCCTTCTAGTAGTTAACTAAAAAAGAGAAGAAGACAACATCATATTCTAGCCCGACCTAGGTATTTTAAGAATTCAAAATACTCCATAGGATTCCGAGTACAAGTTGTTTTGGAACTTCTATACGTCTTTATTATTTCTATTCTTAGAGCATCTCCAAAAGTACTATATTTTCCTTTTTAATCCTTAGTTTTTGGTAAGATGAGAAAAAATCTTTGACAATTTTTAATCTTTCATCCTAAAATTTACGCACTTGGAAAATCCTACTCCCCGCGCGTCGCACGAGACGGTGGTGACGGTGACGCCGGCGTTGCTGAATGCTGATGATGAAAGTGCCGCATAGGAGGTGATTCTTTCTGTGGTTTCTTCTTCGGATGATTGTTTATAGGGTTGACTGGTTTTTGGATTTTGTACAGATATGTATATAGCCTTTAAATAGGGATGATTAGGTAGCTAACTTAAGAGAATTCTCCTGTGCGTCTGTCATCTATAGAGGGTCTCACTAAATATAAATGGCATTTGTTGTGTTTTATCATTTCTTTTTGATAGGTCAAATAATCAAATCTATATGTACATATCTTATATTTATAAAAAAACACTAGTGTGTCTATGTCTTCATACAAGCTATCCACATTAGCAGCCCACTAGCACGTGTAATTATAATAATTATTTCATTCATTCATGCTATTTATGTCCACTAGTGTGTCTATCTCTTCGTGCAAGCTATCCACATTAGAAGCCCATTAGCATATGCAATTACGATAGTTATCTCTTTAAGCTATTCACATCATCCCATACAGATTTAAGTTGTCTACATTAACGTGTCATACCATCTAATAACCATTTATTTATAATAATTTATCGCTTTACATAAATAAATAAGTATAAAACAGTCTAATTTTATTTTAAATCATTTGTGGTTCTCGTGGTAACGCGTTGACTATCGTTCTAGTTAATTAAAAAGAGAAGAAGACAACATCATATTTTTGTTCTCCTGCTGGAAAACCATATTGCCCGAGCTGGATATTCTACGAATTCAAAATACTCCTTATGATTTCCAAGTACAAGTTGTTTTGGAACTTCTATACATATTTACTATTTCCGTTCTTGCGTACTCCTTAATAATAACTGAAGGGCACAAAGGTCCATGGATCCACTAGTGCACATGTTTAATTTTGATGAAAAACATTGAGAACCGGGGGAACACCGCACGTGACAGTCTATTTGGAACGAGAAAAGAAAAAAAAAGGAAATAAGAGTAGTTCACCAAACATATGCATCAGCGAACAGAGAGAGAACAATGCGAGGTCAAAAAAATGAACTATTCAAATCTGTTTTGGAAAACAGGATTTTTAATTAATCATATAGAAGTTTCGCAGAAATCAAATTGATATCACATGAAAACACGGCAATCGGCACTACCAGCACCCGGACGTCGGAACGGACGGGTTGTTCGGACACCCTCGCGTGCAGTCCGCTTTCCACGCCATTTCACGCGCCCACACGGGGCCCGCGCCGAGGGAGGCACCCGTCCGAGAGCTGCCTCAAGCCACCGCTGACCATTGTTACAGGGTGTGGTCTGCCAGCCGCCACTAACTACCATGGAGTCGAGAAACACCGCCGAAATCTAATCCACACCGACCAGAAGGACATCCGCTGCACCCGCTCGATCTACTTTTAAAACATCCAGATACAACATTTGCAACATACAAAAAAAGACAGATGAAACACTTGAAACATGTTTCTAAAACACTTGGAAAAAACACCTAAAAACACTTAAAAACTATTGCAAACATACGCAACATCCAGATAAAACACTTGCAACATATGTATAAAACATATGCAACATTCAGATAAACACACTTTCAACATACAACAGAAAACACAGATGAAACATTGGTAACAGACCTTTGCAACATATGCAACATCCCTATCTACTTTTGCAACATCCATCTACTTTTGCAACATCCATTGCAACATACCTCTGAAATATCTAAAACACTTTAAAACATACGCTTACAACATGCGCTTTCAACAAAACTTGGCAGGCGGCCGGACGAAGCATTGCACAGCGGGATTCAGCTGTTCGGTCGCGGTGGAGAATGTGGATAGCAGCGGACAGCGATCGCTGCCCCGATGATAGAAGCGTCTGCTTTCCCCGATGATAGATAGGCGCGTCGACGGTGCCCCCGTGAGCGCTTCATGGTGGAGGCGACAGATGGCGATCGAGTGGGTGCGGCCTCCAGCAAGCGAGGCGGTAGCGGTGTCAGGCGATCATGGGGAGCACGCCACGGTGGTGCGGGCGCGGCGGTTGTGGAGAGGAAGGCATGCGGAGGAGCGGCGGAGAGCAGTCGCGGCTATACGTGAGTTTTTTTATAGACTACAATGACCAGAGCGGAGCGGATAGGAACAGATAGGATAGCCTTCTGGATGTCGGGGTCCACCAACAGACGACGTCTACTTCCCAACATTACCACCGTGAGAAAAATCTCTAAAAATATCTTCAATGATCGGATATAAGTTAGTACAGATGTCACATGAAAGAGATAGAAATCAAAACATCTGCGATATAACTCCTCTATCTATCATATATTCTTTTTGAGAATACCATACATGTGAGGCGTATCTATACCTAGTAATAAGACTGTCTCCAACAGCCGAAGCATCACGGCACCCAAACCTAAAATGCCTACTCCACGTCGCTTTATCGGAAAAAAACACGGTCCAACAGACAACGCAAACGATGGACCCATTTTGGGTGGGACGCAATGGAGAAAGCAAATCTGCATCGCGCCGCATGCTGCGTTTGGCTCTGGTCACGCCCCCCAAAATGCTGTTGCCGTGACTTTTGGGTTCACTGTTGGAAAATACAACATTTAGGTCCGTGACCCTTTTCCACAGCGTGACCCAAATCAGCAAATGTGTCTCCTATTTAGGTCCGTACTGTCGGAGATAGTCTCAAGAGAGAAAATTTCTGGCATAATTTTTTTCATCCAAGTCTGATCTCTATTCGCATTCTGTTTTTTCTTTTGTCGGTAATCATCTTCTCTTTTCAAAGTCCTGTTCACTACGGAAGCCAACTCTGATCTCTGTTCAGATTCTATTTTTTCTTTTGTCGGTAATTCTCTTTTCTTTTCAAAGTCCCGTTCAATACGGAAGAAGGACGAGGGATTGAGGAATTAGAAAGAAATAACAGGTTCTAGATGCAAAAAATACCATAAACAAAGAACTAGCGGAATGACTTAAACGGTTTTAGAAACTAATTTAGGGCTCCTAACACAAAACTTTCTTTTTTATTTTTAATTTTTTCACTTGGGCATGTTGTGGTGGGCCTCGGATTCGGCCACAGGCTGGGCTGAAACCTATGGCTCAGCCACACAGTAGCTCTTTTCCTTTCTTTTCTTTTAAACCAGTTGATAATTCTAAAAAACATAAAAAAAATCACAGAAAAATAAAAAAAAAACAGACCAGTTTGTTACACTCTCACACGTGACGAAAAAAAAAACGGAAAAAAGAAACAACTTGCTATTGAATGTGGAAAGTTAGTTAAAAAGAATTTTAGCAACTTTATATTTGTAACACGGTGAGTATGAAAACTGTCTCTGCTTATGGTAATAAATTGTTCTCCCGTTGCAAGGCATATGTTTGCTAGTTAGGATAAACTAAGAGTCGGTAACCCTAACACCGGTTGCAGGTATGCTTGCCGCCGAGCCGACTGGCGCATCATACATGTCTTCAGAGTTTCAGACGGAACAGGCGGCGCTGGAGTTCACGAGCGGGCGCGTGGATTGGGCGGTGGTTGGTGCGCGCGATGCACCCACCGGCCACCGTGCGCGAGTACGTCGCCGCCGGGAAATACTACAAAGCCAGGTAAACAACTCGCAGTCGCAGGTGCATCTTTGCATGGAACCGTGTGAAGCATGCGACCACGGTCAAGGTTCAGGGTCCCAGCAGGTCCATTCCCGGTAGCCAGAAGCCCAAAACATGCTACGGATTGTATTACATCCGCGTCCGTTTAGGTGTAGGCGTGTAGCCAACGACAACGAAGTTCTATCTCACGCGGTCAGAAAAAGCGGGGAGTCGTCTAGACCAAAGACGAAGAAGAAGTGTGCGGTCCAGCTTCTGGAATCAAGAAGTTGGGGCGCAATAAGAAGCACGAATCAGACACGGGGCATCTCTTCTAGACCATGCATGGTAACGAGAGCGACATGAGGCATCGCATCCTTCTAGATCATGGTAGTGACTAATGAGAGCGCCTAGTACTGTTACTGCCATCAGAATCACATCCAGCTATGCGTTCCCATCAGTACTAGTTTTTCAGGCACGCCCATACGCGCGGTCCACTGGCCACACATATTTTTTGGAGAAAAAAAAGATATAATCAAAGTTAGGCTTTACTTTGATTTGAGAAAAATCTGATGATGTTTTCGTAAAAAAAAGGTAAGAGTGTCTGGGGAGCACGAGTTGATTTTAGATAAAATGGAGGTCTTTTTTACAAACAAACCAGTGCCCATCCGGTCTGGACCGAGCGTTGATTTGGAAATAATACGAGGCGTTTTTTTGTAAAAAAATCTGAGAAGACGTCTGGAGCGCGGGTTGATTTCCAAAAACTTAAAGGGGTTTTTCGTAAAACGACCGCGGCTCGCCCGATCTGGGCCGTCCACGCGGCCGATCGAACGGCCGCAAAAAGCCGGCGACGTGGCCACCCTGAGACCGCGCCGTGGCCACACCAAATCATATCTTTAGATCGTCTCCCATAGATAACAAGCAGAGGCGGGTACACTGGTTTTGTGCCAAAAGGCAACACACATCTTCTTCAGGCGAGCCACAATCGTTGCCACTTGTTTTGCGTCGTAACCAGGTACTGCAACGACATGGGTTAACGCCTCGTTCGTTTAAACTTATGAGCCCGAATTATTAATCATAATATAATATTTTTCTCTCACAATAAAACAGTATCAATCGCAAAAATTATTAGCCGAACGGCCCGTAAAACTCAAGAGGGACCCCGGAGTCCTTTTCACGGCTGCTCATATGACGGGCAGCACAAGTGCACAACATCGTCATCATGTTCGTGGGAACAAGTCGGGGAATCATAGTAACGTTGTGGCCAATTTCCACCAGCCTTTTGCGTTTTTAAGCAATATAGTACTTTTGCCTGTTCCATATTCGAGGAATCAAACTGCTCCACCAAAAGGATTAAAGAACAACGGTCCTGGTTCTGATAAAAAACATTTTTTCAGTTACACAGCATATGTTCGGCGCGAGGATGTGTGTGGATCAAATGCAAAACCAGATCACATAGACAATTCTTCAGAACCTAATAATAACAGGATCAGAGGGTTAAGCGATGAAAGGCGACAAAAAGTAAACATTAGTTACTAGGTAAAGAAAAAGACGTAAAAACGATTTAAAAGTGTTAGGCTACGTGTATATATAATATTAATATATAATATATTAGTACTAGTGAGAAATCAACAGCGGCATGCCATTGAAACTTATAACAATTTCTTATATGCCATTGGAAATTAAGTCCCTTCATTGTAATTATTGAATTGTATTTTTGCTTCCCTTATATGTCATATAGACGCATGAAATCAATTATCGATGCATCAAATCAGTTAGATGAATGTTAGAGGATGGAGTAAATGATAATTATACCCTTGTCATAAGTTTTTTTTTTTTTGCTCGGGTACAACTTGGACGCACACAACTCACACACTCAACACTCACACCACACGCATGCGCGTCCGTACACATGCAAAGAAGAGTGGGTAGCGTCGCACCAGACAATCCTACCACCACTGGACCACGGGCCATTTGCTATAACCTTTCATAAGTGGAGACATAACGCAGAAAATATTGGCTTCTAGCCTGGCCCAAGTACCCTTCTCAATTTTGGACTGGGTGACAGCAGCCCAGTATATCTAGTGACATCACTACTTCCTTGAAAAATCAGCCCATATACAGGTCGTCGAAAGACACTTGTGGCCCAAAACTGAGTAGAGTTAAATGTTTTTTTTTCATTTCTAGATGTTTTATGCCACGTGTGCTTTTGCCTGAGCTCGACGCCTCTAAAGAGAGATGACTAATGAATAGGGTTTGTGTGAGCCGAAAGCCACAAGAAAATTGCTCATCCACGTCCATTTTTTTTGCCTACTATTCCACTTTTTTGTGAGTGGAACGTTTTTTTTTAATACGGCATATGCTTTAGTTGATGGCTCGATGCTCTTTTAGCGAAAAGGTTGCTTCGTTGGTAGCCATAACTATACATATACTTATATACTTTCTTTAACCACCCAAGAATCCCTGACCACTAAGCACCTCCGACTACTGTTTATTATTGTTCACCTTTTTTGTTTTTTTTCCTCCTCTGGGCTTCGACAGCTGTTTCATGTTGTTCAACTTTTTCTTTCCCCCACTACGCGCGTGCAGCGGAGCGCACGCCGTCTTCGGTCTGCCTAGTTTGCTTAAGGCGCCGTTTAGATTGCCAAAAATTTTGGTCCAGCCTAAAAATTTTTGAGTTTGGCCTTTTTGGAACTAAACGGCAGCCAAAAATTTTTGGATCTGTACTGGTCACGGGTGTTCGGCCTGGCACTGTTCGGATTGGGAGGCGTGAAGGCTGCCTGCTACCCCGCACCCACCCCGTTATCCATTCATCACGCTCGGCCGACACTGCCCCTCTATCCCTCGCTCTCATCCACTCTCGAACCCTAGCCCCCCGCCGCCGGTCACTCCCTCCCACCGCCGCTGATCTCCCGCCATCCGAACGCCGCCACAGCAGATCCATCGCTACACCTCTAGATCCACCCGTCGAGTCCGGATCGAGGACCACTTCGCTGTTCGGTGATGGAAGGACACGACGGCGACGACATCATCAATCTACAAGAGCTACAATGGCGACCACGGCATCGGCGGCGCCGCCAAAACAACAACAACGCGCACCAGGATTTCTTGGCGCCCGAAATCCTCGGGGCCATGCCGGCGATAGCCGCTTCTTCCCGACGCGCAAAACCATCTCAGGTTCTAGCAGATTCAACCATTCCCGGATGGGGTTGGAGTCGGCCGGATCTCAATGTTGGCGAGGATCGGCCGCAGATGAGCCCTCTGGCGGAGCTACATTCGGGGGGACAACGAGGTCCCCCCCATGGCTCCCACCCCCATCCGCGTGACTTCCCGCAACACTGCGCACAACGTCGGGTCCAACACTTGCATCGCCGGCGGAGGAACATCTGTTGCAGGCGGCATGGGTGCAACATCCGTTGGAGGAGGCTTCGTCCCTCCTCTGTCTCCTCCACGAGGAGGTGCTGGTGGCCGTCGCAGGGGCCGCAGTGCGCGTGTACGCGGGCCGGGGCCAGCCATGCTTGATGACAACTTCAATGACGACGACAACACTCACGGCCCACGAGGCTCGGTACAAATTCCACTCCCTTTCTCCTTGATCTTCTGTTTACTAGTAGATCTGGTTAGCTACATGCATGTGTCTAGGGTGCTATATGTATTATTTAGTTGATCTTGCAATGAGTTTTGTGTGATACAAATTTCAGCTAGTACAGTTGTAGATATTCATGAACCTAGCTTAAGTGTTTACCAAATGGTTTAATCTCTGTACATGTCGTGAACTGAAACAAGCATCGTTTAGGCTATGAAACACAAGGCCAACTGGACTGTACCGAACACTAAGAAGTTTTGTGACATATGGTGCCATTAAATTGCCATTGGCAATTGTACCAAGGGAGTCATGAGCAAGACTGGCTGGAGGGACCTCATAAGGAGGTACCAAGCAGCAACAGGTTTGGTCCATGACAAGGAGCAGATTGCTGGTAGGCTAAGGCAGCTGAAGGCCCAATGGGCATTCTGTAACAAGCTCCGCTACGCCTCTGGCTTAGGCCGTAGCGACGATGGAACTGTTGATGCCACTGATGCATGGTGGAAAGCAAATACCAACGTAAATGGTCTATCTATCTCTTCTAAGTTTCAGCACTAACTAAGTACAACACTGCATAATTATTGATTTCATATTTCAGGGGCAATCTGATTTGATGAAGTTCAAGAAAGGTTTGCCTGAGTACTTAGATCAAATGGACAAAATGTTTACTGGAAACACAGTAGATGGCTCCACATCTTTTGTTGCTGGTCAAAGTGGTACTATTAATTTGGATGGTGGAAGCTCCGATGAAGAGGCGGGAGATGAACAGGAAGACCAGCTGACCCCACTTAGCATTGGGAACAAGAGGGCCAGCAGCACGAGCACCACTGCATCCAGCCCACGCAAGAGGTCCAAGAGCCTAGCACTGAGGGCAATGGACAACAACATGAGGACACACAATGAAATTGCCCACCGTAGGCTCTTCCTGATGGAGAGCATGTTTGAGCACAGGAAGCAAGAGGACCAGAATTCACGGTCCGCCCTTAGCCAGAAGATAGACAGGGTCACCCAGATTGCAAAGGAGATGGGTATAAGTGCACAGACTCCAACTTTGTTCAGGGGCCTGTACAAGATAATCCACAATGAAAGTGATATGGACTTCTTCCTTGCCAACGGCCCTGAAGAAAGGATGATCATCATCGAGCAAGCTGCGCCAGTCGACCCATAGACCATCTTATCTTATTTCGTCTATGATTTGAAGTTCATGTCGTAATGGTGTCCTCAAACAATGTCGGCCATGTCCTATGTCATATGAACTAAGTCTGTACTGCATGAATGTGTGTTTCAACTATGTTTTTGATGTTTCTTATTTCCACAACTAAAATGTAGTAATGTTTGCTGAACTTCAAGTATGGTGACCATTTGAACTATGTGATGCATGGGTGAGAGTGAATGGCAAATGTCAGTGAACGTAGTCATGCATGACATGATTTGTAATGTGATTCATGACTGACTGTACTCTTTGTTTGTTTGGACAGGTTGATGTTGTACAAGCAGCAGCAACCCATTGTGTAGACCCTTGGGATGTTTTACAAGAGATGATGATGGCTGAGCTAGAGGATGCTGAAGATGATGATGCTTTTATCTATGGTATGTACCAGTATGCGCTGCACATTGACAAGCATTTGAATAGGGCTGAGTATAGGCAACCTGCCATGACTGGTTTGGAATGGGTACAGAGAAAACTTGGGGATAGCAAGGCCTGTTTTAGCATGTTTAGAATGAGTCCACCTATGTTCCATACACTGCATGATCTTTTAGTACAATCATATGGCCTAAAATCTAGTGCTAAGTCCACCTCGGTTGAGGCTCTAGGAATGTTTCTTTAGATGCTTGGGGCACCACAATCTTTTAGGCAAGCTGAGGACAGATTTGAGAGGTCACTGGAGACTGTCTCCAACATGTTAAACAAAGTTTTGAAGTGTATGGTCAAGCTTGCTGCTGACATTATTAAGCCTTTCGACCCACAATTTAGAACAATGCATCCTAGACTCAAAAACCCTAGGTTCTATCCCTACTTCAAGGATTACATAGGGGGTATAGATGGGACTCATGTACCTTGTGTGGTGCCCAATGATAAGTTTGTGCAGCACTTGTGCCGCAAGGGCATGACTACACAAAATGTCATGGCTGTCTGTGACTTTGACATGAGATTTACATTTGTTCTTGCTGGTTGGCCGGGGTCTGTACATGACATGAGAGTATTCAATGATGGAACAACAACATACATCCATGTCTTTCCACATCCACCTGCAGGTACACACCTATCTGATAGCACATTTGGGTCCTTGTTGTTGAACTACATGAATGTAATTTTTTTTGCTGATGTAGGGAAATATTACCTTGTGGACTCCGGGTACCCTAACCGGCTTGGTTACCTTGCCCCTTACAAGGGAACTAAGTACCATCTTCAGGAGTATTGAGATGCCTCAGAACCCCAAGGTAAAGAGGAGACCTTCAATTATGCACATTCATGTCTTCGGAATGTCATTGAAAGGTCATTTGGAGTTTTGAAAATAAGGTGGCGCATCTTGCATCAGATCCCTTCTTATGCACCTCATAAACAAAGCCAAATCATAGTTGCATGTTGTGCTCTACATAATTTCATTAGGATAAGTGGCATAGGGGATAGACACTTTACAAGGTGTAACCGTGATGATAACTATGTGCCGCGAGAAGCGTCTGAGAATCAGCCTGAACCCGAGGAAGTTGAGGATGAGTCTGATCTGATGAATGAATTTCGTGATTCGATTGCTTATGCTCTGCTAAACCGTTCGTGACAGTTTTGTGTGTTTGAGCTCATGTATGTGTATTGCATATGTACAGTTACGACAGTACAGTTTTGTGGATGAATCGTGCATGATTATTTGTTAATTACATATGTTGTGTCATTTTGACGAAACATGCATGCTGTTGCATGAGAGACAACAGCATGTATGCATTTGAAGCTTCAGAATGCATTGCCTGCATGCATGTGTTTGCATGTTGCATGGCATTAATGGTGCAGCTGCCAGGTTTTGGGAATGCCATCCAAAAATTTTTGGCAACTAAACACCAAACCTAAAAAAATTTGGATGTCAGTTTTTTGGCGCTGTCAGGTTTTTGGCTTAGGCCAAAAATTTTTGTGATGTAAACAGGGCCTAATTCTGGAAAATAAGGCTATTCATCGTTGCTTCGGTTTCTTTATTACTCCGTATTTTACACTACAGTCGGCGAGTTCCACGCTCGTCCCGCATGGTGGCTGGCAGGACACACGACTAGAGGAACACGTGGTTTCGTGTTTTATTTTATATATGTATGCATATAAATGAAATATATGAAAGTGCCATCCAATATAGCGTGCGTGAGTGCGTCCGCATTCTTGAAAACGCCATGTCAGTTCTCAAAGCACGCAATATCATGGGCCATCCATCAAACACTTCTACTACAACGCGGCGAAATGGCATTTTTTTTTCTTTCTTTTGCTTCTGGCTCAGCTATGTCTGTTTGCCTTCGGCATTTTCTGTACTGTAACTGCCACGAGCCGTGGCCACTCACTCCCCGTCTAAAGTGATACTTTATAACCACCAGAAATTAGATTCAAATTGTGAAATAACGTCCCTTTTGAAACTCCCCTTTAGGATCCCTGGCTTTTTTCAGGGTGAAAAATCCATGGAGAAATAATTTTAATAATTATTTAGTTTTTTATGGAGGGTTTTCCATCCCTATATGTAGCTCTTCCTTTGCTTCCAAATTAGCCTTGACAAGCAGGATAGAAGTATAGCTATATTCTGTTTTCAATTGCTGACATTTGATATGTCACTAAACTAGTTTTCCTCGTAGCTGCGCTACTATAGGTATGCTGACCATATATTGGTTCGCAAGCTCTATGCACCAAGCATCATATATGCCAATCCATTCTTAGACCTTGTTTGGCAGAACTTGCTCTCTGTTTATAGCATCGGAGGAGCCGACTGGAGCCATGCATAAGATGTGGTTCCTTTAAGGGTCATGTTTGGATGTACTAGCTAAATTTTAGCTGTGGTGCATCTAAACCGTCTACAGCTAAACCTAGCTAAATTTTAGCTGGAGGCTAAAACGTACATAATCCCATTAGTTATTTCAACCTAGCTAAAATCAGCTAAAAGACCTTAATGACCGAACTACCCAGCTAAAGTTTAGCTAGCTAACTAATGAAATTAACGAGGGATAACATGATCAAGGTTTTCAATTAGCTAGAGAATCTAAACATCCTTAGCTAAAGTTTAGCCAGCTAATCTTTAGCTAGCTAAATTTTAGCTCTAGCAATTAGCTAGCTAAAATTTAGTTGAGGTGCACTCAAACATGTCATAGATTCGCACTTCATTTCGTGAGAGAAGAAAAAGATACTCGTATATAGGCAAGCAAGACCTCACTAATCAGTTAAGAAAAATCATACGGACCTGAAATCGTCACGTGTGACGCTGGCGATGCAGTGAGCGTGACGCGCGAAGGCGATGCATCATCTGCTTCTCACTCCAACGTCCACTCCGCTCTCAGCGAGGAAAAAGATCGCGGGGCATCATATGTGGCGAATCTGATCAGAGGTGGGCGTTCACACGGATAACTTTGGGTCTGTTCGGCTGACAGGAAAAACGACAGGTGCTAATGTTGATGTTGATTTATTATGGGAAAAAATAATATTATTTTGTTAAAACGATACGGCTGCGACAGGTGTTAATGCTAATGTTGATTTATTATGAAAAAAATAATATTATTTTGTTAAAATGATACGGCTGATAAGTTCAAACGAACGGAACCGGTTCCATTCCAAAACAGCGATCACGCCACGTACGCCCGCTGGAGATGCCCCCGTGCAGAATAAACCAAGCACCAGCCAATGGCGTCTACAGAATATTTCGGTGAACAGACTACTCTAATCATCTGAGTACCTGTGTAACAGTGTAACCACTGCTCTAATTATAGTCTAATCATCTGAGTGCCGCATTAGATTCATGCATATCCAAAAACGTGTACAGTACATGGCGTCATCTGACGCACCCAGACCCAGACACTGCACGCTCTGTTTTTCTCTACGTGCGTGTTTAGTTTCTAAAATTTTACAAAATTTTTCAAGATTTTTTGTCACATCGAATCTTTGACGTATGCATGAATCATTAAATATAAATAAAAAATAAAACTAATTACACAGTTTAAACGAAATTTATGAGACAAATCTTTTAAGCCTAATTAGATTATAATTGACACTGGATACCAATTGTCAAATAACAATAAAAATACTACGGTATCATTTTTCAAAAAATTTCGTCAACTAAAAAAGACCTAGACTCCCTTCCTTTCCAGACTACAACAAAAGTTACTATCTGCTTTTTTACGTGGATTTTATCTGTTTTTTCAGTAAACTCGCGCACTGCCGTCACTCCCAGACTCCGAGCAGCGAGCACCAGTGGCGGCACCCGAGTCAAAAACCGTGCGCAAGCTCACTCCACTTCTCGGCAGGCCCACCAAACCATTATCACTCCCGAGGCTCTCAGCCGCGGTGGGCTCAGCCCACTGTTCCACTCCTATCCACCAACGGGATGCGTCCAACCGACACCGCCCATCGGGGCCCGCCGGGAGCATTGCCCTGCTTCGCCAGGAATGGGTGGTGGTTCCACGTGGGGCAGCAGGCAGGTCGTGCGCGTACATCCCGCGTGACGCCGCTCGGCCGCTGGGCGCCGCAGTCCAATCACGCGCGCAGCCGGGGGCTCGGGCTCGAACTCGAATCCGCGGCGCGGGCTTGCCCCCACTGTTCGCTAATCTGTTGCGTAGAAAAATACTCCGATAAGAGAAACGAACAGACGTCAGAGCGATGGGGCGTGGGCATGCCATTTGGCGCCGTCGGATCCACCGATCCAGATTCGACGGCGCTGGTCTGTCCTGGGGTCGGTCCGGGAGGCCGGCTCATTGGATGCTGAATATACGGCACTGATTGGACCGGAGTGACTTGAGGTCTGAGGGCGCGATGGATATCCGATCCGAAGTGTTTGGTTTGGCAATAAACGGGAGGTTTCACAATTATGCCCTCGGAAAGTGATTGACGCGTGCGATTGTTAATTAGGCACTTTTCTGCCCATAACCCCCATATAGTCCAAAATTGTGTTTTGAGCGCTTCTAAGTGATGCTTCTGGGCTGTGTTACCGAAGGCCGCGCGTTCTATGACTAGGTGTAGCCTGCGTGTTTCCTTTATTATCTAGCCAGCTACAACTGTTTCTGCTGCGGCTACAGTACTCTGTTGGGACGGAAGTGTAGCCACCGCCACAACAATAAAACAACAATGGCTATCGAACAAGCCCTTAGCTACTGCCTTCTTGTAACACACATCTTTGTAAATTGAGACCTTACAAAGGCATCGGCGCTGGACCATGAAAGAAACATTAGGAAATTGTTGTTGCACCTACCCCACCCGACAAGAAAAGGGGAGCGGTTATGCAAAACTGCAAATGCCCGGGTACCTGAGAAGGAAACGCACCCACGTTTCCGCCACCAATAACTCCACCAACAAAAACCAGCGAGAGCCAGCTCTGCTTCCTTCCGATTCAGCACTCCGTGCCACCTGTTTCCGCATTCTGCTGCTGTGGGGTTTTAGACAAAAATCAGTCGTCCCATTTCTCGCGTCCCCAGGCCACGGTCGCGAGCAAGGATAGGCTACCACCCACCGTCTCGATCCACCGATTCCCCTCCTCTTCCGTTCCTCCACGGATCTGCTCGCTGCGGAAGCGGAGGAGGAGGACGCTGGAGGCGTCTCGGCAGCGCGAGGACTCGCGAGCTGTTGTGGTGGTGGGAAATGAGGATCTGCGAGTTGGGAGACGGTGACGCGGGCCTGGCGTGGCAGCAGGAGCAGCAGCAGGAGGAGGTTCAGGCGAGCGGTGGCGGCGAGCTCGTACGGCTTAAGGCGAAGCGTGCGCTCGTCGGCGCCGGCGCGAGGGTGCTGTTCTACCCGACGCTGCTCTACAACGTCCTGCGCAACCGGTTCGAGGCGGACTTCCGGTGGTGGGATCGCGTCGACCAGGTACTGGCCCTTCCTTGCTTTGTTCTGCGTGGATTGTGTGGTTAGTAGTTTTCTGGATGGTATATATTATACGTTTTGATTTAATTTGCTCGCAAGTGGTTGTGATGTGGTTATTTATTGACTTATTCCTGTGGCTGAGATCAGTACTGTTAATGTTGGATTTGTGATGCTCGGATAGTTGGGTGTTTTATCAGTTTTTTTTCCTCTGAAGTTATGCACCTGCTAGTGGCCCTAAATTTGAGTTCTACGCAGGGATTGACTTTGCTTTGTTAACCTCGTTTGTGCTTAAGAGTGACTTTTACTCAGCAGCAGGGAAATATATCGCCCGACAAAGCTCGTTTGTGCTTAAGAGTGACTTCTACTCAGCAGTGAGGAAATATATCACCTCATTGCTCCCTTGTGAGCAGTGATTGTTCTCGTGCTTGCTTTTGTCACACGTTCCAATTTTAACCCAGTTGTGAAAAGATTGTGGGTTCTTACCAGTCAACGTGCCCATGTTTGCGGCAGCTCGTCCTTTAGTATTTTTGGTATATCATTTGGCATCGAGGATGAATATTCACATGCCCAGGGGCTAGGGCCCCAGAGCCCTGCCTTCACAGGAGTAGCAAACCTTGAGTCCTTCACTGGTGTTATTAATTGTTTCATCTTTCTTCGGTCTTCACAGAACCTAGTATTCTAAATTTCTAATTATGTATCAGAAGAATGTGCACTCTGAAATGCCTCTGCCTAATCTTTTTTCCGATCTCCATCCAGTTTATTTTGCTTGGCGCTGTTCCTTTTCCAAGTGATGTTCCACGGTTGAAGCAGCTTGGAGTTCAAGGGGTTGTAACGTTGAATGAACCTTATGAAACTCTTGTCCCAACATCTTTATACCAGGTAACTGTTCCATCTTATGCTAGTTATGTGACTCCATTTGTGTTTATAAAATTTGATAGAGTTGCCATCTTCAGCACTGGCCAAGTCTATCCTTTTGCATGTATGTTAGTTCAGAGTTCAGGGGACTCAATTGAACTGTTGTGCATATGCAATGTGAAAACATATACAAATAACAACACATGCTTTCTTTTTCTAGGCTAATGAGATTGAGCACCTGGTAATTCCAACAAGAGATTACCTCTTTGCACCTTCACTCGAGGATATTTCTCAAGCCATAGATTTCATCCACCGTAAGTTCTTGCCCTTCCTTGCTTATTTTTATGGACAAAAAAAATACACGATAGCAAATTCATACTTTTTTTTTCTGAAACATAACCCCAGCTCTGATCAGTTTCTATTATTTTATTTTCCTTGCATCCGTGGTACCTTTTTGTTATGGATTTTTTTTTTTCTTCCAAAGAGTAACCGTCGAATCATAGGTAGGAGAGTTAGTGGTGGTTGGCTCAAACTTAGGGAAGCAAAGCAGTAGCAGTTAGCTCAGAAAAGGAAAGCGGGTTATTATTCTGATCACTGGTCAACTATTGTTTATATCGTTAGGTATGTATTGCCAATTAGATTCTGCAGTGGTAGGTATGGTTACAAAGAAGCTGCAGCACTATCTTTTATTGCACAGTCCATCCCCAACCTCCGGATTAAGGTTCTGTTAGATGTCATTGTATGTCACGTCCAATTATGTGAAATTATTGTAGATTTGCTATCGAAAAACATTGAAATGAGCCTAGCCGTTACACAATGTCTGTCAGTCATTCAAACAAACAAACTAGAATCATAGCCCATCAAAGCATGTCTATAATCTAAATTCTTGATTTGTGTCAAACAGCAATCTATGACAGGGCATGCCCAGCCAAATTCATAGGTATTTTTGCCAAAAGGTTATGCATATGTAGTATATACTATGTACATGTATTAGAAAAATGAAAATGACACAAAATGATAGGCTATTCAAGCATTCAACCCAAAATCAATTATACAATTAGTGCTATGTGATTTTTTAATCAGTTATACATTGCCAGAAACTAGGATTTATGCAATCGGCAAATAAAACTTTTTGTTACTCTTTGAAATTTTGAATACACACTCTCAAATTGGTAGATTCAATATATAGCTGCCTTCTTTTCAGGGAATGCATTACAAGGCGGTACTACGTATGTTCATTGTAAAGCTGGAAGAGGACGAAGCACCACTATTGTATTGTGCTACTTGGTAGGATGAACTACATTTGTATTTTGACTCAGTATGCATGCTCCTGTTTAATTTCCTGATAATCCTTGTGTTGCAGATTAAATACAGGAACATGACCCCTGAAGCAGCTTTGGATCATGTCCGATCCATTAGGCCTAGAGTGCTTTTGGCACCATCGCAGTGGCATGTATGGAGTCTTTTGTGATTGCATTCTAAGTTATTAGTACAATACTACTGGTGTTAAGACACTTTATGACAATTCACACAATTTTGCAGGCTGTTAGCTCATTTGGAACTCTCACCACTGGACAACTTCCGGTACGGAGTACAAACCTGGGCTATTTCCTAGAAGCCATTGAAGCTCGCCGTACGAACACAGAAAATGATGATTACCACGTGATGGAGTTTGACTGCGAAGATAGTGGCTTACCACTATCTCAAATTATGCTGTCTAAGCCAGCCAGCCCCACTGGGTGCACCGATGCAGTCCTCATAACAGAAGCAGATCTTGAGGGCTATGATACTTATATTGGTACTAGGAAAGATGCCGTGTCGTTGGTAGTAGCCACTCGCAGGCCCATCATGAGGAGATTGTCCTGCCTCTTTGGCTCCCTGAAACTTAACAACAGCAATTGTGAACCAGCTTCAAGCCGGTTCACTGAGGTTCGCGCTTGCTAGTGCGGTAGTGTCTTTCTCCAGTTTTCCATGTTGAATCAAGAGTGTATCTCTAGATAGGCAATCATTCAAATAGGATTTCTAGAAGCCTGAGTTTTATAGCCATGGCAGTGCCATCGGGAAGAAGTTGTGTGCATAGCCAGAGGGGTTGTTTACCTGTTTAGTTTTTAGATTAGAGTGTAGAGCTGTGAACGCGTCAAATATCCTTGTTTTTTCTCAAAAGCATGTGATTCATTGCAATTTGCATCATTGTTTACTTGGAATAAAAACAGGTCTTTTCAGCCAACGGGGCGGCATTGACCTCAATTTGATTGATTATTGACCTAAGGCCTCGTTCGGTTTGCTGAATTTTGAACTAACTGAAAAACACTGTTCTGACTGAATTGTTGTGAGAGAAAAATACTGTTTTAATTGAAAAAAGAATTCGAACAAGCCGGCTTGTGTGTATTCCATATGTCTGTACATGAACTTGTCGTGAATTTGCATTCGGACTTTGCTGACGTTATTCTCGTACTGGATGTGCGTGGTGGTGTACTGTGAATCTGTCATCCTCGTTTCGTGGCTGATTTCCCATTTGTTCACTTTCTGGGGACATATTCCATGGAATATCCAGACGACGAAGCGAGCACGCGAGCAGAACAAAGACGCAATCTCCAACTGAAACTGGAATACATGTACTCCAAACGCCCAAGCTAGTGAACTGAAGATCCCATTTCATAGAGGTGAAGGTGTGCGAGCAAAACCCTGGTCCGAGGAAACATGTCCCGTACGAATCAAAATCGGACGAGCCAAACAAACCAGCCAAAACCCTCTTCCAACCTCCTCCCTCTCTCCCGCCGCCACACGACTGGGGGCGACGGCCATGGCGCGGATCGTGTCACGCGCGCTCCCGTTCGCGTCGCGCTCGTCCCTCCACCTCCCGCTACCGCCGCCCTTCCCCGGCGCGGCGCTGCTCCGTTCCGCCGCCGCGGCGCCGCCCCTGCCCCCCGCTGCCGGGGCTGCACTCGCGGCCTCGCTGCTCTCCTGGCGCGGGCACACGGGCACCCCTGAGCCCTCGATAGCGGCGCCGCCGCCGTTCGCAGGGTTCCTCGCTGGAATCCGCGGGTTCCGCAAGGGACGGCGCGGACAGGCGTCGGCGAAGCGGTCGCAGCCTCAGGTCGCACCGCCGCCCCCGCCCCCACCCCGCCGAAGGAGAGCGAGATCGAGCTCATCGCTCGCATCGGCGTCGAGGAGGACATGCCCGACGACCCAGAAGTGCTGGTACACATCACCCTTTATGGAATTTCTCTGTATTCTTATTATCCCTGCTGCTTTAGAAGTGTTAATTGGAAATGCCGATGAGAATCCTGCAACTGTTTATATTTGGTGCACCATTATGTCGCACCATGTTTTGTCCTGATATTGCAGAACAATTTAGACTTGTCTTTTGTTTTGATCAATGCAGCTGTTCATTTATGTAGTAACTGGCTGATTAGAGACCATGTTTTGCCATTTTGAACTGGTTATGTCTCGATGTACTCAATATGAATGATTGGAGTGGCACATCCCGAGAAGTACCTAATCAGTAAGGACGTACATGTTTCAGGTCTCTCAGCACATGTTTTAGTAGAGATCTCTTTCACCAGTAATATGTTGTCTAGGACAATGTAGGTTCTTTCTAAGGAAAAAAAAAAGAACTGTATTTGGCTTGTAATAATGGCTCAGATTTGTGTAGTTGATGCATTCTGGTTACTCAAGCTATTTGACCTATTTATGTTTAGGTATTGTGGACTTCCGGTATTATCTGGCTTTTGAGCTGATTGTTTCCTCATGGTGAATGGCAATTGATTGTTAGATATGTTTGTATGTTTGTTGCAGTTTTTGTTAAGTTTTAACATGGGTTTCTGGTAATGCACATCCCAAAAAGATACCTTTACATTAAATGGAAGAATGTGCTTCTAATAGCAGTCTTGGTAGAATTTTCTTTGACCAAGGCACGAGTAGCCTGGGAAAATGTAGGTCATACCTAAGTATACCTGTAACTGATGTGTGATTCTGGCTTTTGTTTGGGTAGTGGGTAGTTGGGTGCCTATTGGTTACCTAAATTTAGCTATTTATGTGTGTACATATTGTTTTTGTGTTCTGTTGTGATTAGGCTTTAGCCTATTTCTCTCAGACTGATGAGTTGTTCATATATGTTTGTAAATTTTCTGTCATATGCACGTGCAGAACATTGTAGAAATCCTAAAGTTAAATGTCCCAATGGCAATGAAGATAGCACTTGATGGACTTCTGGATTCCAGCTACAGCACCCGAGATACATCGATAAGTGATGTTGGGAAGTATGATAAGGTTGAGGTTTCTGTATTGCTATGCAATGGTAACTTCATCCAAGATCTTAACAAAGAATGGAGAGGCGAGGACTGCACTACTGATATGCTCTCGATGTCCCAGTACATTCCAGATCTTGATGTTCCCATTGTAAGTAGGAATACTTTTTTGAATGTTGTTATGCTCTTAGCTTTACCCATGCATCTTATTTTCTTCTCCTTCTCTGAATATCTTTTTAATGCAGCTAATGTTAGGTGATATAGTAATATCTGTTGAGGCAACTGCAAGGCAAGCTGAGGAGAAAGGTGTTACACTTCTTGATGAAGTGCGGGTTCTAGTGGTATGGTTCTTTTACTTTTCTTCCCTGAATTCCTCACAGTTCCTTTGAAATTGATTATAGTTTGTGTATTCATTATGGACATCCCAAGCCCTTCAACTCACAGATCGTTCCCTTCGATTCCAAAATAAGTCCATCTAGGCACCTTTTCATTTCACATTTCCTGTTTTACCTCTACTTAAATGCACCATAATCAATCTAGTAAGGTATTGCAAGCATACCATCTACCTCAATTTGTGTGCACAATTCCAAACTGCATAATTGCACTGACTCTTACAACAACCGCTTCAGATATTATTCTACACATTACTTGTTTACTCTATTAGGTTCGTGGCATATTGCATCTTCTTGGTTTTCATCACGAGTCGAGCAATGAGGCTGCAGCAGAATTGGAGAAGGAGGAGCAGCTCATTTTAAAAAGTCTAAGGTGGAAAGGAAAAGGTCTAGCTAAGAGTGCTCTGGATTCAAGCAAGCCTCAAACAGATTCATTGGATGGTATATTCTTAATGAAATTTATAAGTTAATATGTTATAGAAATGCCCACCACACTCATGATCTAATCGAGCTCTTGGTGTCTAAGAATGTTTACAGGGCAAGTGACAAATGGTCTGAAGAAAGCTGGCAGCCTAAGATTTTACAAACCAAAATTCAAATATATTTTTTGTGATATGGATGGTATATCCTTTGCTCTTTGCACGTCTTTACAGTCTAGATGTGCTATAGTTTTCACTATTATTGTTTTTTCCTTTGAACAAGGCACGCTGCTCAACAGTAAAAGTCAAGTTACAGCAAGGAATGCAGAAGCTCTAAGAGAAGCCAGGTCAAGAGGAGTAAACATAGTTATTGCCACTGGAAAGGTATTATACATTCTTTGCTCTTGTTCAACTAATCTATTCGAAGAGCAGAGGTCCTATATGATTTTTTAATTATTTTAATTGAAACCTTTGGATGACCTTGATGTAGCCTACTAAGCCTAGTGTATCAAGATGCCAAAGGTGGTCATCGTAACTCTTGAGGAGCACTGTAGCGGGCACTGTACCCTACTAAGCCTAGTGTATCAAGAGTCATCGTAGCAGGCACTGCAGCACTGTCGCGCTACTGTGGTGGAGCCGCCAGAGCCCCCCAACACTGGCTCCTCCGTCTCCTCCCTGTCCCAGTTCTATTTTGCCGGAGACGGAGATGCTACACTGCCCGCTACAATGTTCCACAGGAACGCCCAGTGCAGCACAGTATGCGTGCATGCGGAGCCGGAGCCGTCCAAAGCGGAACCAAACGAGGCTTAAGTTTGATTAGGTGTGTCACTTTTTTTTTTGAACAGGCAGGAGAGTTGCATATCTTTATATACTATAGAGAGAGGAAAAAACGGTCCTGTACAAGGCTACCCCCTTACCTACCTAGGAGGTAAGAGGAGATTGCAAAAAACATCTTAAGCGATAATCACCTAAAACCAAAGGAATGATCTGACCTGGGACCACTCACACTAGGGCATCAGGCATCACCCGTGGGTGGAGGCAGCTTGGTTTTTTGGTATTCTGAGGAATACCCAACTTCTTTTTGCAAAAGATCATCTGTGTACCAAAATGATTCTTGAGTTTTTTAGCAGCTCATCAAGCTCCAGATATTCTTTACTAGTCCCGCTCTCCTGCATTAGTATGTTGGCCATCCTCTAGAGTATGAGGTAGCCTATGTCATTAGCCTTGTCATAAACTCATAATATGATACAGGATTCTAGGCGTGTTTGGAAGCTATCATGCACTTATCCGGCCAATGTGTTGGGCCAAGCATTGGCGGAGGATTTGGTCGTCTAAGTTTAGCCGTGTGCCGATTTTTTTTTTTCGTCTTGTGTGGGTGCACCAATATTTTGCGCCGATCCAGGTGACCACAGTGCCATCAGTCAACAGTAGCAAATTGGTTGGACGAGCTGGAGGCAACATTCAAACCTCAATCTCTCTCTGCCTCTCTAGTCTTACGACCAAACACCTAATTTGTTAAGCTTTTTTTCCTTGAACATAATTTGTATGAAGTTTGAATGGAAATTATTTGCCTTGGTTGTCTTTTTTTTTTTTTTGGAGAATTAGATCTTTTCAGTACCGCTGATGATTATTTTGCTTCCATGCTCATTCTGAAATCAGGCACGTCCTGCTGTAATTGATGCTCTTAGTATGGTGGACTTATCTGGAAGAACTGGCATTGTTTCAGAATCATCACCTGGTGTATTCCTTCAGGTTGTTATGAAGTACATTTATTGGAAAATGCAGTCATTTTAGTCATTAGTTGTCTTGAGTAATGAAAGTGCTGCACCTCTAAACATCCTGATCATTATCAATACATTCAGTTTACTGAAAACCTTGTATTACCTACAACATGTCCTTATTAGGACCCTAACTACATCTGGGGTGATAAACCCAATAGGACAGATTGTCGTGTTTGTTTTTGTACTCTATGCATTTTCTGTGTACTTGCAGAATTCACCAGAATTGGGAAAAATTTTAGGGGAAAGAAAAGGTTGAGAGACCTTTCTAACTAAAATAGTCATGGTCACCCTCAATCATAGGTGAAGGTTTCTATTGTCTATCTATAATCTATATACTTAAAACTTCCAGTTTGGGACTAATTCATCTCCACACGACTCCACACAGTCCACTTGGGTCCCTATTAGCTGTCTGAGATGATACACGGATGGCATTGGACACACAAAACTTATGTTTGTAATTCCATGGTGCTTAGTGCTTCTACTCTTCATCCAGTGTCCTGCTATATTTGATAGTTGATGTCCCCCCAATTATGTATGTCAATGTAGTTTATTGTTCTATATTTCTATTATTATTAATTATTTTGAAGAATATTGTATTCTTATTGCATCACATAAATTACGCATCATTGACTTTCCTTGTGATCATTATCCCCACTCTCATCGAGTGCATACTTCCACTTGTAGGGTCTGCTGGTTTATGGTTTGGAAGGAAGACAGCTTTATAAAAGAAATTTGGACCAAGAAGTATGTAGAGAGGTAAGCAACTGTTTTTGTTTGAGAAAAAAATGTGGACATAAGTCGCAGTATAGATAGAAGGGCCCTGCTCTGTTCAAAATCTTGTGGCTTTTGAAATGCACTTATTTTCTCTATATTTAGTTGTGGTCTTGTGGATATCTTCTTTGGATCCATATCAACAGTCATACTATAATTAACAAATATGTCTGCAAATAAACAGTTTGCATTCATGCATCACAGCAACCATAATTGATGGTACATAATTTTCATGTTTTTCCTTGCACACTGGTATAATGTCTTATATGCTACCCCCGCCCCTCTGTTCCATTTTTTTCTCGAACATGTAGGAGAGCCGCGTATCATTATTAAGAAGAAAAGGGGAACAGCCCTTACAACCACTCCACTCACACCAAGAACTAAAAATAATATGCACCTTTTCTAGAACAAAACACGACCTCGACCCCCAAAAAAAACTAGACCAACCTGGGAGGAACTAGGTGGTATTTCGTTAAGAAAATAGGCACCCAAATTCGCCTCGATGTGGACTTGAACCTGAGTGGTCTGGGTATGCATCCACACCCTTGGCCAACTGAGCTTCCTCTCTGTTCCAAATTATCGATCATTTGGTTTTGTTCTAAGTCAAACTTCTTTAACTTTGACCAAGTTTATAAAAAAATGCACCACCATCTGCAATGTCAAATTTGTTTCATTAAATTTGACATGAAATATATTTTCAAAAGTCCATTTATTTGAACTTGGTCAGAGTTAGAGAATTTTGACTTAGGACAAGGCCAAAGCAGACTATAATTTAGAATGGAGGACTGTAGCTAACTTATAGCTGAATAACAACACTCTTATGTCTGAGATAATACCTGAATGCTCAAGAGAAAGAACTTGCAGAATTTTTTATCCGAATAAACTAATCACTCTTCATTGTCTACGCTGCTTGCTAGGTGCTCCTGTATCTATCTAGAAACTTGTGTTACTCCTTACTGATTAGTGACATATTACCACTGTTTTCTTTAGTGTGTTAGGCAACATATAACTATTCTTATATGAATATGATATCATTGGCATTCATGCAGGCACTCTTATATTCTTTGGAGAACAAGATACCATTAGTAGCATTTAGTCAGGATCATTGTTATTCTATGTTTGACCACCCTTTGGTCAATTCTCTCCATTACATATACCATGAACCAAAGGTATGATGTGGGTTGGCAGTTTGTTCTTAATCACTCTTTGGGTATCGTATTCCTGTCCATTCTGAATGTAGTTGGAATTTCTTTTGCAGGCTAAAATAGTGTCGTCTATTGATGAGCTTTTAGAAACAGCTGAGATACAGGTAAGCATGTTTATTATTTAAGTATCAAATGAACTTTCTGAATAGTTTATTCAGCAAATGCACGAATAATTTTAGTGTTCCCTCCCTTGAAAACTATATTAGCATCAGAACATCTGTCTGTAGGTATTTTGTTACTTGAAAATCCATGCTCAAGTAGCAAGTTTCTAAGGTTATTTATTTAGTTGATATAAACATAAACAAGGTTTCTTACAGATGCATGGAGGAGGTGTAGGGTTACCTTCACAACAAAGACCAATTTCTGTTATAAAAATAAAATAAAAAATGCCGATTTTGATTGAATTTTCGATTTTGTATACAAGATAGGTACAATTTTATGGAACATCATTGGATCAATTGCACTTTCTTATGCTAAGACAAGTTGCAGCTTAACATTCCCATATTTTTCATATTCAGAAAGTATTGTTCCTTGAAACTCCTGAGGGAATTTCATCTGCATTGAGACCGTACTGGACAAAGGCGATAGAGGGAAGGGCCCATGTTGTTCAGGCACAACCTGATATGCTTGAACTTGTACCACCTGCAACTTCGAAAGGCAATGGTGTGAAGATTCTGTTGAACCACCTTTCCATTAGTCCAGATGAGGTACAACCAATCTAGTCCCCAGCTAATATATTTGCATTGTACCAATCAAAACTTGCTAGCCTTAGCTGTGGTAGAACGTTGAAGTAGCTGCAGAAAAATTCAGTAAAAATAAGATACTAAAAACATTATTCCAGATCAACGAGATCAGTGTTAGCTCTAAACCGCTGTGACAACTGATTGCAGGACAAGAATTATGGTGGTACCTGATTTCTGCAATCCACATTATTTACCTTCCATTCCAACATTTCTGACCATGGAGTTTTGCATTCGACTCCTGGTCATTCAAGTGTTTGTTCATGAATCATGATAAATGTTTAGATACCAGTGAAGCAGCTGTGATAATGCTTCTGATGTTAATAGTGTGTTATGCTAATTGATCTTGAGGAGTTGTGTGTGTTTGGTTTGAGGAATGGGAAGATAAATGGATCTTTCTAATCCATAGCTCTGAACCTAGTCTACATGTTTGGTCTGAGGATGCAGTTGGTCCTGGTCCCATCACTAACTCATTTGTCATAAGCACATGTTACTAAAAAAAGGAATTGTGTTATCCTACCAAAACCACAGCATGGATTCATGATGGATCGAAATATTTTGAGCTTAGGATGAGGTACTTACTCAAACGGAACACAAGACTAATCACTGCAGTTGTTCTCAAGACCATTTCTTTGGGTACTTATCATTGTGTATAGTTTTTTTTTTTGATAAATATCATAAAAACAGAAGAGGTATCATTGTGTATAGTTTGTGAAACCTCTTCTGTTTTTATGACTTCAATAGTTTTACAGTACAAAACATAACATAATAAAACAAAATCTGGCATGGATAGCAGCCCCTTGAGCAAGCACTAGTACTATTTCAACCTATTTGACTCAGATCAGCTGCAATGTAATTGCCATTATGTGTTAACTAATAAGTTGCAAAGTTCTAAAATCAATTTCTGTTGTGCAAGGTAATGGCAATTGGTGATGGAGAAAATGACATTGAAATGCTTCAACTAGCTTCGTTTGGTGTTGCTCTTGCAAATGGATCTGATAAGACTAAAGCAGTGGCAAATGTAATTGGCGCCACTAATGATGAAGATGGAGTTGCACAGGCTATTTATGAATATGCCTTCTAACAGCACTGAATCATTTTGGATTGGATTCATATCTGCTCTTTTGATTCCCCATTTTTCCCTGTATTCAACACAGAAGTCAAGTGGTTCCAAGTACACCGTTCGAAGAATTACAGAGGAGTGCGACCTCACTCTAGGGTTAGAATTTTTGAATTGTTAGCCTGTAAGATTTTTTTTGTTGTTGGCTGGCACTGAAATCCAGCTCTACATGCTCTTATAATTGGGATATGTAATCGAATTATTATTTCTCTCAAATTTGTATGTAGGTGTTCCTTTTTGACCCAATCTGTCTCTTCTTACTCCGATCACAAAATAGCCAAGCTACGATCTTGTGATGTGGCTACAGTGTCACTGTTATTTACACGAATCAATGTCTCATGATCAGGGTAGGAGATACTCTATTGAGAGCAGAGAAGGAAACCTAGAACATCTGAGACAGGCCAATACGCCTGTCAACAAAATCCCTCTAAAATGAAAGGAAAAAAAAAGGAACAGAGGTTGAAACCCTGGATAGAAACACAGTCATGTCCTAGAGCCTACTGATGGTATCCACTTTTGTTTACAGGGATTGTGGGAGGTCTGTAGAGCATGTTTTTGCTGTTCTTCCGAGCCACCAGGTTTGCGCAAGAACTTCCGGGTGCCCTGCTGTTAGGACCCGGCATATGACAGTCCTGCTCTTCGTCTAACGCTACATAACTCCTGGATGGCTTCATCTTCTTGTAGGGTGTCTCTTTCTTGCGCAGATCTTCCAGGCACCTCACTTCAGACATACACGCGAACGATTGAGACTTGCCGTCATAGTATTTCGATAGCCCTTTCCTGCAGAGGACAACACGAGTTGAGAATTTTTCCCTTGAATGATGCTTGCAGATTTATTTGATTATATACATGTTAAAACAAAAAAAAGTTGGATGACTTACTTGGCAGGGAGTTGTGCCATCATAGACGACAGATCATAGAGGCTGTCAGAATTCAATCTCCGCACCGGCTGCTGCGTGAACTGGTGCTCCAGAGCTCCGACGCCCTCTTCTCCTTCTGAGAACTGGTCCTCGTCGTCGGAGTCGCTGGAGATGGAAGACGATGTCTCGAACAGCTCCTCATCATCTTCTTCGCGGTACACCGCGAGACCTGTAGCGCCGCTGAACCCGCCCATGCTCGCAGCTCCGAGGAGATTTCTGGAGAACAAGGTATGTGTGTGGGGTGTGTGGATGATGGGTATATTCTTCCTCGGCTCCTCTTGCTTTCCTTTCTTTCACGACCTTTGCCAGGGCCGGGGCGAGGGAAGGGGGTATATATACACACAGACACAGCTCTAGTTGGAATGGGATAATGCTAGGAGCTTGCCTTCTCCCAAAAAATTCAAACACGGCGTGGTGCGCTCTGACTAGTATAATGCGCGCAACTTGCTGCATCGGTGACATCACCATCTTGCATTGCTGTGTGCGCCTAATTGGTAGGTTTTTCTAGGACACTGACATGGAACCCATCGTCATGGTCTGTGCATCTATCCCGTTTCAACCGTGTTTATGTGAGAAAGAATAAGCCAAAATAAATATAAACTAGCTGAAAAGTAGATGAGCAGAACACGGTGAATATATACATATAAAAGAGTGTGAAAGTGTCTGTTGGCCACTCGCACATGCCTTTGCCCAGATTCTGCAGCCGGTGCCCGCCTGATCTGATCTTATCTATTCTCAGTTTGCTGAATGAATGTGACCAGGATAGTTCGCGTATCTCTTTGGCAGGTCGGGCGTGAGGCCGACGTGTGGGCCGTGGATGTTGGGGCGGAGATGACGCCTCATCGTGTGTCGCTTGTTTATGTGGGAGCCGAGGGACACGCGGCGCGCTGTTGTTGGGTTATCCTCATCCTTTTTTCGATTGTCTTGGTCGCACGCAGGCTTAAGTGGTGTCGGACGGAGTATGCAGATTTTTCACGAAACCAAACCACTTTTGTTCGAGGAAATTTTGAATTGTGATGGTTTTCAGCCTGTTCATCCTGAGATGGGGAATTTCGGATTAGTTGTGGATTATTCTCCTACCCGGTTGATCCCACAGTCCCTGGTGTCGAGAGAAACTCTTTTTCCTGTTTCCTAATTTTGGAACAGAAGCCCTGCCTGCATGAGTTGGCTGCAAATTTACGTAAGCCACAGCGGAGTCTTAGCTTGCAAGTTCATTTTACTCGTGGTCCACAAACATCCTGGGATGGGGGAATTTGGGATTAGTTGTAGGCTTATAGTAATCCTACCCGGTTGATCCCACAGTCCCTGCTTATCGCCAGAATACTCTTTTCCTGTTTCCTACTGTATTTTGGAACAGAAGCCCTGCCAGCAGTGAGTTGGCTGCAAATTTACGTAAGCCACAGCGGAGTCTTAGCTTGCAAGTGTCATTTTTACTCGTGGTCCTGGACCATTTTGATTGCCCTTCGCAATACCGCCTCGGGCAATACATATAGTGTTAGCGTTGTTTAAGACCTGAACTTTTTTTTGACGAAACTAAGACCTGAACTGTCGAAATCGTTAGAGCGGCACCACCAGGAACTTGGACCTAGCCTGATGATTTTTCTCAAACACCTCAAATCAGCTCCAGGCATTTCACTGAACAAACACCTCCTCACACGTACAGTATCAACCAAAGCAAACACCAGATAATTAAAACGAATAAGACAAAGAGAGTGTGAAAAGTGAAATCCATGCATGGACCCTATCAAAGTTGGTGAGTAAACACGTGTATGGTTTTCCGCGTGTGTGCTGGCCGGCCGCTTGCCGCGACGCTGCGAACGGTGTTTCCGACGTGGTTTCCATAATTCAGTCCCTTCCTTTTCTCGTCTATGTAAACAAATCTCGGTGCTCCAACTCTTATCTTAAAAAATATATTGCCGGTGCCTTTTCTGGTCAAGGGGTGGCTGCTAGAGAAAATATCCGTGCTTCCGATCGTGGTGCTCTTAATCCTTATCCAAGCTCTGGTTTTCAAGGTGGTGGAATTGCTCATTGCTCATTCCTTCCTTGGCTTCCAATGCAAGGGAGTAAAAAGTGAAAAGTAACATGATTATGTATGCCTGGCTCAAAATTTAAGTCGTAGCTCACCTCACCTACAAATTTTGCACTCACTAGTGTTGGCAACGTTACGTATTTTCCATGAAAGTGCACTTGATAATGTTGCTTTTCTCCCCCCACCGCTAGAGTATCAAGGCATTGTTTTTGTGTTTCAGCCGCCTGCACTTTTGTGTTAGCGTTGTTTAAGACCTGAACTTTTTTTTTTTGACGAAACTAAGACCTGAACTGTCGACCAGCGTTAGAGCGGCACCACCAGGAACTTGGACCTAGCCTGATGATGAGCGACGCAAAACTGGACACCTGTCGAGCGATCCAGCTACGAGCCAGGCGCATGTTCACTGAACAAACACAAACACCTCCTCACACGTACAGTATTCTGCCACCAAAGCAAACACCAGATAATTAATAATTTTTAATAAGTAGTAGTACGAGTGTGAACAAGATGTGAGTGGACACATGGCAGGAGCAGCGTTTCCGGGGACAGCCACAGGTCGGGCGGACCAACAAAACCGGCGGCGACAGCACCTCGTGTCCGCATGTGTGCTGGCCGGCCGCTTGCCGCGACGCTGCGAACGGTGTTTCCCGACGTGGTTTCCATAATTCAGTCCCTTCCTTTTCTCGTCTATGTAAACAAATCTCGGTGCTCCAACTCTAAGTTATGCGCCATCCCGCACTTCTCGCCACGCAGGCCACGATACAGGGACGCACTCGAAGGATTACTTTCCAAGCCGAGGTCAACGCTATCTCTATCACACAGATTGGTGCAGGCACAGCCGCTTTTTCACTCTCCCTCTCTCGCCGGGTCACGGTCATTAAATTTTTAGCCCGGCGATATCGGGGAAGCAGTGCACGCGGCGGTTGGCGGTGTAGTCTGACCAGTCGTGGTACTTGTGGGGATAGACCCCGGGTACCACAAGATGTATTAAATGTAGATAAAAATAATAAGTTAATTACAATAAAACCAAATTGATTATAAATTAAGGACGGCGAATCTTTCTAGATCCAAGCAGATCACACAATATACATCTCAATACAATTGTACGTAGGGATATAATTGTCAAATAAAATCTGACGAAAGTCTTCTGGTTGTTACACGCACCGCAAAATCACCACCACGGGCACCTCGATTCCAAACCCCGATCTAAACCAGCCCTTAACAAAATATATTGCCGGTGCCTTTTCTGGTCAAGGGGGTGGCTGCTAAGAATGTATCCGTGCTTCCGATCGTGGTGCTCTTAATCCTTATCCAAGCTCTGGACTCGTTCAAGCTTCTAGTGGTGAACAAGCTCATAATGCTTCAATAGTCGTTCCGGGTATGGTGATGGTCCACCTGCCTCAGTCGAACGCAACATCCATGACTTGGCCTGTTGGAAGGTTTTTAGGTCTTTTTATTTTCCTTCTTCTTTCCGAACCATTCAAACGTCTGATACCGTGCTCGTCGAGTAGTATGGCGACTCTTCCGGTTGGTTCTATCTGTTGTGCGCCGAGACTGCGACCCCAGGACAGCCAGTTGAATCTTTTCTCCTTCACAAAAAAAGGTGAATCTTTTCTCTCTTTTTTTCTCACTCGCTATGTCGTTCAGTGTGCCTTGCTGTCGTGTGCGTTCAAACTTGAAACGCTGAAACGCGTCGACAACGGAACCAATCGTCCTGATCCTGACCAATCTAGCTCGTGCGTAGAACGTGGGATGGAACGGCTACCACACCACACCACACCCCGTTTTTTCCTATCCACCCAAAGAAAACGACTCTTGAAGGCGCGACCGCGAAGCCATCACCCAAAATGCACGCTGCGCTCGCGGTCCTCGTATACAACCTAACCCCGACGACGCGCCGCCGATAAGGGACGGGTGTGCACGGAAAGAGGAGGATGATAAGAATGGGATCCGTAGCGGACCCGGACGAATCGTTGCAGGGATCCGACGACAGCAACCGCCCGCGATACGATCGCAGCGCAGCACGGCGCGCGCGGCGCCCCAGAAAAATGATGTGCGACGACGGGGCCAGCCTAAAATTTTCCGCCAGTGTTCGTGTGGACCACGCGTGGTCCCGGCTTCGCGCCAGGCGCGGCGGGAACGTGGCCGGCGCGGCCTGCCACTGCCAGCCAGGGCAAGGGCATGTGAAACCCGGGCCGCGGGATCGTCCACGGATCCGCGTCCGCGTCCGCGTCGCGTCGCTGTCCGGGCGATATTTTTTCGGCGCCTCACCGGCTGCGGCGCTGCTCGCCGCGCGCATCCTGCCAGAATAGATGGATCATGGATGCGCCTAGAAAAAACCCATGCCCGGACGCGCCGCGCGGCCTGGGGAGTCGGGAGACCTGCCGTTTCACGAGGGGGCGGCGGGCGGCGTCCCCTCGCCACCCGGATCGGTTTTCTTTCTCTGAAGCCGGAACGGGCGTGGAGTCGGTGCGCGACGCACGTGCAGTAACAGAGGCAATATCCAGGGTTCTCTCCTCGATTCTCTTTCGATAATGCTTAGGAGCGGACGTCGCTGCACGTGCGCTCGTTGCTCGGCTGCTGCCGTCTTTACCGCAGTGCATCCCATCTCGTGCCGCACGGCTTTCCATCGAGTGCTGCGCTCCCATCCCACCCTCCCTCCCCTGTCATCGCCATCATGCTCCATCCCCGCCCGCGCTGCCACCCCCCGCCCGCCCCACGGCGAAGCCCCCCCACCGCCCCCCAAAAGCCGTGGCCAGGGACCTCGAAAGGAGATGCTGTGATAAAAGTGAATGTTGTAAGCGTATGTTTTAATTGTTTCAGCCGTTTTAATGATATGTTGCAGTTGTTTCATATGGATGTTGTAAAACTAGATCGGGGATGTTGCACATGTTGTAAGTGTTTCGGAGGTGTTGTTCAAAATGTTTTATCTATTCTAGACGAGTAAAGCGAGATGTTGTGATAAAACCGTGATCTAATGCCTCGGGGATGTTGCACATGTTGTAAGTGTTTCGGAGGTGTTGTTCAAAATGTTTTATCTATTCTAGACGTATGTTACAAGCGTTTCGATCTGGATGTTGTGGCAGAACCGCCTCATCTAATGCCTTGGGGATGTTGCACATGTTGCAAGTGTTTCAGAGGTGTTGTTCAAAATGTTTTATGTATTCTAGACGTATGTTGCAAGCGTTTCGATCTGGATGTTGTGGCAGAACCGCCTCATCTAATGCCTCCTAGGAGTACTTTGTCTTCCATTAGACACTAAGTACCAAGAGATGACATTAAACTACGCAGTTCTGTCGAGCACACCCGAGAGAAACTAAAAATCCATATTTTTCCATCAGAATCATAAATGAGATAATAAAGCTTACAACATTCTTAAGTCAATTCTTACATCACTTTGTTACAATTACAGAATATTACCTCAATTGATTATATCAGTGGAATATAACAATGTTATCAGAGTTACAGAGTAAGCAAAGTTTTATTTAATGACATGGTAGAGTATTAATATAGTGGACATTTTTATACAAAAGATGCTAGCAGATTTTACATATTTTCTTATAAAAACCTTTAGTGAGGGTTATAAATAAACACTACGATCGTAGCGTGAAAGAAATCCTCTCCGAGTCCACCAGGAGGTTTCCACATAAAAAAGTCAGCTCTATGTTTCCTCCGGTCACCTGCAACAGGGGAGAATAAAATCCTGAGTACTCGATTGTACTCAGCTAGACTAATTCGTTAGGAGGAAAATAAAAGGCTCCAAGAATATGCAAGGTTTATTTGTCTTATGGGTTATTGCATCTGTGGAAGCATTACCAAACGTGCGTCCTTATATTAAATTTTATTAGCAGTCGTCATTAGTTCATTAACTGTCAATTCTATGTAAGCTCATATGCTACTTTCAAGTAGGTGGTGAGCAATTAGAACTATTTTACCATCTTTCTGTCGACACGAAATTTTGTCCCGTGTCGAGGGCACACGAGCAAGCCGGAAGGGTTCGCTCGATGGAGCTGGAGATCCACCTAGCTTCAGCGCAAGGATGGTCGATTCTACGCACTCCTCCCGAGACGTGCTAGTCAATTTGACCTTGCAATTGACAAGGAGAGAAAGCTAATCAGTAATTTAAGGCGGAACATGCCAGTGTTGCTAGACAGTCCTGAATGTGTGGCTCTGAGAGCCGATATGGAAGGAAATCGACTAAATAGTCGATTCCAGCATACTCATAAGAATAAATCAATTAAAGCTCATGGAATTATGGAAGGTAAATCAGTTATCGCTCAAGATAGATCTCGTTATTTAGACAAACACTAGTCAATGACAAAATGATGTCAACAATAGTTAATTTATGCTAAGTCAATGACTGCAAGTAACCAAATCCTTTTTTATATAAAAGAAACAACTCATCATCATTTAACCATTTAATAAAGATAAATCTAATAAACATATTAGATCTCATCTATCTATGACCAGTGAGGCATGAGGCAGAATCATACAGGCCGTAGAAACAACAATAGATTCGACGACCCTAACTTATTACTAATATCAGTGGGGCATGAGGCAGAATCATGCAAGCCGTAATATAATAATAAGATCATGGGGCTAACACATCTTTCAACCTATCTTTACTTCAACAGTCTCGTGACGTGAACTATTCGTGAAAGCACTCGATATCGGCTAAAACAGTCGATTCAGGCATAACGCACAGTTAAGGTCATGCCCTATCAGGAACAAATCTACCAAGTAACGATCCCCACTCCACGGTGCTAACAGTGGGGTGTGAGGCAAATCACACAGGTCGTGATAACGGGCCATGAAACAGTTTTTGTTAGCCAACAAATCTATTCAAGACAACTTGCCTTAACCGCACACTATGCGCGATCAAGATTGACATAAAACTGCCGATAAAACATAACTCATCGTTTAAGATGCAGATTAAATCAGTTTAGATTAACAAACGATGGGTTAAACATGATGTAAGGCCGATCTAGATCAATCCCAATCGGACGAAGTGATATTGCTATAATTAAATAAATAATGGAAGTAATAAACAATATCAGTAACTTAATGAATCTATCCGAAGGAACGCCACCTTTAGATAGAGTCGATAACTTGACCTTAATCTAGTTCGAGCAGTGGAGATCGACCGGATCGATGCAGCCTTACTTGAACTAGACAAGAGTCGATAACTAGCTTATACCAGAGTCACAGTGGAGGCCGACCAGATCGATGCAACCGTACGAATAGAAGTATAAGCCACGACGGTACTTACAAACAAGCAGTGGAGGTCGACCGGATCGATGCAGCCGTACTCGCTGAAGAACTCGACGAGATCTACTCTACTCCTACCCCTAAGGGGTGGCCGGAGCCGAAAAAGGTAAGTAACCTATATTTGATTGATTGTGTGTCTTTACAATAGCCGGGGTCCGATATTTATACCCGGAGCCTAAACATGAATCCTACTCAAGCACGACTCGTTACAATCTTCGGCATAAACGAAAATATTCCTAATTTAAGATAACTTGGACCCTAATCTTTTCCTTTTTGTAGAGTCCGACATGTAGTTTCCTGGCGCCAACCATAGCTCATCATCGCTATCTGCTGACGTCATCCAAAGCGATCCGATTCCAGAGTCGTATCTGAATCAGTTGATATCAATCCTTATGCAATTGGTTCCTTGATCGACACAATTTTGGAAGCTTCGAGTTCCTGCGTTTTTTTCTCCAAATTTTGGTGTAAACACTTTCATATTCTAGTTCTTACTACAATGCTGGACCATAGTAAAGTCGGTACCGTCTCACATAAACGACGATTCATGAAATCAATGTATCCCAGCTAGGTACCCCGAAACACACGCCCGTTTGTACCACAGTACAAACTAGATCAACCTATTCCACTCTTGTCACGGGGTCCAGGTCCTCATCCAAACTTGGACTCTAAGCCCCCACACTTAAGACCCAGTCTCAATATGGTGCTTAGACATCCACCTTTCTCCGCCTCCAATCAGTTGGTTCGAAAAGAGCCGAAACCCACGACAAGAGCGTAACGAACCTTTCTGCTTCTATAAGCAAGTATGTGCTCAGGATAATAAGTCTGTGACCTAACCACCATCCACAGCAATGAACAATCCTCAATCGACACAGACGAAACAAATGTAATCCGAGCCTCGATCGAATGCCTAACCAAGTCTAGATCCAAAGTATCATTATGCCCGGTCTCCAATTATCATTTATATGTATTACATGTGATAGTAATGTAATAACAACAATAATATCTTTCCTATCTCTCGCGAGTGACAGGTAATCACTCGACTTCTACCAAGTCCTATAGCAGAGCAATCTACACGATCCTAACATACAAGTAGGACTCATAGGATAAGGATATATATATGCAAGTGGTTTCATTCAACTCCTTAAAACTTAATGTACAAGCATAAAATAAAGTGCAGAATAGTAGGAGTTATGCACCGGGGCTTGCTTGGGTAAGATATAACCAAAAGTTAGTATTCCATCATGGCGACACAATCATCAGGCACCATCCTTTCCTCTACTTCGGTCGACTCCATGATCCATCATTGTTTCTATTATGATATACGTGGATGCAACGCAGAGATGCAATTAATCAACGATAACCGCAACTCTTAAAAATACGATTACGCCTCTCAAGCCAACGAGCTAGCTCTAACGACTAACGTACTAGGCTACGTACCACATTGTCGAGCAAGGCTTCGTCTCCAGAAAATATTCTAGTTTTAAAATTCCAAGGTCTTTTGGCTTCTTATTGATTAAATTTATATATTCGAACTAGGGCTCATTTAGCTACCTTAGCAAATTAATTATTATGGAACTACAAAAATTACAGTGAGCACCTCATAATATTAGAAAGCTACTACAAAATTTCTAGAATTAACACTAACACTGATTAATCATAAAAATTTCTACAAGTTTATACCTTAACAATATTAAGCATCTCAATTTAATTAGATAACTCCTGAAAATACTATGAAACTATGTGAACAAGATATACTGGCAGATAGATCATGATTTTAGAAACCTAACAAAATTAGTTTTATAATTTTTGGCCAACTACACAAATTTATATTGAATTTACCAGTTTGCTTAGAAACTAAATTAGGAAATGCTTTAGAAAAAAAAAGGGCCAATGGCAACTAATTCTGCCCAGCAGCCCGGCTTGGCCCAACGTGGGCGCGGGCGTGCGTAGCAAGCCGGTCCAGCAACGGCCCAAAGCGGGGAGTCCGTTGCTCGCGTGGCTCTTTTGCAAAAGAGACCTTGATCTTTTTCTGAAACTATGTCGTCATTTGTTTATTATTTCCCTCTCTCTTAGACTAATTCATTTCAAGCCCTGGCTTCTTCCTAATTTTCCCACGCACGTCCCCGAAGCAGGACGCGCGGAGGCATGGCAAACACGGGGACCGAGCGGTCACACCAGCCATCTAGGGTTCACGCGGACTTACCTAGAGGGTCAATCACAATCCCCGACCTAAGCGGCTATCGCTGGGTGGTGGTTGGGAGCTTAATGGTGCACTATCGAAGCCTAGCCTCGATGACGGCAGAACCGAGCGGTGGCGCTACTGTTCCAGCAGCCTAAGGCACTATCGGGGTGGTGGAGATAGCGGGTAAGCACCAGTAGCTCACCAAAATTCATGCTGCGGTGGCGGTTGAGGTGGAGGAGTGCCGAGGTGGCCTGGCCATGTGCGCATAGTGATATCGGCGACGCTCCAAGATTGACACCGACACGTCAGGTCCTCACTCGCGTCGTTCCTGGTCAAACAAAGATGAGCAACAACACGAGGGAACCAAGGTGAGCTCATAGGAACAACTAATTGAACCCCTACCGAGGGGTAGGGCCTTACCCCAAGTCATGCTCTATTTCGGAGGCATGATGATCGGCGGCTACGGAAACACTAAATTCGTCTGCACCGAGGCGCGACAAATTCTCGATAGGGGTCACCTAGCTAGTCGACTCCCTAGACTACTTGCTGGTGCAAGGAATTGAACTGCAACGCTCCGAGCTAAGCGAATCAAGAGGCAGAGCGCGCGGTGCTCCCGCTATGGTCATGTCGTGGAGAGCACATGGGTGAGCTCGAGTGGATTAAGACGGCGGCTTCGACCGATAGCTGTAGTAAGAGCACGTGCGCACAGGTGACGAGACCGGGGAGGGCTTGGAATGACACTCTTGAATTGGAGCGGCCAGACCCGAGCAGGTCACACCGGCGTCGGCTAGTGGGGCGAGACAAGGAAATGTCTCATCACCACAGTGACCAGGGTCGTCGACCTAGACGCGGTGGTGACGCCACAGGCCTAGAGGCTCGATGCGATAGGTAGGACGAAGGGTTGGGCGAGCGTCACGTCATTAAGGTGGTTCTATGACGGGAGCCCCGCTATGTGCTAAGTATTCAAGCGTGTGCTTGTGGTTTGAACCTGGTGGTTCTGTTGTTGTGTCTTAGTGAACTGGTTGATCTGAATCACCTGTCTTTTGGGAGAGAGCGCATCCCCTTTTATAGATGAAGGGGATGGCCTTACAATTGAGAGGGAGAGAGTACGTATGCTGCTAAGTCTTGCTGCTCATGCCGGCGGGTACAAGATGACGGTAGGCGCCCATAATACTATTTAATGTCAGATGCATGTGGGAGGTTGCGTCGTCTTCTTTAGGTATGGCAGATGTTGGTGCCTGCCACACTATTGATACCCAGAGGCATGTAACGGGGTTTACCATATCCGCCTAGTACGGTAAATGTTGGCGCCCACAACACTGTCCACGCCTTAGAGGCACGTGGGGGAGCCTTACCGTATTTGTCTGGTATGGGAGTTGATGGCATCCACAACACTGTAGGGGAAAATATCGGCGTCTACAACACTGTTTGGGTTTTGTCATGTCAGGGAGGTCGCATGGTACTGTCCTGTAGGTGTATAGGGTACGGTCCTCGGTATTGCGGTTGACTTGAGTGCGCTGCCTTATTTTCTCCATCTGTTTCCTGGTCTTTACCGAGAAGGCATCCCCGGTCGGTTGGTCCCAGTCGGCTCTGATTGCGCTAGTCGGAGAGGAGCTATAAGCAGGGGTTTGACGCATTCCCGGTCGGAGAAGCGGGTTGGAGTCGGAAGTGGTATTTTGGCTAGGCTTTCTACTCGGAGAGGCCGTCTGGAGGTGGGATGGAGACCGAAGCGAGCGCTCTAGTCGGACAGGCGGGGAGGGGTCGAAGCGGGTGCCATTCCTCCTCGGCCAGGCCTTCCGGTCGGAGATTGGATCGCCCTTCTAAACTGTCGTCTAGGTATTTGGGCCAGCCTAGGAGTTTGCGCATTGCTCGCAACGTTGTCTGTTGGGCCGAACCTTTGTTGGGAAGCCGGTCCATGAGGGACCCTAGGTTTATGAACCCGCCAGGAGCCCTCGTGCCCCCGAGCAATTCGGGCAGAATCGTCTGGAGGGTTTTTCGTGTTGCCAGCAGGGGGGAAGTTTTCATTTTGTTAGCGGGTGCGCGCGAGCACACCCGCCGGTGTAGCCCCCGATTCCTCGGGTGATTTGGGCAGAATTGTCTGGGGGGGTTTGTCAGCGGGCGTGTGTGCTTGTATTTTAGTCGAGACAGAGTCGGTGGTTAGTTTTGGGATCGGTCGAGGTGGAGCTCACGGATCCTAGTGTCGGTGCAGCCCGCGCAGCCGAGGCAGTTAATTTAGGGATCGTGCGAGACGGAGCTCGTGGATCCTAGCGTCGGTGCAGCCTGCGTAGCCGAGGCAGTTAGTTTAGGGATCGTGCGAGACGGAGCTCATGGATCCTGGCGCCGGTGCAGCCCGCATAGCCGAGGTAGCCCGCGTAGCCGAGGCAGTTAGTTTAGGGATTAAGCAAGACGGAGCTCGTGGATCCTGGCGTCATTGCAGCCCGTGCAGCCGAGGTAGTTAGTTTTAGGTGTCTTGAGCCCCTAAGCCCCGTTGGGCTTGGTAGGGGTCGATTTGAGTTTTGTACGTTACCTCATCCTTGGTTTCTCACAACCGGAGGGGCTGAGCTTTGTCGCTTGCCTCAATCGCTCGAGCTCGAGCGACGCTTCGGTGAGCTCGCTAACGGGTATGATCGAGTGGGATCCAGATCCGTCGTTCGTAACGGGGTCGGCATAGCCCTCTTGTGAGATTCCACTGCTCCTTTACCTGCAACCCGGCAAATGCCTAGGTTGTTCCGGAGATCGACCCGGGTGGCCCGCTGACCTCCCCTCGATGGAGATTCTATGGGTTTGGTAGAGGTTTAGGATCGAATGAGAAGATCGAGATGACCCTGTCCGCTTCGGGGCAGACTGGGTGAGGGCCACACAGGGCTCATCTATGTTTTCTCCCCTGGCTTTGTTTGACGCGAGGCGGCCTCAAGCCCTTCATGGGCTAGCCTTCAAACCCCAGTCGGTCGTTGCTCATGTTGAATGAGGCAACTGCCGCTTCGTGATGCAACACGAGCATTGTGATGCATTTAGCCGCATGAGCGATGCCTTAGTTCCCGAGCCCCCGGGCGATTCGGGTAGAATCATCCGGGGGGGTGGGCATATGGAATGAATGCGTGTATGGATGTATGAATGATTATATAAAGAAATAGTGGGGGTCGGTAATGTTACCTTGATGACTCGAGTGACGGGGTTTGAGGAGCTCCAATCGAAAATGTCCGACCGGGATCAATGCTCGTCGTTCGTGATGGAGTTGGCATGGCCTACATGGGGCATCCCTCTACTACTTACTTGTCTCTCAGCGTTCGCCTGAGCCATTTGATCAGATTCAAGAAGCCCATTGGTCTCTCCTCGCGGAGATCCTTTTGTTTGGGTTTTTACAAGTCCCGCTTGGGAAGGCGGAGAGCCGCCCACGCATGGTGGTGCCTTGTTTCTCGCGCCCGGTCGTGCGGTAGTGGTGGGCCATACCCAGGCCATGTCCCGTTTGACCAGGCGCCGTTCCATTAGGCAGGGTGCGTCTCATCGGTCAGGGCGCGTCCCACCGTATCCCATCTACATTAAATGGGGAAGGGAGAGGGTTTTTTGGCCCCATCGTTTCGCCTTTCCCCGATCACCGCGCCTTTCCCAACCGTTGTGCCTACTCCTTTAAGTAGGGATGGGGAGAGGGCTTTTGCCCCGTTCCTTTGCCTATTCCTCATTTGTCGTCTCTTTTCTTTCTTCCTTCTCGCCAAGAGCGTCTGAGCGCCGCAGGGTGGTTCCTAGGAGAGAAAAGAAAGGGGAGAGCGAGGGAGAGGAGAAAACTCACAAATCCATCCGTGAACCCGGAGCAAATGTCAGGCTGCAGGTCATCCACTATGAGGGAGTCAGTGCTGGAGGCCTTCGTCGTGAAGGGGTTTCTGCCTAAGGAGGTGGCACACTGGAGGACTCCCGGAGGAGGGAGGATTTCCCGCAACCTCGGCCCGGCGAGGTGGTTTCCTTCCTCGCTTTCCATGAGGGCGAGCTAGGATACCCCGCGCACTAGTTCCTACGCGGGCTCCTCAATGAGTGGGGTTTGGACATGCAACACCTTAGTTCGTCTGGGGTGCTGCATATCGCCGGCTTCGTCACCGTGTGTGAGGCCTTCCTCAGGATGGAGCCGCACGTGGACTTCTTTCGTCGGATGTTCTCCGGGTGAACTTTGTTGGTGGGGAGTCCACCCAAGACCGCGTCGGTGGGGAACTTCACCCTGCAGAAGAAACCAAGTGTGGGGGGCTCGTACCCGTGTATATCCCCTGTGACTCCAACCGGGGGTGGCACGGGAATGGTTCTACATCAGGAATCCAGCGGAGGTGCCATTCCCCCCTTTTACTGGCAGGAGGCCAAAGAAGCTGGACAGCTGGTCATGGGGCCCTCGCCAATCGATAGAAGAAGAAGGTGGAGTTCATCGAGGTGGAGCTTAAGAAGCTTGTGCGGTGTGGCCTTGATGTGGTGCGGTGTTCCACACCCTCTTCCGCCGTCAGGTTGCTCCGTTGGTGGAGAGGACGTCGACCGATGTGGAAGTACAGCGGCCCGACGGACCCCAACCGCGCGTTGCCGGAGGAGCTGCTGAACGACGATGAGGTCTAGAGTTGCCTTGTTCGGGTGTTGCAGCTGAAGCCCAAAGAGAACGTCGATGGAAAGCCCAGACCTCTTAACTCCTCGGTGGTGTCCAAACTGGTATGCTCCCTCTCTTTACTCCATGTTCTTTTCTCCTTTGCTTTCCTGCTTTTTTATTTTGAGTCGCCTATTTTGTAGGGACTTGAAGCTTACAACTCCCGGCCACACCTTCTGAAGGGGCCGGAGGGCGTGGCTCGGCAGGCCGCCCAGAAGGAGGCGACAGATGCCAAGAAGAAGAAGAAAGCCGAGGAGGCTCGGCGAAAGTATGAGAAGGAGAAGGAGGTCACTCGGGGCATGAAGGCCAGGGAAAATAGGAGCGACATCGAGTCTGAGGACCCCATAGAGGTGGGGGATGACATGATCTTCTTCGAGGAGGAGGAAAGCCGGGAGGTCGTTGCGACCTCGGCGGAGCATCGTGATCCCGCAGCGGTGTCTACTGGTGATGAGTAGGAGGCGGAGAGGCGCGGCGATGTCCCTGTGCCGAGGAAGCGTGCTGTGAGCGCGGACGCCATCGGCGAATGGGAGGCGAAGCGGACGCGGTCATCGCGCCCTTCGTCGGCATCGTTGGCCTCGTCCCCGCCTACTGTGGATGAGTCGGGACAAGCTCAGCGGTCGGAGGAGCGGGCTCGCACCTGCGTGTCATCAGGGCCAGCGCCAGCGCACGACTCACAGTGGGAGGATGCCCTGCCAGCTACTCCGGTCGGCGTGCCCCGAGCCGAAGGTCGTGGTGACTCACGGGCCGGGCAGGAGCCAGTTGGGTCGACTCTGCCCCCAGCTGAAGTGAGGGGGCGCAGGTCGTAGCCCGGGAGCGGTCCTCGCCCTGTGGGCCCATCAACGTCAGGTCTTGGTTTTAGAGTCATACCGCTTACATCCCGATATGTCTTTCTTTGTTTCTTTTCGATCTTGCTGTTGAGTCTTTTTGGAGTATGACTGACCTATACTTTTTGACAGCGGCTGGAAGCTGGTAGGGTTGAGCATCGCCCCAACTCCCATGCAGGAGGTTTGGAGGCCCACCTTGCAGCGTGCCGTGGCGAGCGGCGGGGAGAGCAGAGTGGTGGCGGTGAGTCCTTCCCTTCCAGGGGTGGTGCTCCCCGGGTCAGTTGCTAGTACGGCCGCAGCGGCGACGACGGTGCTGGCAGTGATCCCGGTGGTGACGACGGAGGCTACGGCAGAGGTGTCCCTCACGGCCTGTCCTCCACCGGCTATGGCGGAAGAGGAGAGGGAGACCAGGCTTCCTGCCTCACCAGGCGGAGGGCTGCACAGCTCACCTTCCCACTCAGCGCTGGCGGTGCCGGGGGAGATGCGGCTGGGACGGAGCCAAAATGCCTGTCGGTGGCCCGTGAGACCAAGGTGGTGGAGATCACATCCGACGACGAAGCAGATGACGAGGTGGAGCCACCGGTGCTGTCGCGGGAGCTGGCGGTGGTCCGATCGGAGGCTAGGCCCTCCAGCGAGCTAGAGGAGACCGACCTAGTGTGGCCCTGCCCTGAGGACCCGATGAAGGTTTGGTTCATCCTTCAGGATTCGTAGGAGTGTCAGCTCTGGGACATCCTTAGGGGGAGAGGACTAGCCATGGAGTCCGATCTTGCCAAGCTGTCGGTGAAGCTTGAGGATGCCTAGGAGCAGGTTAAGTCTGTCCAGCGGTTGGTCAAGGTCAACCTGCGCCATGCCGCGGAGGTGAGTTTCCCACGCTTGTCCTTGACCCCTTGGTGTCTCGTTGGTTGCCTCAGCATGCTTGCTTCTCGTTTTTGCAGGATCTGCAGGAGATGTCATGCCGCAAGTCCTGTTTCCTCCTGGTGGAGCATGCTCGGATGGCCGAGTTTGAGCGTCAGCTAGAGTCCGCCCGCCACGAGTCCTAGGACCAGGCGGCGGAGGCGACCGAGGCGCGGGTGGCAGAGCAGCTTGCGGCGGAGCGGGCGACCGCCTCTGAGCGGGGGCTTGTGGCGGCGAAGGCCCGCCAGGCGAAGACCGAGGTGACGCTACTAAAGTCCCTGGCGGACACCGAGGCGACGCTCCGAGGTACCATGGAGACCTTGGAGATGGAGCGGTGCGCCCTGGCATCGGAGCGGAAGGCCTGGTCAGAGGCTGACCAAGAAGTGCTTGCGCTTCGGGGCCGGGTGATGGGGATAGAGGAGGCAAACACCCGGCTGCGTGAGTAGGTGACCCGGTAGGCGGAGGGACTCTCCACCCTCGAGTACTCCCGCCTCAGTACGTACCTTTTCTATTTTTCGTCGTGTTGGTTTCTTCCTTTAGCTTGCTTCTGAGCTTGTCGCCCTTCTTCTAGAGCTGGGTGGAAAGGTGGAGTCGTTGGAGCCGAACCTAGAGACGGCCAAGGTGACGTTTGGCCGAAATGCAGAGGCGCTGGCTAAGTCCCATGAAGAGCGACGTGCTCTCGAGGGGGAACTTGACCAGATCCACAATGTTGCCCAGCTCATTGTCTTAGAGGTCTTTGGGTCGACACCAAGTACCAGCGCACCCGCCATCTGGCTAGCGGAGGTTTCGGATGAGGTCCGGACCCACATCACCCACGGGCTGTTCTATGGAGCATCGGGGGTGTTGACTTCGGTGGCGATGTACCACCCGGACCTAGATTTCGCCACCATCTGCAGCGGGTATGCCGACGGCTTGAGCACGGAGGACATCCAATCGATCGGGGAGAGCTTGCTGCCACGCGCAAAGTTCGTGGCCGAGCAAGTTTCCGCGTAGTGGGTGATGGATGCTCGCCGTGCGGACATGGCGGATCGTGCATTAGGAGGACGTCGCCCAGCCTATGGATGGCATGGAGCCTAGGTTAGAAGTGGACGTCACCCCACCTTCAACCGAGCCGAATGTCGTCCACCGAGGAGCAAGCAGCCCGTGCCTTCACCGGTCGCACCGACAACAGATGCCGCCGGGCAGCCCCAATAGCTTGTAAAGTATAAGTAGTTTAACAGATGTAAAAAGTTAAGTTCGTGGGGGAGCCCCCATGTAAACGTTCTTGTGTACTTAATGAATACAATCAGTTTCATTTTTGTGATGGAATCACTCCGTTCGGGGAAGCTTGTCCCATTCGTTCCTTAGTTTTACCTTAGCATAATTTTGGTTTTTATTCTTTCTTTTTTGCACTTGCCCATTCATCCCAAAGGTTGCAACCTTACGAGCCCGGGCGTGGCCATCGAGGTTCAGCTGCTCGTAACCGTAGATAGAGGCAGGGTGCGATCGGTCGGAATATTTAAAGCAAAGCTACGTAAGGTAATTTAAAGGAATGAACTACCCTTTTGTTCGGTAGGAAGGAGTTTTACCATATGATAGTAAACAAAAAAGAGAGGTGGTGGTGCACCCCCGTGGAGCCCCCAAGCGACCCGGGCCGAAAGTGTTCGGGTCGGGGCGCTTTTATAGGAGCAAATGTTAAGTAAACAATGGTAAGGCTGAATTTTAGGGGAAGAAATGACATAGCTGTTCCAAGCGTTGGTGAGAATATTGTCATTGTTGTCCTTTAGTCGGTAGGCGTGTGGTCGGATCACCTCGACCTTCAGTCATCCGGATCCTTGCCCGCTACGCCCCCTTTCTTGGCCGCTGCTTCTTCGCCTTTTTCTTCCTTGGCCCCGCCGGCCTGTCGTAGAAGGCGCTTGAGGAGCTCACAGTACTTGTAGAGGTGTTTCATGGGGTAGGCATGGTTGGTGCATGGGTTCTCCATGAGCTCGTTGAAGTGGTCTGAAAGGCCCTGCTGGGTTGCTTGCCCGTGTGATCAGCCATGGCGACCAACGCGGAGTTGGCGGTCGGCGGCGATCTTTTCTGTTCCTTTTGCCCCTCTGTGTGTGAGGGGCCTTCATCCTGAGCCTCGCACTTGGTCTTGCCTTTGCCTCGGCCTCTGTTGAAGCGTTGCGGGAGCGGCGCTCTCTGGACGCATCGGGCAAAGGCCCGTGGTCCAGGGCCATCCGGGCTGGACTCCGGTCGTACAGCTGGCGACCACGCCTGGGGTGTGTTTCACCACTACTCGCGATGATCCGGCCGGGGTCTATGTCGCCTGCCATCACTGCCGCTCGATGGATGTCATCATCATTCTGGGACCGACGCTGGTTGTTGATGACGCTGCGAAGCGTCTTGGTTTGGCTCGAGCCGCTCACGTATAGGCGGTCGGTGTAGAGCGGGCGCCTGGTCAAACCGGGGCGCAGATGTGGCCTCCTGTGCCGTGCTCGGCGGCTGTAGCGGTGAGCGGTGGAGCGATTCATCTGTTTCATCCCCACTCCCCTGGTGGGGAGAGAGGCCGCGAGTTGGTGTCGTGATGCGGAGTTCTCCGCCTATTGAACGGTGGTGGTTTCCACCAGTGCCCAGAGGTTCCGGTGGATCGCCTGTTCTTGGGGGCGTTCGGCTCGGGAAGGCCGCGTAGAAGCATTGCCGTAGCGGTGATGTTCTGATCAGCCCGAGTGTACTATGGGGGATCGTTTCCCCCGTCCATGATGTTGCGCTGGACGTAGCGGGCGTGACCCCGTGCGTCGCTCATTGGTTTATGCGCACGGGGCGTATTCGGCGCGCCGAGCGCGCTGGCGCAAGTGGCTGCTAGTTCTGCCATCGTTGTCATGGCTCCTCGTCGTGTTCCCATGTGAGCGTGAGGGTCCTCGTACGAGGGTCCGGAGGGGTGTGAGTCTGCAAGGATTCCTCTACCACCGGCGGCTATTCCGGAGCATCCGTCATAGCGCACTCTCGAATGGACGGTGGCTAGGTGCCACGTCGTCGATGCTGGAGCCGTCACTCTCAACATCGTCATCCATGAGATCGAGGAAATAGGTGGGAGCATAGCTCGCCATCCCCACGAATTCAGACGTGAGAGGGGCGGTACGGGCATCCTTCGAAGCCCCTGGGTGTACGCATCCATGGGGGACACGAGGCCATAGGGGAACCAGTCGCATGGTGGTCGTGGTAGGGACAACGGGGTCCCTCCGGATAATCGGTAGAAGATAGTGAATAGCGAGTAAATAACAGCATGTACGTTTCTCACAGCGAGGTTTGAGCAGAGGTGTAGTACGCTGAGCCGGTCGGCGACGAAGTCCAGGCTTCCGAAAAGGAAGGCCTGGGACGGCTCAAAAACAGGTGGAACCCGCATCCCAATAGGTGGGAGTGTGGGAAACTCCAGTGAGCCAAAGCGAGTCATGTCACTTGAGCCCGCCATGGCAAAGGTGGCGGAAAAATTGGCCATCCGATGACCAAAAAGTGTGAACGTACAACATCTTCCCCACGGACGGCGCCACCTGTTGGTGCAGAAAGTGACCAACACGTAAATATTTGTAGTTTTGCCGTATATTGTGATCGGAGGTGGCCTAGCACTCAATGACACAGGGTTTATACTGGTTCAGGCAACGTGCCCTACGTCCAGTTTGAGTCGGTCGATGACTTTATTCCTGAGCCTAGGTGCTCAAAGTTTGTAGTGGGGTTACAAATGACAAGAAGAAAGATGGGGGGTACAAGAGGTCCGTTCGGACTCTGGTCTGAAGGGTTGAGAGTGATGGGAGCCCCGCTATGTGCTAAGTATTTGAGCGTGTGCTTGTGGTTTGAACCTGGTGGTTCTGTTGTTGTGTCTTAGTGAACTGGTTGATCTGAATCACCTGTCTTTTGGGAGAGAGCGCATCCCCTTTTATAGATGAAGGGGATGGCCTTACAAGTGAGAGGGAGAGAGTATGTATGCTGCTAAGTCTTGCTGCCCATGCCGGCGGGTACAAGATGATGGTAGGTGCCCACAATACTATTTAATATCAGATGCATGTGGGAGGTTACGTCGTCTTCTTCAGGTATGGCAGATGTCGGTGCCTGCCACACTGTTGATACCCAGAGGCATGTAAGGGGTTTTACCATGAACACCTGGTACGGTAAATGCCAACGCCCACAACACTGTCCACGCCTTAGAGGCACGTGGGGGAGCCTTACCATATTTGTCTAGTATGAGAGTTTCTAGCGCCCACAACACTATAGGGGAAAATGTTGGTGCCTACAACACTGCTTGGGTTCTGTCATGTCAGGGAGGTCGCAGGGTATTGTCCTACAGGTGTAAAGGGTACGGTCCTCGATATTGCGGTTGACTTGAGTGTGCTGCCTTATTTTCTCCGTCTGTTTCCTGGTCCTTACCAAGCGGGCATCCCCGGTTGGCTCTGATTGCGCTAGTCGGAGAGGAGCTATAAGCAGGGGTTCGGCGCATTCCCGGTCGGAGAATCGGGTCAGAGTCGAAAGTGGTATTTTGGCCAGGCCTTCCGGTCGGAGAGGCCGTCCGGAGGCGGGCTGGAGACCGAAGCTAGCGCTCTGGTCGAAGAGGCGGGCCGAAGTCAGAAGCAGGCGCCGTTCCTCCTCGGCCAGGCCTTCCGGTCGGAGATTGGATCACCCTTCTAGACTGTCGTCTAGGTATTTGGGTAGGCCCATGGGTTTACGCATTGCTCGCAACGTTGTCTGTTGGGCCGAACCTTTGTTGGGGAGCCGGTCCATGAGGGACTCGGGTCTATGAACCCGACAGTTAGGATTCAACTAACTCTCAAATCGTAAAGTCCACATTGCCAACGACCTAGCAATGCCATCGCCATGACCAAAGAGCAACTAGAGAAGGAAATAGATGAGCGCCCACAACATGATTTTCACACGTGTTTTAACGACGTTTGAGCAATTTTAAAGGAGGGCAACACGACGTACAACACACCCACAAACCACACCATACCCAAGTACTCACTTAGAAGCAAACAATAATACCAAAACATGAAACTAGTGTTTAAGTATTTTTAGTTAGAACTTAAACGTCAAAATAGCATTATCTACCACCCTTCCATACTTAGAAACTTTAAGGGTTTTCAGTTGGGACTAAGTAGCCATTAACTCTTTTGTTACAATTTTTAAAAGGTCTAAACCTTGTTAACTTTAGCCAACAAATACTTCATGCAATAGTCCATACCTTATACTAACCCATAAGAGCAAAATATGTAAGCACCATTTAACTATTTTGTTCAATATAATTTGCCCAAAATGATATTTTAACAATAGTTCAAGTGTTTGCCGACTTAACGAAAAGAGCTTATCTTAACGTCAAATTTGATTTTTGAGCTTCCAAGAGCACTAGTTAACACAATTTATTTTCACAAATTAAAGTTGCATCTTCAACTACACCACTTGCTCGTCATCTTTATTTAAGTATTACACACAAGTTATATTTTATTTTTGTTTATATAAATTGTTTCTCGTGCCAAACAATTAAAACGACTTATCCCATGTTTCTCGTTAGGATTTTCATTAGCACTTTTTACGCACCAAGTAAGTTAACTTGGATATTTATTTGAGTCCACAAAAGTGAGTCACATAAGATTCGCTTATCATTTCACGTGCATTATAAATTTTTAAAACCCGAAAACTTGTTTGGCTAATTCCTCTCGGACCTAAATCTCGGTGCTAAGCAAACTCGTAACACCAGGGGTGTTACAGATGTGCATATGTTTCACACATATATTTGCAACAATATGTTCTAAATGTTTCAATTGTTTCAGTCTTATACTACAATAAGTGTTTTTATGTTGCAAGTTGCATGTGTTTTTTTCCGATGTTGCATATGTTGTAAGTGTATGTTCTAGATGTTTCATCCGTTTTCAAGTGTTTCATGTTGCACATGTTTATGTTGTTAGGAGAGTCAAAGGGCGTGAGGAATGATGGTGGCATGGCACGGGCACTGGGTATTGATGGGGCGAGGCGCGCGGTGCGTCGATGTCCCGTGGACGGGACGCGCTTGGGGCCACCGGTTGGGGCGCGACGAGGGCGGGTGCGTGTGCGGGACGGGGTCAACGGCCTCGAATCGAGGCGAGACAGGGCGGGCTGCGCGTGCGTGGTGAGTCGTGTGGACGTGTGGGCGCTACGATAGGATGGGTGCGTGTGCGGGGCGGGAATAAAATCAGCGCAGGAGGACAGGCTGTGCGGGTGTCCGGGCGCGTCCTCACGCCGGATGTCCAGGCATGAGTCGCTCCGGGGCGTCCTACCATCCTCAACGGGAACATATAAATAGCTAGCTAGATAAGATCTGAAAACAATAGAAAGGAACAAAAGAGTGAAAAGTTATGCAAGGTGTGAGAGATTATTTTTGGGAGATCGTGAGCGACTAGCTACTATGAACTCGCTAACTCTTTGATCACTCTTCTTTATAGCCAACATAAATTCTTACTAAACTAGCTATTTGAGAACCTTTGGGATGCCCTAAGGCTACACTGCGGAGCGGTCGTTGTTCGATCACTCCTCATGTAGTGGATGAACCCTGTACTCATCGTGTATATGCAGGTTAGGCGGTCCGACCTATAGGGCGAGCTTGGGCGGCCGCCCTAGGTCCCCTCTGGCGAGCACCACTAGTACCCCCTGTTCTCTGGCCGGCGACGGCGTCCATCGAAGTCGAAGTGCGAGCGCAGGTCCGATGCGGCGATGACAGGAGCCGCCGAGCGGAGAGGTTGAAGAAGGTGCAGCCCTGCTGGGTGCCTGGGCCGTCTTGCCGTCTAAGGAATGGCCCATTTTCTGACCCATTTTGGCCCTTAAGTCTAACTTGTAAGCACCGCACACACTAGAGGCAGAGGGAACGCGCTGCGCGCTCGGGCTCGGAGGCGCCGCTCCAACTGGCGGCGCGGCGGCGCCACTCCCTGCCTCCCTCTCTACACCGGCGGCCAGCGAAGAGCGAGCGGCGGCAGGTGGCCCTAAGCGGCTACGCCCGGGCGGCCAAGGCGCCGAGCCCCGAAGACGCCAGCAGGCAGCGGCAGCCTGTAAGTTCATGGTGCTGTCATGTTTCATGGTGCTCTCTAGGCGCTTGATGAATTGACTGAGTGAAAAAGGTGTCTACATTGGAGCCTGAATGGAGTGGTGTCCAGATTTCAGTGAATTCCTAGATTGCATCATACCTGTATAGCGATGTAGCCTGTATGTGATTGCATTTTATTTACAAATAAGTTAAATTATTGTGGCATGAAACTATAGTTGAAATTAGAGTGTATATCGGTATGATAGTATGTGCACAAGAGGATGAAAGGGTAGAAAAAAGAAATATAGGGAGTTTCGAGTAATTTGATATGTACGTTGTCATTTTTAGTCAAAATTTTATAGCCTAAGTTCGCCCTACCTCCATTTTTGAGCTGGGTCCGCCGTGGGTTATATAAGTAATTAAAGCATATATATTTGTACTTTTTATTTACGAATGAAAATTATAACTAGTGGAGGTTTCGTTTCCCTGTTTTCAAAATGTAACCATCTTAAAAACTGGATATGAAATAGCGTCTGTCAATGCACATTTTTGGCCATGTTCGTTTGAGCTTATCAATTAGAATTAGCCCTACTTTTCAGCCATGTGAACAGTGTTTTTCTCTCACAACAAATCAGCCGTAGCAGCAATAATAAGTCCTGCCGAACAGGGCCAAACATTTCGCTATTTCATATGCTAGCTGCAGTATTTAATCATTCCATAGTGTTATTATCAAATATATGGCGTTTGAACTATGTAGTCATTTTCTATTTCTAACAATTAGCATATTATAATACGTACACATAGACAAATAAACATGGTTTACCATATCTGGCCATGTCTTAAATTAGGAATTTTATATCGGCAAATAAACATTTTGTAAACGAAGGAGCGCGTGCTGAGGAGTAGCTTCGACTTGTCTCATTGGTTTAGATGACATGAAATGAACTCATTTCACCTATATGAAACTCTTATCATTTATCACTTTATCAGTACCGTATCAAATCATTATTTTTATAAGATGTCATCCCATTTAATGTCCACGAAACTTCCATAACATTCATTGGAGACTTCATTGCATCTGGACATCATAAATGGCAAGCATAAAAACCATAATTTTCACATGAGCTAGTGGACGGTTTTCATGACATTAATTAAGATATCAAGTAAGCAAAATGCTAATGTGGCATTGAAATTAAAGATATGAGATAAAGGAAATAGCTTCTTAGACCAAAGACAATGATAGAGCAAGTTTTTGGCTATAAGTCAAGTTATAAGAGCAAAGTTATACCATAGTTGTCTTATATTTATCTATAAAAAAGTTTTTTATTACTACGTGGTACCATGTTTTACATTCTCTTTCCTATATTCCTCCTCACACACACTTTTATCTAGGCCCACTAATGCCTATGCTTCGTACCCAGCTTTGTTGCCTGCATGAGAGCCAAACTCCTTTCTCTCTCTTCTTTTCTTTCCACCACATCAGCAAAAATACTGACCATCTTGGCTATAAGCCCATTATTATACTTGCTCTTATACAATAAGCCATGTTCACAGAAAGAGTTATAATAGATGATAAAAGACACTCTTTCCGTTCTAAATTATAAATCGCTTTGATTTTTTTGGTTTATCTATTTTGTTATGTATCTAGACATATTATTTATCTAAATACATAGCAAAATAGATGTACATAAAAAGTTAAAGCGACTTATAATTTGTAACGGAGAGAGCAGAAGAGAGATAATTTGATGAAAATTTTATTTGTAGAAACTATCCATTGAGAATGTAGTTTTTATGTAGTTGTCCATATCAATTGGTAACTATGGAAACTATTATATATTTTTATGATTGGAACTGCCTTTATTATTATTCTAACAATGTATCATGAGACACGATAAATGAGTTCACAAGACGCGATAATGCAGCCACTAGCCACCACCAGCAAGCTTGTATCCAAGATAAGATTGCATCCAAGCTTTGGTGTTCGGAATAGCTCTAGGTCGGAGGACCTGTGGAATCGCTGTGTAGTCTGAGCTCTCATTTTCAGCGTTACTGTCGTGGGAGCCGACTCAACAATAACGGACCCGCAAAAGGGATTCAAAATGACCAGAAAAGGTGCGTAGGTCCAGCCGGCGCTATGGATGGATGCCGAGGTTATATATATCCGTTCTTGCAATAGCAGCATGCTACGTGTGCTTCTCTGGTACAATAGTTAGTGCTAGTATCTGCTACGGAGTATACATAATCCTCGATCCTGTGAATCAGCCGTCTCTCGAGAGAGAAACCTACTTGCTGGCACGCCACGATGGGTCTGTACGTGGTAGGCAACTACGTATCTCTCTCTTATGGCTGTCGTGTCTCGCAAGACGCCTTGCTCTTGCTCAAACCTAACATTTGACAATCGTTGATGGTTTTGGATGCCAAGTCGTTCTTAGCTTCCTGCCGGCGGACACGGTCAGAGCTAGTAGTTGCTTCTATTCTTGAACCCTGTCTTAACGGCTTGTCTGGATCTATGCGACAGGCGACACGAAGAGACGTCGCGGACTTGAGGTCATCTATTCAGTGATTCAAGAATCCAAGCAACGTATGGAAAGATCGCAACGCAGCTGAAGTCATAATCCACGCGGTCAAAGGTACAGCTAATTCGTCTCCTCCTGGTTTCTCCTGCGAAAACGTTCAGAAGCGCCCGTTGTCCGGTTTACTATCACTTCCCGTATCAAGAAGGGCAGGCCGGTTTCTGTACGAGTAAGACCTTACTGGAGCAGATGGAGCGAATCGAGTCTCCAGATTTGGATTGGATGCAGGTGGGAAGGTGGCGGGCGGCGACCGGCTGCTGGGAGATGGAGGTTGGAAGTGGAACGCACAACGCGGCACAGGTAGCAGGCAGGCAGGCTGGCTGGGGCGCCGTTATGTATGTTATCGCCTGGACGGCTGTGCTGGTCAGCCGTATGGATAAGGAGGGATGGCTATTTCTATTTCAGACCATGATTTGGTCATACGGAGTAGTTGGGCAGATTGTAGCCAGATCATGCTTCATGAGTGGTGACGGACGAGGCGAGAGTTCTAGTAGTGATGTCTTCACAAGCAGCGCGCCAGAAGACGATGAAGCGACGAGGAACGGCCCCAACAAGGCATGCCAGATTGCCAGACCCAGCGTTACAGAATTTGGAGTACATCTTTAAAAAAAAAAGAAATTTGGAGTCTTTTTCCAACAGGAACTTGAGAGTTGCGGATGATTCGAATTTCGACGGTGTCCAAAAAAAAAGGTGGAAAACAAGGAGGTGTGGCGGCCAGGGCCGGAATTACTTTACTCTACCTGGTGTATACGACCTCCGCGCTTGCATGCTAAGGCCCAACTCAGACCCACCTTGAAAATGTGCTGGGCTGCAGCCCACTCTCCTATCGAGCTCTAGTTGTTCCCTTTTTTTTCAACGAAATTTGTTGTTCCTATTTTCTCATTTTCTGCCATTGTGTCTGCGAAGGAGTCAAGAGTTTTTTATATGAAAAAATAGTAATAATGATATGTGTTCATACAGGTACAAACTTTCCTGCAACAGGTTAGGCTATATTCGTATGGTATTCTCCGTTCGATGTCTATGTACTGAAACGTTCTATCTAATAAGTGAACGCTGCTATGCTTCTAGAAGAGCAACAAAAAAAAATTGTATGTTCTAGTTTTTGCATTCAGATGATATATAGACGCCAAAAATAAAGATAAATAACAAGCTTTCAAATTTTGCTTCCGGGCAGAAAGAGCTGCCTTATATTCGTATCGGAAGCTAAAAGTAAGACTCAACGGACTTTTGTTAGATTACATGGAAGCTACTTCAAGAGGTGTCAGCCTCTGTTTCAGTTTACCTGCCCAAAATATCGTAGCATTTTTGGCATTGGTCAAAAAAACAATGCTTGAGACTGATCACCATCCGAAATTCAACCAAATTCAAGTACACAAGGATACCTGCAAATGGTGCAAAAAGACCGGAACACTACCAGAAGGATTGTTCAGAGTTTCTAAAGCACCTAATGAGAAAAGGTGAGGGCATTATTACATTTGTAGATGGGTCCTTGTATTTAAGTTATGTAAAATCTACTTGATGGATTGATTCAGTGCAACTATTCATGTTGCAAATTTATTATAGTGATTCCATACGAGGAGGACCCTACAAAGAGGAGAAAGAAAAATTAGAGTAGCAAATAGAGTCGAAGATAAAGTTGAAGCCACCGGAGAACTTTCATTAGAATTAAATGATGGCTTTGTACTTAAACTTACGGATGTTCTTTATGTATCCTCTTTGCGTAGAAACTTAATAAGTGTTTCACATTTATACGATGATGGATTTGATTGCTATTTTGGTAATGGCCAATATAAGATTATGTTTAATCATAAGTGTGTTGGTCTTGTTTTCCGACAAGACGAGCTTTATTTGTTATCACTTCGTGAGAATGTGAATCTTATAAGCACTAAAAATGAGAATGCCTTCTCATCTATGAATGCAAGAAATAAACGAAAGAGAATTCATGATGTATCATCGAAATTATGTCACTGTTGTTTAGGCCATATTTTGAGGGGGGATAGAACGATTGGTTAAGAAATCAATTCTTCCGCCATTAGAATTTTTAGACTTAGAACAATGTATTAATTGCATTAAAGAAAAGTATGTTAAAAAAATAAAAAAGATGCAAACGAAGCGCATAAATTTTAGAAATAATTCACATAAATATCTGTGGTCCTTTTCCTGTGAAAAGTGTGGATGGTTATGATACATTTATAACATTCACAGATGATTATTCTCGTTATGGCTATATTTATCCAATCAAGAAAAGAAGCATTGGATAAATTTAAGATATTTAAGGCTGAAATAGAAAATCAGCACATTTAGATAGTAAGATCAGACCGTGGTGGAGAGTACGACGGTCGACATACCCCATATGGCCAAGTTCCTAAACCTTTTGCAAAGTTCTTACAGAAAAATGAGATAGTTGCCCAGTACTCTACACCGGACGAGTCTCAGCAGAATAGAGTAACTGAAAGACGAAACCGTATATTAAAGGATGTGGTGAAAAGTATGATAAGTTACTCCACTTTACCGATAAGTTTATGGATGGAGGCGTTAAAAACCATCATTCATATTCTCAATCGAGTACCAAGAAAGTCGGTGCCCAAAACATCATATGAGTTGTGGACAGAAAGGGAACCCCACTTAACCATTTACGTGTGTGGGGTCGTCCAGCTGAGGCTAAAGTATTTAACCTAAACATTAGAAAGCTAGACTTCAAGATAGCCAGTTATCATTTCATTGGCTATCCAGATAAGTCAAAATGTTATCATTTCTACTGTCCTGACAGACATACGAAGTTTGTAGAAACAAGACACGCTATGTTCTTGGAGGATGATATGACCAGGGGGAGCATGGTAGCACGAGAAATGAACTTTGAGGAGAAGTGGGTATACGTGCCCACTCCGATGGTTCTGAAGCCATTTTTCTCGCTACATGTTGCTGCTGCACCAATAGTACAGGACACATGTTGTTAGTTCTCCTGTGGCAACAATAAATGAACATGAGAAACATGTCTTTTAGGATCATATAGAACCCATTATCGCACATGAGGAAGAGCAACAACATCCCTATATGGAACAAGCGCGAACTAATGAGGCCTCCAGAAGGTCTCAAAGAGCCAGAAAACCAGCCATTCCTGATGACTACAAAGTTTATAAATGTGAAGTCTTTTAAATGGATAGTGATCCCAACTCGTTTGAAGAAGCCATGAGAAGAGCTCACTCATCGAAGTGCCTTGAAGCCATGCAAGATGAAATGAGATTAATGAGCACCAACGATGTTTGGGACTTAGAAAAAATTCCTAAAATAGTCAAGACAGTAGGCTGTAACTGGGTCTACAAAACAAAATATGACTCCAAAGGAAATGCGGAAAGATTTAAAGCGCGACTTGTGGCGAAAGGCTTCACTCAAAGAGAAGGAATAGATTACAATGAGACTTTTTCTTTAATCTCATGTAAGGATTGTTTTAGAATCATAATGGCGTTAGTGGCACACTATGATTTAGAATTACATCAGATGGATATAAAGACAGTTTTCCTTAACAGGGATTTGGATGAAAATGTTTATACGGCACAACCAAAACGTTTTGTCGTAAAAGGAAAAGAACGTATGGGATGTCGCCTGAAGAAATCCATTTACGGATGAAAACAAGCCTCTAGACAGTGGTATTTAAAGTTTGATGGAACGAAAATGAAGTTTGTGTTTAAAGAGAATGTAGAGGACAATTGCATTTATACAAAGTTCAAGAATGAGAAATTCATTTTTCTAATCTTGTATGTGGATGACATCTTACTCGCTGGTAATGATGTTAATCTACTACTGGAGACGAAGAAGTTCTTGTCCTCAAACTTTCATATAAAAGATCTTGGTGAAGCTTCATTTGTTTTAGGGATAGAGATTCACCGAGATAGAAGAAAGGGGTTTTAGGATTATCGAAAAAGGCATACTTAGAAAAAGGTTCTAAAGAAAGACAGTATGCATGCGTGTAAGCCTTCACCCGCTTCTATAGTCAAGGACGATAGTTTTGAAGAATTCTAATGTCCTAGAAACCAATATGCGATTGATCGAATGAAAACAGTTCCATATGCTTCAACTGTAGAAAGCTTATAGCATGCTCAAGTATGTACACGCCCTGACTTAGCTTTTGTTACCGAGATACTTGGTAGATATCAGAGTAATCTAGGAATAGAACACTGGAGAATGGTAAAAAATGCTTTGTGTTATTTGCAAGGCACAAAATGTCTCATGCTAACGTACAGAAGATCTGATTCCCTACATATAGAGGGGTGTTTAGATTCAGATTTTGTGGGAGACGTAGATGATAGAAAATCCACATCAGGATATGTATTTACTCTCGCAGGGGGAGCTATATCGTGGAAAAGCTCTAAGCAAACCATCACTGCATCGTCCACGATGTATGCCGAGTTTGTAGCATGTTATGAGGCCACGGGGCAGGTGAACTGGCTAAAAAATTTATGCCTGGGTTGAAAGTGGTCGACGACAGTCATAGACCACTCAAGTTGTACTGCGACAATGAGCCAGCAGTATGTTATGCTCACAGCAATAAGTCAAGTGATGCTGTCAAACACATTGACATAAAGTTTTATGTTGTGAAAGACAAAGTCCAGAATCATTCTATTAGTCTCGAGCATATAAGTACAAAGAAAATGCTTGCGGATCCGCTTACAAAAGGCTTACCGCCCAATGTGTTCAGAGAACACTTAGCTAGCATGGGTTTACGGGAAAACCTATGATCCCTGGACAATAAGGGTCTAGTTGAGAATCTATTTGAAAACAGAGAGGTGTATTGTAGTTGTTAATCTAACGGTACTAATCGTTGTAATGAGGCACGCACTATGCGCTAATCTATGATGGAATGGGAAAGAGATAAGTAATTTAAGTTTAAGTCTTAAGTTGAGATCAAGGGGGAGAATGTTAGGTTGATCCAACGATCGAGTCGGACCTTGATCCCGCATCCTGATCAGGGGTGCCCAACCAATTTATGGTTGGTGGGCCCCCGTCGTGCAGCGCCATATAAAAGGGGGTGGGGTGCCGGGGCTCAAGGTACAAGGTTCACTGCCCCACCACAATCTCCACCTACAAACCCTAAACCGATCTAGAGGGGGCGCTGACAGCGACGAGAAGTGCCGCCACCGTCTTCTCCGCCGCCTCTGCGCCACCCCCGACGTCCACATCACCGCCGAACGCAACTGCCTCCCCTTCGCCGGCACTCTATGTCACCGACACCACCATGGCTTCCTCCTCCGCCAAACCCACCGATGGTCTGCTACCTCTACACCTGTCGGTGCCAAAAGTGACCAACTAGTAAATATTTGTCGTTTTGCAGTACGTTGTGACCGGATGTGGCCTAGCACTCAATGACACAGGGTTTATACTGGTTTAGGCAATGTGCCCTACGTCCAGTTTGAGTCGATCGGTGACTTTATTCCTGAGCCTAGGTGCTTGAAGTTTGTTGTGGGGTTACAAACGAGTGGGAGTAAGTTGAGGGGTGTTAGAAGTCCGGTCAGACTCTGGACCAAAGGGCCGAGAGTGACGGGAGCTCCTACATGCGCTAAGTATTCGAACATGTGCTCTGTGTAGCTTTAGAATGTCTAAAGCTAACAGAGAGTGAGGCGGAATGATCTGTCTGTTGTTCGTTGTTTTTTTGTCTGAATTGTCCGAATCGATCCTCCTTTTGGGGGAGGGCGCATCCCCTTTTATATATGAAGGGGACGGCCTTACAAGTGAGAGAGAGGGAGTGTGTGCTACCTAGTCTTGTTGCCCACGCCGTTAGGTACGAGACGGTTTTGTCGGCGCCTACAATACTATTGACGCCCTGATGCATGTGGTTGGTTCCATCGTGCTCTTCTTGTATATGGCAAATGTCAACGCCTACCATACTGTAGGACAAATATCGGCACCCACAACACTGTTGGTGTCCTGACATGTCTAGAAGGTTGCAAAGTACCCTTCTGATATGGCCTGACAGTACTGTCCTACAGGTGTGCAGGGTACGGTCCTTGGTATTACGGTTGACTTGTGCGTCTTACCTTATCTGCTCCGTCTAATTTCTTAGGTCCTCACCGAGTGGGCGTCCCCATTCGGTCATTCCTAGTCGGCTCCGACCGTGTCTATTGGAGAAAAGCCGCAGGTAGAGGTTTGGTGTGTTCCCGGTCGGAGACGCGGGTCGGAGTCAGAAGCGAGCGTCGCCCCTCCTTGGCTAGGCCTTCCAATCGGAGAGAGCGGGTTGGAGTCGGAGCCCTTCCGGTCGGAGACTGGATCACTCTTTTGCCCTGTCGCTAGGTATCTCGATCGGCCCAAGAGTTGCGTGTCGTCCACAACGTTGTTTGCTAGGCCGTGCTTTTTGCTAGGAAGCAGGTCTATTAGGGACCCCGGGTTTATGAACCCGACAGGAGCCCCCGAGCCTCCGGGCGATTCGGGTAGAATCGGCTGGGTTTTTTTTGTTTTGACAGCGGGTGTGCGCGAGCGCCCCCGGTGGGTGTATCCCCTGGGCGATTTGGGTAGAATCGTCTGGGGTTTTTTTGACTTGTCGGTGGGTGCCCCCAAGCCTATGTCCGACTGGTGAGTCGGTTGGAGGCTGAGCATCTTGGTACTCTTTCCTAGGGCCACATATTTCTATGTTTCTACCGTTCGGGGCGTTCGCCTGTGTTTGTCCCGCCCGTGACCTACGCGGTCGGTTGATTTCCCAAGTCGACGTCGGGCGACCTGAGCCCCTGAGCCATGTTGGGTTTGGTAGGGGTAGGTCTAGTTCCATGCGTTACCCCGTCCGTGGTTTCTACAATTGGAGGGGCTGAGCTAATGTCACTTGCCACAATGGCTCGAGTGACGCGCTCGGTGAGCTCACTAACGGGCGCGTTCGAGTGGAATCCGGGTCCATCGTTCGTGACGGGGTTGGCATAGCCCTCATGTGGCATTCTACTACTCCTTAACCCTCCTATCGGGAGATGCCTGGGTCATTCCGAAGACCGACTCAGGTGGCCCGTTGACCTCCCCTCGATCGAGATTCTATGGGCATGGCTCAAGGCTAGGATCCAACGAAAAGGTTGAGATGACCCTATCTGCTTCTGGGCAGATCGGGCGAGGGCCACTAGGGCTCATCTACGTTTTCTCCCCTAGCTCTATTTGATGCGAGGTGACCTCGAGCCCTTTGCGGGCTAGCCTTCGAACCCCGGTTGGTCGTTGCTCATGTTGAATGAGGCAAATACCGTGTCGTGACAAAACACGAAGCGTTGTGATGCATTAATTTGCATATGCAATGCTTTGGATGTATTGGATGAATGAATGATGGTATGAATGTGTGTGTGAATGCGTTGTATGAGAATGGATGAATGAATGATCATGCATCAGAAAATAAAGTAAGAACGTTTGGTAAAGTTACCTTGATGACTCGAGTGACGGGTTTTGAGGAGCTCTTATCGGATATGTTCGAACAGGATCTGTGTCCGTCATTCATGGTGGAGTCGGCATAGCCTGCATGGGGCATCCCTCTACTCCTTACCTATCTTTTGTCATTCACCTGAGCCGTTCGATCGACTCAGGAAGCCCGTTGGTCTCTCCTCAATGGAGATCCCATCGTTGGGCCCTTCCAAGTCCTGCCTGGGAAGGCGGAGGGCCGCTTATGTGCGGTTGCGCCTTGTTTCCTACGCCCAGCGTGCAGTAGTGGTGGGCCATGCCCAGGCCATGTCCTGTCTAACCAGGCATCGTTTCATTGAGCACGACGCGTCCCATCAGTCAGGACGCGTCCCACCGCATCCCATCAGCATTGAATGGGGATGGGAGAGGGTTTTTTGCCCTAATCCTTCGCCTTAACTGTGACGTCCCACCAATCTAACTGTGATGTCTCCTCCTTAAATAGGGGAAGGGAGAGGGTTTTTGTCCCGTTCCTTTGCCTATTCTCCAACCGCTGGATCTCCTCCTTCTTCCTTCTCGCCAAGCGTGTTTGTGTGCTACGACGGTTCCTAAGTGAGAGAGGGTAAAGCGAGGGAGAGGAGAACTCACAGATCTGTTCATGAGTCCAAAGCGCGATGTCGAGCTAGAGGCCATCCAATGTAGATGAGGTGGTGCTGGCTACCTTCGCCGAGAAGAGGCTGCTCTCGCTGAAGGAGGTGGCGCACTGGAGGGCACCTGTAGGGGAGGCTTTTCTGCAACCACGGGCCAACGAGGTTGTCTCCTTCCTCGCCTTCCATGAGTGTGGGCTAGGATATCCCATGCACTTGTTCCTATGTGGGCTCCTCAATGAGTGGGGCCTGGAGCTATAGCACCCCAATCCGACTGGGGTGCTGCACATCGCCGTCTTCGTGACCGTCTATGAGGCCTTCCTCGGGATGGAGCCGCACGTGGACTTCTTCCCAGATCTTCACCGGGCGAGCCTTGTCGGAGGGGAAGCCACCTAGGACCGTCGTCGGTTGGGGGCTTCACGCTGCAGAAAAAGCCGAGGCCACTAGGCTCCTACCTCGCGTACTCTCTCTACGACTCCAATCGGGGGATGGCATGGGGAGTGGTTCTATATCAGGAACCCAGCGGAGGCGCCGTTCCTACCATTCACCGAAAGGAGGCTGGAGAGGCGGGATAGCTGGTCATGGGGGCCCTCTAGCTGACAGAACTAGCTGGAGGTCATCGAGGCGGAGCTCCAGAAGCTGGTGTAGCACGCCCTCGACGGGCTGTGGGTGTTCCACACCTTCTTTCACCGTTAGATCGCCCAGTTGGCAGAGAGGAGGCGGCCGATGTGGAACTACTTGGCCCCAACAGATCCTGACCGTGTGTCACCGGAGGAGTTGGTGAAGGACGAGGTCTGGAGTCGGCTCCACCGAGTGCTGCAGCTGAGGGCCCAAGAGTCCCTTGATGGAAAGCTCGGACCCCTCTCCGGTACGCTCCCCTCTCCTTATTCTGTGTTATTCCCTTTTGTTCTCCTATATCTTGACTTTGAGTCGTCCGCTTTGTAGGTACTTGCCGGTTACAAATCCCGGCCGCATCTCCCGAGGGGGCCGGAGGGTGTAGCTCGGCAAGCTACCCTGAAGGAGGCGGCGGACGCCAAGAAGAAGAAGAGAGCTGAGAAGGCTTGGAGGCGGCATAGGAAGGAGAAGGAGATCGCCCGGTGAGTGCGGGCCGGTGAAAATAGGAGCGATGTGGAGGGGGAGCTCGAGTCGAAGGAACCCACAGAGTTGGGTGGTGACGTGAGCTCTTCTGAGGATGAAGGAGGCTAGGGATGTCGTTGCGACCTCCGTGGACCATCGTGAGCCTATGGCTGTGTCTGCCTGCGGTGGGCGGGATGCGGAGAGGAAGCGCGCCGCGAACTTGGATGCTGCCGTCGAGCGGGAGGCAAAGCGGATGCGGATGCCGCGCCCTTTAGAGGCATCGTTGGCCTTGTCCCCACCTGCTCCGAGCACGGCGGGGCTGGCCGGGCGGTCGGAGGAGCGGGCTTGCATCCTTGCGTCTTCAGGGTCGGTGCGTCGCGCGACCCATAACGGGAGGATGCCCCGCCTGCCGCTCCGGTGGGCACGCCACAAGCCGATGGTCGCGGCGACTCGCCGACCAATCAGGAACTAACTGGGTCGGCACCTCCCTCAGTCGACGTGAGGGGGCGCGGGTCAAGACCCATGAGCAGTCCTCGTTCGGTGGGCTCATTGCCAGTGGGTCAAGGTTTTAGGGCCCTACCGCTTTCGTCTAAGTATGCATTTCTTTGTTTCTTTTTGATCTCATAGTTTGAGTTTTTTGAGTGCGATTGACCTGTACTTATTTGATAGCGGCCAGATACTGACAGGATTGAGCATCGCCCCGCCTCCCGTGCAGGAGGAGTGAAGACCCATCTTGCAGCGAGTCATGATAAGCGGCGAGGAAAGCAGGCTAGCGGTGGTCTGACCTTCCCCTCTAGGTGTTGAGCCTCTCGGCCAGATGCAAGCGCGGCGGCAGCGGCAGCGGTGGTGATGGCAACGATCCCGATGGCGATGGCGGAGGCTGGGTCGGAGGTGACCCTCGTGATCCCTCCTACACCGGCTGTGGTGGAAGAGAGGAGGGAGACTGGGCTCCCTGCCTCGCCCAGCGGAGGGACGCACGACTCGCCCTCCTGGTCGGGGCTGGAGGTGTCGGGGGCGACAAGGCCAAGCCAAAGATAGAACTTCCACCGATAGGTCGTGGGGTCGAGGTAATGGAGATCCCTCCCCGGTGAGGCAGGTGCAAGGGTGGAGCCACCGGCAATCCCACCATCGCAGGAGCTGGCGGTGGTCCGGTCATCGGCTAGGCCTTCTAGCGGGTTGGAGGCGACCCGCGAGCTGGTGTGGCCCTACCCTAGCAAAACGAGGAAGGCTCGGTTCATCCTTCGGGATGAGGAGGAGGTGCAGCTCTAGGACAAACTTGGGGGGAGAGGACTCGCGATGGAGTCCGATCTTGCCCAAACCAAGGCGAGGCTCAAGGAGGCCTTGGAGCGGGTTGAGTCCATCCATTAGGCAGTTACGATCGATCTTCCCCACGTCAAAGAGGTATGTTTGTTGCGTTTTTAGCGTTCGTCCTTGACTCCTTGGTCTTTCACTGGTTGTTTCAGCGTGTTTGCTTCTCGCTTTGTAGGGTTTAGAGGAGATGTCGAGCCGCAAGTCCCATTTCCTCCAGGAGGAACACGGTCAGATGGAGTAGGAAGCCGCGATGTCGCGGTGGGTCACCGAGCTTGAGCGCCAGCTAGAGTCCGCCCGCTGTGAGTCCGAAGACCGGGCGGCTGAGGCGATGGGAGCTCAGGCAGCGGAACTGCTCGTGGTGGAATAGACGACTACCGTCGAGCGGGGACTCGACGCGGCGAAGGTCCACCAGGCGGAGACCGAGGCGGCGCTCTAGAGGTCCATGGCGGAGACCGAGTCGGTGCTCTAGATGTCCCTAGAGGCTTTGGAGTCAAAGCAGAAGGCCCGGTCGGAGGTCGACCAGGAAGTGCTCACGCTCCGGGGGCAGGTGCTTGGGACGGAGGAGTCGAACGCTCGGCTACGTGAGAAGGTGACTCGGTAGGAGGAAGGAGTCTCCATCCTCAAGAACACCCGCCTCGGTATGTATCTGTTCCGCCTTTGGTTGATGCCTTAGTTTTTCCTTTCCCTTGCTTCTGAGCTTGTCGTCCTTGTTCTAGAACTGGGCGAAAGGGTTGGATCACTGGAGCAGGACCTGGAGACAGCCAAGGTGGTGATCGGACGGAGTGCAGAGGCGCTATCCAAGTCCCTTCAAGAGGTGACATGCTCTCGAGGGGGGCTTGACTAGATCCGCAACATCGCCCAGGTCATTGTCTCAGAGGTGTTTGGGTCGGCGCCAAGCACCAGCACGCTCGCTATCCAGCTGGTGGCGGTCCCGAATGAGGTTCGGGCACTCATCTCCGATGGGATGTTCTACGAGACATCGGGGATGCTGACCTCAGTGGCGATGCATCACCCGGACCTAGACTTCATTGCCATCTATAGCGGGTACGCCGATGGCTAGAACACGGACGCTAACCATGCGCTCGGGGAAAGCTTGCTGCCACACGCACAGTTGGTGGCCGAGCAAGTCTTCACGTAGTGAGTGATGGAGGCTTGCCATGCGAGTGTGGCTAAAGGCGTGCGTCAAGAACATGTAACCCAGCCTACGGATGGAGTGGAGGCTGGGTCAGAAGCGAGCGTCGTCCCGCCTCTGACCAAACCAAACGTCGCCCCATCGATGAGCGAGCAGCCCTTATCTTCGTCGGTCGCGCCATCAGCCGATGCCGTCGGGCGGCCATAGTAGAAATTAGAGTAGAAGTAGTTAGCAAATGTAAAAGTTAAGTTCGTGGGGGAACCCCCCGTGTGAACAGTTGTATTCATGAATACATCAATTTTGTTTTGTGATGGAATCACTTCATAAGGGGAAGCTTGTCCCATCTGTTCTTTGTTTTTACCCTAGCATAGCTCTGATTTTTATCCTTTCTTTTTCGCACCTGCCCGTTTGACCCATAGGCTGCAACCTTAAGAACCTGGGCGTGGCCCGCGAGGCTCAGCTGCTCGTAACCATAGGTCGTGGCGTGGTGTGATCGGTCGGGAGTTTAAGGCAAAGTTGCGTAGCGTAATTAAAGGAATGGACTACCCTTTCGTTCAGGTAAAAAGGTATTTACTATATGATAGTAAAAAAGAGAGGTGGTATCGCACCCTCGTGGAGCCCCCGAGTGACCTGGGCCAAAAGTGTTCGGACTGGGGTGCTTGTAGGAGCAAACGTTAAATGAAAGAAAGCGGTAAGACCGAATTTTTAAGGGAAGAAACGACGTAACTGTTTGATGTTCCAACTGTTGGTGAGAACGTTGCCGTTGTTGTCCTTCAGTCGGTAGGTGCCTAGTTGGATCACCTCGGTCACCGTATAGGGTCCTTCCCATGGCGGAGAGAGTTTGTGTTTCTCCTTGGTTGATTGGGTTCTCCAGAGTATGAGGTCTCTGACCTCGAGGATCCTCCCTTTAATTTTCCTTTCATGGTATATGCGGAGAGTTTGCTGGTAGTAAGCGGAGCGGAGGATGGCCGTCCCACGAGCCTCCTCGAGCAGGTCGACCATGTCTTGCTGAGCCTCCGTGGCTCGATCGCGGTCGAAGGCCTTCACTCTTGGGGCACCGTGGTCAAGGTCGGAGGGGCAGCACTGCTTCAGCTCTGTAGGCCAGGAACAAGGGCATGAACCCTGTGGATCAGTTCAGGGTTGTTCTCAGGCTCCAGAGGATCGCTTGGACCTCTGCAACCCATCGTCCGGCATACTTATTGAGTCGGTCAAAGATGCATGGCTTTAGTCCTTAGAGGACCATGCCATTGGCCTGCTCGACCTAACCGTTGGTACGTGGATGTCCGATCGAGGCCTAGTCGATCCTGATGTTGTATCCATCACAAAAGTCTAGGAACTTCTTCCTAGTGAAGTTAGTTCCGTGGTCAGTGATGATACAGTTAGGAACACTGAACTGGTAGATGATGTCCAGGAAGAACTTGACCGCCTCTTCCGAACAAATGTTGGTAATGGGCTTTGCCTCTATCAACTTGGTGAATTTGTCCACTGCTACAGGTAGGTGAGTGAAGCCGTCCGGGTCCTTTTTGAGGGGTCCTACCATGTCGAGGCCCTCGACCGCGAATGGCTAGGTGATGGGGATGGTTTGGAGCTCTTATGCCAACAAATGAGTTTGTCGAGCGTAGAACTAGCATCCCTCACACCTGCGGATGACCTCCTCTGCTTCTCGTAGTGCGGTGGGCCAGTAAAAACCTTGGCGAAAGGCTTTTCTGACCAGCGAATTCGGGGCCACATGATGTCATCAGATTCCAGCATGGACCTCGAGGAGGAGTTGTTTCCCTTGGTCGGTAGGGACACATTTCATGAGTTCTCCCGACGGACTTCGCTTGTAAAGTTTGTTACCGAATGCGACGAATGTCTTGGCGCGTTGAGCCATCCATCGCGCTTCGGTCCTTTCGGGTGGGAGAACCTCCTCAAGGAGGTAGGCAAGTAGCGACGCTCGCCAGTCAGCTTGATTGAGTGCTACCACGGCGACGTCGCCACGGAGGCACCGAGGTCGGAGCCCCCAAGCACCAGGTTGGCATCGGGGTGTGTCTGGATCGGACCTTCTAGGATGCGCGTGGATGGCTCATGAAGGTCGTTAATGAAGACCCCATCTGGAGACGGAACCCGCCTGACAGCCAATTTTGTGAGAAAATCGGCGGCATCGTTGTCCTTCCGAGGGACATGATGTAGTTCGATCCCCTGGAATTTGTCCTCGAGCTTGCGCACCTCCTAGCAGTATGTTGCCATGAGGGGGCTTTTGCAAGAGGGCTCCTTCATGACTTGGTTGACGACCAACTTCGAGTCACCGCGGACGTAGAGCCACATAGCGCCAAGCTCGATGGCGATGTGCAGTCTGTTGATGAGGGCCTCGTATTCCATGGTGTTGTTTGAGGCAAAAAAAAGTGGAGGCGAATCGCGTAGCGGAGCCTGCTTCCGTCCGGGGAGATCAGAACCACTCCGGGCCCCGAGCCAGGCGCCATTACGGATCCATCGAAGTACATCGTCCGGTACTCATGGGTGATGTCTGGGGTCAGGAGCTAGACCTTCATCCATTCGGTGACAAAATCCACAAGGGCCTGAGACTTAATTGCGGTGTGGGAGATATACCTGATGTTTGTGGTTACGAATGATGTCTCCCAGTGGGTATGAAGTGATGACCGAGACTTTGTGGTTGGTGAAGTAGTGTAGGAACTTTTGGGTCACCATCAGCAAGGCGTATAGAAGTTTCTACACCTGGGGCACCGAACCTTGGCGTCGGTGAGTACCTCCCCGATGAAGTATACGGGTCGTTGGACCTTAAGGTGGTGTCCCGGCTCCTCCCTTTCAACGACTAGGGCGGCGCTCACCACGTGGTTGCTTGTCGCGACGTAGAGAAGGAGGGGTTCTCCTCATTTAGGAGCGATGAGGATTGGGGCTGACGTCAGTGATGTTTTAAGGCGTTCTAGAGCCTGCTGTGCCTCGTCAGTCTAGACGAATGTGTCTATCTTTTTGAGAAGTTTGTAGAGAGGCATCCCCCGCTCGCCTAGCCTAGAGATGAACAGGCTTAGGGTGGCCAAACAGTCGGTGAGCCTTTGTATGCCCTTGATGTTGCATATGAGGCCCATGTTGGAGATGGCCGTGATTTTTTGGGGTTGGCCTCGATACCGCGTTTAGACATGATGTATCCAAACAGCTTCCCCTTCGGAACCCCAAAAACACATTTTTTGGAATCCAATTTGATGTTGAACCTTCGGAGGTTCACGAACGTTGCGGCCAAGTTTGTGATCAGGTCACAGGCTTGAGCTGTTTTGACCACTATTCATCAACATAGACGGTGATTGTTGGTTTTGGCCGCTTGACTTGGTCAGGCTGGTCGAGCAGGTCAATTTGATCAGCGAAGCATTGCTGCATGCACCGTTGATAGGTGGTGCCAGCATTCTTTAGACCAAAAGGCATGGTTACATAGCAGTACAAACCATACGGAGTGATGAATTAAGTTGTGAGCTGGTCGGACTCTTTCATCTCGATCTAGTGATAGCCTGAGTAGGCATCCAGAAAGGAGAGGATTTCATATCCTAAGGTGGAGTCGACTATCTGGTCTATGAATGGCAAAGGAAAATGATCCTTCCAACACACCTTGTTGAGGCCAGTATAATCAATGTACATTCTCCATTCCCTGGTCTTCTTTTTGACAACAACATGATTCGTTAAAGCGACGCAAGCGTTGCTTGGTGGGTTTTGAGCCTAGGACAGGTGTGTAATGCAAGCTCGGTGACCTCTTGTGGTATGCCTGGCATGTCAGAAGGTTTCCATGCAAAGACATCACGATTAGCGCATAGAAAGTCAGCGAGCTCGTGTTCCTATTTAGCTGGGAGCTGGGTCTCAATCCGCACCATCTTCGTTGGGTCGGTGGGGTCAATCCCTACCGCTTTAGTTTCCTCGAGCGGGCGGAAGGCAGTCTAGGAAGCTGGTTTGTTGTAGTCCGGGACTGCTGGGGTCGATGTTTCTTCGAGCCGAGGGAGCTCGGCTGAGTTGATATGGTAGTGGCGAGCTCGTAATGCTCGCGGTCACATGTGTAGGTGTGCGAAAAGGTGCTACCCACAATGATGACACCATTCAGTTCTAGCATCTTCAACTTGAGGTAGGTATAGTTGGGGATCGTCATGAACTTGGCGTAGCATGGGCGCCCCAAGATGGCGTGGTAGGACCCTAGGAAGTCCACCACCTCGAAGGTGAGGACCTCCGAGCAGAAGTTGGCTCGGTTGCCAAATGTGATGGGTAGGTCGATCTGCCCAAGCGGGTATGCCTGTGTCACCGAGATTACACTATGGAAGGGAGAGCTCACTACACGGAGCTCTGACCGAGGGATGTGCATGGCGTCGAGGGTGTCGACGTAGAGGATGTTGAGGCCGCTGCCTCCGTCCATCAGCACCTTGGTGAGGCGCTTCTTGTGGATAATGGGGTCAATGATGAGTGGGTAGCGACCCGGTCTGGCGATGTGGGAAGGATGGTCTCTCTGATCAAATGTGATCGGAGATTCTAACCAGCTAAGGAAGGAGGGGACGGCCATTCCGACGACACATGTTTCTCTGTAGCACACTTTGTGTTGGCGCTTGGAGTAGATGGCATCAGATCCCCTGAAGATCATGAGGCATTCCTCGGGATCAGGAAAGTCATCCCCATCTTTGCCCGCCGCCTCCTTTCTTGGCTACTGCCTCCTTGCCCTTTCCCTCTTTTGGCCCGCCGGCCTATCGCAGAAAGCGCTTGAGGAGTTCACAGTCCTTGTAGAGGTGCTTGACAGGGTAGGCTTGGTTGGTGCACGGGCTCTCCATGACCTTGTTGAAGTGGCTAGGCAGGCCCTGCTGGGGCTGCTTGCCCGCTCAATCAGCCACGGTGACCAACATGGAGTTGGTCAGTCGGCGTCGATCCTTCTTGTTCTTTTTGCCCTCTGTGTGGAGGGGCCTTTGTCTTGGTCCTCGCGCTTGGCCTTGCCCTTGTCCCGACCTCCACTAAAGACAACTCCGACCACCTCCTCACTGAAGGTGTGGTTCATGGCGACGTCGAGCAGGTCGCGAGTGGTATGGGTCTTCAATTAGCCAAGCTTGTGGATCAAAGACTCACATGTTGTCCTAGAGAGGAACGCGCTGATGACGCCCGCATCGACGACATCAGGAAGGGAGTTGTATTATTTTGAGAACCTATGGATGTAATCTTATAGGGACTTGTTGGGCTCCTGCTAGCAGCTCTTGAGGTCCTAGGAGTTCCCAGGGCGGACATACGTCCCTTGGAAATTCCCGATGAAGATCCTCTTGAGGTCCGCAGAGGCGCAGATGTTGTCATGCGGGAGAAATTCGAGCCATGCTCGAACATGTTCCCCCACGCAGATGGGGAGGTATTGAATGATGACATGGTCATCATCCACTCCTCTGGCTCAACAGGCGAGCCAGAAGTCTTTGAGCCATTTACCGGGATTCGTCTCTCCGGTATATTTGGCGATGTTGGTAGGTGGTCGGAAGCGCTGTGGGAACGACGCCTTCTAGATGCGACGGCCAAAGGCCCGTGGTCCCGGGCCATCCGGGCTAGGACTTCGGTCGTCTAGCCGGCTACCATGCCTAGGGTGCGTTTCCCCGCTCCCCTCGATGGTCCAGCCGGGGCCCGTGCCGCCTGCTCTCACCGCCCCTTGATGGACGTCATCATCAAGCCAGGCTTGATACCGGTTGTTGATGACGCTGTGAGCGTCTCAGTTCGGCCTGAGCCATTCGCACATAAGGGGCGGTGTGGAGCGGGCGCCGGGTCAGGCCGTGGTGCAGCTATGGCCTCCTATTCCGTGACTGGCGACTGTAGTGGTGAGCGGATGCAGTGATTTGTCTGGTGCGTCCCCATTCCCCTGGTGGGGAGAGAGGCCGTGAGTCGGTGTCGCGACGTGGAGCTCTTTGCTTGTTGAACGGCGGCGATTTCCACCAGTGCCTGGAGGTTTCGGTGGACCACCAGCTCCTGGGGGTCGACAGGATCTAGAAGGCCACGTAGAAGCATCGTCGTAGCGGCGATGTTCTGGCCAGCCCAAGCGAACTATGGGGGATCATTACCCCCATCCATGATGTTGCGCTTGACCTACCAGGCGCGATCCCGGGCGCCACTCGTTGGGTTACACATGCGTGCCGTAGGTGGCGGCTGGCTCTGTCGTAACTCCTCGCCGTGCTCCTACGTACACGTGAGGGCCTCTGTGTGAGGGTCCAGAGGGGAGTAGGTCTATAGAGACTCTGCTACCATCGGCGACTATCCCGCGGCATCCGCCATAGGGCACTCCTAGGACAGAGGGTGGCTAGGTGCCATGACATCGCTGATGCTGGAGCCATCGCTCTCAACCTCGTCATCCAAGAGGTCGTGGAAAGAGGCGGGAGCGTAGCCCACCATTCCCATGAATTCGGACGTGAGAGAGGATGGCATCAACATCTTTTGGAGCCCCTATGCGTACGCGTCCATGGGGGACGCGATGCCATAGGGGAACCGGTCGCTTGGTGGTCGCGGTGGGGACAATGGGGTCCCTCCGGAGAGTCGGCGGAAGATATTAAACAGCGAGTAAAGAACAATATATATGTTACTCATAGAGGGTTTGAGCCTAGCGTAGGCTCAGAGCGAAGCACAGGCATCTCGTCGTTGAGGTCGCCGGGTGTCTCGAGGCCGATAGAGGGCGCTCTCCTCCTCAGGGGCGCTGGGACAAGTGCCTCCTCATGGAGGCGAAGCACGCCGAGTCAATCGGCGACGAAGTCTAGGCTTCTAAAGTGAAAGGTCTAGAATGACTCGAAGACGGGAGGAACCCACGTCCCAACAGGTGGGAGTGTGGGAAACTCCAGCGAGCCAAAGTGAATCGAATCGCTTGAGCCCGTCATGGCGAAGATGGCGGAAAGGTGGGCCATCCGATGACCAAAAGCATGAACATACGGTGTCCTCCCCACGAACGGCGCTAACTATCGGTGCGAAAAGTGACCAACTAGTAAATATTTGTCATTTTGCCGTACGTTGTGACCGGATGTGGCCTAGCACTCAATGACATAGGGTTTATACTGGTTCAAGCAACATGCCCTATGTCCAGTTTGAGTCGGCCGATGACTTTATTCCAGAGCCCAGGTGCTCGAAGTTTGCTATGGGGTTATAAACGAGTGGGAGTAAGATGAGGCGTGTTAGAGGTCCGGTCGGACTCTGGACCGAAGGACCGAGAGTGACGGGAGCTCCTACGTGCGCTAAGTATTCGAACATGTGCTCTGTGTAGCTTTAGAATGTCTAAAGCTAACAGAGAGTGAGCCGGAATGATCCGTCTGTTGTTCGTTGTTTTTTGTCTGAATCGTCCAAATCGATCCTCCTTTTGGGAGAGGGCGCATCCCCTTTTATATATGAAGGGGACAGCCTTACAAATGAGAGAAAGGGAGTGTGTGCTACCTAGTCGTGTTGCCCACGCCATCGGGTACGATATGGTTTGTCGACAAATACAATACTGTTGATGCCCTGATGCATGTGGTTGGTTCCATCGTGCTCTTCTGGTATGGCAAATGTCGGCGCCTACCATACTGTAGGACAAATGTCGGCGCCCACAACACTGTTCGTGTCCTGATATGTCTGGAAGGTTGCAAAGTACCCTTCTGACATGGCCTGACAGTACTGTCCTGTAGGTGTGCAGGGTACGGTCCTTGGTATTGCGGTTGACTTATGCGCCCTACCTTATATGCTCCGCCTGATTTCTCGGGTCCTCACCGAGCGGGCGTCCCCGTTCGGTCGTTCCTAGTCGGCTCCGATCACGCTGGTAGGAGAAATGCCACAGACAGAGGTTTGGTGTGTTCCCGGTCGGAGACGCGGATCGGAGTCGGAAGCGAGCGTCGCCCCTCCTTGGCCAGGCCTTCCGGTTGGAGAGAGCAGGTCGGAGTCGGAGGCCTTCCGGTCGGAGACTGGATCACTCTTTCGGCCTATCGCTTGGTATCTGGGCTGGCCCAGGAGTTGCGTGTCGTCCGCAATGTTGTCTGCTGGGCCGAGCTTTTTGCTGGGAAGCAGGCCCGTTAGGGACCCCGGGTTTATGAACCCGACAACACCCCTCTCTCTCTCTCTAGTTCCTCGTCCTAGTTCATGTTTTAGGTCTTTTTATCGCGAATAGAAAGGTTCACACCCGCTAGATCTGCACCAACCCGATCCACTGGTACTAACAGCGACTTCATTATAGATGGATTTATACTGAACATAAGCTTTATTTTGTACACCTTTTGGCATCTAACCTTTTTTGGAAAAAAAGAGCAGGCAAGATTCCTACAATATTTATTGGTCAGTCACAAGTAAGGCCCATTTGGTAAATCTATGGTTCATTGGTGTGGTTTTTTTTTCTTTAGCTCCACAAATTACTCTAATGGTGGAGCTAAAATTATTTTAAAACAAAGTTTGGTACAACAACTTCTCATAGTAGATCTATTAACCTAGGAAAAGATGTCATTTTAAGCTCCATCTGACATACACTCCTTGTGATACCGGATTTTAAGGAGCTCTATTTAAGTAGTTATTCCAATTTAACACGTTTGCCAAAAGAAAAGCTCTAAACGACTCTGAAGAAGTTGTGCCAAACATGACCTAAAGTGGAACAATGCTTGGCATTGCATGTAATATGTATATATGTATATATGTATGTGTGTGTTTCATTGATTCAAAAGCCAATCCAAACCTATTTAGCTTCTTAAAGAATCTTACAAACTCTTGCATATTACATCTAATCAATAAATTATTGTGAAAGGATAAAGCTAAATAAAATCATAGAATTTTCAATTGGTATTTATAAGTATAATACAGATTTTGACATGCTGCCTATGCTTTATTGCTAAGTAAATCATGGATAACTTAGAATAATATTGAACACGATGACGTTGCTAGTAAATAATCATTCAAACAAAATGGGAGAAAATTTACTTTTCTATCTATGACTACTACTAAAAAATTTGAAGATAATCTCATAAGGGTAGCAACAAGAAAGAATTAAGTTTTTTTTTGTGTGTGTTGTGGGGGGGTATTATAAGTAAACATGTTGTTTTGCCTCTCGTTGGAACTATTCTTTGCAGCGTTTACACGAAAAAGATGACAATGTGAAAGACAATGAGTAGGTCGCTGTTTCAAGTAACAAGCAACAACTCTCTTGATGTGCTTAATTTATCCACCGATCAAGCTACATTACAACCATTTCTTGATTTATTTTTGCCGCAAGTAGATTTTTCGGTTATTTCTTCAAATAAAGAAGAGTTGTGTGCTGATTCTTCCCCAATTTCTATGCAACAACTAATGCGTGCAAACACTACTATAGTGGGCGTGCTCGGGACCCATGAGACCAGCCACCCCTACAAATGGCACAGGAGGCAGCTGGTGATACGAGTCGCCCCTACAAATGAGTCGATTTGTAGGGGCGGCTCACCCACTAGCCGCCTTTGGTGTTGTAATTTGTAGGGGCAGCTCAATCACCAGCCGCCCCTACAAATGCTGCACGTACAAAAGGCTACAGCTCTCTTCTTCCTCCTCAAATCACATACTCTTACCCGAGAAAAAAGACTTGTGAGGCCTTAGGCACCTCCCAAAAATTGCTCTACTAAGCGAGTAAGGTTTTGGTCTCAAATCCTTAGATGGAGAGGTTGAAGAAGGTAAAAAAATATCATTCCACACTTTTTTGAAATTTTAATGGTTGGTTAGTGAGTAATTAGAGTTTTGCTTTTTCTCTCTTCTATGGTGCTTGGGCTACTTATGAAGCAAATTAGACCCAAGTTTTAAATGTACTAGGATAAATTAGTAAGGCGAATAAGATCATACCCTTATTTGGTCCATGTTTCTTGATTTTAGTAAACAATTAGTTAGTTTTATGGATGTTTCATGTGCATGTAGATCTAGATCTAGATCTAGGGTTTGATTTTTTTATTAATTTCGTTTTTGTAAATTTATATTTGATGAAATTGGACTAGGGTTTGCATGAAAGATATTGGGTAAAATATTAATTGTTGCTAATTGTTGTCTTTGAAATTGTTTATTGTAATCAATAAATATGTATTTTAATTATTTATGTATAAATAGGCCATTAATTATTTTTCCTCTACCATGGTATGTTTGTATGCTTTATGTAATTATATTTGATTTATATTCATATATATCTGAAGTATATATAATTATTCTCAAGTAATTATTAATTTGATTTATTTTTATATATATTCGAATAAGTAGTCCTTTAATGTTTTTGTTGTTGTTGTTGTAAAAGATGGAGTATAGGAACTCTTGGATGTATGGTTTATTAAGGTTCAAGGCAGGTTTCCGTGAAGAGGTGGATAAATTTATTGAAGCCGCAGAGAAGCATGCAACGACGTTGACAGAGAATAAGGATACAATTATTTGTCCCTGTAAAGATTACAAGAATCGTATGGCATGGATAGATGTGACTATCATCAGATCACATTTGATTATACGAGAATTTGTTGAGGACTACACAGTGTGGATTTATCATGGTGAAACGGTTATTTTAACGAAAAAGTTGGTACAAGAATCTCAACCCTCAGAGGACACTCCATTAGGCAACGATGTAAAACAGAGAAGAATTTCTGCCTTGGTAATGTGGTACTTGCCAGTGACCGACCACTTGAGACGTATCTTTCTAAACCCTAAAGAAGCCGCACTCATGACATGGTGGGATTATGAACGCAAGGTGGATGATGATAAGATTGCACACCCGGCTTATTGTAGTCAGTGGCAAAGGATCGATGAGAAGCACAAAGAATTCAGCGATGATCCAAGGAATGTACGGTTTGGCTTGAGCACCGATGGAATAAATCCCTTCAATGAGAGGAAGAGCGACCACATCACTTGGCCAGTGATCTTGACCATACAACATCCCAACGTGGTTGTGTCAGAAGAGAAAGTACCTTCTCCTCACTATTCTTATTTCTGGCCCTAAACAACCAGGCATTGATATAGACGTGTTCCTCGAGCCTTTGATGCAAGAAATGGAGAGGCTATGGAGGCATGGGGAGCCAATGTATGATACATTCTGAAAGGAGGATTTCATATGTAGAACAATAATATTTGTTACTACCAATGATTACCCCACACTATTTGTTTTGTCTGGACAGATCAAAGGAAAGACGGGATGCTTAGTTTGCTTGGATGGTACTACATGGGTGTTCCTGGATGCATTCAAGAAGATAGTTTATCTAAGGAACCGGCGCTTCTTAAAGACAAGTCACAAGTACCGCAGCAAATTGTTCTTTAAATTTTATGACAACACCCTAGAGATTGAACCTATTGCAACATCCACTCTATTACTACTAAAATAGCTGTAACATATAGACACTTGAAACAGGCACTTATTACTACTGCAACATGTTTGGACTACTATTGAAACACTTAAAACAAGCACTTAGCACTTAAAACAAGCACTTAACGCTCTCCCTCCACCGGCGGCCCCGGTGCCGGTGCGCCCCGGTGTCTCTGCTCCCTCCTCGGCGGATCTGGTACCCGCCGTGCGGTCCGGTGTTCGCGCTACCTCCGCCGATGGCCCCAACGTCCCTGCTCCCAAGCCCAAGCCCAAGCCCAAGTCCGAGACGGACTACTTCCTTGAGAAGAGAAACCTGGTGAGCTTGTTTTCTAGGATGACTTGGCTCGGGTTAGGTTTTTGGTATCCCCGAGTAGTGTTTTGGTCCTGATCTGATTAGCTTGCGGGCGGCTTCACTTTCGATTGTTGCTCTAGCGGCAAGATTTGCAGCGCTTTTATTGGTCGAAAAAACAAGGGATGATGGCTCCATTTTGCCGCTGGTGATGCTCAAATGTGGCACTCCATGGTTATGTAGGATTATACTTGGGTTTTACTATTGGATTCTCCTCATCTGCGTGCGAAATCACAATGCAGTACTGTGGTGTTAGGAATTTGTTATTGATGAAAATTTTCAAATCTATGTGCTTTGCTATGCAAGTGCAGTTTGATAGGTCACCATTTTCTTCTGCCCATTGGTTGCGATTGATATATAAGGCTTGAGAACCATGTATGATTACCACTAAAAATTAGAACATGATGGCTTTAGAAGCATTTTCTCGCTTGTTGGCTCACCCAGGTTTATTTTTGGAAGTTACCATAACGATTTAGATTGTGTTTGACTGCCCTGTATGATGACGTTGCTACTTTAGGTGCATTCTGACTAATGATTTGTTGCTATGTGCGGTAAGTGTAACTTACTTTAGTACTCCATTACATGGCTGTCAAAAGCATTTCTTAATATTTTCATATGCAAAACATACAGTGCCCCAAGCAGAAGCCTATGAGTGTACATTATGGATACTATGTATGTTCTATGATGAGTAACACCGGTGCCTATAGGAGACACCCCTTAAGGGTAAGTTTGAACCTCTTCACCCGTAGTATAAAAACTTCACACATGATATGAAATACTAAACCGAAACTTATTCTCTTATAGTGGAAAGAAGAGAAAGAAATAAAAAAAACCATACAAGGATGACCAACTCTTAGAGTTCGTCGACGACCTTTGCAACCTTATATTGGACCAGATTGTACACGTCAAAGGCACCTACTATGAACGAGATTCTGACTTAGATAGAAATCATCAGTGTCAACACCTTTGTGAGACTGAAAGGCTAGCTCTAGGCCGTTGATAACAATATGTATAGAATTTAATATTGATCTTTTCTTGTGGGACGGTTTGGACTTGTGGAACGAGTTAGACTTGTGAATTTTGTATATTTAATGATGGATTGTATATATTCTTATGAATTGGACTTGTAATGGTAGTTTATATAATACTTTTGTGCTTGTGGTCAGATTTGAATTATATATGTATATATATATGTGTGTGTGTTTTCGGTCGAATTTGAATTATAAATTTGAATTTTTTTTAGCGAAAAAATATACTATAGGGGCGGTTCTAAACTGAACCGTCTCTATAAACAGGTATTATAGGGGCGGTTGGTACTACAGCTGCCCCTACAAATCGATTTATAAGGACGGTCTGGGAACCGTGCTACAAATATATGATTTGTAGAGACTGTATGATAAGGACGGTACAAAGCCTCACTACAAAGCCTCACTAGCTGTCCCTACTAATCCTGTCTGTAGTAGAGAAATACTTGTTCTAAAGATAAACTTTTTATTTTAATTTCTAGCCTGTTTGGGAGGCCATATCGTATCGTGAATTATTTATTGCTGGACTAATTTAGTGTGAAAGAAAAACACTCAGGCTCGGATGGGAAAAATAAAGCAGCTGCGTCTGCGTCACTGCGTGCGCCATTTAAATTCTTTGGCGCGGAGTTCCATCACCTGCGTTCTCGAAAGGAAGAGAAACGGCAATGGCGCAACAAGCCAAGAAAGAGAGCACGGCGCCAGCTTTACCGATGCAAGGGCCCCGCAGCGTGGTGCGCTTGCCGATGCGACCTGTCGCTGTCATTGCCTCGGTGACCGGTCTGGTGTGCAGTGTGCTCCCCGTTCCGCCGTGCTGGACAGACTATCCACGTACTCCTAGACAACGCAGGTATATGCTCCTGTTCACTTGTCTTCGACATTGTGAGTACGCCGCTACAGTTCTTCAATAGTTTAATGCCATGTATATTTATACTTTATGATGAAGATAAAGATTTTAACTACGTGTTTTTCAACTGTACTTTTCAACAAACGAATAATATTTTTCTCTCGTAACAAATAACATCAGCATCAGCAGCTAAATTTTCCAGTTGTATGAACATGATCTTTATTTTTGAGATCATGAAAAAACATAGCAAAACGGATGGTAGTATGTTGCAGGCTAATTATTGTTTGTGAAATGTTGCCAGCTTTTTACAGCTTGTTCCGCTGGTGATATTCGGCTGGCTGGTTTGTTTTTTTAGCTGAAACAGTGTTTTTCTCTCACAACATTTTAGCATGAACAGTAAATTCAAGCATAAACAGTGTCAGAATAATACCAGCCGAACACTCCCTTAATTACCTAAAAACTAGGCGGGAAAATAGCCCTGTTCACTTATTTTATAATCCGTATTTTTTAGTTTGTTTTTCAATCAGAACAATATTTTTCTCTCACAACAAATCAGCCGGAACAGTATTTCAACTTGTTTTTTCAGCGAAACTAACGGCCAATGAATTTGCGGCGTGAGCATAAAGTTGCAGGCTCTTTGGTACGCAAAGCCGCCTCCAAAGTCCGGGTCTATGCTTTTCACAAAAAACGCTGCTTCGTTCTCAGCTCTTGTCGTTTCACTTCTGTTAAAGAATCGCATTTAGTTCCAAAATTTTTTGGTTTTTCTCGTCACATCGAATTTTTAGGACGCATGCATGGAGTATTAAATATAAACGAAAAAAAATTAATTGCACAGTTGAATGAGAAATCACAAGACAAACTTTCAAACATAATTAGTCCATAATTAAACACTAATTATTAAATACAAATGAAAATGTTACAATAGGCAAAACTTAAAAATTTCACGAACTAAACGTGCCGTAATGCACACTCGCAGTATGCAAACATCTCTGAGGCTTGCATCTTGATTCTTGTACGGAGTACTCGTATTTTTGGACATCTGCAGCTTAAACTACAATCGGTCAAAAAAAACCAAACTGTATGCTTTGCATTTTTTTATAAGCAATATAAATATAGTACGACCTCTCATCGTACAAAGACATTTTTACAGGCCCCCAACTGACATGTGGGTCCCCTTGTGTTCGTGTGGTCCTGGTCCATGCGAGAACCTCCCTACCAGCAGACATTCCGTTTTCTACTCCTCGGCCTTCCGTTTCTCTTCTGTTGCGTTCCGGACTTGAGCCGGCCTTGTTTAAACGCCCTCAGCTCCATTTCATAGCCCCCGGCTGGCGTCCGCACCCGCAACAGCCGTCACGCACTTCACTCTCGTCATCCGTGCTCCCGTGCCCTGCCTGTCTCGTCTTGTCCTCACTCTCTCGGTCTCTCTCACTCCTCCCCTCTCCGGCTCTCTTTCTCTTTCTCCACCTCTGACGTCTGACCTCTCCTCCCAACGGTGAGGCCCCGGCCGTGGAGCCCATCCACGCATTACCGTTGCGAGTGCGGACGCCGAGGGCTAGAAGTGGCGCCGGTGCCAGGGCTCGGCGCTTGGTCGGCAATGGCGGGGCGGCTTAGGCTGGCGCTCCCTATCCTCCTCTTCTTCTTGCTCGTCGGTGAGTTGCAAGTAGCCTGTCTTTCTTCAATGTTACGACCCTTCAGCTTCAGTCGCGCACTTGTTAGTGTTGTTAGCAATGCGTGGACGGCGAGATGCCTTGCTTGCTCGAGGAAAAGGACACGATTCGATTCTTCTTGCTCTTTGGTCTTGATGTTCTGCTGCGTGTTCTTGAGCATTTTTAGGGGGATGTTCCATTTCATTGCTTCCTCCCTTTTTTGAATCTACATCCCTGCACCATATTCTTTTCTTTCCATCGAAAACCCAGAACCGAAGATTTATCGCTGTATTTACAAAAAAAAAAGAACTTTTAAAGCCCAATCACTGCATTCTCTCTTTTCGCGTTGGTGGTAATCAAAACAGTACATGCGCAATCGCAGGGCAATGCCACGGCGGCAAGATTGGCGTCTGCTACGGCCGCAACGCCGACGACCTGCCGGCGCCGGACAAGGTGGCGCAGCTAATCCAGCAACAGTCCATCAAGTACGTGCGCATCTACGACAGCAACATCGACGTCATCAAGGCCTTCGCCAACACCGGCGTCGAGCTCATGGTCGGCGTCCCCAACTCCGACCTCCTCGCCTTCGCGCAGTACCAGTCCAACGTTGACACGTGGCTCAAGAACAGCATCCTCCCCTACTACCCGGCCACCATGATCACCTACATCACCGTCGGCGCCGAGCTCACCGAGAGCCCCACCAACGTCTCCGCCCTCGTCGTGCCAGCCATGCGCAATGTGCACACCGCACTCAAGAAGGCCGGCCTGCACAAGAAGATAACCATCTCCAGCACGCACTCGCTCGGGATACTGTCTCGGTCGTTCCCGCCGTCTGCTGGGGCGTTCAACAGCAGCTACGCCTACTTCTTGAAGCCTATGCTCGAGTTCCTTGTGGAGAATCAGGCGCCATTCATGGTGGATTTATACCCCTACTATGCGTACCAGAACTCACCAAGCAATGTGTCCCTCAACTACGCCCTGTTCTCGCCACAGTCTCAGGATGTGATTGACCCAAACACTGGACTGGTTTACACCAACATGTTCGATGCCCAGGTTGATTCCATCTTCTTTGCGCTCATGGCTCTGCACTTCAAGACTCTGAAGATCATGATCACTGAGTCAGGGTGGCCAAACAAAGGGGCAGCCAAGGAAACTGGAGCCACTCCAGACAATGCTCAGACTTACAATACCAATTTGATACGTCATGTTGTTAATGACAGTGGCACACCGGCGAAACCAGGGGAAGAAATTGATGTCTACATATTTTCATTGTTCAATGAGAATAGGAAACCTGGCATCGAGTCGGAGAGGAACTGGGGACTGTTCTTTCCTGATAAGAGCTCTATCTACAGCCTTGATTGGACGGGCCGAGGCAATGTGGATGTTATGACTGGAGCAAACATTACAAGTGCAAATGGTACCTGGTGTATTGCTTCAACTAATGCATCAGAAACAGATCTGCAGAATGCCCTCAACTGGGCATGTGGTCCAGGCAACGTAGATTGCTCTGCCATTCAACCAAGCCAACCTTGCTACCAGCCGGACACTTTAGCTTCCCATGCTTCGTATGCATTCAATAGCTACTACCAGCAAAATGGAGCCAACGTTGTGGCCTGTGACTTTGGTGGTGCGGGAATACGAACGACGAAAGATCCGAGTAAGAATCCCATCCTTGTTACTGTTATGATGGTCATGATGCTATGTTTGGTTTCATTTGATAACATCCATGTGCATATAATTAGGGTATGGAGTTTGTCTTTAGTTGATGTTGCAGTTATATACATAAGCTGCTCATATGGTATGATGGTTGTAGCATTTACTAGTACTCCCTCTGTTCCAAATTGTAAGACGTTTTGGCTTTTCTAAATACATTACCAGAAAACTATGTATCTAGAAAACCAAAACATTTTACAATTTGGAATGGAGGGAGTACCTAATTTCATATTGATGAGGTGCTATTAGGCTATATTTGTATATGTCTATGAGAGAACAGTAGCTTACTTGCAATTGTGAGTTTGCTTTCTCAGCTTGTGATTTCTGTTTTTCTCCATTGCATCTTGCATAGATCATTGTGGTTCTGAATACTGGCATAAGCAGTGTCTGTTCCCCTCGTATTCATATGTTATCAAATTTGATGGCATTCCAGTAACTCTTCAAGTGTTGAAAAGACATGTGAGTTACTGATGATGCTATAATTTTCTCACTTTCTTAACTTATTATAGTTTACTTGACACTTAGTCTTGGATTGATCAACTTCTTCTCTTATCATGCATATGAAACAATGAAAATTTTGATGATAGAATGTTGCAACGATTATTTCAGTGTAGCTTATTGATTGGCATGAGAATAGATTATTGTGTGTTCCTTCAATAAGCTCTATTAATAATGCATGTTCCTTTTGCTTACCAATTTATTTAATAAGCTTCTTTGCTTTATTTATTTCTGGCTTGCAGGTTACGACACTTGTGTCTATTTGGCTGCCGGGTATGAAATACTCTCTCACTCCTTTGTATTTTAAGAAACAGTTCCAGTGACACTCCACTAACATTTTTTTTCTTCTAACTTGAAGCAATAAGATGAGCACGATGAATTCAACTTCTCTTCCAGCTCAGAGCAACTCCGGTCCAGGTCCAGTTCCATGCGCCAAATGCTTGGCCACTTTGCTCCCCATGCTGGCCCCTGTGATGGCTGCAGTTATGCTGTGATCTATGGAAACGCTCCAGCTAGCCTCTTCAGATGTGAGATGAAAGGTGAATTGCCAGATTGCATAATGCTGGTAGCCAGTGATTTTCTGTTTTGCCATGAGCAGTAGACTAGTAGTAGTAGTATTCTAGTAGAGAGGCATATTATGCTGTAGGAATTCTTTGGTCAGTTAAGATGTACATCGTCGCGCAGACAATATATATCAGCTGGCATTAAGAACTTGATATCCTCTTCTGCTGTCTTTCGGTTCTCTTCTCATCCTCGCTGCATTTTGCATTATCTCGTGTTGCATCGTTCTTTTTCTGAACTACTATGGTAGGTAGCATGTGAGAATATATTGCTGCTAGCAAGTTCTTTTTCCGAGCATGGACCATCAATGGATTATTGGATGCGTGGATGAAAATGTTAAGGTGGGGAGTACTTTGCCAAATCCCTGTGGAGCAGCTGGACCATCATTGGATTGCAGAAAAGCTCCGGAGTCAGTTGTCAAGAGAGGTCCTGGAGTTCATTATTATTTTCTATATGCGTGTTCTGAAATCTGATGCATCCTTTTAAGCTGTATAGATGTTTTCATGCTTCTTTGTTGTCAATGATTTTTTTTTTTAAAATAGGCTAGATGTAGACTATGTAGTAGAGATGTGCACGGTAAGTTCACGAGCAGCGATGTCTCAGTGATACAAGCTTGAAGGAGTACTGAAAGGGGGAAAAACCGCCTGATTTTTAATTAGGCTCATGATAATTGTTGAATGTTGACACGGCGGTAGTTTCTAAGAAAAAAGAAGAAGCTCATTTCCCCACTCTTCCAGAATGCATCAGAAATCAGGTAGGGAGAAAACATGCAAGGAGGGATTAAGATTAACAAGAAGATAAAACCTGGGATATCGAAAATTTTGGTCTCAGGATGCCCAGCCCAGCCCCCAGCAGGAGCAGCAGCTTGGCGGGTGCTTTCGGCCAGGGTGGGGGCCGGGGGCATCGTGCAGAGAGGCTGGAAAGTGAGATTCTGATGGCCCGCCAGCCACTCGGGCAGTACGAGTTGAGCTGCAGGGGCCCCGGCGTCCAGCGGTATCTCGCACGTCGTCCATCCCTCTGGCGCTGGCGGTGGCGCACCAAAGGAGGGGGCGAGGTTGAAGGGCGAGCTAGCGATGGAACGGGTGGTTGGGCGCGGACGCCAGCCAAGTGGTGGCGATCAGGCGATGCAGTCCTCCGCCACGCCGCGGTCCCCCCGCGCCTCTATTTATACCGCGGCCGTCCCCCGGCACACCTGCGTACGTGAGCGCTCGCTCCTCCCACCAGAGACATCGATCAAGCTTCCACCGCCGGTCGTCATCCTCCTCCTCCTTGCAGGTCGCGGCTGAGCAGCAACAACAAGGCCGGACAGGATGTCGTGGCAGACGTACGTCGACGAGCACCTCATGTGCGAGATCGAGGGCCACCACCTCACCTCCGCCGCCATCATCGGCCACGACGGCACCGTCTGGGCCCAGAGCACCGCATTCCCGCAGGTGAGCGCGCCTCTGCTCGTTCGTTCCTTCCTTATTCGTTCTCGCTCTTGCGTCGGCGCACCGCCGATCGGATCGGTCGCGTACGGTACGGCTGACACGCGGTTTCGTTCTGCGCGCGCATGATGATGATGGCTCGCCGCCGTGATGCAGTTCAAGCCTGAGGAGATGGCCAACATCATGAAGGACTTCGACGAGCCCGGGTTCCTGGCCCCGACCGGCCTCTTCCTCGGCCCCACCAAGTACATGGTCATCCAAGGCGAGCCCGGCGCCGTCATCCGCGGGAAGAAGGTACCCATCCGTCCGTCGCCGGATACACCGCCCTCTCGATTATATCTCCGCCGATCGATCTCGCTCCTGATCACAGGTATCCCCTTTTCTTTGGTTTCCAGGGATCTGGAGGCATAACCGTGAAGAAGACCGGGCAGGCGCTGGTGATCGGCATCTACGACGAGCCCATGACCCCCGGGCAGTGCAACATGGTGGTCGAGAGGCTCGGCGACTACCTCCTAGAGCAAGGCCTGTAAATGGATTGCTTCAACCTCCCGCCTGCCTGTCCACGGTTCGAGCATCCAGCAGCAACGATACGACCGCCAGCATTTAGCAGTCTCTATACGCACGCAATTTTTTTTAGTCCCCACGCCCTGGGATTGTGCGTGGCTCCGTTAATTACCTCCGATCCTCCGTCCGGCATTTCTCCATTCTCCCCGGCCCGCCCGTCACCGATCACCAGAGCATCTTTTTTTTTTCTTGTTTATAATTTGTTGGTGTCGTTTTGGCAAATAATTTTGTGATTTCACCCCCAAAATTTGGTTGTCGTATGATTTGTAAACCCGGAACAATATATATATGTGATTGAACTGCTCCTACGGGTATGTATTTCGTGCAATCTCTTCCAGTTTTTCAAAGCATATGCAAATTATATGAAATAATGATCAGTTTTGCGTTTTTTTGGGATCTTTCTAAACATAACTTCACCTTTCTTGTGTTTTGATTCGACTTTGTGATTTTTGAACAATATACATAGGAAAAAGTCCGCATTACCTCCCTTAATTTTCGCGAAAGTCCGTTTTTCCTCCCTAAACTCCAAAACCACGCAAAACACCTCCCTCGACTTTTAAAACCGTTCATCTTACCTCCCTAGTCCGGTTATAAACGGTTTTGAAGGCAGTTTTGTCTTTTTCTTTTTTATTTATTTTGGTAAAATTGAAAATCCAATTTTGTTGGATTCCACATGAGTAGATCTACACAGTAAATATATAATATGGTATGCTTCAGTACAAAGTTTATGCTGTAGCTTTAGATCTATGTTTTTCCTTAATTAAATGAAATAATTCATAGCTGCAGTTTGTATGGTGCAATTGTGGTGAAATTTTTATAGTGGGCTAATTATTGTATGTTTAAATTGTAGTAAAAATTTCATACTTATTGGATCATGTATAACTTAGTTATATATTTTATTTAGGTTTATGCTTATTAAATATAAATAAATTCATAACTAAGGTATACATGATCCAATGAGTATGAAATTTTTACTACAATTCAATCATACAATAAGTAGCCCACCATAAAACTTTCATCATAATTGTACAATAGAAACTGCAGCTATGAATTATTCTAATTAATTACAGAAAAACATAAATCTAAAGCCACAGCAAAAAGCTTTGTACTAAAGCATATCATATTATATGTTCACTGTGTAGATCTACTCATGTGAAGTCCAACAAAATTAGATTTTCTATTTTATGATTTTTTTATGATTTACTATGATTTTTTAAAGATCCAGCCGAAATAAATAAATAAGAAAAAAACAAAACCGCCTTCAAAACTGCTTATAATAGGGTCAGGGAGGTAAGATGAACGGTTTAAAATGTTAAGGGAGATGTTTTATCCGGTTTTGGAGTTCAGGCAGGAAAAACGGATATTTGCGAAAATTGAGAGATGTAATGTGGACTTTTTTCATATATATATTATCGGATTGGTTCGATAATTTAGGTTCAAAACGGGTGCAGTTACTGGATTAAAAAGCGTGAAACCGGACATGTCCGTCCTGGGTCCAATAACAATGTTTGCTCTCCAACGTATTCCAGGCCGCTCCGGCCCACTAACCCAGAAAACGCCAGCTCGCTAGGCCAATTGGCAAAACCCGTGGAAACATAGTCCGTCCAACAAGAGCATATTTGTTAGCTTTGTCCAGCTGTTTTTAAAATCTCGGTCTAAAAAATAGAAGTCAATTTTGTACGAGGAATCTCAAACTATTTTCAAATCACCCCACCACTTTTATAATTGTTTTTCGTCTGTACATTTGCATTGGAAATTTTGTCCCTACTCGATCTTATTCTTCCCCATGCACTTCTCCTCTAGATTGGTTGATTGATACGTGCCCGTATATTTTCACGCGATTGGATCGATTTTATCAAGTACAGAAGATTCAAAGTTGAGATAAGAAGTTGTTGGAGAGTGCTTTTTTCAATCTTGCCAAAAAATCAAGATTGGGAGTGAGTTCTGGAAACTCTTAGAGATGCTCTTAGGGGATTTCGTTGAATCGGGAACGAGAAGCATGGAGCCGAACCCGATTGTAGAGCGTCTCCAAGCTAAGTCACTCAGTAAACGAATGATCATGCCAAGAACAAGGGGAGTCTGATGGATGCGCAACATAAGAATGAACGGACATATTTGCGAGTTGGGTGGCAGATTTACTAAGCGCCTATATTTGAAAGTTGTTTTACAGAACTGTTGTAGAGTCTTTTTTATTTCTTTTTTTTCGAAAAAAAAACTAAATCAGGGAGTTATTATTTTGAAGTCTTCGAATATGCTCTAACTTGCCCACAATAATTGTGTGGAGTTTGACGACATCCCCCCCCCCCCTAAACTGCTCTAGACCTTCTTCCTAGCCTTGAATTCAAGTAGCTTCCTTCACTTTCCACGTTCACAACCCCTTTTATATTGCTCTTTTTTGTACACACTTGATCCCTCGTTGATTTCTACACTTTTAGTTTCATGTTTCTCTTCCTTGTGTTTCAATTTCAGGTTATGAATGGAAATGTAGCTTGCATCAATCGTGGAAATTGTTGGTTTCTTTCAGTAATCAACCAACCCTACAAGCATAGCTATAGATGATCCATTGTAGTTGTATATCATCAATAGAGTAGCGTACAATTTAGCGAGTTTAGCTATTCAGTAAAAGAATTCATGTATTTGGGTTGATGAACCCCTAGCTTCATTATTGAGGCCCCGGTGAACGATGTAATTCTGTTTTTAAATCAATAAAGTGCGCCAGATGGCTTCCCTAAAAAAAGTGTATATACTTATGTTGCTTTTTAATTGTATAAATGAACACCTTTTCCTGTAGTTTCTTGTATGTGGTGTTTTCCCCATATTTGTTTATGTTAGAATGTTCATGAATTTTATCTCTTCGTGATACCTAAGACAATTGCTCCAGCAAAAGTAAGGCCAGTTTGATAAAATACCACTTCCTGATTATTGAGCTTCACTCCTTGATGGTGGAGTTTTTTTTTTTTTTGAGAAGCAGGGTGGGAAGCAGATTAGAAGAGATTCTGGTGGCAGATTTTTTTAGCTCTCAACTCGTAGTTGTAGTGTAAATGGAGAAGTTGTTCTTGTTAGCTTCGCACCATAATACAATTGTATTTTTATAGTTTGGTAAGACTCCACAAAATCCGCTCTAGATAAGCTAGAAGCGGAGCTCTACGATACAGAACCGAATATTATTGATGTTGTCCCCAACTGAAAGTCTTGGACAACGCTTTCTATAGAATAATGTTCCAATGAAATTCACTATGTCCTCTTTATTTTAAAGGGCGTATGGGCACTATTCATAGTGATACAGTATATTAGAGGACCAAAATGCCCCTACCGAAGAGGTGGATCCTAAGTATATTGCTAACACCATAGGGGGGACCTTGGTCATTTGAGTACAAACCCATACAAGAATCCAAATTGGTTTTTTGGGATTTGACTTCCTAGACGAGTGAATGTGATGAGTACATGCCCGATCTTCCGAGAGGTATAGCCGGTAAGTTCGATTTGTGGAGATCTCGACGTTGGCGATCCGGCTTCAAATCAGACGGGATTCTAGTTTTCCGTGGTTATCAACCATACAACTTGATTGACCTCGCCAAGAAGGCTTTTCCTGCAGCGAATCGAACAAGCAGAAGGTAAAACCGCATCCAAATATGAATGATATCAATGAGGGTTCTAGAACTGGTTCCAAAGGACTAATCGACCGCAAGAACCCCCGATCCGTAAAAGGGCCCGGCCGTTAAAACCGTTGCAACTTGCAATATCTGCCTGCAAACTACTAGTCGTACACTGGTAACTACTCCCAGATCTGCTTTGCTGCAGTATTGGATTCTGGAGTTCCCTCTTTGCGCCTAGGATTCTACACATCGAAGTCGCGCTCTGTCACCTTGATTTACCGGTCGGCGGTCTGTGTATCCTTGGATGCAGTCAAACAGTATGCATAGTTGTAGTGCAAGCGTATTTTTCAAAACCAGTTTTACAATAGGCACATCAATTATTATAGTGCTATATTGTTTGATGATATACAGTACTCCCTCTATCCCAAAATAGAAGTCATTCTCACTCCCGTGAAGTCAGCTTTTTCTAACTTTGACCAATTATCTATAAAAGAATATTAATATTTATAATACATAATTAGTATCATTAGATAGACAATTGAATAAACTATCATAATAAATTTATTTGGAGACATAAATGTTGCATGTATTTTCTATAAATACTGATCTATAAGCCATTTATGCTGATTTGTATGGCTGATTTGTTAAGAGAGAAAAATATTGTACCATAACTGATAAGCCGACTTATAATGGCAGCCGAACATAGCCTAGTCAAAGTTAAAAGAGTTTGATCTGCACGCATCCCATAACGTCATCTATTCTAGGATGGAGGGAGTACTCCTGATACTGTAGTAGGGTCACTTCAGGCCAGATAGGCTATTATGTCCGCATCCAAGGAGGTCTGCTTTAAGACCGGACAAGGACAGAGATCGGATTAGGTTCTCCATTGCGATACTGCCATGTGAGTGCCATCTCGCGCTGTCACTCCATCCTGCACTATCGCGACGTAAGTTGCCCTCATCTCCGATAACTAAAAAGAACAAAGCGTGGATACTTTTTGTACGATATTCCAACGTAGATCCATCATCTTGCCTCGCGTGCGATACCTCCCCCCGCACGTCGTTTTTTTTCTCGAAAAAATGCGCCGCCTAATGCCTCTCCTGCCCCCTCCCTGCTTCCCGTGCCCTCGCCCGCCCGCGCCCCCACCCGATGTAACACCCCTGGTGTTTTAAAACCTAAAACAGGACATGTCATCATATGCATTGCAAAGCATTTGGTCATATGGAAAACTTTGATATGCATTCACTAAAACAAGTTTACATTTATGATATGAGTATTGCCTTGTATGGTTTGAATTGAGTTCAAAGTTTTGTTTGGATTCGAATTGCCGAAAACCCTGATTTTTTCAGCATTTAAGTTTGCCCTGGAAAACTCATTTAAAAATCTAAGCACATTTTAGGGTTGAGCCTTAAAGCAAAAGTGTAGAGCTCGTTGTGTTGTATAAAGTTTGTTTTTGGAGTTTTCAAAGTTGTTTAGAAAAATTTGAAGTAATTTGAAAAGGCGTAATTCTTTAAATGTCTCCTTTTTGAATTCAAATTTGCATTTCAAAATATAGACCGAATTAGGGGGTGGTTATAAAAGCAAAGTTGTAGAACCTTGGATTTTGAACAACTTTTATTTTTGGAGATTTTTGAGTTGTTACATAAAATTGGGAGTAATTTGTGAATTTTGGTGAATGACATTTCTGTAATTATGTGTAAAAATCGCGATACCCGCCGGTGACCTTCCCCCGGCTTCGCGTGAGCGTCGGTTTCCTTGTGCTTCCGAGCCACGCTATTTAGCCTTGGCCGTCGCCGTTGCAACACCGCCGTAGCTCCATCGAGCTCGCGCCGCGCTCCCTCACTTGCCGTCTCGGCAAAGCCTATCCCACTCGCGTACGCCTTGCGCACCCCAACCGGTCGTGGTCGTCTCGCTTCTCGCAGTTCTTCGCCTTTCTTCCTCGTTCCTCACCGTCGTGCTTGCGCCTAAGTGGCGGCACTCTCCGATGAGCCTTTGCTCCTGCTCGGTGTACCTTCAAGATCCCGTGATGCTTTATGACCGGTTGTTTGATCATTTTGATCACCGCGATTGGTATTTACCATTGTCGCCGTGTGGTGTTGTGCCGCGTCGACCCGCCTCTCCGTTGACCCTCCGGTTCAGCCATCGACTCGGTGTGATCGGGGTGAGCTCCTAAGTCTTCTTGGGCCATTTGTTTAAACTACCGGCCTTGTTTACGGTAATGCGCAGCACCAATTATCATGCTCGAACCTCACTGTAATTGTTCAAGCTAGTGCTTGAGATCGATGCATCGTGTTGTAATGAGCATGTTGGTATCTTGGCCGTCGCCGTTGACCTCGCCGTTGGCGAGAAATCGCCGGTCCGCGCGTCGTTGCCGTGGTCAGCGCCGAAGGTAGAAGATGACATGTGGGGTCGTGTTGTCAGTGACTCAGCGGTTTGAAAATGATTTTTTCAGAATTGAATGAATAGTGATGTGATTTGTTATTTTTGTGTAGATTTATTTAGAGCTCCAAAATTATGAAAATTTTTGTGTGACCTCTCTGTGAGGTATATTATTTAGGAAAAATATGAAATATTGTTTTTTAGTACTTTTTGAATATGATAAAAATTGCTCAATTAATTAATAAATGAGTTTCCATGATTTTTCTAGGCTTAATTAATTATCCAAAAAATATGAAAATTGTTTTGCCACTTAGTTATCATGAGATGAACATTTACAAAAATTTTGAGCTCAATTGGAACAAGTTGATTTATTTCATGATTTTTGATTTAATAATTAATTCATAAAAGCAAATAGTAATCTTTAATGATTTAGATTTTGATTGAATTTTGGATTATGTGATGACCTTGGGTCATTAGTTGGTAATGATCTTTGGCAATTGATGTTAGTATTACGAAAAGGTTTAGTTAGTTTGACTTGTAACTGTACCGCGACGGAAAGTTGTATTCAAGTTGTTAATTTTGCATCCATCATCGAGCATCATATTTTGTATCTCGCATTATGTTAAACATGGCATTGTTACGACGTGTAGTGAACGAAGGTGAGCACGTGGTAGTTAATCAAGTGGTTGAGGAGGTTAATCCGCTTGTTGAGGTCGGATTGGATAATTGTGGAACGACTCCGGAACCAGACTTTTCCATCAACGAAGGCAAGCCTCGGATGCATTTAAACCTACCTCGTGTTTTATAAATTGATTTCACTTTTGCTTTTCTATAATGCATTAAGTGACTAGGAGTTAGTGAAAACCTAATTAGTGCATTACCAACCTTGTTTTCCCGTATCTACCTTATTACCAGTTTTACTTCGTAAATATCTAGTTATGCTTAGCCATGCTTAGACCGATAAAAGTCGGGTGATTACCTGTCACCTGCGAGTTTTAAATGGATCTTTGGTTACGTTTGGTTACTTATGTGATCATGAAATATGAGCATGTGGAATAATAAATCTAGAGCGGGCGGACTCGGTGTATGGGAGCCACAAGGCATGGAGGTCTTGTGAGCGGGTTCTTTTCGCCTGTGTCAATTAAGGTCCGTCCGTTGTTGAACTGTGTGAGATGAAACTTTGTAGTACTAACCACATACTCCGATAAGCCTTAACTTGGCGATTCTATTACAAGAATGGCTACTCGCACATTAGGAGTGGAGAGATGGCGAGAATAGCGTGTACCCACGTGGCAATGGGCTGGATTGGTGGAGTACTGTATTCTCGAGTGGCGCAGACCCGTTTTTGTTTTAGAGGTCCTAATTGTAGGTTGGTATATGTAGGTCGGGGACCTGCATATGTCGTGTGGTCTGGAATCCCCAGCTGGGTTTTAATTGGTTCGAATCGTCGTTGCTCCTCGGTTATGGGGACTCAACTCTCTGTTCATCATCGTAGTTAATAAATGAAACTTGAGCTGGTTTGAGAAAGTGTTGGGTATGAAGTTTCATGATCTCAATACGGATCATGTCATCTTTGTATATGATCTTATAAAGTTTTAAATGTTGTTATGAAGAATTTTGTTAAAGAGGTTTTACGCAAAAGAACTTTGATTATTGCCAAAACCCTACCTTGAATCCCTGAGCTTGCATTCCTGATTCTTATCAGTTTTATTTCGGTTAAGCCTTGTTGAGTACTTTTGTACTCAGGGTTCGTTGACCCTTGTTGCAGGTGAGCCTCATGAGCAGATCTATTTTGGATCGTGCTGCATGACTATTGTCTGATCTGACGACGAGAAGTAAATGTGTGGCCCTTGGGCAGGGCAGTTTTATTGTGTGTTTTGTATTATAATATAATGCCACTCCACTATTATGTTTTGTAATAATCTGCGAACTTAGTTGTATGGTTTGAGCAAACGGTTTGTCAACTATGTTATTGTAAGTCTTCCACTACTCTTTACTCTGGTGTATCTATTGAATAAACTATTGTAATACTGCAATGACTCTATAATGTGATCCTGCTCGGAAATCATGGATGATTCGGGGTTCCCCGAGGACACCCGACAGTCTTCTTAAGTTACCGGGAACATATGCATGGATGTCAAAGGTCGTTGGACAGTGACAGGTGCATGTGGGCCCTATAATTTAGGAGGTTCTGCCACACCCGACTACTCCGTTGCGGGGCGCGCCGCCGATTGACGCGAGGCCACGGCGGGGCGCGTCTCCTCTGGGAGTCCCGCCCGCGCCTCCACCTGACTCCTCGGCCTTTCTGTAACCCTAGCCGCCGCCTGTTGACGTGAAGCTGTTGCGGGACGCGCCGCCTCTAGGCGTCGGGATGCCACGGCGGATGGGGCGACGGCGGGCGACGTGAGGCCACGGTGGGGCACCCCGCCTCTGGGCGTCGGGAGGCCACGGTGAACAGGGTGCGAAGCCAGGCAGGGCCGCCATCGCTGCCAGTGCGGTGCGAAGGCTGCGTAATCCCTTTGTCCCTCTTATCCCCAAGGCAACGAACGAAGCGGATAGGAGAGGAGGGCCCTTCTGGTGCTGTTCTTGTTTCCCCGCTTTCCAAGATGTCGTCCTTGAGCAAGCGCCGCGAGATGGACCTCATGAAGCTGTGATCATCTGGACCTCTCGGTTTGTTTTCCAATTTTTGTTCTGGTTGTTGTTTTTATCTGGCTATTCTTGCAGGCTTTCTTGGTTTCTTGGCATCGCAGGATGATGAGCGACTACAAGGTGCAGATGGTGAGCGACGGGATGATGGAATTCTTTGCCGAATTCAAGGGGCCGACCGAAAGTAATAACCCTTGCGCCGAATCCCGATTTCTCCCCCCTCTCTGCCTCCGAGCTGATGATCCACGCTCCGGTTTCTTATCTAGATGTAGTGGGGGGAGTTCAATTGCAGGAAAATGGCAAGATCCATAGTTTCATGAGTCATGACATTTGTGTCCATAGTTTCATGAGTCATTTTCTGTATTTCACATGATACCCATTGCCATAGAAGAGTAAACAATAAAACAGTTCATTCTATAGACACCAAACCCTATAGAGCAGTTGGGATATCCATTAGAACCTTGAGGCTTAACACTTTTACCATTATATGTATTTATCCTGGTTGCCATACTGCATTTTTTGTGCAATCTCATAGTGACCACTGACCAGTAACTCTTCTCTTTTAATGAAAATGGCAATTGCAAATGATAGCTGTATTAATTTATTTTTACGAGTGTCATTGCTGAGAATTCTTAACTTGAATTTATGCTACAGGAAGTTGAACAATCATTTTCTTTTTGGGCCACTGCTGAAGATGATGCTATGCAGCCAACTGAGTGTATGCACCAGCTGCTTAAGCAAGTTCGACTTCGCAATGTGAATATCTATGGCAATGTTTGAACTCTCATGGTGACTACATGAGTTCTTGAGGTAACTTACATGACTTGTTTTTACTTCATCGAATTGTACTCTCAGTCTCATACTACTCTCTGATTTGGAGAACATTTGGCCAGCTTAGCCATGTTTGTGTTGTTATAGACTCTGCATTATTGTTGCGATTCTGACTTGATTCTCCTGTAGTTCTTTTGTTTGTCTAATTTTCAGCTAATCTGATGCATTCATTTGTAGGCAGATAGGATTCACGATGTGCCTATATAAACTGCTTTATGTGGTTGTCTATTTGTGTATTATACCTTTGTTTCTTTAATCGTAAGGATACCTTTCATAGGTATTTCTTTTCCATTTGTGGTCTTCAATTCTTTTCACTTTTTTAACAGGGCTGGGAACACAACTTGGATCCAGATTATAATGTTGTGAAGACACTACATACTTTACTTTTTAAGGAAGACTAGGCAAAGTCTCTTCAATACATGATCCATCACTTCTATTCCTAAAAGTGACCAAATCAAATTGTGCAAGCAAATCGATTTGTAGACATGCATTTGAAAACAAGACAATTTTTCTTTTTTATGCTGATAAACAAGTTGCACCTAATTATATTAACTGAGCTCAGTTTGGCCAATTAACCTGCAAGTTTTAAACTCTGGCTTTCTCACATGCTTTGTTGGTTGATCAAAGTTATTTTATTTCATTCACATAAACAATTGCAAGACTAAACAACTGCCGGAAAAAAAACATGGGATCTTCTGTTATGCTGCTACTATGCTTTTGTAGCAGCATGATTGTTACTAATATCCATTGTCGTTGCTATTCTACTGCCTTTCCTTATTTCCAATTATCATCTCCCTTATTTCCAGTTATCATCTCTTAATGCTTAGGTCGGCCAAGAGGTAGCTGAGGGATGATGAGGTCACTGTTCTAGTCATAGCGCCACCACCCTATGCTTCCACCTTCATTGCCACCTAGCGAGATGATGGTGGGGACTGTTGGAACTTACGGTGACCAAACAATTAAAAAAGGATAAATTTGTATAGCTATGCATAACTGCAAGTCTCAGAGATTCTCTTTCTTATCGTACATGTTGTTTTATTCCTTTTCAGATTTACTATGTGGAGAGATACCATTGCCTATGGTAATCGCTCTCCCTTTACTTCATTCAATAGGTTGTCTACAACTTCATTTCTCTTGTGCTTGAATCAGCTAATTGTTCCCTTGCTGCTATATACAAAGGAATGTGTTCTTATGTTTAAACAAAGAAGAAATAAATTATGTTGTTGTTAAGGCATATACTGGTTCACTTGTTACAGAAATTGAATTTGTATACTCTTATATGCTTGTCACTGTTATACAGACTCAACAAGTTATGGGACAAAGTGGTCTAAAATTGCAAAGATGTCTTAGAAAGGTAGGCTTTTCTTAATACTTGATTACTATTTTCTGCAAGGTATAACAAAAGGATAAGAAATGAGACATGTCAAATTATCCTTAATTTTCAATTGTCAGATTAATGATTATTATTCTGCAATATGTACTTAGTATGGATGCAATGTAATATTACTTTTCTGATAAGTAGACCTCGATTTGATTAAACAGTTCCTTTATTCATCTTGACTACCTAAAACTACCACAATTAGAAGCCTAGAAGACTGAACTCACATTATCTAAAAAAGAAGACTGAACTCTCAGTTATGTCGAGAACATTAGTCATTTTGAGATAGCAAGCTACTGCTTCATGTATTGTTCATAAAACTGCTCAATGATAGTTGTTGGAAGAAGGCCTACCATGCACAAGGTAATACTGGAATGAAGTCTCGACTATTTATGGTCAGATAATTTGGTCAAAATTTTTGTTCCTCGTGGCACGACAAACATACTTGCTGATACTAATTCTTAAACTGCAAGAACAGTGAGCAATGTCTTATCAAGCACGTAGAGCTGAATATTCTCATCACTTTAGAAACTGCTCAGATCAAACTCTGGTGCTGGCTCAATCTACCAATGTAGGTGGCGAGGACAAGAGCTCTCCAAGTACAAACCTCCAAGGCTCCAAGTTATCCTGGTAAGAAGGGCAAAAGGTTGGACACATGGTTCAATCAATTAGCATAGCTTAGTTGGAATCGTTATCTATCACAATTGTTTTGTGATTTTCAGGTATCTCTTCACGAGGAACCTTATCGCTTGTTCTTATTATGTAAGAGTGGATGACAAGGGTCATAATTAAAATTTTCTTTCTTGAAAAAAATTGTACCACAAAGATCGTTGGCCTTATACCATTCATTTTTTCTTTTTTAAAAAAAGGCAGAAGCTCCACTATGTTTGTTTTAAGATCTACGATGATAATCATAATTTCACAAACTTTGTTTTTTTTGGATTAAATGTCACTTTAATGTTGGTATTTGATTTTTACCGTATTATTATCTTATCGCGTGATCTATGTGTTTTAAGTACAAAATGATAGTTATCGGGCACGGGCACGCTACTAGTTAAGAAAAAGAAATAGGGTAGCCACAACATGGCTGTGCACAGCAGGCTAGTCGCAATTAGACACGACATGATGCTGGTATCTGGTAACATGACAACTAACGACAACAGCACAGCGTGTTTATATACGCCGAGAATTGGGCTAGCTGGTACTCTTATACATATAGGATAGGAGTGTACATGTAACGGGAAACAAAGGTAGTAGTAGACTATATGAATACATATGATCTAGTCTACGTCGTGACTCATGTGTTGCATATATTCCTGGAGAGAGATCGACCACGGATTGTTATTCGAACTGGTCCGGAAAAGAAGTAACACGATCCTTAACTCGGATCGATCGGCAATTCTCTCATCACGACATGGCCATGAACATCTGTAACGAACTCATGATGAAGTCTGATGATGAAGCCAGCTAGTACTACGTCTCATCAGGAACCCGGCCAGCCCGCCGGCGAGATCGAACCGAACTCGATCGATGAGGGGATGCAGATGAGAGCTGATATCCTCTTGCAAAATTGCATGCGAAACCCACAGCGGCACACTGATAATTGCGCTCGCTCGCTCGCGGTCCCCGTCTCGCGTAAATACCGATCGATCGGTCGACCGATAGGTGAGACGTTGCGTCACAATGCATGCGCCGTCTCCACACGAAAAAAGGGTCCTGGTCTCCGCGGGGCCGGGGCCATGGAGCCCGATCAGCTGTGCCCGACCCCGTCGGCACCGAGAGGCGCGGGGGCGGCACCCGCGGGCGTGAGCGGGACGTACTCACGTACGCTCGTGTCGGAACAGTGCACCTCGCCGCGGAGACTGGCGCGCCGACGTACGCACGCTGCTGCCTGTGTCCGTATGGCCAAAAAAAACAACGTGGTGCTGGTGCGCCGCGCGCCGCTGCGCCCTGGAGCCACTAGTACTTACGTACTTTCCCAGCTCGCTCACTGCTATATAAATCATTTGTAGGAGCGGCTTCAGATGATTTATAGGGGTGGTTTGACCAGCTGCCTCTATCAAAACGTGACTATAAATTATGTATTTGTAGGGACGGTTCACAGACCGTCCCTACAAATCAATTTGTAGGGACGACTGTAGTACCAACCGCTCCTATAATACCTGTTTATAGGGTCGGTTCAGTCTAGAACCGCTCCTAGAGTATATTTTTTTTGTCAATTTTTTTAATTCGATCAAAACATACATACATATATGTATGCATATATGTTTACACCAAAATTTGGAGAGCAGAATGTGGGACTTCAAAGGCTTCTAAAATTGTGCCCATCAAGGAATCGATTGCGTGATGATCGACATCAATTGATTCAAATACGACTCTAAAATCGGATCTCTTTGGATGACGTCAGCAGATAGCGATAATGAGCTGTGGTTGGTACCAGGGAATTGCATATCGGACTTTACAAAAGGGAAAGATTAGAGTCTAAGTTATCTTAAATTAGGGATGTTTTCTTCTATACCAAAGTCTGTAACAAGTCGTGTTCGAGTAGGATTTATATTTAGGCTCCGGGTATAAATATCAGATCCCGGCTATTGTAAAACACACAATCAATCAAATATAAGTTACTTACTTTTTTCGGCTCTGGCCACCCCTTAGGAGTAGGAGTGGAGTAAATCTCGGCGAGTTCTTCAGCAAGTACGGCAGTATCGATCCGGTCGACCTCCGCTGCGACTCTGGTATAAGTTAGTTATCGACTCTTGTCTAGTTCAAGTAAAGCTGCATCGATTCGGTCAACCTTCACTGCTCGAACTAGATTAAGATCAAGTTATCAGCCTATCTAAGGGTGGCGTTCCTTCAGATAGATTCATTAAGTTACCGATATTGCTTATTGCTTTCATTATTTATTTAATTATAGTAATATCACTTCGCCCAATTGAGATTGATCTAGATCGGCCTTATATCTTTTTTAACAAATCGTTTGTTAATCTAAACTGATCTAATATACACTTTAAACGATGAGTTATGTTTTATCGGCTGGTTTATATCAATCTTGATCGTGCATAGCGTGCGGTTAAGACGTGTCTGATCTTGAGTAGATCTATTGTCTAGCGAAAACCGTTTCATGGCCCGTTATCACGGCCTGTGTGATTCTGCCTCACCCCACTGTTAGCACCGTAGAGTGGAGATCGTTACTTGGTAGATCTGTTCTTAAGAGGGCATGACTTTAACTGTGCGCTATGCTTGAATCAGCTGTTTTAGCCGATATCGAGTGCTTTCACGAACAGTTCACGTCACGAGACTGTTGAAGTAGAGATATGTTGAAAGATATGTTAGCCCCATGATCTTATTATTGTATTACGGCCTGCATGATTCTGCTTCATGCCGCACTGATATTAGTAATAAGTTAGGATCGTCGAGTCTATTGTTGTTTCTACGGCCTACATGATTCTGCCTCATGTCCCACTGGTCATAGCGATAGATGAGATCTAATATGTTCATTAGATTTATCTCTATTAAACGATTGAATGATGATGAACTGTTTATTTTATAAAGGGGTTCGGTTACTTTTAGTCATTGGGTCAGTATAAACTAATTATTGTTAATATCTTATTGTGATTGGCCAATATTTGTCTAAAGAATGATATTCACTCTGAACGATAACCGATTCTTCTTACACAACACCATGAGCTTTAAGCAATTTATTCTTATGAATATGCTGGAATCGACTATTTAGTCGATCTCCTTTCATATCGGCTCTCAGAGCCGCACATTCGGGACTATCTGGCAACACCGGCATGTTCCGCCCTAAATTATTGATAAACTTTCTCTCCTTATTAATTGTAGGATCAAATTGACTGGCACGTCTCGGAAGGAGTGCGTTGGATCGACCACCCCTGCGCTGAAGCTAGACGGATCTCCAGCTCCATCGAGCGGACCCTTCCGGCTTGCTCGTGTGCTCTCGGCACGGGACGAAAATTCCATGTCGACACACGTTTCTGGCACGCCCGGTGGGACCCCACAATCGTCATGACGGTTCACAATAATAACATCTTTATGGTACATTATGAAGATCTACTTGATGGAGATAAAGATGTCATCGGCAAAGCTACAGAAGAATTTCAGAGCAAATGTTTATTGTCCTACACCAAAACACGTGACAACACAATCATTTAGAAATTTCCACTACCAAGAGTTCTATTACACGGGCAGACAGATACAGTTGAAGCTGAACACAGACGTTTCTTTACAGAAATTGTAGACAAATCTGTTCGTGATACCATATCAAGCCGTAATGAAGCTTTCTTGGATACATTCCACAACGTCATGAAAAAGGCGGTTCATGGGTTTCCAGTTAGTCAAGGTGGGTCGGCTTATTACAATATTCCAGATCTGTTGACCCAAGGGACTAATCAAGTCGGTACCAGCCGTCAAGAAGCAGCACCAGCTGGTAATAATGATGTCCAGGCAGTTCAGGGTTCATCTAAACAAGCTCAAGGAACTACTACGAATCCGATACAGTATAATCCTGGATCGCCAGTACAACATGTGCAACAGCCGACAGGGCAAAGTCAGAACCAGGTGATCAATTTTGGCACATCAGGCCACATACCATCGTCGGCTCAAAAAATAGCACCCTCAATTCAAAGGATCCGTAGAGATGTAGATCCTTATGTCTATAATTAGAGACTTCAAGCAGCAAACCAGAAAAGGACCCAGCAAATAGAGATACCACAAGGGTATCACTATGGCACAGATTATAATTCCATTCACATGATTCCGAATCCAGGGTATCAAGGCACACGAGATTTCAATCCACAGATGGGTCAGCAGGTGTAGAGAAATCCAAATTCAAATGCTGATGAGTTGTTGCTGAAGGTGACTGAGATGATGAAGAATTAGTTTGGTCTAAAGCCAAAAGGGTTGACCTTCTCATACAAATGCCCATATCCAGAATGGTATGATTTGGTCGCTCTTCCCACAAATTATAGGCTCCCAGAGTTCGCTAAGTTCACTGACCAAGACAGTATAAGCACGATAAAATATGTCAGTCGGTATCTTACATAATTGGGTGAGGCATCAGTTGAGGAGGTCCATCGGGTTCATTTCTTCTCCTTATCCCTGTCAGGACCAGCCTTCACTTGGTTTTCATCATTGCCGGTCAACTCCATTACCAACTGGGCTGATCTTGAGAAGAAATTTCATACATATTTTTATACTGAGACTAGAGAAAAGAAGATTACCGATCTGACAACTATAAGGTAGAACTCTAATGAATCAGACACTAAGTTTCTTTAGAGGTTCCAAAAAACTAGGAACTTGTGTTTCTTCTTAAACTTAGCTGATGATCAACTAGCTGCTTTAGCCTTTCAAGGAATGCTGCCAATGTGGAAAGAAAAGCTGCTGGGACAAGAATTTGATAACTTAGGTCAATTGGCTCAATGAGTGGCAGCACTTAATAGCCAAATCCAAAGTATGTGCAGAGATATTCGATTTGAGAAGAGTACCACAGTGGCCGAAGCTTATAATCCATACTCAGTCGATGACAGCTATAAAGATGAAGAAGAAGAGGTTGCTGCGGCTGAATGGAATTGGGGCAAGAAAATAGTAATGGTGCCAAATCCTTGGGGAAGAGGAGTTGAGGAGAGCTATGACTTTGATGTCACTAAATCAGACAAGCTCTTCGATTTCTTACTTGAGAAGGGGCAGATCAAATTGCCCGATGGTCATGTTATGTTGCCCCCTGATTAGTTGAAGAATAAAAAGTTCTGCAAGTTCTATAACGCTACTTCTCATTCCACTAATAAATGCATAATTTTTTGGCAACATGTACAGAGGTCTATTCAGCAAGGAAGGCTCAAATTTGATACACCTCGAAAAATGAAAGTTGATGATAATCCTCTCTCAGGAGATCAAAACATGGTTGATGCTAGGCTGATCAAAGGAAAGACTAAGATCCTAACATCAACTAAATCAAGAGAAGCTGGAACAGTTGATCTCAAGATGCAAATATCGGTCGACGAATACAGGGAAATTAAGAGACATCGCAATAAGCAAAAGAGCCGATATGAGCAGGGATAAACGTCAAAAGATGGAGCAATGAAGCCGCGAGTTACATCTCGGATCCTATTGAATAAGTGGCAATAGCAGAAGGAAAAGGATTATCAGCGTTGGTTACAGGATCAAGAATACTAGCGTCAACTGGAAAAAGAGATGTATGAAAGGAAACATGCCAAATCACATTGGAATTGTCCTTTCTTCAGACATTGCTGGAATGAAAGTTTGAAGTTGCCTACCAGATATGACTGTCCAGAATGTAGCAATCAATATTGGGCATTTAGGCAATCTCAAACCAACCACCGATCTATCCATGTTCAAGATGCATATTATTATAATAACGTGGATCGGCTCTTAAAAAATGGAAGTGTTCATAATCGGCTAGGAAAAAGAGTTGTTGACCAAGACTAGGCTGATTTTGAAGAAGAATGCAATGAGAGAAAATATATTTAACAGGAAGGCCAATGGTGTCCAGGAGATTTGACAAGAAGCCAGAAGAGAAGGGTGTAACGCCTACGAAATAAAGAGTTGGAACAGGCTTAGGCACCCGGTAAACCTCAAGTGTGTCGTACTATGCAAACAGCCAATAGAAAGCAACCATCGGCTAATATCCAAATGGCTTTTCTAGTGCCATCAGAATTCAAAGCTCCGGCAGATCAAGAAGTTTATTCGGATTTCGATGAATCAGAGTATGAGGAGATAGTTGCCAAGTTGACGGTTGTACAACAAGCAATATTTGCTAAACCAGTCAAGCTTCGGCACTTAAAGGCTTTATATATAAAAGGTTTTATTGAAGAGAAGCTGATGAACAAGATGTTAGTGGATGGAGGTGCTTCTGTCAATCTTATGTCTTACACCACTTTTCATAAACTTGGCAAGGGGCCAGGAGATCTGATTGAGACTGACATGATACTTAAGGACTTTAGAGATAACGCATCTAAGACCCGAGGGGCAATGAATATCGAACTAACAATCGGAAGTAAGACTCTGCTCACCACATTCTTCGTCATCGATGGAAAAGGATCGTACAGTCTACTCCTTGGTTGTGATTAAATTCATGCGGACTGTTGTGTACCATCAACCATGCATCAATGTTTGATTCAATGGCATGGAGATGATGTCGAACTGGTTCGCGCTGATGAGTCTATGAGCATCGCAACATCCTATCCAGTCTTCTGGGAACTAGGAGACTTTGAATGCTTTTCTAGCAAGTTATGGGAAGGAGGCTTCATTAAAATCAGCAATGAAAGCCAACAACCGATGCAAGCAATCGGCTCTGAGAGTTTATTCTGATAAATAATCATGGATTCGTATCGGCCAGTGGATTGAGGAAAAAATAAGCATTAGTCCTGGAGATGGATTTAGGCCGACGTATGTGAATGCTAAGTCGAATAGTAAGTGCGATTCAGAGTTGATAGATTTATTAAAGAAGTTCTATTTTGCTAGACGGGATGCTTAACCTGGGTTGATCAAATCATTTAACCTTTGGTATGAAAAGTTCTGCGGCAAAATATATTAATGGGATGTTATCCTAGCATTTGGTCAACATTTGATAGCCGATTCGTTCAGTCATCGGCTCTAATAGCCGGTACCAGAAGGGTATCGCCTCTAGTTCAAAAAATAAAGAAACTTAAAAGACATAAAAGCCGATACGATTTGTATCGCCTCCAGAGCAAAGAATAAAAACAAGAATAGCCATGACACATACAAGGGCATTGCACTAAGACACGTTCATAGAAGAGCAAAAGATTTCATTCATCCGTTTGCCCTAAGTACAATCAAGTCGAAGACTTTGTTCACCACATCCTAAGCGGATGTGATGTCCACGATAGCCTCCACCACTACGACAAATTCTTCCATTAGATCCTCATGTTCCTCAGGGCCGTCACCCATTGGGAAACCGGTCTCCATGGCGTAGAGCTCGTACCTGGTCTGGACTTGCGCCGCGATTAACGCCACCGATGCACCACGACGAACGCCATGGAGGGCGATCTCCTGAACGCGATCCAGGATGTCTTAGAGCCGAGCGTTGAGGAGGGAACCCCGAGCATTGACGGCATCTACGGTCGCGTTTGCCGCCAGTTGGAGGGACTCTAGCTGCACTGTCGGGGCTGGCAATTATAGGAACAGAGAAATTATCAAGATAAAGGCAGTGGAAATTAGAATGGAAGCATTCATGGAACTCATCTTACCTGCCACCGCGGCATCAGATTCGGCCAGCCACGCTCGAACGACGCTGGCCTCCTCCTTGGCCGCATGAAGGCAGCCTGAGAGACCCCAAGGCAGGTCTCGAGTTGGCCATTCTCCCAAGTCACCTCGGCATAACGATTCTGGGCCATCCTCCACTCATGAAGGAAACACCGGGCGTCGTCGCCATTATAGGAGTCGGAAGAATCCGACGATGAGGTCGGCGTAGAAGATGCAGCGTTAGAGGGCTCACCGGTCCTGGGGAGAGGACGAAGACTGTCATTCATAACAAACCTATAGGCGAGTTAGAACAGTTCATCATCATGAACAGGAAATGTCAATCTCACCTCATACGTCGGAGATGCTGGTTCATCAACATGTTCTCCTTCGGAATATCCTCCGCCGCGCGCTTGCCTCGGTTGTCCTCGCCGACCATGAAGAATGATTGGATCTACGGTAGTGAGAAAGAAAACCGCTATAGGGTTTTGGCAGACGGAGAAAAGTAAAGGAACAGGAACGGTTGCAAGTGCAGATGTGTTCGAGGTTGGAGCACTCGGCCGATATTTGAAGCCACGGAGCGAAGAGGCGGATGTCTCGGGATGCGCAAAAGGCAACCACAATTAATGGAAGGCGACGCGCCACTTCACCAACGTCGAAGAGAATGCGACGCTAGGTAATTATGGACAGAAAATCGAGGGGTTCGCTTAATGAAGGCCGTGTTTTCAGACTTAATTGGATTCAGATTAGAGGTCTAGGATCGACTATTTCAAATCGGCTTTTTAGCCAAAATAGGAGGTACAATTAGGCGATGGAGAGTATAATCGATTCAACACAAGGCACATGTTAGCGTATATATTACAAGGCTAGAACATCCTGGTTTGCATTCAGTACTTCTAGCCAAATAGCATCAGCTTCTGTAATCTATTGCTTATCTTCTTCGGCTGATCCAGGAATGTCTTCAAAGCCGCTGCGGATGACCCTACCTTCTCTAACTTTGGCTTGCAGTTCTTGCTTCTTCTGTTTGATGGCATCAGGTATTTGGGCTAGGGTGGACTTGCGATGGTCGATGGCAGCCTTCTTGTTTTCCAGCTCCCTCTCGAGTTCTGCACGCTTGATTTCTAGTCGGGACAGTTCTAGATCAGTCCTGAGAGAGGAATTCTTCAGATCATCAATCAACTATGTCAGCTCTTTAGCCTCTTGCTTGTTGAAGTTCCTCTTGGCCAGTAAAGTTTCACGATCTGACAAATTCCTCTAAGCCTTTTCCACCTTCAGGGCCTAAACTTCAAAAATGGATAAAGATGATAAAACTCTAGAGAGAACTGGGGATGGATTGCTCTTGATGGCCAAGAGGACTCTCTGAATTGAATCAGTGTCTTGGACCAAGTCGGCTATATTCTTCTTAAGCATTGGCAATACATCTCTTAGCCGGTTTCTCGTCTCTTCTAACAAAGCTTCCTTAAAGCAGGTGGTTGACGAACTGACTTCATCTTTATCTAAATATTCTCCGAGATTAAAGGAATAGCAAAGAGCTGGGAGATTGGGTGCCTATGTATAAGAAAATCTCAATTAGGAGGTTTGAGTCAGTTAAGAAGATACCACACCTTCTCAGAAGTTTCTATCTGAAGAGGAGGAACAACTGATGATGCACCGGTGACGTCTGGTTGAATCGGATCTGGACTCTCAACATTGACATCTACAAACATCGAAAGATTTTTAGTTCATGTTTATTGCAGAAAGATAAATTTAGCAAATAACTTCCTTACCATCAGTTGTTTGCCAAACTGAGGAATTGACAGTTTGAGTGTCGACGGCAACAAGACCACCTTCAACATCGACAGGATCGATAAGCGGACTGGCAGGCTCCCGGTCTTGCACAGGTGTTTCTTCAGAAAGTATCTGGCACATTAAGATGTCAGATGAAGGGAAAAGGGTTGAGTGAATAACAAGAGGTACTATTAGAACATTATATAAGACTCGTCCCGGAAAGTCAGGACTCGCGTGTATATCTCAGAGCAAAACGGTTGTGGCATGGTAAACGGATAAAAAGGAATTTTGGAATAAAATCACTTTTATCCCAAAATTAGGGGACATGTGTTTACACCAAAATTTGGAGAGCAGAATGCGGGACTTTGAAGGCTTCCAAAATTGTGCCCATCAAGGAATCGATTGCGTGAGGATCGACATCAGCTAATTCAAATACAACTCTAAAATCGAATCTCTTTGGATGACGTCAGCAAATAGCTATAATGAGTTGTGGTTGGCATCAGGGAATTGCATATCGAACTCTACAAAAAGAAAAAGATTAGGGTCCAAGTTATCTTAAATTGTGCCCATCAAGGGCATCAGGACGGCAGGGAAGGGCATGGCATGCGTGCATCAGGACGGCAGGGAGCACAGCTAGCCAACACGTACCTTGCTCCAAAGTACAAGTCCAAGAGTATTATATAAACTACAATTACAAGTCCAATTCACAAGAATATATACAATCCATCATTAAATAGACATAATTTACAAGGTAAGACCAATGTCAAATTCCATACACATTGTTATCAACGGTCTAGAGCTAGCCTTTCAGTCTCACGAAGGTGTTGATACCGAGGATTTCTACCTAAGTCAGAATCTCGGTCATGGTAGGTGCCTTTGACGTGTATAATCTGGTCCCATATGAAGTTGCAAAGGTCGCCGACGAGCTCTAATAGTTGGTCATCCTTGTATGTGTCTCTTTTTATTTCTTTCTCTTCTTTCCACTACAAGAGAGTGGTGTTGGAGATTTTTAAGTATAGAGTTGAACTTACTCACAGTTGTATGGTAGCCATATAGTAGAGTGGTGTTGGAGATTTTTAAAAGCCAGGGCAATGTATGCCAAAACTTTAAGGGACTCTTGCCTTAGTTTCTTCGTACGGATGTCCTCTTTCTTCCGAAGGGTCTTTCCAGCAGCTAGCTCTTTGTCATCCAGTTTTCATTGTCTAGGGTAATTAAAATTTGTTTGTGCTATAGCTTGAGGGTCTATATACCCGGCTTTCACACTTGGCATTTATATTACAATGTGCACTTGCATTCTACAAATCACGGCGTGGGTTAGTTACAACAAAATCCAAAGATTACATTCATATCATATCGGGAGGACAAGGACTTACAGGCACCATGTGTGAATTAGATTCATTTCCATTGCTCCGAGGTGAAAGCATGTCTGCATGTCATTGAAGTCAAAGATAATTTTCTCGGCTGGACTTCCAAATGTGCCTGTGGGGAAGCATGCTTGTACGAGGTCTATGCTCGTTAGGAGAACACGCAAGTATCACTCATGAAACCTTCTCATTCCAAGTGGTAGGCGCTGGATGTCCCAGCTTGGTAGGAAGGACTTCCCTCTTTCATATGTTTTCGGGCAATCCTTTGACCATTTGATGGCATCAACATTTGGATACTGCTTTGCTGTTTGGTGGAGTTTGCTAGTGACGGCCTCCTCAGAAGCCCGTGATGGGACTTTTTTAACTTGTTTCTCAGGCTTGAACTAGTCATGGGAATACCACTTGTGTACCGATGAGACGTCTTTCATCGGAACATAAATTGGTCTTATGGTGATTGGATGCTTCTTTCAAAGTTTTCATTTAGGCACGTCCTCATCTTCTTGTGCATCACCTTCTTCAGGAGACACTCATTGTTCATGTATCGGCTGTGTTTGTTGAGAAGACTGTGGCATCTCATTATGCACTTGCTCGGTACGAGCCGAAGAAGGTTGTGGCTTATCAGGGGCATCGGGCTGCACTGCCTGGTGTCCGCGACATTATTTCGCTCTTTGTTCTAATAGATGTAAGAAAGTGTGCTTTAGGTACGCGAGAAGGTATAAGAAATAAAAAAAAGTTTATAAACCAAAGTAGTCATATAAAACAACAATATATAAAAAACGAGTAGTAGCAGTAGTAGAGGCCTCAGAAACATGTCAATCATCATTTGATCATGAACTTGGAGCATCAAGGCATCATAACAGAGAAGAGAGGAGAAGGTAATGTAGGGGCAGTTGCTAATGATGCCAAGTTCCTCACAAGTTCTTGATCATCAGCTCATATTCCATATAATGTATGGACTTGGACAATTTCATCATCGGCAAAACAAAGAAGATGAGAGGAGAGGAGAGGAAAGATTTGGCAAAAAAAAACAACAGCTGCTTAGCAAACATAGAGCAGCAGCTGATGGCAAAAGACAGCTAACATCTATTTCAGCTACAAATGACATGGTATAAGAGGGGTCAGTGTTTAGCAAAAGACAGCTAACAGCTACTAAACACAAGATTAGCACAGATAGCTGAAATATATATGTATATTAAACAATCTACTAAACAATGGTATATGTATATTAAACAATCATTATTGAATCTATATATCCAAAAAAATAATAATATGGGTAACCAAAGTTATGTGAATATATGCCATGTATACTGCCAAGTATAGAAAAATATCATGTATATTGCCAAGTATAAAAAATTTTATACTGTAAGCAAATAATATCATGTATACTGCCAAGTATGGAAAAATAGACACATGAAGCACCGGGGTTATCACTGCTAATACTCATGTATAGAAAAAACACAGAGTGCGCAAAAGCCGTGCATGGCATGAGGTTAACAACGATGGATCAACTTGCAATCATATGGGTAGGAAGCAGATCTTCTACTGCCTACATGTAGAACAGTACTGCATGCATATATTAGAGGAGGATGAAAAGGGCTCAGTATATCAACCTCCAAAATGCAGGGACCAAAACATTGATTGGTTAACAAAGAGATGGGAACGATCATATCTTTCATCACTTATGACTTTATCAGCTAACCAATCAGCGATGGCTTTCCAGAAAGCTCAGGACCAGAAAATTGATCAGCATCAGCAACCCAAGGTGGAATTGGGGAACAAAGTAAAAATTCACTGTGACGATACAACTGTACCTCATTTTAAGTCATTGATGTGCGAAAAGAACACAAGTACATTCTTTTATGAATGATGTAACAGCTTTAGACTAATGAGTATGGGCCATTTAGTGCTTATTGTACACATTTAGCTGCCATGAAAAAAATGATCAAATAAACATCTAGTTTGACACAGATTGCCTACCTCACAGACATATAAGTGAGGTGTTTTTAGATAATGATAAGTAAGGTGGTCGCATAAAACTACTATGCCTTCTCAAGGTAAACTAAACAGATTTGAGATGGACTAATGTCTAAACATGAAGTACGTCAATCTCTTTGGCTCGAATATTAGGCCCTGTTTGGTTGGGCTTTTGGATTTGGCTTTTGGCCCCAAAAGCCAAAAGCTCAACCAAAGGGGCTATTTTTGGAGGATGCTTTTTCAGAATCAGCTGCTTTTTCGTAGTTCATTTTTGAAAGCTGGTTTGACCCTGCTTTTGGCTTTCTGCTTTTCGAAATTGATGGAATAAAAAGCTCTTCCATAGTTGTTTCAAGAGAGATAAAGATAAAATGTATATTTTATACTTGTTTAACCAAACATCTTTCAGCTTTTCTACAGCTCACAGCCCACAACAGCTTTTCCACAGCTCACAGTCCACAACAGCTTTTTTCCACAACCACAGCTCAACCAAACAGGGCTTTAGTTGGGAAACTCATTCATGGAGCAGGCAGTAGTTGGGAAACTCATTCATGGAGCAGGCAGTCAGGTACGGCTATGACTTGGCTATCACACACCACAGCGCAAAAGATGTCGCAGCTACTCCTCCCATCGGTCCCTTGTTAGGTAAGAGCCTAATTCAATGGAGAATGGACTTGAATAAACTTGCACAGCCAAGATAAATTGGGCCTCGTTTAGATACCTTTAAAATTCCAAGTTTTTTCACTCTCTCTCCATCACATCAATTTTTAGCCGTTTGCATGGAGCATTAAATGTAGGTAAAAAAAATAACTAATTGCACAGTTTAGTTGGAAATCACGAGATGAATCTTTTGAGCTTAGTTGATCCACGATTGGACAATATTTATCAAATAAGACGAAAGTGCTACTATTCATCGGGTTGAATTTTTTTTTAATCTAAACAAGGCCTTGACAGAAAAATTGTTCTGTCCCTGGGATCAGAATTTCAGGGCCCAGCTGAAACTTGCAGTACCAGTAGACCACAAGCTCTTCAGTTATTGTCAACCTATATCTAACCCAATCATTGAGTGAGGACTGAGACTAGTCAATTTAGTAAAAATAATAATAATTGTTTGTGATCCACGTAACATGGCTGGCCCCCAGCTTACACCTAGATGGACACATGCAGGCATCGAGTGAGGGGCAGAGGGGCCATCACAGTAGGAATAATCTAGTACATTCTGATGTCAACTGCGGGTTTGAAGAAAGGCCAGGAGTGATACACCTATCTTGTATCTCTGGAAATTGTACATTGTTTATTCATTTCTTGAAGGTTATTTGTCATGCATGTGGAGATGGCAATAATTGAAGAACACAGCTAGGCACTTAGGATAAGTAATAATATCTGTAGGAAATTATGTAATATACAAGGGCGAGGACCTTGCACATAGATTTAAGAAGCCCAAAGTATCAGTAAATGCTTCAAAATTTAGAAGAAAACTCATTCATACAGTTAAATTTCTCAAAGTTAATGGTTATAAAAGGATCCGATCTGATATGAGTAAATCTAAAACAATTTACTGATCTCCTGACAAAACAGCTGTGAATAGGCACATGCACCAGCTAGGATGGTCACCCTACGCGTGCTCTAGAGGAAAAAAATATATATCGAAGCACATCCAAACAAATTTTGAAGAAAAAAAAAACAAAATCTGCCCTCCATCAGACTGATCTCCCCTAGAAGTCCCCATCTGTCCATCGCACCGCAGGAAACAGGTTCAAAATGGGCTGCACGTACCACGACTCGCTATGAGTCTTGCAGCTTCAGGGAGATACTACAGACTCCAGAGGATTTGTAATGGTGACATGTAGCTCGAAGCAAGTTTTCCACATAGAACGGATTACGAAAGCTCAGTATAATGAATGAGCCGAGTACTCTGGTGACCGATGGCCAGCTGAAAGGGACGGGGATTTAAGAGGTTAATCTAAACCGAGGAAAAGTCAATCGACAAACCAACCACACCAGCGCTCCAAAACGCCTGAAATCAGCATGCCCTGTTTCCAGAGCGCCATGAGCGTGGCATCAACACTAAGCGACAGTGCTCCACTACAAGGCCCCATGGGAGGTGGGGGAAAAAATTCGAAATCTCAGAAAAGTCACGACAGACCCTACTATTTTGCGAAATCTAACTACACTTGGTCGAAACTTGGTGCTCACTGTTTTTATTCATGGGGCGTGTTTGGTTCCCAGAGTTCGCCAAATCTCGCCATACCTCCGACGCCCCACTTTTGACTGATGTTTGATTGGTTCCCAAACCTCTAGTGCCGCCACAGTTTCCCAACAGCAGTTAAATAGTTTGCGATGCCTCAGCTCGCCAAATCTTCGGCAGCTGATTTCAGCGCCGCACTTTAGGCGAGCCTTAAAGTTGTGACATCTTGCGGCAACAGGCCAAACAGGCCCATGCTCTTACTGCATATGTATGACACCTCTCAGTTTTCTCGCTTTGAGCATGCTCTAGTAGTTTAGGGCGACGATAGGTTTTAGCGGTGGTGTAGGGTTTGTCCGTGCCCGGTGGCAACCTCACCTGGTTATGTTTGAGAAAGAGCAGAGAGCAGTGGTGGAGGACAGGTGAGAATTAAGATATAATATACACGGTTTAACAGAACGATGGAGTATAGTTTATAACATCTTTAGCACAAGCCATTTGGACATCATTTTTTTTTTCTGATAATACCATTGTTGTTGTTTTTGTTAGAGTACTCAACTGGATGGAGTGTAGGTGAACACAAATTTGCCAGAAGTGGCCGGTCAGACCAAATTTTATTAAATATGTGCAACTCAAGTTTGAATTTTTTTCTCTTCCAGCAAATCCTAGCTATGGCTAACCATTTTGGTACTATACTAGTTGTGATCAGCATTCAGCAGGAAACCCAGCGGAGCAAGCAGGGAGAGGATGGAATCAATCAGGTACCTGCTGTCCTGGTCGAGGGAGGGATGTTGCGGCTCGACGGAAGACTTGAGTAGGCGGCTCAGCGCACCACAGCGCCACCACCGGCCGTGGAAACCCTAGCCGTCGGGGGGAACGAAGGAGCACAGGGCAGGAGACGGACTGGGGGTTGGAGTCAGATCGGGGGAGGTAGGGCGCGGCGGAGGTAGAGCACGGAGGCGGCGGAGGTAGGGCACAGAGGCGTCGCCCACGGAGGGTTTCGCAGCGGGTCCTAGTGGCGGACGGAGCCAAGGAAGCTTAGGGGAGGAATGCTAGAGCGAACGGGCCGGTGGAGGTGAGAGGAAGTGGCGCTATGGCACGGAGACGGTGGCGGCGGCGGTGGCGGGTTCGGCAGCCTGACGCCGTCCGCAAGGAAGAAGAGCGCCCTGACTTAGAAAATTTTCGGCCTCCCGCAGGCTCTGGTATATATACCGGAGGTCATTTGTAGGGGCGGCTCCTGACTTAGCCGCCCCTACAAATAGATTTGTAGGGGTAGTTCCTGTGTTAGCCGCCCGTACAAATATTTTTCAATTTATTTTAATTACTAATTCTGTAATTCATTCATATATAAAGAAAACAATATAAATTTATATATTAGTTTTTTTATTATATATATATAAATATATGTATATATAAACAATTTTATGATATATATAGATATAATTCTATATTTTTTCTTTACAAAAATAATATTTTAAAAAATTTAAATTTAAATTTTAAAACAACTAATAGAATTTTAGAACAATAAATGACCTCAAATGAAAATTTTGTAAGCATCAAAGTTGTAGAACTTATCAAGATGTACAACTTATATTTTGATCATCTTTTCATTTGATAAAATTTGAAAAGTTTAAATTTTGAATTTCAATAAATGGCAACTTCAAACAAGATTTTGAAACCTTAAATGATTTCAAATAAGAAAGTCATGAACATAAAAAATGTTGAACACATCACTATCTACAACTTTTATTTTGGTCATCTTTTCATTTGACCAAATTTGAACAGTTAAAATTTTAATTTCAATAAATGACAACTTCAAACAAGATTTTGAAACATTAAATGGTTTTAACTATAAAAGTCATGAACATAAAAGTTGTTGAACTCATCACTATCTATAACTTTTATTTTGGTCACTTCTTCATATGACAAAGTATTAGTAAACATTGTTCACAAATTCATATATGACTCATAGTTTCATGAACTATATGAGAGACATGTTCATTTGTGAACAATGTTTACTATCACTTTGTCAGATGAAGAAATGACCAAAATAAAAGTTATAGATTTTGATGAGTTATACAACTTTGGTATTCATCACTTTTTTAGCTGAAATCATTTAATGTTTGAAAATCTCATTAGAACATGTCATTTTTTAAAATTTGAAAATTTGAATTGCTCAAACTTTGTAAAATGAAAATAATGACCAAATAAACACAATAACTTGATAGGGCACGATTTTCGAAAATTTTAGAATGATCCATCAGCAATGACATCTCCGGTCCCGACGCCACATTGCTGGATCAGGAGATCCATCAGCAATGACGACCTGATCGCATCCATCGATCGGGTCACAGATCGCCTAATAGAATGCCAGCTCCTTGTTGATTCGGTCCTTGATCGATCTAGAGCGAGCGACGATTTTCCTGCGCTCCAAGATCACCAAGCCACAGCGATCGAGCGACCTGCTCAGCCACACCGCGCAAGGCGGATAGATTCTGATCTGGTGATCATAGCTACTCCAGAAGGGTGCACGGTGCGCCGCCGATCACTTCCCACCACCGGCCTTCGCTTGGATGGCTATGAAGCCCCGATGGAGAACCCGCTAAGGCCCTACCCCTTTGGGTTGGAGGGTGAAGGATCTGCGTATCAGAACACCGTCCACCACCTCATCGCCGACCACGTCGAGCGCAATCGCGTCACCGACCCCTACGTGATCAACTCAACTGACTCCGGTCAGCTTGCGTCGTGGTCAACATGGTGGCCATTCGTCACCTCTCAGAGGACTCCCCTCTTCCGACCGAATCTCTTCACCATGTCTTGGGCGAAAGCCCCGATGATTCTTCCGAGGGCTTGACCAGGACCCTGTCGAGCTGCCCTACTTTCCCTCCGGGGTTCAAGGGCATGATTTTTCATGTTAGCCATGATAGTGTTACCAAGGAGGGTGAAACCGCTGAAGACCGCGACGCTCGTCTAGCGAAGAATGCCGATCGCCAACGTCGCCGAGACGCAAAAGTGACCCCTGAGGCCAACGAAGATGGTCGCGGCCCACCCCGCTATCAGCGCAATCTGGAAGAGGCATTTGACATGGTTGGCGACCAGCCATTCTATCAGACTCCAAGTGCCAATCTCGCTGTCACTTTCAACGAGCTCGACAAACTCCCTCACACTTCAGAGGCCGAGAAGGTCCGTGCGCACATCATAGCTGCACAAGTTCAGGTCAATGAGTTCCGGAATGATACGCCATCTTACTCCACCGCGTTGGCTCGTAGCCGTCGCTCCCGCCGTGACAGAGGAGGCCATCATCAAGGCGCCGACGCCCCCCGACCTTAGGCTGGAGGCCCCTACCTCTATAGAGGATCCAGGGGCAACTATGAAGCCTATTCACGCCAAGACGCCCGCCCACCATATCCCTAGGGAGGTCGGGGCGGGAACCGCAACCCGGAGGTCAATCAACCCGCTTCTCGCAACCTTCGCGATCACCTTAACGCTAGTGTGGATGCCTGTGGCCACATCAAAAATAGCAGGTTCGCACGCTGAACACGAAGGATTTGCTGCTCGCCAAGCACCACTCCTCGCCGTCGCATCAGGACTTCGCCCCTTTACGAGAGGCTCCGAGCCGTCCGGTGGCCGATGGGCTTCAAGGTCATTGGTGTCAATACCTACGACAAAAAGGCCAACCCCGCTCAGTGGCTAACACTATATGAGATCACCGTAAAAGCTGCGTGCGGAGACGAGGACGTCATGGCAAACTACCTTCCTGTCATGCTTAACTAGTCTGCAAATAATTGGCTCCTTAGCTTGCAGGAGAACTCCATCCGATCTTGGGACGACCTCAAGAAAGTCTTCAACGACAACTACATGGCTACATGCGAGCAGCCCGGCACCAAGTATGACTTGGAAAAGCTTCATCAGTTCTCCGGAGAATCTCTGCGCGACTTCATCAGGCGTTTCTCAAAGACAAGAAACTCCGTCCCCAACATCACCGATGCCGAGGCCATCGCTGCCTTTACCAAAGGGCTTCGACACGAGCAACTTTGCGGGAAGCTGTACCGCAAGAGGCCTACCACCATTGGCGAGCTGATTCAAACGGCGAACGGATACACCGACGCCGAAGAAGCCAAACGGGCTGCCCGCTCTGCTCACCTCGAAGACAGATGTTATGACGATCACGATCGCCGCCGCGATGGTCATGACCGTAGTGACGACCGTGATCGCCGTCACGATGATCGCGACCCCCGGTGTGACGATCGTCCAGGGAGCTCGAGAAGAAGACAAAGCCGCCGTCACCGACCTGATACCTCCATCAACACCGTCGACATCCGTGTCAAGCGCACCTACGACGTGGATTTTGGCAAGCTACTGGACGACACATGCCCTATCCACAAGGATGCTAAGCACACCATGCGGGAGTGCAGGGGCCTGAAGACTACGCTTGGGGGAGAACCATCAAAGAAGCAACGACACAACAACGATGAGACCGAAGATGGTCAAGGTGGAGAGCGAGGCAAGAACAAGGGCCCTACATATCAGGATCCCACCAAGACCGTTGCTACCATCTTTGGTGGGAGGGCTGTCTCCGAAGACAAGCGAGAGCAGAAGCTCGTAGCCTGATGCGTCATGTCGGTCGCTACATATGACGGCCCCGTCTCTGATCCGAAGTATCTCAACTGGTCGGAGTACCCGATCACCTTCTCTAGGGCCGATCAGTGGTCAGACATCCCGTACCCAGGGCGTTTTCCACTTGTCCTGGATCCCATAATCAAGGACGTGCGCTTTCAGAAGGTCCTCATCGACGGAGAGAGCGCCCGCAACATTCTTTTCGCCGAATCTCCGGAGAAGCTAGGCCTCAAGAAGGAAGACCTCACCCCATGGACTCTCCGTTCTGGAGAATCGTTCCTGGAAAGGCGTCCCTCCCCTTGGGGCAGATTATACTGCCGGTCCAGTTTGGCACCGCGAAGCATTTCCGTGTCGAATGCATCAACTTCCTCGTCGCCGACTTTAACACGGCGTACCATGCCATCCTTGGCCGACCAGCTCTTGCCAAGTTCATAGCTGTGCCGCACTATACATACCTAGTGTTGAAGATGTTGACAGAGCAGGGGGTCCTCTCCCTACGCGCCAACCTCGACGTCGCCTACACCTACGAGAAGGAAAGCTTCGTGCTCGTCGAGACAACTGACATCTCCATCCGTATGCAGTTGTAGGTGAACGATGCTGGAGAATAAGCGCGGTCTCGGCAAGCCGCTGCCGTAGAACTGGCTGCGCCACCACGATGCCGATCTCGCTCCTCTCATCTGTGGATGTGTGAAGTCAATGAATGGAGCGACCCGTGAAATCCATTGGAGCCCCAGATCGTCAGCTGCTAATAGAATGGAGTAACCGGTTCGCTCCGTGGATCAACCATCCCCATCTTTAGCAGAAGCTAGCTAGCGAGCTCCTGCAGGGCACGATCAAGTCTAGCTAATAACATAACTGTGAATCCTACCGTGATAGAATCAGAATTGAAGCCGAGCCAATCTGGAACGAAGCTGGTTTCCATCTCCAACCGATGGACGGACGGAAGGCGATCGAACCGCCAGCGACGGATAAAGCTAGTCCATGCGTGCAGTAGCAGTCGTATATTTATCTGGTGTACGATGCAGGGAGTAAAGTTTAAGAGATATCTTATCGGATGTCACGTGGAATGTCATATGAAGTGTTCGGATACTAATAAAAAAATAAATTACGGAATCCGTCAGTAATCCACGAGTAAAATTTATTAAGCCTAATTAATCCGTTATTAACACATGTTTACTGTAGCACCACAAATCATGGACTAGATATGCTTAAAAAAATCGTCTCGCAAATTAGGTCCCGTTCCCTTGTCTGAAAAAAGAAGACAAAACACTGTAGCGGCTGGTTGTGTGAGAGAGAAATATTGTAGCGGCTGGTTGATGAATAGTGCCGTTGTGAGGAAAAACCAGCCGGCTGGTCTGGAAACCAGCCAGGCGAACGGCACCTTAATCTCAATATGTGTATTTAGTTTTATAATTAGTCTATATTTAATACTTTATATATGTTTTTTTAACACTTTTTATAAACTAATTTTAAATCTAACACTATATTATTATTTTTCTTCTAACACTAACACTTTTGGCCGCGTCTATTTTTCTGCCGCGGCGAAACACCTGTGCCGCGTCATGCATGGTGGCACGGCGAGAGAGATGACGTAGGGACGACCGGGGCGCTGACCGATGACGTGGCAGGTTCTGCCGCGCCACCGATCTTGGCGCGGCACTGACGCGCCATAGCCCACGGCGCGGCAGTCCCAGGTAAATATAGCCCTCGAGCTGCCCTCCCTCTGTCTGCCTGCCCGCCGGCAGCGCACGCCTGCCCCACCGGTCGGTCGGTTGCACGCCCTGCCTACCGCGCCACGCACGCCGGCGCGCCACTCCCACCGCGCCCGCAGGCGCTGGCCACGCCACGAACGCCGGCACGCCACCCGCTCCGGCCGCCCTCCGCGCCCTCCGGCCACGCACATAGGTATTTGTAAAATTCATATAAGTATTTGTTAGGGATATCAACAGTTTCGTGTGCAATGAATTCTACGTGTATGTTTAGTTAATTTTCTTTTATAAAATATATTCATCACCTTTTATTTTAGAGTTGGCAAAGAAGCTTTTAGTATATATATTATTATCGTGGGGCTATGCTTATCTTTCTATATTATCTGTATCTATTTTTATTTTAAAGTTAGCAAAGAAGCTTTTAGCATACTCAGCGGTACGAAAGCATGGTTTGTTTTCCTAAATTGTCCATAGATACGTTCACCCGCCCATAGATACATTCATCCGTTTTCGTATAGCAGTTAGTAACGGAACCTCTAGCATACTCATTAGGGCGGTGCCATGAATAGCTTCCAGTATTATCCGTATTCATTTTCGTTCTAACGTTGGCAAAGAAGCTTTTAGCGTACTCGCTAGCGCGAAGCCGTGGCTTTAATTTGTCTTTTCAAGTTGGGCGTAAATGCTTAAATGTGGGGAGCGAGTGGGGAAAGGCCGTCGCTTCTGGTGGATGGAAACAGGCTATCATGAGAGGAAAAAAAGGAAAGCTATATAGCAAATACAGTTATGACATCTCCCCAATTATAGATTGTGTAAATTATATACTGTAAATCAACAGTGCAACGAAAAAGAAAGGAAAGCTATATAACAAATGCAGTTATGGCATCTTTTAGTTGTCTCGTGTCTGAACAGCTATACATAGAAGTTGCTTATTTTCCTAGTGAAGTTGTTTAATATGTTTGTTAATGTTACTTTGAATATATACATGTGCTTTCATATTATGTTCCTATTGCATAACAAGTAGTTCAAATTTTGTAATGCTACGTAATGTTAATTTCAATATTGTTAATTTGAATACTCTAACCCTTTGTTTATCAATTTGTAACAGATGGCCCCTCCTACGTAGCACCAGTTGTATCCCTTTCTTGAGGTAGAGTACGATGACCCGCACCAAGCACACTTCTTGACTGACACCGACGTAGACGTGTCCTTGCCTCCTTTGAGGCCCCACACTCACACCAGGACGCACCAGGGGGACGAGCGTTACACGCAGTACATACGGCATGCCGGCTTTCTTGAGCTTGTCCGTGTTGTGAACTACGGTCTTCCGCTCCTTGACCCAGCACTACTTACTGCAGCTGCAGACAAGTGCGAGTGCCTTCATTTTACATAAATATTTTTATAATAAATTTGAGATAACTAATAGTCGTTCTATTTTTATAATAAGTGGAGGCCTGAGACCCACACAGTCCACCTACCTTACGACGATATGACCTTGACCATGTAGGTCGTGAAGGCTATCTTTGGGTTTTGGTTGGGGGGACTTCCAGTGACAAGTATAGTTGACAACGATCACTGGAGGGAGCTGGTGGCTCAGTTCACTGGCTTTCTTCCACCGGACGATGAGGTTATCAAGAAAAATAAGTGAACAATTCAAGCCTATTTAATACTTACATTGCTTTTCTGCAACCATTGGGTCTTATTTTCTTTGGTGAATTTTAGGAAAAGTTCTAGTGTTTCATCATCGTGGATCACACATTGCTTTGATTACTTGGACCCACAGGCTGATGAGGCTCAGATCGACAGGTTCGCTAGATTGTGGCTGTGGCACTTTCTTGGTGCTTTTCTATTCCCAGACGCCTCGGGCAATACCATCAGCTAGATCTTTCTTGACATACTACGCCAGCCGTGGGATAACATAGCGACGTATAACTGGGGTAGCGCAGTCCTGGCATGGACGTATCGACGGCTATGCATTGCCTGCCGTCGCATCTCAGGGTATGCGAACCTTGGGGGTTGCTCCTACCTACTCCAGGTTTGGTGTTGAGAACGATGGCCCGTTGGGAGGCCCCTTGTTATTGGTTTTCCTGTAAGTACTTCGGTTCAATATATTCTTCGAGGCAGTTACATATGATGAAATTATTAATGGCTAATTCATTATCGTGTTCAATGCAGCATTGGAACGGGCAGGATACACTCTCTACAGCTCTGTATATCTAGACGCAAGCAGAGTTAGTTAGAGGGAATGCGAGGCGCAAGTACAGGGAGTACACGGACTATCTCGACGTCCTAACACAACACCAGGTTACGCTCTCTTTACTATCATACATGTGTCTTGTTTGATGTACACTATATCACAACCTAACTCAATTACGAAATGTTCAGGTGCATTGGTGTCCTTGGATGCTCCGGAGCTACAGGACTATCTGACTCCTGTCACTAGGGATGAGTCAGACGAGTATCGCTGCAACGCCCCCCTTATTTTCTTCCACGTGGTCGAGATTCACTTGTCCATCAGGGTTTGCAGGCAGTTTGGAAGACTGACAGGCTACCCACCACCGCTTTACTCCACCAACCAACAATTGCACAGGTGTGTTATCGATTAATAACAAAGCTACAATTCAGAGGTATGTATGGTACAACTAACTGTGGTAGAACCTCCTAAGAAATCGGGCCCACGTGCACCTATTGATGTCTCAACAGACCTCAGATAGAGTACACAAGTTCCCGATAACTTAACAGGTCTGTCGGGTGTCCTCGGGAAACCCGAATCATCCACGAATCTTTTCCAAACAGGATCCCAATCACAGTCATTGCAGATTACAACAGTTTTCAATATACATACCAGAGATTATAAAGCGGAAGACTTAAGTTTTGATATTACAAATCAGTTGTTTCAAACTTACAAAACCATAAGTGTCATACAACCATAGTAGCGGGATAATATTACACTAACATTATTTATTTCACACAAACTAGTGCCTTGTCCAAAGGCCATTCATCATTCCTCATCGTCATCGACTTCAAACACTGACATGCAGTAGGGACCAAAACAAGCCTGCGCATGCGACTCACCTGCAACAAGGGTTAACAAACCCTGAGTACAAAAGTACTCAACAAGACTGACCTGACCAAAAAGGGTGAAGGTCTTAGGGATGCAGGTGTTGGGTCAAGGTAAGGATGTAGAAAGATTCAAAAGTTCTTTGCCAAAAGCTTACTATTCTTGATCCTAGTTTCAAGTTTTACCACTAAGTACTTTAGTTCAATATCTCCAACTAAGTGTTCATATCCCATGTTCCAATCCTTCTCATTCCATTCGTTTTCTCAAGTTTTAGTAATTCACCAGTCCTACATTGCTTCTATAATGAATTGAGTCTCCATATCCGCGGAGCACCAGCAATTCGAATTGATTCAAGTCCTAGCTGGGGATTCCTTAGTAGGCTTACCGAAGTATGTGACCAGTACTACAAAATGTCTCGTTCAGAAGATCCACAATGAGTGGCCTTTAAGCGACATAGTCGGCAACATTACCCAACATTCAAGATAAGTCACCCGACTAGTCTCTAGTTCATTCTATCTTCTTTCTTTCTTTGGCCAGAATGTCATCTTTGATTGTATCGAAACTTTTACTTTGAAAGCCTACCATAAAGCATACTAAGCATTCTACGCCTTTGTAAATGAAATCATCTTCAAGGATGGTAAACAATTAACAAGATAGGCAATGCATCAAGTAGGTAACATTTGAATTAATCAACTTAATGCAATAGGTAACATAGGTGATAAACTTTTCAAAGTAAACAAGGTAATGGTTTAATGCATAAACCAGGGCTTGCCTTCGTTGACGATCTCAGGTTCCGGATCAGTGCCACAATTATCAAATCCCGTGACAACCGGGGATTCTTCCAGGACTTGCTCAACTAGAATCGTTTCACTCTCGGGTTCTACACGAAATGATAACATATGCTTTAACATGATGATAATGTAAACATGATGCTTTCACGGTACATGAAATGTAACAACACCCCAAATACGATTTTCCTTCACGGTACAGTTGCAAGCCAACAAAACCAACTTGCAATTCTACCGGCAAGAACCACACATGTGACTTGACCAAACTGATCTTGGAACCCTACTGGTCACACAACATGACCCAAACAAAAATTAAACCCTAACCCTAACAATTAGGGTTGCTTTTATTCAATTTTTAATTAATTTGAAATAAGCCCAAAAGTAAACTTGTTCTAAATGACCTCAAAATTTTATGTAAGCTTCCTCATAACAAATTAGTGTACCAAAATAAATTTCATAATTTTTGGATCTATACAGTGGCCTACAAAAATCATGGAAATTGCATTTATTAATTAATGGACTGAATATTTGAACATTAAAAAATCATGGAAATTGCATTTATTCAAATTTCACTCTCTTGCTCTCACTAACAGCCGGCCCCCACCTGTCATCCCCAACCTCGGGCATTGACCGTGGCTACGACGGCGCTGACCGGCTCAAACTCGCCGACGATGAGCCCAACAGCGATGGCCAAAGCACTAACATGTTCACAAGAGCTAGGCGCATCGATTAGTGGCACTTTGGAGGTTGATTATGGCATGGAATAAGGCTGACACCGGCCATGGCGGACGTGGTGGCACGGCGGCGTTACGCCGGCGAAACAAGGCCGGTAATGGTGAAACAGAGCGTACAGGAAGCATCAGTGGCTCAACCCGATCGTGTTGAAGCAACAAGCGGGACCGGAGAAGCTCTGGTGACGCGTTCGACGGTGACAGGGATCACGGCGGAAAGGACCTCATCTACTATGGAGTTCCGGCGACTGCAGTGGACAAAACGAGTAGGCAAGAGTGGAATGAGCACTACAGCATCGCGACGAAACCAGAGAGCCAGCAATCGAGGGCAACGGCTCACCGGATGAGGCTGGCCACGGTGAATCGACGTTTCCGTTGAGGTCGCCGCCGCGAGGAAGATGAACGTGGACAGCGAGCTCTTGGCGAACTTCGGTGTAACCACAGCTTCGGTCGGATCGCGAGGAGGTGTGGAACTAGAACACGGCTTTTACGGGGCTTGCTTATGCTGAGAGAGATGAGAGAAGCTCACCGAGTCGAGACGGCGTCGCGCTTAAAAAGAGGAGGAGGGAAGAAAATGAACGGCGACGTCACGGCTTTATAGCTCGGCCAGAGCGCGTGGACTCGACATGCAATGAGCTGCTCGTGCGATCTTGAAGCCAAGGGCGGTCGCAGACGTGCTCGAAGATCGAGAGAAAGGACGCCGGCGGTGGGGCGGTGGTCGGCTACTGTTCCGAGAAATTACAGACTTGCCACTGAGTTCATTTTGCAAATTACTCTCAAATTTTCTAAAGAAGTTGAAAATCTCCAAAAATGAAAGTTGCTCAACTTTTCAAACTCTACAACTTTGCTTCAATGAACATTTCAAATTCTGCATCCATTTTGAAATTTGAATTTGGGGTGCATTTGAGTATTTGAATCATTTCAAAATTACTCCCAATTTTATATGTAAACTTGAAAAACTTTGAATACCAAAGTTGATCCACATAAAATAATCTTCAACTTTGCTTTTTGCCTCAACCCCAAATTCCACATGGATTTTGAATTAGTAAAAGGGCAAAAGGACTTTTATAATTTGAATTTGAATTCAAATTTGATTTGTCTTTCTTTTACTTTAACTTTGATTTTGACCAAAGAATATGGCCCATTAGGGTTATTTGAGTCAAAAGACACATGGCCTCACATGATCACATGAAATTTGACCCTTGTGGTCATGATCTTTATTTAGGGTTTTAAAACACATCACATGAAATAACAACATTATGAAATAAAGCTTATTTAGTGAATGCATTCTAAATTTTCTACTCTATGAATGCTTTGCAATGCATATGATGACATGTCAAATTTTAGTGCTAGGTCAAAACACCAGAGGTGTTACAACCCTTCCCCCTTAAAGAAATCTCATCCCGAGATTTAAAACTTAAGGCTAAGTAATGGAAAAGGAAATGTGTCAAGCTAACACATCATAACTTTATTCAAAAGACTAGTGAGGTGGTTTTCCATTCTTTTGACAAAAGAAACAAGTTACAATATAGACAAGGTATTGCAACTAGAGAGAAGCAAAGAAGTCAGGAAAGTTTTCTTCTAAGTAATCCTCGGACTCCCAAGTATCTTCTTCTTCAGTGTGCTGGTTCCATTGTACTTTGTAGAACTTGATTGTACGCCTTCGAGCGACTCGATCCTTCTGATCTAAGACTCTAATGGGGTACTCGGCATAAGTCAAATCAGGTGCTAGTTCTACATCACCAAAGTCAATCACTTGGTCAGGTACTTGAAGACACTTCTTCAACTGGGATACATGGAAAATATCATGCACATCTGACATGTGATCTGGTAGCTTGACGCGATAGGCGACTGGTCCACATCTTTGTTGGATTTGAAACGGACCGACATAACGGGGAGCCAACTTTCCCCGAATCCCAAAACGATGAACTCCTTTCATTGGCAATACCTTGAGGTAGACATGATCTCCCACTATGAATTCTAGAGGTCGCCTCCTCTTATCAACATAGCTTTTCTATCGGGATTGATCTTCCTTCATTTTAGCTTGTATGAGTTTAACTTTCTCTTCTGCTTCCTTGACCACATCCGGTCCAAAGAACCAACGTTCTCCAACATCTGACCAATGTAAAGGTGTCTGGCATCTACGACCATACAATACTTCAAATGGTGCCATTTTAATGCTCTCTTGATAGCTATTGTTATATAAGAATTCAGCTAAGGGAAGGCATTCATCCCACATAGCACCATAGGAGAGAACACATGCTCTTAACATATCTTCAAGAATTTGATTTACCCTTTCCGTCTGTCCATCTGTTTGCGGATGATAAGCAGAACTACGGATAAGTTTAGTTTCCAAAGACTCATGTAGACTTTTCCAAAACTTGGATATGAACAATGACCCTCTGTCAGAGATAATGGTCTTGGGTGCCCCATGCAGACTGAAGATTCTATCCAGATAAAGCTTTGCATACTGCTCCGCTCGATATTTATCTCTGACTGGTAAGAAATGAGCTATCTTGGTTAGGCGATCAACAATAACCCATATTGAATTGTAGCCTGCAGATGTCCTAGGCAACCCTACTATGAAGTCCATACAGATATCTTCCCACTTCCAAGATGGAACTGGCAAGGAATGTAATGGACCTACAGTCTTCATGTGAATCGCTTTGACTCTCTGACAAGTATCACATTTGGCCACATATTGAGCTATTTCTATTTTCATTTTGGTCCACCAGTATCTCGTTCTCAGATCATGATACATTTTGTTGCTACCTGGATGAATGGAGTATCTTGTAGAATGAGCTTCATCAAGAATCTGCTTTTGTAGCTCCGGATTTTTGGGTACTACCAATCTATCATTGAACCATACGACATCTGATTCATCAATCTTGAAACATGTTGATCTTCCAGATCTGACTTTATCCTTGATATGGGCTATGCCCTTACTTTTCTGTTGAGCAGCAATGATCTAATCTTTGATAGTGGACTCAACTGCAATATTGGACAGGGAACCTTGTTCTATGATTTGTAAATTCAGATGCTCCATCTCTTGACACAATGTTTGCTGCATAGGTTCTACAATCAGGCAATGACAATGACTCTTGTGACTCAGGGCATTGGCAACCACATTAGCCTTGCCCGGATGATAATGCACTTCTAAGTCATAATCTTTGATAAGTTCTAACCAGCTTCTTTGCCTCATATTCAACTCTGTCTGAGTGAAGATGTATTTCAAACTTTTGTGATCCGTATAGATATGACATATATTGCCCAATAAATAATGTCGCCAAATCTTGAGCGCATGAACAACAGCAGCTAATTCAAGATCATGGGTGGGATAATGTTCTTCATGCTTCTTGAGTTGTCTGGAAGCATACGCTATGACTCTGCCTTCTTGCATAAGAACACAGCCAATACCAATTCCAGAGGCATCACAATAGATATCAAATGGCCTCTCGATATCAGGTTGTGCTAAAACTGGTGCAGTTGTCAGCAACTTCTTCAATGTCTGAAAGGCCTCCTCACATCCAGTTGACCATTCAAACTTAGTTTGATTTTTCAGCAGTCCAGTAATTGGCTTCGCAATTCTGGAGAAGTCAGGGATGAACCGATGGTAATAACCTGCCAACCCCAGAAAACTACGAACTTGATGAACAGTGGTAGGTGCTTTCCAGTTAAGGACTTCTTCTACCTTGCTTGGATCAACAGCTATACCTTCAGTAGATAACACATGACCTAGAAATTGTACTTCCTCTAACCAGAATTCACATTTGTTGAATTTAGCATATAATTGGTGATCTCTTAATCGTTGTAGAACAATGCGGAGATGTTCCACATGTTCTTCTTTGCTCTTAGAATAGATAAGAATGTCATCAATGAATACCACTACAAACTTATCCAACTCGGGCATGAAAACTGAGTTCATCAGGTACATGAAATGAGCCGGGACATTGTTCAGCCCAAAAGACATGACTAAATACTCATATAGACCATATCAGGTAGTAAACGCTGTCTTCGGCACATCTTCTCGTCTGATCTTAATCTAGTGATAGCCTGATCTCAAGTCTATATTCGAGAACACCTTAGCTCCCACAAGTTGATCAAAAAGCAAATCAATTCAGGGTAAGGGGTATTTGTTCTTTATGGTGACTTCATTTAATGGCCGATAGTCAACACATAACCTTAAGGTTTGGTCCTTCTTCTTTACGAAGATAGCAGGGCATCCCCAAGGTGATGAACTGGGTTGAATGAAACCCTTGTCTAACAACTCTTGTAGTTGCATTTTTAATTCTGCTAGTTCTTTGGGTGGCATCCTATATGCTCTTCTGGACACAGGTGCCGTTCCTGGTTTCAGGTCAATTCTAAACTCCACATCTCGGTCTGGTGGCAGTCCAGGCAGATCATTGGGAAAAACATCCATAAATTCGCATACCACAGGAATGTTCTCGGCTTCTTCAATAGTAGTTGCACAGATTGTTTTAACTGTACTCTTAAGAAAGGGAAGCTGGATGAGAAGTTGGGTTTTGCTGCCAGGTACATTTACTCTGATGGTTCTACGCAGGACATCTATGATAGCCCCGTGTTGAGTTAACCAGTTCATACCAAGGATCACATCTATATCTTGATCCTTTAATATCAGCATGCTGGTAGGGAACTCATGTCCTCCCAAATCAATAGGTACATGCTGAACTATCTCCCTTGTACAGAGTCGTCCCCCAGGCGACTGTATATGATATGGTTCTTTTGTTTCCCTAATAGTTGTCCCATGCTTCACAACAAATGTACGATTGATGAATGTGTGGGATGCACCGGAATTAAATAAGGTAATTGCAGGTTGCTTAGCAACGGGGAACATACCAATCATTACTGGTTCTCCTTCTGGAATAGATTCCACCTGAGTATAGAAGACCCTTCCAGATTTCTTCTCATCTTGACCTTTCTGACTATTCTGAGCATTACCCTTGTACTGATTCTGAGCTTGAGTAACAGGGGCTTTGGGTGCATCAGGATTGTTCTTCCTAGGAAATGGACATTCTCGGAAAAAGTGTCTGGGTTTACCACAATTATAGCATGGATAATTGTGATTCTGGGGAGTAGCATTGCGGTTTGCATTATTTGTATTGTTTTGCTATTGCGGCGCTTGATGAGTATAAGGTGTATTAGTTGCAGGGCGAATAAAGATTTGTTGCCTGCTTTGGTTTTGTTGTGGGCGGAATGGTGCACGGCCATGATTCTGAGGATGGTAGACCACCTTTTGACGCTTTCCACTCGACGATCCGGAAGCAAATGCTCTCTTCTTCTTCACCTCCTTGTGTAGGCGGTAATTCTCCTCTGAAGCGATAGCAATGTTGGCAGCCTCATGATAAGTTGTGTTGCCACAAGTTGCCATCATGGTCTGAAGTTTGGTGTTCAGACCTCTCATGAAATGATTCTTCTTCTTCCTGTCAGTATTCACATACTCTATAGCATACTGCGACAGGTGATTGAAACGCCCAACATAGTGCATCACCGGGTGCTCCCTTGCTTAAGAGCTTAGTAACTATTTTAACTTCATGGTCATCACACCATCTCGGAATATAGTGTGCCCCAAGGCATCCTTAAACTCTATCCAGTGTGATTTGGTGACCAGCTGGTAAGATCTGACTACCAAATTTGCCCACTGTGCACCAAAGCAGCTCCTCGGAGTTGTCAGTGTGCATAAACCTTGGTTTCTCAAATCTCGAGCAATGAATCAGCTCAAACTTTTGCTCCATTGTCCGAAGCCAATTGTCGCCTTCTAAAAGCTCTTCCTCGCTTTAGAGAACACAAAGGACATGTGTCGAAGAAATCAATATAGGTTGTCTCATCATTTCCATTATTACATGGCCATGATTAGGGTGTGGTGCTTGTTGGTTCTGAGCCATTTCCTTAACAACCTAGCATTCTCAAATAAGCATAGACGAGTGCGCTTATGGCATCTGCCATACTTGGAGGCATTGGTGGAGGATTTGGGACTTCATCATTGTCTTGCGTAAGTACCAAAGACCAGCTTGGTGTTAATGCGAGGCATATGTCAGAGAGACATGTTTATTTACATTATTATTTTATTGAAAGCAGTTAAAAGGTTTTATGCTACAAAGGGTTTCTTATTTATGTTACATGTCTTGTATCCCACAAGACAACCCTGGTTTACTAGGAAAATAGTAAAGGAACTATTACTACTCCGAGCTTTCAGTCATCGGCATCCGTGCCCATATCGGACGAAACCTCATCTTCATCTGAGAAGTACACTAACTCCTGAGGATCCTCCTCTTCTTCATTCTCAACTTCACCTGGATCTACAATCATTTCTTCATCTGTAACTTCACCATCCCCATGAGGAGGATGAAGTTGATCGTACATCATGTGGACATTCTCATGAAGAATGGCATTGTCCATCTCCAGATCTTCTACGTAGAACTCCAACTCATGGATGCGTTCATTGGCCGCATCCTCTCGTGTCCAGGCTTCATTCCGCAACTTGGTATTCTTGGTGATGTCCCTTTCCATTTCCGCCAGCTTCTCTTGATCTTTGGCATGAACTCGATGAAGAATGTTGAGCTCCTTGGTAAGGTTCTCAATGTTGGCGGGATTGCTTGAAGATTCTTCATCTCCTAGGGTCTTGGAACTTCCTTCACCAAGCTCACGGTTACGCGGTGCCAACTGGTGACGAGGGACTCCGCGAGGTCCAGTGGACTTGCGTGAGGTAATCTTAGTCTTTGCCATATCCTGTAGAATTTAGTATAGGACTATAAGGATAGCTTGAGGATAATGGAGGTTAGCAAAAATGGGATTGACATTACTTATCCAACCACTTTTAAGGGGAATTATTATGCAAGGTGTTCAAGCATGATGCATGAATCGATCTTACTAATCCGAGTACAAAAGATTTATACAATCAAAAGTACTAGATTTTTAATACATAGGACAAACCTAATCATATTATCCGCCACAAACTTTCAAATAAGATAGGATTGAGACTAGATCAGAGGTAAGAAGAAAGAAATTTGAACTCAAAATATCCAGTTTAATTTCTTTGATCCAAATTAGTTTGAAGGTTTTCAAAAGCAACCTACAATGATCTTATATAGGACCTGCTCTGATACCAGCTGTGGCAGAACATCCTAAGAAATCAGGCCCACGTGCACCTATTGATGTCTCAACAGACCTCATATAGAGTACATAAGTTCCCGATAACTTAACAGGTCTGTCGGGTGTCCTCGGGAAACCTGAATCATCCACGAATCTTTTCCAAACAGGATCCCAATCACAGTCATTGCAGATTACAACAGTTTTCAATATACATACCAGAGATTATAAAGCGGAAGACTTAAGTTTTGATATTACAAATCAGTTGTTTCAAACTTACAAAACCATAAGAGTCATACAACCATAGTAGCGGGATAATATTACATTAATATTATTTATTTCACACAAACTAGTGCCTTGTCCAAAGGCCATTCATCATTCCTCATCGTCATCGACTTCAAACACTGACATGCAGTAGGGACCAAAACAAGCCTGCGCATGCGACTCACCTGCAACAAGGGTTAACAAACCCTGAGTACAAAAGTACTCAACAAGACAGACCCAACCAAAAAGGGTGAAGGTCTTAGGGATGCAGGTGTTGGGTCAAGGTAAGGATGTAGAAAGATTCAAAAGTTCTTTGCCAAAAGCTTACTATTCTTGATCCTAGTTTCAAGTTTTACCACTAAGTACTTTAGTTCAATATCTCCAACTAAGTGTTCATATCCCATGTTCCAATCCTTCTCATTCCATTCCTTTTCTCAAGTTTTAGTAATTCACCAGTCCTACATTGCTTCTGTAATGAATCGAGTCTCCATATCCGCGGAGCACCGGTAATTCGAATTGATTCAAGTCCTAGCTGGGGATTCCTTATCACACGACATATATAGAACTTAATCTTGCATATATCAACCTCGCTACCGGATCCTCCCGTACTAAGCCGTCTCCACGCCACCCGAGAGCACAGCATGCCTCAAATCCGGCCACATTCAAGCCACGAGGGTACACGATACTCCCGCCATCTCACCACTCCCAGTGCGTGGGCATTCGTCTTAGTATCGGATTAGCCGAAGTAGGCTTACCGAAGTATGTGACCAGTACTACAAAATGTCTCGTTCAGAAGATCCACAATGAGTGGCCTTTAAGCGACATAGTCGGCAACATTACCCAACATTCAAGATAAGTCACCCGACTAGTCTCTAGTTCATTCTATCTTCTTTCTTTCTTTGGCCAGAATGTCATCTTTGATTGTATCGAAACTTTTACTTTGAAAGCCTACCATAAAGCATACTAAGCATTCTACGCCTTTGTAAATGAAATCATCTTCAAGGATGGTAAACAATTAACAAGGTAGGCAATGCATCAAGTAGGTAACATTTGAATTAATCAACTTAATGCAATAGGTAACATAGGTGATAAACTTTTCAAAGTAAACAAGGTAATGGTTTAATGCATAAACCAGGGCTTGCCTTCGTTGACGATCTCAGGTTCCGGATCAGTGCCACAATTATCAAATCCCGTGACAACCGGGGATTCTTCCAGGACTTGCTCAACTAGAATCGTTTCACTCTCGGGTTCTACACGAAATGATAACATATGCTTTAACATGATGATAATGTAAACATGATGCTTTCACGGTACATGAAATGTAACAACACCCCAAATACGATTTTCCTTCACGGTACAGTTGCAAGCCAACAAAACCAACTTGCAATTCTACCGGCAAGAACCACACATGTGACTTGACCAAACTGATCTTGGAACCCTACTGGTCACACAACATGACCCAAACAAAAATTAAACCCTAACCCTAACAATTAGGGTTGCTTTTATTCAATTTTTAATTAATTTGAAATAAGCCCAAAAGTAAACTTGTTCTAAATGACCTCAAAATTTTATGTAAGCTTCCTCATAACAAATTAGTGTACCAAAATAAATTTCATAATTTTTGGATCTATACAGTGGCCTACAAAAATCATGGAAATTGCATTTATTAATTAATGGACTGAATATTTGAACATTAAAAAATCATGGAAATTTCAAGTTTCAAATTTTTAAACCATACTAGAGCATGTACAGAAGCTACACAAAATTTTTTAGAATTTTTAGAGCTATGATTATTTTCCTACAAATTTCTAAAGATTCAGCACTATTCAAAATCAGAAAATAACAAAAAGCATTATTCTCTCTCTTGCTCTCACTGACAGCCGGCCCCCACCTGTCATCCCCAACCTCGGGCATTGACCATGGCTGCGACGGCGCTGACCGGCGCAAACTCGCCGACGATGAGCCCAACAGCGATGGCCAAAGCACTAACATATTCACAAAAGCTAGGCGCATCGATTAGTGGCACTTTGGAGGTTGATTATGGCATGGAATAAGGCTGACACCGGCCATGGCGGATGCGGTGGCACGGCGGCGTTACGCCGGCGAAACAAGGCCGGTAACGGTGAAACAGAGCATACAGGAAGCATCAGTGGCTCACCCCAATCGTGTTGAAGCAACAAGCGGGACCGGAGAAGCTCTGGTGACGCGTTTCGACGGTGACCGGGATCACGGCGGAGCGGACCTCATCGACGATGGAGTTTCGGCGACTGAAGTGGACAAAACGAGAAGGCAAGAGTGGAATGAGCACTACAACATTGCGACGAAACCAGAGAGCCAACAATCGAGGGCAACGGCTCACCGGATGAGGCTGGCCACGGTGAATCGACGTTTCCGTTGAGGTCGCCGGCCGCGAGGAAGATGAACGTGGACAGCGAGCTCTCGGCGAACTCAGGCGGTAACCATAGCTCGGTCGGATGTGCGAGGAGCAGGCAGAACTAGAACACGGCTTTTACGGGGCTTGCTTGCGCTGAGGAGATGAGAGAAGCTCGCCGGAGTCGAGACGGCGGCGTCAGAAAAACAGAGGGAGGGAAGAAAAATGAACGGCGACGTCTGGGCTTTATAGCTCGGCCAGGAGCGCGCGGACTCGACACGCAGCGAGTTGCACATGCCAGCGCGAAGCCGAGGGCGGCCGCAGACGCGCCTGGAAGACCGGAGAAAGGACGCCGGCGGTGGGGCGGTGGTCGGCTACTGTTTCGAGAAATTACAGACTTGCCACTGAGTTCATTTTGCAAATTACTCTCAAATTTTCTAAAGAAGTTAAAAATCTCCAAAAATGAAAGTTGCTCAACTTTTCAAACTCTACAACTTTGCTTCAATTAACATTTTTAAATTCTGCCTCCATTTTAAAATTTTAATTTGGGGTGCATTTGAGTATTTGAATCATTTTAAAATTACTCCCAATTTTATATGTAAACTTGAAAAACTTTGAATACCAAAGTTGATCCACATAAAATAATCTTCAACTTTGCTTTTTGCCTCAACCCCAAATTCCACATGGATTTTGAATTAGTAAAAAGGGGTAAAAAGGACTTTTATAATTTGAATTTGAATTCAAATTTGATTTGTCTTTCTTTTACTTTAACTTTGATTTTTGTCCAGTAACATGGCCCATTAGGGTTATTTGAGTCAAAAGACACATGGCCTCACATGATCACATGAAATTTGACCCTTATGGTCATGATCTTTATTTAGGGTTTTGAAACACATCACATGAAATAACAACATTATGAAATAAAGCTTATTTAGTGAATGCATTCAAAATTTTCTACTCCATGAATGCTTTGCAATGCATATGATGATATGTCAAATTTTAGTGCTAGGTCAAAACACCATAGGTGTTACACTAACACTCGTTTTGTTGCAGGTATGACACAGGAATAGGTACAAAACCATGGATTGGCGCATGACACACAACGCGTATATCCAGTTGTGGCAGACCAAGGACCGGCAACCAGTCGATGCGGGTCCCCCACACGACCAGTACACCTTCGACGAATACCTACGGTTGCTTCACTGGTCTATGATGACACATATCAAGCCCCCGTACACTAAGGAGGCGATTGACGAGGACAACGAGCAAGATGTGATCGAAGATGTGTACGACGTTGCCACTAGGGACGACACACAACTACAGAGAGCCCCGCTTCAAAGATACATGGTAAGATACTCGAATGATACAATTTGTTATCCATTTGGTATTAAGTATGTGTATTAAAACTGTTCAACCGCGTTTCTGTACTCAGGCAACACAATTGTCAAGGCTGTCCAACGAAGTAGCGTTTGGCTTCACGAGTCTAGAGGACAAGGGTCAGGCGTTCTCGAGGCTTTTGTGGAGGTAAACATAAACTTGTCTGTTCTGAAAATGTTTCTTTAATGCATATGCGTTTGGAAAATACACTACTTTAACGTCTATTCATGCAGAAGGTGAAGCGGAGCTGCAGGAAGCTAACTCAGAAGTTGAGCTGCATGAACACTCTTTGGGTGGAACCCAATTACCCGGCGCGGTCGGGTGGCACATCTTCTGGTTCTTTGAGGACACCAGCCGGCTCTTCTTAGCCGACGGCAGGTGTCGCTTCCGTTGTGCGTACAACACCACATCATGGCGCTGAGAAGGACCCTGCAAACGATGACGACGAGGACAATGACAACCCCCCGGGCTTCTGCATACAGCACCACCAGTGGTACCCTTGGCAGCAGGACAAGATCGGCATGTCTCAGCTAGGTGGTGCCCCACTTGGTACTCAAGGAGCCTCACATGTAGTAACAAAGATAGTTTCTTTAAATACATAGGCTCTATGAAATAACGATCATAAAGATTATAAGTAATCGTGCATATTATATACTTGCAGGGTACGAGCCGTACGCACCGGCAATGCGACCACACCGACGTTGACTACACTCCCATTATGTTGCCTACAAATTCGAAGAGACAGAGACGTTAGAGGGATCCTTATACTCCTGAGACTTAGTTAGTTATGTCGAACTTATATCGAACGAAATCCGAAACTTGCAGACTTAGTTGGTTATGTCGAACTTATGTCAAACAAATAAAAATATTATGTGGCAACTTGTCAACTTGCGCACGGATTCTATTTATTTGCTTTATATTCGTTTTAATGCGTAGCGACAATTGTAGTTGTTCAGCTCTCGTTCAATTGTAATTGAGCCTGGTCGGCTTCTGTCTACGTCTAGGTCCTGCCGCGCCAAGATCGGTGTCGCGGCAGAACCTGCCACGTCACCGTCAGCGCCCCGGTCGTCGCCACGTCATCCTCTCGTCGCGGCACCATGCATGATGCAGCATAGGTGTTTCGCTACGCCAGAAAAATGGGCGCGTCCAAAAGTGTTAGTTTTTTAAAAAAAATATTACATTTAAAATTAGTATAAAAAGTGTTAAAAATAAAAAAATCTAAAAAATTCGATGGGGAGCTATCACGTCCGGTGGCGCATGCATGCATGCAAGCGTACAGGTACACAAGAGCGAAACTGAGCCAGTAGCGTCTTGCAAAGCAGCATGTGAGTACAGCTCGGCACCAGCGGAGTGTCCTGACCCACGGGTGGGTCCACGCCAGGTCACACCGTCTCGATCTATATGGGTGTGTTCGGCTGGCTGGTTGCCGCGGCTTATTCAAGCAGCCTGCCCAACACTCCCTATACATGGCACATCATCAACACCATCATGGGTCTCCCAATTCGATAATAATGCATTAGCGCTCGTAATCTCGTCCAACTGTCGTATCGTTGTTGGTATGTATGATCAGTCGCTAAATTAAATCCCCCTTCATTCTCTCCTAAATCTAGGTCGTCTTGGTGCTGTCTCTTGATTAAGCCTTCGTTTTATATATGATGATGATGATGATATAAACGACGAGATCGGCGGTTTATGGTTGCTGCTGGCATTGGCCCTGTAATTTTGATCGACGTGGACATGTAGTACAGGTTCGGCAAGGTGTGAACACGCGTGTACAACATTGGAAACACCTCTGGTCACTGGCAGACTCGCACAGGGTTACACGAAAAAGGGCAATTAGTCCTCGTAGACGTACTTGAAATTGCTGGATGTTAGTCTACGTTTTGTTTGGTTAATACATTAAGGTCCAGACAAACCGCGCCGCGCGCGGTCAGTATGGAGGAGTATCTTGAGGCCAATGGCACTAGCCAAATAGTACGCGAGCACATGCGTGTCCAACTAGCGTCCAATTTTGTCCACCAAAACAAATCGCCACACCCGCCCAAACCACCAATTTGACGCTTTGCCCCCAAATGCCACACCGATCCGCGCGCAGGACGACGCTCGGATTGCCTTTTACCTATACACCATTAAAAAAGTTGATAATTACATATAAGTTATTAAAAAATTAGACCAACAGTTCAGTAGCACCAACAGTTACATCTTCTTTCAACCAGTCAATCACTTATTCACAGACCTAAAACTGTGTAACCTCTTTACATACGTCAGACCCCCTTTTGCTTTGACAGGTATGGGGATATGGGTTCCTCTTCACCTGCAAATGACACAAAAATGAAATGCTTATATCTGAAAACAACTGACAGATAAAAAAAGCATACAAATTTAAAATTAACAGATTACCTTAATTGATTCATCATCCCTCATGGTTGAGGCATGAGTTCTCCACCTGCAGCCCTCAGTACTCCCACAGCAGTAATGTTGGGTTCATAAACCCGGAGTTCCTGATGGACCTGCTTTACAGTAAAAGATCGGCCCAACAGATGACGTTGCGAACGACGTGGAACTCATGGACCGGTCCAAATACCTAACGATATGCCAGAAGAGCGACCCAATCTCCGACCGGAAGGCCTGGCCAGGAGGAACGGCGCTCGCTTTCGACTCCGGCCCACCTCTCCGACCGGATGGTCTGGCCCAGGAGGAACAACGATCGCTTCCGACTCTGACCCGCTTCTCCGACCAGAAGTCCTGGCCAAATACCACTTCCGACTTCGACCCGCTTCTCCGACCGGGGACGCACCGAACCTCTGCTTACAACTCTTCTCCGGCTGACGCAGTCGGAGCTGATTGGGACCAATCGACCGGGGACGCCCGCTCGGTGAGGACCCAGAAAACGGACGGAACAAGTAAAGCAGGGCGCTCAAGCCAACCGCGAAACCAAGGACCGTACCCTGTACACCTGCAGGACAGTACCGACAGGACATGTTAGAAGGGTGCCCTGCAACCTTCCAGGCATGTCAGAACCCAGGCAGTGTTGTGGGCGCCGATGTTTTGCCCTACAGTGTTATGGGCGCCATCAATTCCCATACCAGGCGAACATGATAAAACCCCACATGCCTCTGGGCATCGATAGTATGGTAGGCGCCGACATCTGCCATTCCAGAAGAAGCGATGGAATCTCCCACATGCATCTGACATTAACAGTGTTGTGGGCGCCTACAATCATCGTGTACCCGACGGCGTGGGCAATAAGACTTAGTAACATACGTAAACTCTCCCCCTCTAACTTGTAAGGCCGTCCCCTTCATCTATAAAAGGGGATGCGCTCTCTCCCTAATGAGGGGGATCCATTGACGATTCAAACACAACTCTAGGGTACTCTCCGACGATACGAACAACCAACGATCGATTCACCCTCTGCTAGCTTTAGACACTCTAAAGCTACACAGGGCACACGATCGTATACTTAGCGCATGTAGAAGCTCCCGTCACTCTCGGCCTTTCGGTCCAGAGTCCGACCGGTCCTCTTGCACCCCCCATCTTACTCTCTTCCGTTTGTAACCCCACAGCAAACTTTAAGCACCTGGGCTCAGGAATAAAGTCATCGACCGACTCAAACTGGACATAGGGCACGTTGCCTGAACCAGTATAAACCCTATGTCATTGAGTGCTAGGCCATATCCGATCACAACGTACAACAAAATTATAAATATTTATGTATTGTTCACTTTCTGCACCGATAGTTAGCGCCGTCCGTGGGAAAGATGCCATACGTTCACGCTTTTGGTCATCGGATGGCCCACTTTTCCGCCATCTTCACCATGGCAGGCTCAAGCGATACGACTTGCTTCGGCTCACTAGAGTTTTCCACACTCTCACCTGTTAGGATGTGGGTTCCACCCGTCTTCGAGCCATCCTAGGCCTTCCTCTTCGGAAGCCTGGACTTCATCACCGATCGGCTCGGCGTGCTTCACCTCCGCGAGGAGGCACTTGTTCCGGCACCCGTCGGAGGAGGCGCTTCTTCTGTCGGCTCCGGGACTCCCGGCGACTTCAACGACGAGGCGCCTACGCTTCGCTCCGAGCCCACGCAGGGCTCAAACCCAACAGTGAGTAACATATGCTTTGTTATTTACTCGCTATTTACAGTCTTTCGCCGAATCTCCGGAGGGACCCCATTGTCCCTGCCGCGACCGCCATGTGACCGGTTCCCCTACGGCCTCGCGTCCCCCGTGGACGCGTACACCTAGGGGCTTCAAAGGATGCTAGCGCCATCACCTCTCACATTCGAATTCATGGGGATGGCTAGCTATGCTCCTGCCTCTTTTCACGACCACATGGATGATGATGTTGAGAGCGACGGCTCCAGCATCGGCTATGTTGTGGCACCTAGCCACCCTCTGTCTCAGGAGTGCGCTATGGCGGATGCCCTAGGACAGTCGTCGGTGGTAGCGGAGTCTCTACAGACCCACACCCCTTTAAACCCTCGCGCGGATGCCCTCACGTGTGCCTAGGCGCACGGTGAGGAGCTATGACAAAGGCGGCAGAACCAGCCGCCACATGCGTCGGCGCGCTCGGCGCAGCACGTTGCACCCCGTGCGTGTGTCCCAGTGAGCGGCGCCTGGGGTCGCGCCCGCTAGGTCCAGCGCGACATCATCGATGGGTGGAACGATCCCCCATAGTTCACTCGGGATGGCCAGAACATCACCGCGGCGGCGATGCTTCTACGCGGCCTTCCTAAGCCCATCGACCCACAGGAACAGGCGATCCACCGGAACCTACGGGCACTGGTGGAGACCGCCACCGTTCAACAGGCGGAAAGTCCCGCATCGTGCCACTGACTCGTGGACTCTCTCCCCACCAGGGGAGTGGGGACGCTCTAGATGCATCGTTCCATCCGCTCGCCTCTACAGCCACTAGGCGCGAAACAGGAGGCCGCAGTTGCGCCACGACCTGACATGGCGCCCGCTCCACACCGACCACCTGTGCGCGAATGTCTCAGGCCGAACCGAGATGCTCGCAGCGTCATCAGCAATCGGCGTTGGGCCCGGCATGATGATGATGTCCATCGGGCGACGGTGAGAGCAGGCGATATGGGCTCCGGCCGAACCATCGAAGTGACCGGTGAAACGCACCCTAGGCACGGTCATCGACCCTACGACCGAAATCCCAGCCCGGATGGCCCAGGACCATGGGCCTTTGGCCGGTGCATCCAGAGAACGTCGTTCCCACAGCGCTTCCGACCGCCGACCAACATCGCCAAATATACCGAGGAGACGAAACCCGGTATATGCCTCGAAGACTTCTGGCTTGCCTACCGAGCCGGAGGAGTGCATGATGATCACTTCATAATTTAGTACCTCCCCATTTGCGTGGGGGAACATGTTGAAGCGTGGCTCGAATTCCTCCCGCACAACAGCATTCGTGACTGGCGAAGCTCAAAAGGGTATTTGTCTAGAACTTCTAGGGGATGTATGTCCACCCTGAAAACTCCTGGGACCTTAAGTGCTGCCAGCAGGAGCCCAACAAGTCCCTACAGGATTACATCCGCAGGTTCTCGAAGCGGTGCAACTCCCTTCCTGATGTCGTTGACGCAGACGTCATTAACGCATTCCTCTCCGGGACAACCAGCGAGTCTCTGATCCACAAGCTTGGCTGCCTAAAGCCCCGTACCACCTGTGGCCTGCTCGACATCGCCATGAACCATGCCACCGGCGAGGAGGCGATCGGAGCAGTATTCAATGGAGGCCAGGACAGGGGCAAGGCCAAGCGCGAGGACCAAGACGAGAACCCCTCTACGCAGAGGGGCAAGAAGAACAAGAAGGATGGGCGCCGACCGGCCAACACCGTGTTGGTCGCCGTAGCTGATCATGCGGGCAAGCATCCCCAACAGGGCCTGTCTGACCACTTCGACAAGCTCATGGATAGCCTGTGCACCAACCATGCCTACCCCGTCAAGCACCTCCACAAGGACTATGAGCTCCTCTAGTGCTTCCTACGATGGGTCGGTGGGGCGCGGTGAGCAAGGATGGGGATGGCTTTCCCAATCCCGAGGAATGCATCATGATCTTCGAGGGATCCGATGCCGTCTACTCCAAGCGCCAGCACAAAGTGCACTACCGAGAGGCGTGCGTCGCCGAAACGGCCGTCCCCTCCTTCCTTTGCTGGTCAGAATCTTTGATCACTTTTGATCAGAGGGACCATCCATCCCACATCGCCAGACCGGGACGCTACCCGCTCATTATTGACCCCATTGTCCATAAGAAGCGCCTCACCAAGGTGCTGATGGACGGAGGCAGCGGCCTCAACATCCTCTACGTCGACACCCTCGACGCCATGCACATCCCCCCGATCGGAGCTCCGCCAAGTGAGCTCTCCCTTCCATGGCATGATCCCAGGGATGTAGGCATACCCGCTTGGGCAGATCGACCTACCCATCATGTTTGGCGACCGAGCCAACTTCTGCTCGGAGGTGCTTACCTTCGAGGTGGTGGACTTCCTAGGGTCTTACCACGCCATCTTGGGGCGGCCATGCTACGCCAAGTTCATGGTGGTCCCCAACAACACCTACCTAAAGTTGAAGATGCCAAGACCGAACGACATCATCACTGTGGGAAGCACCTTCTCACACGCCTTCATGTGCGACCGCGAGCATTTTGAGCTCGCCACTGCCATCATCAACTCGTCCGAGCTCCCGCGGCTCGGGGAGACATCAACCCCAGCAGTCTTGGACTGCAACAAACCAACCTCGACTGCCTTCCGCCCACTCGAGGAAACTAAGACAGTGGGGATCGACCCCACTGACCCAACCAAGATGTTGCGGATCGGGACCCAGCTCCCGGCCAAATAGGAATGCGAGCTCGTTGACTTCCTGCGCGCTAATCGTGATGTCTTCGCATGGAAACCATCTGACATGCCAGGCATACCGCAGGAGGTCACCGAGCTCGCACTGTGCCTCATCCTGGGCTCAAAGCCCACCAAGCAACGCCTATGCCGCTTTGACGATGAGAGGCGCAGGGCCATAGGCGAAGATGTCGCCAAACTCCTGGCAGTCAGATTCATCAGAGAGGTATTCCACTCCGACTAGCTTGCCAATCCTGTTCTTGTTAAAAAGAATACTAGGAAATAGAGAATGTGTGTCGATTATACTGGCCTCAACAAGGCGTGTCCAAAGGATCACTTTCCTTTACCGCGCATAGACTAGATAGTCGACTCCACCTCGGGATGCGAGATCCTCTCCTTTCTAGATGCCTACTCAGGCTATCACTAGATTGCGATGAAAGAGTCCGATCAACTCACAACCTCGTTCATCACCCTGTATGGATCATACTGCTATGTAACCATGCCTTTCGGCCTGAAGAACGCTGGTGCCACCTATCAATGGTGCATGCAACAATGCTTCACCGACCAAATCGACCCGCTCGACCAACCTGATCAGGTCGACCGGCCAAAACCAACCATCGCCGTATATGTTGATGACATACTAGTCAAAACGGCTCAAGCTTGTGACCTGATCATGAACTTGGCCGCGACATTCGTGAATCTCTGAAGGTTCAACATCAAATTGAATCCCGAAAAATATGTTTTCGGGGTTCCGAAGGGGAAGCTTCTTGGATACATCGTGTTCGAACACGGTATCGAGGCTAACCCCGAAAAAATCAAGCCCATCTCCAACATGGGCCCTATACGCAACATCAAGGTCATACAAAGGCTCATCGGCTGTCTGGCCGCCCTGAGCCTGTTCATCTCCTGGCTCGGTGAGCGAGGGATGCCTCTCTACTAGCTACTCAAAAGGACAGACACGTTCATTTGGACTGAGGAAGCACAACAGGCTTTGGAGAGCCTCAAAGCGTCACTGATGTCGGCCCCAATCCTCGTTGATCCCGAACAGGGAGAACCCCTCCTCCTCTACGTCGCGGCAAGCAACCACGCGGTAAGCATTGCCCTAGTCATCGAAAGGGAGGAGCCGGGACACCACCTTAAGGTCCAACGACCTGTATCTTCATCGGAGAGGTACTCACTGACCCTAAGGTCTGGTACCCCCAGGTGCAAAAACTCCTATATGTCATGCTGATGGTGACCCGGAAGCTCCTGCACTACTTCACTGACCACGAAGTCGCGGTCGCCACTTCATACCCGCTCGGAGACATCGTCCGCAACCGCAACGCCGCAGGACGGATCTCCAAGTGGGCACTCGAACTCATGGACCACGACATCAGGTATATCCCCCGTACTGCTATAAAGTCTCAGGCTCTCACGAATTTTGTCGCTGAATGGACGAAGGTCCAGCTACCGACCCCGGACGTCACCCTCGCGTACTGGATGATGTACTTCGATGGGTCTGTAATGGTACCCGGCTCAGGGGCTAGGCTAGTTCTGGTCTCCTCGAATGGGAGTAGGCTCCGCTACGCCATCCGCCTTCACTTTTCAGCCTCAAACAACGCCGTGGAGTACGAGGCCCTCATCAACGGACTACGCATCGCCATCGAGCTTGGCGCTACGCGACTCTACGTTCACGACGACTCGGAGCTGGTCATCGACCAGGTCATGAAGGAGTCCTCCTGCAAAAGCCCCCTCATGGCAGCATACTTCCAAGAGGTGCGCTGGCTCAAGGACAAATTCTAGGGGATTGAGCTGCATCACGTCCCCCAAAAGGGCAATGACACCACCGATTTTCTTGCAAAATTGGCTGCCAGGCGGGATCCGTCTCCGAGCGGGGTCTTCATCAACGACCTCCACGAGCCATTTGCCTGCATCCTGGAAGGTCCGATGTAGACACACCCCAACGCCAACCCGGTGCTCGGGGGCTCTGACCCCGATGCCAAACCGGCACTCAGGGGCGCCAACCCCAGTGCCTCCATGACGACGTCGCCCGCTGACGTCGCCATATTGGCACTCGATCAAACCAACTGGCGAGCGTCGCTACTCGCCTACCTCCTCGAGGAGGTTCTCCCACCCGAAAGGACTGAAGCTCAACGGATCGCTCGACGCGCTAAGATGTTAGTCGCCATCGGTGATGAACACTACAAGCGAAGTCCATCAGGGGTACTCATGAAGTGCATCCCTATCAACCAAGGGAAATAGCTCCTCCTCGAGGTCCATGCCAGAATCTGCGGACATCACATGGCCCCGAGGTCGCTGGTCAGAAAAGCCTTTCGCCAAGGTTTTTACTGGCCCACCGCACTATGAGATGTAGAGGAGGTCGTCCGCAGGTGTGAGGGATGCCAATTCTATGCTTGGCAAACTCATTTGCCAGCACAGGAGCTCCAAACCATCCCCATCACCTGGCCGTTCGTGGTCTAGGGCCTCGACATGGTAGGACCCCTCAAAAAGGGCCCAGATGGCTTCACTCACCTACTCGTGGAGGTCGACAAGTTCACCAAGTGGATAGAGGCCAAGCCCATCACCAACATCCGCTCGGAGGAGGCAGTCAAGTTCTTCCTCAACATCATCTACCGGTTTGGCGTTCCTAACTATATAATCACTGACCACGGAACTAACTTCACCAGGAAGAAGTTCCTGGACTTCAGTGATGGATACGGCATCAGGATTGACTGGGACTCGGTCTGACATCCACGTACTAACGGCCAGGTCGAGCATGCCAATGGCATGGTCCTCCAGGGACTTAAGCCACGCATCTTCGACCGACTCAACAAGTACGCCGGGTGATGGGTTATAGAGGTCCCAGTGATCCTCTGGAGCCTGAGAATGACCCTAAACTGATCCACAGGGTTCACACCCTTCTTCCTGGCCTACGGAGCTAAAGCAGTGCTGCCCTCCGACATCGACCACGGCGCCCCAAGAGTAAAGGCTTTCGACCATGACCGAGCCACAGAGGCTCAGCAGGACGCGGTTGACCTACTCGAGGAGGCCCACGTGACGACCGTCATCCACTCCGCTCGCTACCGGTAGACTCTCCGCAGGTACCATGAGAGGAAAATCAGAGGAAGGATCCTCCAGATCGGAGACCTCATGCTTTGAAGGACCCAATCGACCAAGGAGAAGCACAAACTCTCTCCACCATGGGAAGGACGCTATACGGTGACCGAAGTGATCCGACCGGACGCCTACCGACTAAAGGATGACAACGGCAACGTTCTCACCAACACTTGGAACATCGAACAGTTACGTCGTTTCTTCCCCTAAAATTTGGTCTGTATCGTTTTCTTTCATTCAATGTTTGCTCCTACAGAGCACCCCAGCCCGAACACTTTCGGCCCGGGTCGCTCGAGGGCTCCACGGGGGTGCAATACCACCTCTCTTCTTTACTCTCTCATGGTAAATACATTTTTACCTGAACGAAAGGGTAGTCCATTCCTTTAATTATCTTACATAACTTTGCTTCAACATTCCGACCGATCGCACCCCGCCTCTACCTACGGTTACGAGCAGCTGAGCCTCACGGGCCATGCCTGGGCTCTTAAGGTTGTAGCCTACGGGACGAACGGGTAGGTGCAAAAAAGAAAGAATAAAAAACAGAGCTATGGTAGGGTAAAAACAAGGAACGGACGGGACAAGCTTCCCCGAATGAAGTAATTCATCACAAAACAAAAATTGATGTATTCGTCAATACAACTGTTCACATGGGGGCTCCCCCATGAATTTACACAATTATATCTGCTGGCTACTTCTACTGTGGCCACCCGGCGGTATCAGCTGACGACACGATCGGCGAAGATAAAGGCTTCTCGCCCTCCGACGGGGCAACTCTCGGCTCGGACGGTGCTTCCAACCCGGCCTCCACTCCATCCGCAGCCTAGGTGACGTCTTCTTGACGCACACCTTTAGCCACGCTCTCACAGCGAGCCTCCATCACCCACTACGCAGAGACTTGCTTGGCCACCAAACTGTGCGTGTGGCAGCAAGCTTTCCTCGAGCGCATAGATGGCATCCGCGCTCCAGTCGTCGGCGTACCCTCTGCAGATGGCGGCAAAGTCCAGGTCCGGGTGTCTTTCGGAGGCAGACACCAAGTACTGCAACAAGTTTGTAAGTTCATGGGCATCATCCAAGAGCGTTTACTGCCACCAGACATAACCACCACCGCAAGGGCCCCGCCCGGTTCTGCTCCCTCGACTTCGACGAGCGCAACGGGTACCTCAAGGGCATTGCACCCATAGATGCTCAGCAGGATAGCATGGAGCTCCAGACTTTCCCATATAGACGGGGCAGCTCCTGGACAGGGACGCTGCCTGCCGAAGTATGGCTGCCATGGCTGGAGGATGTCTCTGACATTTCATCAAACTTTATGAACTGGCTGACCTAAGCAGCTGCAGACACGAAGCCCCCCACTGGCGCGGTCCTAGGTGGGTGCCCCTCCGACAAAGCTCGCCTAGAGAAGAGCCGCTGGAAGAAGTCCATGTGTGGCTCTGTCCCGAGGAAGGCCTCGTAGACGGTGATGAAGTCAGCAATATGCAGCACCCCAGTCGGGTTGAGGTGCTGTAGCTCCAGGCCCCACTCATTGAGGAGCCCACGTAGGAACCAGTGCGCAAGGTATCCTAGCCTACACTCGTGGAAGGCGAGGAAGGAGACGACCTCACTGGCCCGAGGACATAGAAAATCCTCCCCTGTGGGAGCCCTTTAGTGCACCACCTCCTTCGGCGGTAGCACCCCCTTCTCAGTGAAGGCGGACAGCACCGACTCGCTCACAACAGATGACCTCCAGCTCGACATTGCACTCCGGATTTATGATGGGATCTATGAGTTTTCTCCTTTCCCTCGCTCTCCCCTTTTTCTCCTAGGAACCACTACGGCACTCAAACGTTCTTGGCGAGAAGGAAGAAGGAGAAGAGGCGGCAGATGAGGAATAGGTGAAGGAACGGGACGAAACCCTCTCCCTTCCCCTATTTAAGGAGAAGGTGCAGCAGTTGGGGAAAGGCGAGGGACTGATGTGAAAAACAATCTCGCTTCCCCCATTCAATGCGTATGGGATACGATGGGTTGCGCCCTGACCGATGGGACGCACCCTGCCCAATGAGACAGCACCTGGTCAGATGGGATGTGGCCTGGGTATGGCCCACCACTACCGCACACCAAGCTCGAGAAACAAGGCACAACTATGGGTAGGCGGCCCTCCGCCTTCCCAGGCAAGACTTGGAAGGGCCCAACAATGGGATCTCCGCCCAGGAGAGACCAACGGGCTTCCTGAGTCGATCAGATGGCTCAGGCGAACACCGAGAGATAGTTAAGGAGTAGAGGGACACCCCATGTGGGCCATGCTGACTATGTCACGAATGACGAGCGCGGATCCTGGTCGGACATATCCGATAGGAGCTCCTCAAACCCCATCACTCGAGTCATCAAGGTAACATTACCAACCCCCACTATTTCTTTATATGATCATTCATTCATCTGATGTCATTCATACATTCATACATGCATCCATGCGTGCATTCATTCATCCCTTACATCCAAAGCATCGCATATGCAGTTAAATGCATCACGACGCTCCATGTTACGTCACGAAGCGATAGTTTCCTCATTCAACATGAGCAACGACCGACCGAGGTTCGAAGGCCGGCCCACGAAGGGCTCGAGGCCACCCCGCATCAAACAGAGCTAGGGGAGAAAAGGCAGATGAGCCCTAGCGGCCCTCGCCTAGTTTGCTCCGAAGTAGACAGGGTCATTTCAACCTTCTCGTTCGATCCTAACCTCGAGCCATGCCCACATAATCTCCATCGAGGAGAGGCCAGCGGGCCACCTGGGTGGGTCTCCGGAATGACCCAGGCATCTGCCGGGACGCGGGTTAAGGAGCACTGGAATGCCATATGAGGGCTATACCGACCCCTTCACGAACAACGGACCCGGATTTCACTCGAACGTGCCCGTTAGCGAGCTCACCGAGCACGTCACTCGAGCCATCGAGGCAAGCGACATTAGCTCAGCCCCTCTAGTTGCGAAAACCACGAACGGGGTAACACATGAAAACTCAAAACGACCCCTACCGAGCCCAACGGGGCTCGGGGGCTCAGGACGCCCAAAACACCTTGACACGACCTCGGTTGTGCCTAGCGCCTGGATCCATGACTCTGACTCACCCGATCCCTCATTGCGCCTAGCGCCTAGATCTGTGACTTCGACTCGCCCGATCCCTCATTGCTCCCAGCACTGGATCCGTGCTCCAACTCGCCTGATCCCTCGTTGTGCCCAGTGCCTGGATCCATGACTCTGACTCACCAGATCCCTCGTTGTGCCCAATGCTTGGATCTGCGACTCTAACTCACCCAATCCCTCGGCCTGTTTGATGCTCGCCCCTCGGTTGCACCCGACGCCTGTATCCATGACTCCGACTCGCCTGATCTCTCATTACGCCTAGTGCCTGGATCCGTGACTTGAACTCGCCCGATCCCTCGTTGCGCCCAGCGCCCGGATCCGTGACTCCGACTCGCCTGATCCCTCATTGTGCCTAGCGCCTAGATCCACAACTCCTACTCGCCCCGATCCCTCGACCCATCCGACGCTCGCCCCTCTGTTGCGCCCGGCACTAGGATCCACGACTCTGACTCGCCTGCTCCCTCATTGCACCCAGCGCCTAGATCCGTGACTCGGACTCACCCAATCCCTCGTTGCGCCCAGCGCCTAGATCCATGACTCTGACTTGCTCGATTCCTCATTGTGCCCAGGGCCTGGACCCACAACTCTGACTCGCCCGATCCCTCAGCCCGTCCGACGCCTGGATTTGTGACCCCGACTCGCCTGATCCCACATTGCGCCTAGCGCCTGGATCCACGAGTCCGTCTCAAAAGATCCCTCGGCTATGTCCGACGCCTGGGCCCATGAGTCCGTCTCACCCTATCCCTCGGCTATCCCTCAGATGCGACCAACGCCAAGATCCATGAGTCCGTCTCGCCCGATCCCTCGGCTGTGTCCGACGCCTAGGTCCGCGAGTCCATCTCGCTCGATCCCTTGATTGTCCCTCGGCTACGCCCGATGCCTTGGTCTGCGAGTCCATCTCGCCTGATCCCTCAGCTGTCCCTCGGCTGCGCCCGATGCCTTGGTCCATGAGTCCATCTCGCCTGATCCCTTGGCTGTCCCTCGACTGTGCCTGATGCCTTGGTCCATGAGTCCGTCTCGCCCGATCCCTCGGCCGTGACCAAATGTCTGGGACCACACTCCTGGAAATGATGGGTCAGAAACTGGAAAGAGGAGACTACGCCCAGCAAGGTACACACACTCACACCCACTGACAAAACCCCCTAGACAATTCTGCCCAAATCACCCGGGGGCTTGGGGGCTACACCCGCGGGTGCGCTCGCGCGCACCCACTGTCAAAACAAAAAATTCCCCTTCTGGCGACACGAAGAACCCCCCAGGCGATTCTGCCCGAACCGCCCAGGGGCTTGGGGGCTACACCCACGGGTGCGCTCACGCGCACCTGCTGTCAAGACAAAAAACCCCTAGACGATTCTACCCGAATCACCCGGGGGCTCGGGGGCTCCTATCGGGTTCATAAACCCAGGGTCCCTCATGAACCTGCTTCCCAGCAAAAGATTGGCCCAGCAGACGATGTTGCGAACGACGCACAACTCCTGGGCCAGCCCAAATACCTAACAACAGGCCAGAAGGGCGACCCAATCTCCGATTGGAAGGCCTGGCCAGGAGGAACGGCACTCGCTTTTGACTCTAGCCCACCTCTCCGACCGGAAGGCCTGGCCGAGGAGGAACAGCGCTCGCTTCCAACTCTGGCCCGCTTCTCCAACCAGAAGGCCTGGCCAAATGTCGCTTCTGACTCTAACCCATGTCTCTGACCGGAGACGCACCGAACGTCTGCTTACAACTCTTCTCCGACTGGCGCAGTCAGAACCGACTGGGACCAACCGACCGAGGACTCCCGCTCGGTGAGGACCCAGGAAACAGACGGAACAAGTAAAGGAGGGCGCTCAAGTCAACCACGAAACCAAGGACCGTACCCTGTACACCTATAGGACAGTACCGATAGGACATGTCAGAAGGGTTCCCTGCAACCTTCAGGCATGTCAGAACCCAAGCAGTGTTGTGGGCGCTGACATTTTGCCCTACAGTGTTATGGGCGCCATCAATTCCCATACCAGGTGAACATGGTAAAACCCCCCACATGTCTCTGGGCATCGACAGTATGGTAGGCGCCGACATCTGCCATGCCAAAAGAAGACGATGGAACCTCCCACATGCATCTGACATTAACAGTGTTGTGGACGCCTACAATCATCTTGTACCTGATGGCGTGGGCAACAAGACTTAGTAACATACATAAACTCTCCCCCTCTCACTTATAAGGCCGTCCCCTTCATCTATAAAAGGGGATGCGCTCTCTCCCTAATGAGGGGGATCCATTGATGATTCAAACACAACTCCAGGGAACTCTCCGACGACACGAACAACCAACGATCGATTCACCCTCTGCTAGCCTTAGACACTCTAAAGCTACATAGAGCACACGCTCGAATACTTAACACATGTAGGAGCTCCCGTCACTCTTGGCCCTTCAGTCTAGAGTCCAACCGGACCTCTTGCACCCCCCATCTTACTCCCTTCTGTTTATAACCCCACAGCAAACTTCGAGCACCTGGGCTCAGGAATAAAGTCATCGACCTACTCAAACTGGACATAGGGCACGTTGCCTGAACCAGTATAAACCCTGTGTCATTGAGTGCTAGGCCACATCCGATCACAACGTACGGCAAAACTACAAATATTTATGTGTTGGTCACTTTCTACACCGATAAGTAAACTATGTACCTTCCCGTATCACTCTATTCAATGTCATAATGAAACTCATGTTTGACAGCATGTGAAGCTAAAGCTAGCTTAAATGCATACATGTCTCTATACACACTGCCTACTGTCATAGGAGGATCCTTCTTGTCATACTCAGCATCAGGCATATGATTAGGCTCATTGTCTTTAACAATGTCATCTACATCCTCCATTTCATAATCATAATCATCATCAGACACAGATAAATCATTACAGTATGTATCTGCATCAGATCCTTCACCATCCCTTTGTTTGTTGCAACTTGACTCTGAGGTTTTCAAGGTGGTGGATGTTGAGGACCAAGGTCTATATACAACCCTTCCTCATCAACACCCACATGCTCATTGGATGGGTTTGGGTTAGCCAGGTATTTATCATCTGCAGTTTCACTCTATGTATGACTTGGTTGTGCAATGCTAGAAAAAGGCAGTGAAGGGGTGAAGGGGTTCTCAACAGACTACCAAGAACTGCTAAATCCCAAGGTAAAATTTCAGGAGGCTCAGTACTGGGGCTGGGTAACCAAAAGTTAGGAAACAACACTTGGAAGCATTATGTTTTGCAAACATGTCAAGCAAATCTTGGTCGGTGCAAACTTGGATGCTCATCTGTCTCTTAATGCAGAAGTAAAACAATCTCACAACATCCCCATAATCAGAAGGATACTTATTCACAACTTCAGCAACCAGATCTATGAAGTTGGTACGATCAGCATCGACGACTTTGTTCAAGCTGAACCACCGAACACGAGTATGGCGAGCAATTATCTGGATTTCTAGGTTCTACCTACTAGCAGGGTCCATCCTATAGATGAACAATAGCGAGTTCACCTACATCTATCTATCTAAAATCACACTATATACCCCACGACTACTACACCTAACTGACCACAATCATAAGGACCAAGCAATAGAAGCGGAAAAAACCCTAAAAATGGTACTCACCCGTCAGGCCTCCTCTTTGCCCGCGCCCGCCCCCTTGCTCGTGGCACATCTGGAGGATCCACCATCTCTTCCTTTAGGCCTCCTCTTCCTTGCTCCACTACCCCATTCCACGCCACAAGCACGGGGATTGGGGGGTTCTTCTCTCCATGCCGCAGCCGCAAGCAGGGCCAGATTGTCTTCTTCTCTCCCCGCCGACGCCGCTAGGGTGTGGGGGAAGAGGACTCGAGCGAGATGGGGAGAGTGAGGGACTGAGGTGGCGGTCAATCGTAGTCCACACGGTCTCCACTGCCCAAGGGCAATATGGACAATTTCACTGACCAGTCCCACCTGTAAGGGCTACCAAACGGCGAAAAACAAACAGAACAAGGACGGAATGGCTCGTAAGGCAAAGAAGTTTAGAGCAGTGGCATCTGTGTGCGGTCAACTTTTTTGAAGGCTTGTGTGTAATTACAAACTTTTTTAAGGGCACACGGGTAAAAGGCTCCACATATAACCCTGGACGGAGCGTTGGCAACTGCACATTTCATTCGCTACGAGCGCAAGCGCGGCAGTTGAGCGAGCGAGCCGAGCTCGCGCTCACCGGCCGCGCGCTCACCATGGACCCTTGCGTGTTCGTGCGCCTCACCGTGGACCAGCTCCAGCTCAAGCTCCCCGCAGTGTCGCGCCCTAGCTCCGACGCCGGGGTGCACCCTTCCAACTCGCCCTGCTTCTGCACGCTCACCCTCCAGGACCACCACCCTCCTCTCTCTCCCACGCTGCGCTGTTGCCGCTCGCGTCCGCCTCTGCCGCCTCGGGCCACGACGCACGCGGACCCCGTCGTGCTCAGCCTCGACGGTGAAGCCGTGTGGAGGCTCACGGCGCGCCCTGCCGAGCTGGTGGTGTCCGTGCACGCGGGCCCTATGGGGAGCAGCTGCGGCGTCAGTGCCTCCCGCATGCTGGGCCGGGTGCGCGTCGCGGCCGGGCAGATCATCGTCGCCAGAGACGGCTGGGTTGACATGGGGAAGCCCGCGTTGTCGGGTTCTTCATCGGCGGCGGCCACCGTCTCCGTGCGCGCGTAGATCCACATGGTCGTGCGGGCCGAGTCCGACCCACGGTATGTGTTCCAGTTCAGCGGCAAGCCCGAGTGCGGGCCCATCGTGTACCAGGTGCCTGGAGGAGCCACCGGTGGAGGGCAGCGGTGGCAGCCGGTCTTCACCTGCTGGTTCAGCGCCGGCCGAAGGGCAGCCAGGAGCAGGTTGGTATAGCTTCACGTGCAGTTTATGTGACACATATATTTCTGTCTGCTACTTGCAACATCTTCATCAATTTGCTTGCTCATTCAGTTATCCTTGTCTTCGCGCTGTCAGTATTTAGTTTGATCGTAGTTTGTTGTTTTAATCTGATTTCATAGCTACTAAGTGCTTGTGTAGTTCATACTTCATAGTTGCAGACATGCACTGGACCAAGAATGCTAGCTAGGCATGAGCGGGCAACGGTGGAGCATTAACTGTTGGTCCAAATGAATGGATGGTACAATTAGTCTTTGTTTGATGCGCATGTATTCATCTCAATCCACGTGTAATGAAGTGGATTTGATTGGAATTAAACTAAATTCCATTTTATTCCACTCCAACACATGTGGATTAAAGTGAATACACATGTATCCAAACAAGACCTTAAGTAGCTTAAGAGAGATTGATAGAGAAATCCAATGGTCAAAAGTTTAAAACTCAAGGATAAACAGATAACTCTAAATTAGCAAACCTAGGCAAATAAGTTTACAATAATGGAGTTTGGTCATCGGATAGCGGATGGAGATTTATAAATAAGCCAGTGACAGTTAACATGAGCTAATCAAATGAAGTGTATATATCTAACTGTAACTAGTTTGCATAATTCTATTATGTCCTTTTAAAGCATCCATCCTTTCTTTTCTATTTTGCTTTTGATTTTTTTTTCTTCACACCTTTCATAATAGGATGCCAGCTCTTAGATACTTTGTTGGTTATCATAGGAGTACTACAAGCATTATATATACTAGCCACTGTTGCCCGCACTTCGCTGCGGGTGATGTGCTTGGTATAGGAAAAATCTTGAGAAATATGGCTCATATGTCTAATATGTTTTCTCATCGTGTTGGTACGGAAGATTGGTCTCAATATTGTAAATGAACATAGAGGTTGGTTGTCATTACATGGTGCCTATTCTAGGCCAGCAAATCAATGACATATTAGTGGAAAGAAGTATTTGATGGAGTTGGACTCAAGCAACTAACACACTTAGATTTAAAACACAACATTGGCTAGGATTACATTATAGGTGAAAATAGCAAAAACTACAACACAAGTACTTCTCCTAATGTGAGGGTTTACAAAAGAGTGAATTAGGATCCACTCCCCTTAGGCGAAACTACAACATATTTCGTAAATCTGGAATTACACGAAAGATTATACGGTGTCGAACACTAAATTACACTGGGATTTAAAGTTACATGGTTAAGAGCAACCTAGCACAACCAAGGCTTACTCTAGAAGTCAGGATAGACGAGGGCAATTGAGAAACAACAAGATAATGATTATCCAAAACATGACGTATGACCAACAGATCCAGAAACAGGAGACTGAGAAGTCAAACATCATGAACCCTAAGACCAAACTAACCAACGGTAGACTTGAACTTCTTCGAAAACCAGATCCCTTATTCTTATATTACACCATCACCTCAGTCAGACGAAATGAGGACTAGATCTCGTAGCTCTGCTTTGGATTCGAGAAGGATGGGGATGAAGAAGAAGAGCAAGGACCAAGGCATCTTATAGTGGCGAACAAAGATGGGGCGCAGCGCACCGGAAGTGGAGACGGCATGGATGGGATACGCTGCTGGTTCACGCTGTGGAGATACAGCCGGCCATGGCGCGCTCCCTTCTCAAGCGAGCGGAGGGGGGTAATAAAGGATAGGAGAGATGGTTCGCTCGACAAGGGAGGCGTGCGGGTGGTTGTGTCCCCAAAAGAAGAAAGAAGGGAGGGGGTCTGGTACAGGGACGAGGGCGAGGATCAAGAGCGGACCGGAGGCTGGGAAAAGGAGAAGCGTATAGTGCACGAGGACGGTGAGTGCAGCATGATGTCGAGGCCATGCGAGGACAGGGTGCTCATGGGCTCGACACCGACGGCGTCCGCTAGGCATGCGGTGACAGCGACTCGGCATGCGTAGCGTGGTCGAGCTGGGCACAGTGCCTGGGACTTGACATCCACTCGGGCTTTTCTAAGCATTCCCTACTACCCAAGGCTAACTTTTCCCAGGTGTTCTTCTTTCCTTCCCTTCCTTGTCCACAATATACGCCAAACTTTGTATGAAGTGAGATCACAACATACATGCTTCCTCCGAAACCACCTCCTCTTATTTACTTTGAGAGAATACTATTTCATCAACCCGTTGTGGATTTCTCGTTCAAACACCCGAATATTTGTATCAAAAGTGGTATGGCGGTGTAACTTGGTAAAGGTACTTGGTCAATAACCTCGATACCAGCGCGTGGCGAGCAGCGTCACCATGTGGCAGCTGTTCCACAGGGAGCCCTCAGTTTCATCACGACACCATAAGCTATTAACCAGGCAACTACTACCAACTTCATGGCCGGAAGGCGGTGGGGTCATAGACCATAGAATGAGGGGAGTATTGCAAGGGAAGATTCAAACAACAAGGGTTCCCTTCACAACAAGGGACAATGAATTCAAATCCAACGGAGGATTTGATTTAAAGATATTCAAGTGTTCTACTAGGACATCCACAATTAATCGATATAGCGTCATATATTATCCAATCACGACTGGTTTGCTGATATCTGGGTGGCAACTTCTCCACGTACGTTCTATTTAGTTGGTGCGTTAGATCGAAATTCCACGGCTCAGATGAGGCGCGTCACAACCGGCCTTCCTCAGTGCATTCAGCAGTGGATAGATGAAGCAAGTGTCTCTGGTGATTGTACGCGGAATGCAAATGGACGGTGGCGCGTAGCAGGGGACGATGGATTGTCGACATGCATGGCCGGTGCCTAATTCGTGGTGGTCGGCACGCATGCGGTGTTGCTGGGGCCAGGAACATTTGTACGCTCGACATGGCTCCCATACCATCCCCATCTTCGGTTCTTATCCCATCCCCGTCTCCTTTTCTCAGTCGCACAGTCACCCGAACCCGCCGCCCACGGCTCAGATGAGGCGCGTCACAACCGGCCTTCCTCCGTGCATTCAGCAGTGGATAGATGAAGCAGGTGTCTCTGGTGATTGTATGCGGCATGTAAATGGATGGTGGTGCATAGCACGGACGATGGATTGTCGGCATGCATGGCCGGTGCCTAATTCATGGTGGCCGGCACGCATGCGGTGCTACTAGGGCTAGGAACATTTGTATGCTTAACGAGAATTAGGTAGATGGACGCAATAAACACAGGGAAATAAACCAAATGCATATTTCAACGGTCTTATACGGGTACATCATACAGGCATCCAGTCTCCCATTCACGACACATCATTCACCTTCTCTACGACAGACGATCTCAACGGTACGGACGAAAACAACGGCAAGAGTACAATACCGGAAGACAGCGAAGAACAACATTACTACTACGGGTACAGCATCTCAAGGCAACTAATCTACTTGGAACTACGTATCTTCATTCCCAGGCTTGGCGGATTCTTCAACCGCCTTGGCTATGGATCTGCATCTTCTCTTGGCGATGGCTGAGTGAGAGGAATCAAGGGCTCTACTTCTGACACTTCTGAAGGTGGAGGTACTGGAAGCATTGCAACACCGATCCTCCTTCTTTTAGGTGGGTGGGTAGGGATCCCTTCCAAGATCAGGGTATCCTGTCTTTCAGCAGCCAGCGTCCTCTGCTTGGCCCTGGTGATAAGATAGGCCTCCCGTAGTTGATGCACATGCCGATCTTTAGCCTCCTTCAGAGCTTTGGACATGGTAGTCTCTTGGCTCTCAGCAGCTGTAGCACTGGCATGCGCCTCGGTGAGCTGCACCTGAAGGATTCGGGTGAAGATCTTCAGCTTCCTCCGCCCGCCGGAGGCAGATCCTCAGTTCCAAGGCTTGCCGGTCATACTGCTCATCTAGGGCAAGAAGGTACGCGGTCAAATGCACCACGGTAGGACTATCCTCTTGCGCATCCCGCCCTTGCAAAGCCTCCATGTGAGCCCTCCATGCCCTCTAATTCCTGTCCAAAGGTGGAAAGAACCGCATGGGGGTACCAGCAATGGGCTCCTCATAGATCTGGCAGAGGTACCGCAAGGCCTTGCAGGCGACAACCTAATAGGTGTCGATAAAGCTAAACCCAGTTGCGGTCACACTCCAGGCTCCAATGAGGTTGGGGAACTCCTCACTCTTCCCGATGTAGACGATAACCTCACACCGCTTGGTGCCTTGCTCCTCATACTCATGGCCCTCATACTCGGGACGATCTTTGACTCCGAGCTTTTACAGGGTGGCATGCAAGATTCTAGGAAAACCCTCAACGTTCAAGCAGTAACTACTAACCCAGCCTCCTGCCATTTCTAGCGGTGGTTGTGAGGAAGGTTGAGTGAAAAGCTGGCTCAAAGGAAAAGCTAAGCGAGCTAAAGTGCGTCGAGTGGTGGTACCAATGGCTAAGTCAGGCTCTGCTTATAAAGGCAGAGTGGTCTATGGTCCTGACGCGGTTCACTAGGGTTCCTACGCGGGATCACTACGAATGAATCTACCAAATTCCGCGCGTTCGAGGCGAGCGACGTGCGGTGCCATTACTAAGTAGTACGACTGCAGGGCAAGGGTCCGACAAGAGCGTAGAAAAAGGGGTATGAGGAGACATGGGTCACTACAGGCGTGAACCACGGGCGAACGCGGAGGACGAAGCCACAGTGCAGACCTAACTCTAGAACAGGCACGAGTAGGTCATGCACAATATGACACGCGTGACACCTATGGATGGCGTATCTGCCAGCAATACAACACTATAATGCACAAACAAGATATGCATGAATGCACGTCCTATACGTCCTTTCACTATTGCCAACATATAGGGAAACCGTTCTCAGCTTTTTGGCACATCGTTCTCTCCCTGTAGCTAGTCGATACTATCAGACAATGCTCGAGTCAGTGTACCTGCAGAAAAGTTGATTAAGCCTATCTAAGTTAGGTCATAATGTTGAAGGTTTTTGTGTGAATGCTTTTAATTCTTCGTAGCATACCTCTTACACTCGATGTTGTTCACTGTGCTTGATTGTAGGTCTTCAGAATCGTATGTGCGTCCACCCCGAATTTCTCCACTCCAACGCAACTTCACATAAATGGCCGTTCGGAGGTATGCTTTTATGTGGTTTCAGACTTCTTTTTTAGACTACAGTCCTTGTTATTGTTGCATTGTGTCTTACATTCTTTGCCTTGTTACATCCGTTGGTGATATCCACAACCACACACCATGTGCAAACCTGGCAAGAGCTGACTTCCTGGCACATGCATCTCATGCTTGGGTATTGAGATCGGTAGCTTCAATTTTGATTAATTTTCTGGAATTTTGCATTGCTTAGTCCATTGGTGAATCACATGTCATTAAAGTCTAAAGCTGATAAGAACCGCTCGGATGGATGCAATGGATCCACTACAATACACACTCCTTTGGCCAACTTGTAGGTACGGGACATTGTTAACTTTGAAGGCACCGGCCAGTCGTCACCAACCCCAGGTTTTCATAAGCAGATGGGCGCACATCAAGATAGTCGCTTGAGACACGCTATTTGGAGTGCAATAGATGTACAAACATTGTAGCTGATGATGAGTTATTGACACTTATCATGCCTATGTTACCAGCGAAGCTCTAATTTTTGATGTCCCACTAAATGGTTTGTGAAGGGACAGAGCAGCACAATGCATAGTTGCTAGGATCTGATGGATCAAGCTAACGATGGAGAGAGACAACTTACTTCTATGTTGTCGTGGATCCATGAGTGGCCTTCTTTGCTCAAATATTAAAACATGAGAATAGATTTCAGTGGGCAATGCTATGGTACACTGCACCCATTACCTAGTAAGAGGTAATACTTCAAAGCAATCTGAGCCAATGATTTATTGGATTTTTTTAAATTCAACAAATAAACAAATAATGTAAGAAAATAAAGAAAAATCTACCAACATCCTGTAATCAGGGGAACCCTTCCCCCTCCGTGATTTACACAAAAGTGGGGCCCATCCCTTTCTATGTTTGTGTGTCATGCAAGTACAAGGCACGGAAAGTTGTCACGCCACTTTGTCGTGGTTACGCGGCTCAATCCGGTGTGTCATGCAAGTACAATGGTGCGTGGGTAAGACCATGTTTTCCTTATTTAGGAACACAAGCAGGGACTCGCATAATACTCACCCCATTGCAAAGAAAATGCAACTCTCAAAGAAAGAAAGAAATTTAAGGTAGTCCAAACGTGGACATGAAATTATGAACGTGGACAACAAATATCATCAGGTTGATAGTAAATTTAATTGGAGGGTGTCTCGCACATCCACTACCACGGGTCACTCTAGCAGCAGCGCACCGCTTCTCTCCCGTTCAGCCCCAAGGGGCGGCCGGTCTCAGCAACGTCGCCGATGCCACCATTGCTAGCGTAGCCGCAGCGCCACCAGCAATGTCATCTGCGCTACCCTCGCCTGCGCTGCTCGTACCTGCTGAACGGTGGAGTGACCGCCAAGGCAGCTGGCGCATATCGGACTAGATTTAGAGGCAGGTCGCGATGATGTAGGGCATTTCTGGGCCTAAGACCCATAGGGACCAGGCCCTAACCATTGGCCCAATAGCACATTATATCTCATAAGTTTTAAAGCCCATAAACAAAGGCCCACCAAGAAAATGAGCAGGACATCCTTTCTAGGATTCAGCTTCCAGTTCTCTCCAACCGTGCCCGAATCGAGGTGGAAGGACACGAACGGGATAAGGAGAGTCGGCAACGGTGACCAAGACCACGCCGCCACCACGACCGCCACCGAGACCGTCACCGAGTTCACTGCACCGGCCTCTGCCATCGCTCACACCGGCCTCTGGGTCATCGTCCTCCGTGGCTCCACCAGTGCGCCCGCACCACCGCCCATCGGTGACCGGCCTCCAGGTACTCGCGGCCTCGCCTGTCGCCTCCCTCTGACTCTAGGCCACTGACAATTTGGAAAATTGCTGATAAATTTCAAATCTCTCCATAGATGAATGACATGAAAGGGTCACCAGGCTTTTCCTTGTTGAGCAATGTCGGACCATCTGCACGAACCTCATGGGATTGTCAAGGTGATTTCCAGATCTCTCGGTCATTAGATATTGCAAGTGCACATGTTTGATCCAATTGTTCCGCTTTGTTTGCTGAAGAACATTCTGGGGGCAATTTGTTTGAGCAGTGGTGTGTGTACGGGGAAAGGAAACTATAGTAATTTATGCTAGGATTATGCTCTCGTGTTGCAATTTCTGGATAATAATTATATGTCGGTCTATAATTAATTAAACCATGATCTACCTATGGTCAGAGCTGTGCCAAACACGCATGTTGTTATTAATAAAATCTGGTACGATGAGCAAACTAAATAACTCAAACCACCAGTACAAGACTTGGAACTTGTCAAGGTCCACTGCAATTTAAAACGTACTCTACCAACCAACTCAAAATCAAGGCCCACCATGTTTCTTCTTATTAGGCCAGTCTCAGGGGTCAGTTTCATGGCTTCGTTTCCAAGACTGTCATAGAATGAAATGAAACACACATTCTCAATAGAAAGTTTTATTCTATGTTTTCTTAGACATTAAACTTCATGGCTAATAGATTTTTTTACATTACTTTTATTATGCACGTAGAACAGTGTACCTAGGTAAAAGGATGTCACAGATCATGAGGCACCCTGTAAAAAGAAGTCACAGAATCTGCAAATTATTCCCACTCCAACATCATCTGTGCTTTCGTGGTCGTGTTCAAACAGAGCAGCTAACCAGTGCGACAATGACTGCACAAATGTTCGTGGCAGTAATCGTTTTCCCCTCCACCCCTCTACCACTAGCAGGCGTGCGACAGCTCTCTCTCTCACCACCGTGGCATACGCTATCTCTCTCTCTCTCTCTCTCTCTCTCTCTCTCTCTCCTTCCCTCCCTCCAAACGCCTACACTTCCCCCACGGCGTTCTCTCTCTCCCTCTGCCCCTTCGATCTGCGCCGCCGCCACCCCGTCGTTCGGTACCCCTCGGTGTGGCTCGCCCCCAGCCCCTCCCTCTTCTCGACCTCCGCCGCCAACTGCGTGACCAAGGAGAAGCAGCACACAACAATAGTTCCTAGCGGCGATGAGATGCGCGGCTCACGGGGCCGTGGATTGGCCGACCTACGCTGCCGGTAAGCCCTCGGCCTCCCCCCCCCCTCTCCTAGAGCATCGGCGGATTGGGGGCAGTGGAGGGGCCCCCATGTTTGAGCGGAGGTAGGCTGGCATGTAGATTCCGGGTATCAATGTATTAATGACCTAATCAGTGTTATCAACTGCATTTTTTCTTTGTGCTGCGATTTTGGGGAGAGAATCTCCCCCAGCGGTGCAGATGCAGCTTCCTTTGGGATTCGGTTAGTATGTCTTGATAGGGTTAAACTGACCAGGGACAAAAACTTCTTTTTTCCATGCATTTAACCATTCACATGCAGAATAAAGCAAAGCAAGTGTCAGGAACAAGGAACTGGACTTCATTCGGTTGCATATGTGAAGAGTTGTAGATGCATATAGAGCATTACTGATCTCTTAGTGTTTTATATCACATCAGCAGGTTGTTTGAAACATTATTTAGGTCCCAATGAGGAAGAATGTGGGTCATGTCTTTCGAATTTGATCACATCCATTTTTGATCTGATATGATAAAAAATATATAAACTTTGTTTAGAATTTTTATCGCATATCGTATTTTTGTCAAGCAATTCACCTTGAGTTGAGGTTGTTATTCTTTAGCATATTTGTATTACTGATACTTCATTTAATTCTATGAAGTTTGATTTCAGTAACATTATATTTTTTGGGAAAAATATCGGAGCACAATACCCAATATGCCTGAACTATAAACATGTTCATGGTCTGCAAAGCTTTGTAATAAATTCAAAGCATAAAAAAATTGATGCAAAGCTACATGGCGATATCTCTACACCGCACACGATTTTGTCCACCGGTGACATTTGAAAATTTAACAACGGGATCAATTTTAAAGCAGTCACAAGAAAATTATTTCTGCAGTTATGAAAATTCCTCCTATTCTCTAATGTTCCAATTTTACAAAACCAAAAGACACAACAGATGCATAATTCTGATTTTCTGTTCTTTATGTTATCTTCTGATTGAGCAATCATATAGTGCTTGCTAATTATTTCTATTCCTTCGAACCTTTTCCATATATGTTTCTGGGAGTTTTGATTGTGGGACCATGAAGATATGCAAGTTTGATCGTAATTGACAAATGTTGTTTGATGTCCTGCCATGCTAGAAGAGGCTGATTGATATTACAGGGAAATAATATGCCCATTACTCATCTGAGTGATCATTGCAAATTATTACTGGTTGTAGGAGAAGCTCCTTGATTTATTTCTTTGTCCTAATATTCAGTTTCTTTGCGTCCAAATGAGTGGATACAAGTGCCTTTTTTGGAACTCAATCTCCTTTGATATTTCGTGATACTTGCATTACTTCATTAGCATGTCTACATAGCAGAATTCAATTTGTCTCAGTGATCATCAATTGAAATTTACAGTAACTATAGGAATGCACTTCTCTTACTCATTGCAGTATCTCTAAAAACAAAATATATGGGCATGATACATAACTCTCTTCGTGTTGTACTATTACTAAAAACTTCAATTAGCTATGGGCTTTTGTCTGATTCTACTCTGCGCTTGTGCAGAACAAACTGGAGGGACTGGTCACCTGCAGCATTGCAGTCTTGCTCTCAAGGTCAATAAACGTGAATAGGACTTCAGGTGCTCAGAGATATTTAGGTAATTGAAAAGCTAATCTCATAATTTGTTGTCCTGCTAGAGTTTGGAGTGGCAATGATTCTGTCGAATGCATATTCCAATATGTAAGGTTCCCTGCCCTCCTCTCTTTGTGTTTGCACCTAGAATGTTAGCACGTATTCCATATTTTAGAGTTTGGTTCTAGGTTATGCTCAAAACTTTCCTGCAAAACTCCGACTAATGCCATTTTCTTGCTGCTGCATGGTACAATGGCATTAGGGACTTTACAATGAATTTCCATCTACCTCAACCGGAACGGACATGTGATGCCTCTCATAATGTGCTTGTAAGGAGTTAGATTAGTTTCAGAAGCACACTACTAAAGAAACCACAAGTTAACTGTTACTTGGCCATGTTAGTTCTCTACACATTCTTAAGTTGATTTATTACTAAGTTCAATTTTCTTTACACGGTCCAGCACCACAAGTTAATTGTTTTTGTACTAATATGTAACTCTCTCTTAATGGGGAAAAGAAATGCTACTTTGGTATGTGTACTAAGAACTACTAAGTGAGTAGCTGCTGTATGTTCTATTGCTATGGCACTCATTGCCTGCTTTGTTAGTTCATTAATGGCTGACTTGTTGCTTCAAGAGTGTGGCACTGTTTTGCATAAATAGAGACTGGTTGTGCACAAGCACATGGATTAACGCTTAATTCAATCTTTCTATTGAACTTGTCATCCTAAAAAAATTAGTTTAACGCTGCATATTTTCATTAATTCAGTCTTTGACCCTGAAATTTTGTGGGGTTAAATTTTAATGAAGTTCCTGATTCATGGTTTGGGCTGCTACAAGAAGTGAATGAGATGTTGGGCAGGTCTTGGCTACTACCATATGGGTCGATTTCTGTTGGAGGTGAGTAATGTGCAATCATCATATTGATTAGACATTTCACCTTCATTTTAATTAATTTTTGGCTTGACGGTAATGGGTCGTTTTCTACAATAAGTAAAAACACAATTGACAGTTCTCAGTGCCAAGTGCAGGCCATAGTCATGATCGAATCATGGGTCCGCCACTCACGATGTTTGAATTGGAAGCGGCACCGGCGATGCTAAGCCAGGCCAGCACTGTGCATGTGTCTTGTGCGGCTTAGGTGGATAGAAGCATGATGCTACTATATCCTGCGTGGCCAAGGGAGGCAAACAACATGGGCTGCAGTGGTGCGAGGCGGAGACAGTCAACCAGATTAGTTCATCTGGTTGATTCTTCCAACCTAAGAGTCCACATGACACAACCTGTTATCCTGATAAAGTGACAACGACATATGGTCAGTGCATCCTCTTGATTCCTCCAATCTGTCAGTCCCGACCATGCATTCTGGTAGGCTAACGGCAATTTTTTTTTTCAGGAACCCAACCTGTATTCAATGTTGGGGTATTGGTTCATGCAAACTATTGAACGGGAGAAGTAGGAAAGCAATCAGGTCAGCGTTTGCGCCCCCTACTCCATCATCCTGGTTTCCACAATCTCCATGGCGGCACTTTGCTGTTTTGCATTTTTTGGCATTCTCCAACCAGACTCTACACAGACAAGCGCTACAATTCTCACGTGAACCAAATCACACAAACTTATTACCACATAGGAGTCAAGTTGGGAGTGCACGCATCACAACACTACAATTCTCAAGTGAACCAAATTGCACAAACTTATTACCACATAGAAGTCAAATTGGAAGTGCACGCATCACATAGATATTCACATATTGTACATGGCACTAGATATGCCTACATGGAAGGAAATTAGATGAAACACTTTAAGCAAACTGAGGAAAGAATACACAGGGGCAAAAACAAACAGGGGGGCTACAAATTATTTCTTTGAGTTCAGTAACTTAGATGGCTGGTACCAACACACTGCTAAGCCACTCTGGCCGACCTCCAAAGGCTAGGGACCTCCAAAGGCTAGGGACCTCCAAAGGGCAACACAAGTAAGGCATAAAGATCCTTATATCTACTAAGCTGGCAAAGTGGACTCGTGGATACAATAGCCCAGGGACCTCCAAAGGCCAACACAAGTAAGGACTCATGTGCCAAGGATATAGCACAACGGTGCACTACTCACTACTTGACAGACTTAAAACTGGAACACTGGTTATGGCACCAACATGTGGTGCATAGAATAGCATCAGATCTATTGGATGAAGCTGTGTAGCGATAGGTAGTTTTGATGGTGGAGTCCACAGACGTAGGCTTACTCGCAACTGCAAGTTGGAAATACTTTGTCACCCAACTGATGGAACCCAGACAATAAAATTGTAAAAGAACGAAGGAGCTACCTTGCCCTGACTTTCTGCCTAGAGAATAGTTCCTTGCAAGCAGACCTTGATCTCTTGCCAAGAATAGTTCTGCATAAAAACTATATAAGCAAACCACCTATACATGGGCCTTACTTCACCCAGGAAGGTGACCGCAACCACATAAGGATATATATTGGAGGAACTAAAACGAGGGCACATGCAAGCAAGCATCGAGAGGAGGGCGATGAAGCAATGGATGGCACACCACATGGTTATATAGGCAAGAGTTGGAGACTTAAGGAGGCATGGGCGCCTCTGCCACCACTGGGTGCAAGGAGCTCATTAATGGCAATGGGGCCCAACCTAAGCAACTTGCACGCATGGATGCATGTGAGAGTACAAATGACCATGCATGTTCCTTGAAGTGGGAGCTATTTTTCATCTAGGAGAGACACTAAATGTGTCCACCTACTTTTGACCTACGTGGCGCATGTGAAGTTTTTTAATCCTACGCGGCGCATGTGAAGTTTTTTAATCGAGTTCTTGTCTGAAGCAACACTTTGCAAGTTCTTTATGTGCAAGTACAAATGTCCACCGTCCATGCATGGTCCTGGAAGTGGCGAATTGTTTTTGGATAGAGAAATGTGCGCCGTCCATATATGGAGAGAGTAGTAAGGACGAGAGGCATTAAATGTGCCCACCTGCTTTCGAGCTAGCACGTTTCAAATTTACTGAGTGAATTTTTGCATGTAAATACCTTTTGTTCATTTATCTGTCCACTTGCTTACTGATAGTAAACTCTTGTATATAAAGAGAATAAGGCATGACATGTGTTGCTAATACTATGGTTCTAGATGTGGCGTCATGTCTCCAAATTTACTGGTAGTGAATTTCTGTATGTAAATACCTGTTGTCCATTGATCTATCCACATGTGTTGTTAATACTATGGTCCTGGACGTGGCGATATGTTTTCAAATTTACGGAGTGAAGTTCTGCATGTGAATACCTTCTGTTCATTTATGTATGCACTTATTTACTGATAGTAAATTCTTGTATGTAAAGAAAAAAGGCTGATAGTCAATTCTTGTATGTAATGGGAAAAGGGCATTGCATGTTCTGGACGTGGCGTCCTATTTTCAAATTTACTGGTAGTAAATTTCTGCATGTAAATACCTATTGTTCATTTATCTGTCCACTTTCTCCATTCAATGGCAGTGGCTGGTGGACGGTGGGGGTAGAAATTAGTGACATGACCGCTTACAGCCTAGTAGATGGCTTCAGTACACGCTGTTCATTTATTCACCTGCTGCATTCAATGTGCATGCACCTACTTGGTTGAGTTGGTTCTGCATGGATGGATAACATGGTGATGCATCTAGGCCATGTAGTTTTTATCCAACGTACCACTCAAATGAAGTTTACGTGGACATACTGGGAGGCCGCCAATTCGGCGTGCCTTTGTATCTTTAATTGGCAATGGCAATGCCACTTGATAAATGTATATTGCAACCTGCGCTTAATTTTAATTTATCTATTCGCCATGGAAGCTAGCAGTTCTCGTTGGGATAAAAAATGAATTGGTGAACACATCGCTGTCTACATAATTGTAAAAATAGAAGTAAAAACAAACTAGATCCAATTTCTCATTAGCCCTGCACTCTGAGCAGTCAAGTTGGTTCTCTAGAGAAACCTCAGTGTCAGTGCTGCTCAGATCCCCATACATCCAGCTAGCTAGCTTAAGGACTTCTTTAGTTCATCTGGATAAAGTTACATCGGGTGTTATATAAGATATCGCGTGGAGTGTTCAGATATTAATAAAAAAACAAATTACAGAATCCGTTAGTAAATCGTGAGACGAATTTATTAAACCTAATTAATTCATCATTAGCACATATGTTACTGTAGCACTTTATTGTCAAATCATGAACTAATTAGGCTTAAAAGATTCGTCTCTCAAAGTAGTCGCAATCTGTGCAATTAGTTATTTTTTTAGTCTACATTTAATACTTTATATAAGTGTCAAACATTCGATGGGATATGATGTAAACTTTTAGGGAGAAATTAAACAAACCCTAAGGTTCTAGAAAAAAAATTACTTATCGGTAGCATTGATCAATTAAATCTGAACACATCCGTCGTGCTCAGACAGAGTACAGACACCAACCGTGCATGTTATGGGCTTACCAACCTAGCTGTATTTTTAAATTTGCTCTACGAAGCTCACATAGCTGGCTCAGAATCTTCCATATATCACGTCCACCTAAGGAGCACGACACGAGGTCGGATTACCATCGCCATTAGTACCTGCTAATCTTGTCGCATGCACACTTGGCGCCACGCCATGAATATGATATCTGTACGCTAAACTTTACTGGATTCACCAGTAATGCAACCATGCACCTGCACGTTACGTTCATGTAAACTAATCTTGCATGCGCGCTGCAAATTTTGACCAGATCGCTGACGCCGCAATCGTCCATGACCCGGAGCACCAGCCGCAGGCTGCGGTCCTGGCTGAGCAGCACCCTCCACGGCGAAGGGCGCGACGGCGCGCACTCGCGGCGCGAGCAGCGGAAGGGCTGGACGGTGACCATCCACGACCTGTCGGGGTTCCCCGTGGCGGCGGCGGCGATGGTGACACCGTTCGTGCCGTCCCCGGGCTCCTGGCTCATCCTCCAGGCCACGGGCGCGGGGCCGTCCAGCTGGAAGCCCTGGGCGCGGCTCGAGGCCTGGCGCGAGCGCGGCCCCGTCGACGCTCTCGGCTACCGCCTGGAGCTGGTCTTCGACTCGGGCCCCCACGAGTGCGCCGTCCCCATCGCCGAGTCGTCTATCAGCACCAAGCGCGGCGGGCAGTTCGTCATCGACCCGGCCACGTTCCCCGAGGCCGCCGCAGGCGCCGCGTGGCCGTTTGCCGGCGGCTTCGTCATGGGCTCCACGGTGGAGGGCGAGGGGCGCGCGAGCCGGCCCACCGTGCAGGTCGGCGTGCAGCACGTGACGTGCATGGGCGACGTCGCGGTGTTCGTGGCGCTGTCCGCGGCCGTCGATCTCTGCATGGACGCCTGCAAGCTCTTCTCGCAGCGGCTCAGGAAGGAGCTGTGCCAGGACCAGGACGAGTGAGAGACCGACCCGAGCGAGGTGTATTAATGCTCTTGGGTTTGGCTTTTGTGCTGTGAATTGTGTGATTAATCTAGCCGGTTAGCTGTTGCTATGTCTTGTGGAGGTGATGGCCCTGTGGCTGTTTTTAGTGTAGGCTGGGTCGGATCACAAGAACAGGAGGGCCGAGGGGGTTTGTACGTTCATGATTCTTTCGTTGCCTCATTCAATTTATTCGATTCTTTTACACATCTATATCATCTTCTTGTTCAATTAGAAAGATACATTCGGCAAAGAAGCCGCAGGACAGTATCAGTATGCTACCAGGTTATGCCTTCAGCTCCGCGCTGCTCTTCTTCAGGCCTTTTAAGAACTCGTCGAACGCCATGTGTGACGACCCACCTTCCTTGAGAGCGTCTGCGGCCATCTTCTTTGCCATCGCGAGCCTCTCCCTAAGCTTCTTCCCTTCATCGGACTCCATCACCAGCCTCACCTTCGCCTCCAGTTCGTCTGCCTCCACCAGCTCCTTCTCGTAGCCTTGAACTGCCACTCCAACCTTCATCTCCTCGACCATGTGCACCTTGTTCATCCTCTGCTCCGCGTACAGCGGCCAGCAGATCATCGGCACGCCGGACACGATGCCCTCCAACGCCGAGTTTCACCCGCAATGGGTGACGAACGCGCCGACGGCGTCGTGCCGCAGCACCTCCATCTGCGGCGCTCAGTTCTTCACCACCAAGCCCTTCTCCCTAGTCCGCTCCAAGAAACCATCCGGAAGCAACGCCTCCAGATCCGGGTCGATTGATTTGCTCTGGTGCTCAGGTGGGTTCCGCACGACCCACAAGAACCTGTGCCCAGAACTCTCTAGCCCGCGGGCCATCTCTCTCAACTGCGGCTCCGAGAAGATGCCCATGCTGCCGAAGCTGAGCAACACCACGCTCCGCTTCGGCTGCGTGTCCAGCCACTCAAGGCAGGCGTGCCTCTCCCAGCTTCCTCCCGTGTTCCCGGGCGGTACCAGCGGCCCAATGCAGTAGACAGCAGGCGGAGTTGAGCGACCGGGCGTGCAAAGCCCACACCTGAGCTCTTTCAGGGCCCGTGCTTCCAGCCAGTCGAAGCTGTTCACGAGAAAGCCTCTCGCTTCAGGCATGCGCGCGCACTGGTGCAGCCGTGCTCTGGCAATGTCGCTCTCCCTGTCCTGCACCGTAGTCACCATATCCATCGTGCGGATCGGCGGCACCCCGGGGAAGCGCAGCACGGTCTCGGGCATGTCTTTCAACGAGACCGCGGGGAAGTTGTACGGGAGGTGGAGGTTGACGGCGAGGTGGCGGAGCGGGGATGTGAAGAAGAAGTAGGCGGGGATGTCGAGCTCGGCGGCGACGTCGAGGGCGTCGGTGCAGAACATGTCGACCACGACGGCGTCGATGGCTGGGAGCGTGCACAGGAAGCTCCGGAGCGCGGGATTGGCGACGCGAAGCACGTCGATGGTACGCATGATAGGGTGCGAGTACTTGTCCTTGCCGGTGGGAGGGACTGGAAGGTGACGGAACGTGATGTCCGGGTTGGCGATGGCGAGGCGGCCCATGGCGTCGGGCGAGTCGACGACGGCGATGATGACAGCCACGCCACGGCGCAGGAAGACTTTGCCCAGCTGAACCATGGGGTTAAGATGGCCCACGCCGAGCGAAGGGTTAGAGGACCACGGTCTTCATCTGCTTCTCCATGGCCATGGCTGCTTGTGCTTGGCGATCGAGCGAGGGAACGGCACCGAAATTGTAGCGAGACCTTGTCCCCAAAAAGGGAATATATTACATGAGGAAAGAAGAAACGCTGTTTTTCTTCTTCTTTTGATAACTATAGAAGACACGCTGTTAAAATGCGTTGCGAGTGCCGAGAGGCCTGGAAGGCATGCGTCTATATATAGCATGGGTTGCTCGCATTGCTGTGTATATCTTTATTGTTTCGGATCACATGGATAGACTGTCCACAACTTCGATGCTCGAAACAACGTTGAATCATCGATGCTCCATTTCAGCTTTAGCTGCAACGTGTTGCACGAGCCTTGTGTCTGGCATGTCCTTCCACGTATGCTGTCATATGGGATTAGCCATTTCAATCTCCAAGCATCGAGTAAAGTAGATGCATCGATCCTAGAACCTTTTTTTCAGCATCGCATATCACATTGGGTTGCATGGAGGCCAAGACTACCCATAATGTTCTCGATGCTGGAAAATTTAATGCGCATACTGCTAGTCCCAATGCTTGGAACTCTTCATGCCGCACAATGTTCAGCATCGAGGGCATGTGCACGTGGGTCAAACTTGTCAAAGTTACCACCACTCATTTCTACCCGTGATTGAGTCTCTAACATCCGATTCAAAAATCATTTTTAATTGGCAAGAATCGCCATCTACTTGTGTCATGCCAGAAAATTTTAAGTTGACATCGGTCCTGCTATGTGATGACTAGAGGTTCAAACGCGCTCTCTCTCTCTCTCTTCTTTCGGCATCGATATTTTCCACATTATGGAAAATTCGGTTCCAAGCCTAGGGCCGGTTAACGTTCGGGCCGGGATCCATATGAACTGACAGTGAATATACATATCATTATCGATTATCATTCCCGCCAACTGGCACTGATAGTTGGGATATCACTGCCGGTTGAATCACCACCTGACAGTGATATGTCACTATCGGTTTTTGGATTGACCTATCAACAAAGATGTGACATTACTACCGATTTTAGCTTTACCTGTCAATATTGTCTGCCATTGGATCCATCTACAACCAATTTACATTATTCTCCACCGTTGAATCCACCTACCACCGTTGTTTCAGGTTATCTCTACTCAGTAATATTCAAGAGCGAAACGTTTGTTTCATCAGCTTTTTTATTATCAAAATACCCCTCATTGTTATAAATTTTTGTCTGTTCCACCTCAGCCTTTCCCTATGCCTTCATCGTGGCTCCGTAGTCTCCAATTCCATTTCCGTCGTTCACTGGATTCAAATCCAGCGAACCATGAGCAGTCCCACAACTTTTCTTTCCTAAAAAAAATATTTCCGCAATTTTTATTTTTGGAAAGTTATTAAGTTATACATATAACTTTTATGCATGATATTTTACTGGGTTATTAAGTTATTATGGGTGCGTTCGGCTGACCCCAAAAAAATCACTGTAGCGGCGGGAATTTTGTGAGAGAAAGACACTATTCCGGCTGAAAAAAGAAGCAGATCAAGCCGGGTTTGGGTCAGCCAAACGCAACCTATGTATATACTCCATATGTCTAGACCTAAAAATCATTTTTTCAATATATCTCTATGTTTCTCCTTTTCATTACCTATACATTACATATTTTATTTCTCCTCAATTCATATGTCTAGACCTAAAAAATCATCTATTAGGGTACCGAGGGATCCATATGTCTCTAAATAAATTAATTCCTAAGTTGTCCTAAGTCAAACATTTTTAAATTTAACTAAATTTATAGAAAAAGCACCAAGATATATAGCACCATATTGATGTTATTAGATGCACTATGAAATATATTTTCATAATTTGTTCATTTGATGTTATAAATATTGTTGCATTCTTCTATAAATTTGATCAAACTCGAAAAATATTGACTGGACCGTCATCGCCATGCGCTATGGCCTGTAGGCTGGTCCACGTTCGCGCCTGCCCGGGCCCGGCGTGCCCCCTCCTCCATGCCGAGGATGACACACGCTTCTACCTCTGCGCCAAGGGTGACCGATATGAAGGACATGCGCGCGACGCTTGGGCAGCCCGTGAGGTGATCGTGTGACCAATCAAGCGCATGGTGGACGCCGGCGCGGCGCGACGCTGAAATCCCTAGTTTGGTTTTGGATAATTGATGAAACCTAAGTGTACTAACCTTGCATTCTAAGTGATATATGAGCTAGGTTAGTACACACCAAGTGATGGAGCTAGATGATGGTTATGGTGGTGGTGGTGGCCAAATGAGATGATCAAGTGCTCCAACTTGGAAAAGGAGAAAGAGCAAAACAAAATGGGCTCAAGGCAAAGGTATAAAACCTAAAGCCATTTTGTTTTGCCGGTCAAGACGCAATAGAGTGCATGATCAGGTTTAGGATAGATAACCGTAATATAAAGAGGGGAAATCTCATTTGCATATATATTGCATTTAGTGACGTGGTGAGATGCATGAGAAAGCCTGGGAAAATTCTTTGTGAAAAGCTTTCTCAAGTGCTAAAATTGGTTTGGTGCTTTTTGGGAAGAGATATCACTTGTTTTGGGCAAGTTGTGAATTGTGAATAAGAATTTCTTGCTCACTGGACTTATTATTCCAGGTAGGGGTCTTATGTTGGTTGGTCGTAATTAGCTAGAATTTTTAGTTGGCCTGAGCTGGAATTTCTAGTGAGGAAGTCCAACCCACGCCAACAGTCAGGAGTGGAGCGTCTGGGTGAGAAATTCTAGGCCATTGCCTAGATATTCTAGTGTAGGAATGGGAGCCTCAACAGCAACGGTCGGGAGGGGGAGGTAGGCTAGAGGATAAGGCTGGCACCTCCCCTTCTTCCTCACTCCTTCATTTCCCATTCTTGAAAATCTTGAGATCCAAAATTGAAGAAGAAAAGCTCCATTTCTCTCTCCCAAAGCTGAGCTAACCCTAAGTGAGAGATTGAGGATTCAAAGTGTTGATATTGATAGCTTCAAGAGCATTTCCTCCCTCTCCTCTCCCTCTCCTAGCTTGGTGCTCATTCATGAGAGGATTTTGGGGAAACCCTAGTGTGTGCATTTGAGGTTGCATATTTAGTGGCACTAGGTGGTGATTGTGATTGTGAATTTCTTATTACTCTTGGTGATTGTCGTCACCTAGACAGTTGGTGATTTGTCGATTGGTGAGGGGATTTGGTGACTGTGTCCGCCCTCAATCAAGGATTATATTTGTGAGGGGTTCTTGACCTTTTCTCCGTGGGAGATCACAAAAGGTACTCTAGTGGATTGCCCATGTCATTGAGTTACCCTCACTTGTGGGTAGGTTCTTGCGGCACTCATTTGTTGGGCTAGGTGTGTGATACCTATTAGCCGCCGAACCACTGTAACACCCTCGGTGTTACACCGTAAATCATCTACTAGAACATGTCATGAGCATCATACTTGTGTGTCAATGCATGTGATAAAGTGTGTAGATCAATTTCCGTAACTCAAAATGATCAATAAAAATGCTAAACGAAAGTTGATTCGATAGTTCATGCATATCAAGTAGGGTTTGAAACTAATTTTTATTGAACAAAAATGCTATAGAACATGTATGTGACACTTAAATAAAGTTTGAAGTACAAACTTTGTAGATGACGGTGAAATACTTGCTGTCGAAAAATGATATTGCTAGCTAATATTTCCACTAGCTTAGAAATCACAAATTGAAATTAAGTTCAGTTCAAAACTCAGAAAATTTCTAAGTCTGTCAACAGCTAGACATTGCTATATTTAGCAATTTATTTTGAGAGATTTGGTTAAGGGGTAGTGTAGTGTTATAGCTCATTTTGGTAGTCTCATGTGCCATCTTGAGCATGGTGAAGATGGTTCAGGTTCAGAAGCAACTGTTTAGTCATGTTGAGCGCTTTAAAATTCGTGCACGTCACATGTCTCGGGATGGTGGCGTTGTGTCCGCGGTCACCGCGCGGTCACCCCGCGTCGTGCCCATGACCGTGTCCCGAGCGGTCACCCCGTACCACCGCGCTTGGTCGGTCGGGCCACCTGGGCTTGGCCGAGGCCTGTCGCAGCAAGCCGCTGGCCCTGCGCCCTACTGCCTAGCCTCGCGCTGCCACCATTGGTGCCGCCGCGACCGAGCTACGCTGCCGTCACATCCATCCACTGTTGCCTCGTGTCATGACGCTACCGCTGCCATCGCATCGTCGTCGCGTCCGTGCCTATCGGCTATACCCCTACGCCACTGCCGCGCGCACGTGGTCGAACCGCTGTCGCCTTGTCATTAATGACACTACGGCCACGCGGGGCACGCCGATCGAGCGCGCACGCGTCTGTCGGCTACCGCTGTCACGTGGGTCTCCCGATATCGCTGCTCGCGTCCCGCCAAGGTGAGGACGAGCCAAGCCCACCTGCCGCGCCCCATCTCTCTCATTCTCTCTTTCTTCCTCTGCTTTTCGCCACTGTTGGGTCGCGGTCATGGCGAGTTAGAGAGCAAGCACCTCTCATTAATTCCTCATGCCTGCATCTCCACCTTTACGTCCTCTTGCCGACCACCCCCACCCCGCCTTGATTATGGCCAAGCCGAGCTCCAATTTTTGAAGCTTTGCTCCCACCGCCATGCCATTAAGGCCTAGCCTGCCTCATCATAGCCAGCTCCAACCTCGCCATCTCGTGTTGAATTGACCGCACCTCTAGCCTCGCCTAGAACTCCTCTTTGACGTGCACACGCTAGTTGTAGCCCTAGTGCCACCTCCATGCCACTGACACGACCATGTCTCTACGGTTCGCCGTAGAGCTCGCCGCGCGCACGTGGCCAGACTTGCTCGAGGCGTCTCTGGCCAGGACACCACCACGGGTAGGATCGTGGTGCGTCACTGATGCTTACCCATCACCTCTATTATCTGTTATACATTGTGGCTCACTAGAATGCGGTTGCCGCGGCCGCAGGTCACCACCGCCGGGGAGAGCCCGCTCTGCTTCACCCCCGTTCGTGCAACCACCGCCCATCATCGCGCGTCGGCCCATAGGTGAGCATCGGTCCCCTAACTAGGTATGCAAGAGTCTTGGGTGGCCGGCGTACCGCCTAGTGCCATCGCCCGCCACGCTGGCGAGCGCAGGGTGTCCCAAGGACCTCTTCGGTGTGAAGGTGAAAAGATACGAGGGCTCCGTTGCAAAGTCGTTGTCTATAGAAATAGAACGTGTAGTGTTCGCGCTATTGTCTGATAATGCGAGGGCATTTTTGCAAGAGTGCCAGCGCGCGCGGGGGCTCCCCGCCACGGGCCGCCTCCGTGCGTGTGCCGCGTTGGGCCAAAATGGGTTTATCTTTTTCGTGGAAAATAGAAATAGCTTTTCATTTTAATTCTGAGCTGAACTTTGGTAACTAATATAAAATAATGTAGATATCCAAAAATTATGAAACCAATTTTGTTAGATTCCTAAAATTGTGTTCTATTTGTTAGTGTATTTAGTTCATATATGTGCTTATTGATATCAGGAGCTATTAAATCATTTGAAAGTGCTTAATATTATTAGGTGAAATATTGTAGGAATTTTTGTGGTAAATTGGTGATGGCTTTAACCCTGAATTTTTTTTAGTAGCTTCATTGTATTATTATGTGTTTACTGTAATTTTTCTAGCCCTAAAGTAGACTATTTAATATGGTAGCTAAATACCCATTAAGGCTAAATAAATAATTGCATGATATTGGTTTATAAAAATTAAGCACTTGTAGGGTGAGCTTAAAATCTATTTGGTAGAGATAATGATTAGCTTAGTATCTTAGTCATTAGAGCCAGCTTAGTAGCTTAGCATGTGTATTCTTATTTTAAGAGTTGCTATTGCCAAAATACTAAGTGTTGCATGATCATAGCATGCATGTAGAGAATGAGTTGGTGGAGTTTGTGACCGCCGGAGAACAGGAGTACGAGGAGGTGGTCAAGGAGTACGAGGAAGAGGTCCTTGTGCAGGAGGAGGTCTCGAAGCCGTCACTGACTGACTTAGCTAATAATTCACCCCCTAAGGAAAGCCTCGGTGCATAACCCTTATTTTAAATTATCACTGTATATATATCTGTGTGTGTGTGTGATGTGCATTTATGTTATAGGATTTGTATTGAAACTACATGCATAAATAAACCTACCTATGCTTCCTACTAGCATATGTCGAGTAGCTGCTATGCTTAGGCTATCGGTAGCATGAGTAACCTGTCGTTACTCACAATATGTGATTATTATTATTACTCTCATGATAAAATGGTAAAAGGAAATGGAGACCGGGCAGGGCTATATTACGGGTATTGGTGGGTGTAATAGGTTGTGTCCCGCGGCCAATGGGGCATAGCTTGGTTACACTATTTCCTTTGTCCGTGTCTGGTTAAGGACCATCCATTGCTGAAGATTCTAGTCAGGTCACAGACTTATTATCCTAAGCATATACTTGCTTATGGGAGCGGGAATATTTGGTAGACATTGTTATCCAAAGCACAGACATATATTGGTGCACTCCGATTGATATCATGCTTCAAAGGTCCATCTCTTATACCTTAGCATAATTTGGTAGACATTATCTCCTATATTTCGTATCTAAGCATATGTGCAAGCTACAATCCAAACTCTTAGCACATATGTAGGGGGAGCAATTGCTACTATTTGGGGTTTATGAAACTTGTCCATATCCTTTTACACATGGTAAATATGCTTAGGCAAGCAACATGGACTCAATTAAATTTCAATTCATATCTTTGTGAAAGAGTTATCATCAATTACCAAAAAGGGGGAGATTAAAAGCTCTAGTTTGGTTTTGGTGAATTGATGAAACCCTAAGTGCTAACCTAGTTTATCAAAGTGATTATGAGATAGGTGGCACACTCCAAGTGATTAAGCAAATGAAGATCATGACATGATGATGGTGATGGCATGGTGATGATCAAATACTTGGACTTGGAAAAGAAGAAAGAAAAACAAAAAGCTTAAGACAAAGGTGAAATTGATAGGAGATTTTTGGTTTAGTGATTGAGACACTAAGAGAGTGTGATCACACTTAGGATCGATAGCCGTACTATTAAGAGGGGTGAAACTCGTATCGAAATACGGTTATCAAAGTGCCACTAGATGCTCTAACTCATTGCATATGTATTTAGGATCTAGTGGAGTGCTAACACCCTTGAAAACATTTGTAAAAATATGCTAACACATGTGCACAAGGTGATACACTTGGTGGTTGGCACATTTAATCAAGGGTGGTGAAGTTTAGGGTCATAAAGATCTATTTCATATTGATTGGACTCTGCCTTGGGCAGTGACCAGACTCTAACCCTGCGTCGGGTTAGTGGCGCGTAGTGAAGGCCGCCCTCGGTCCCTTGACTGGACGCTGAAGTGAAAAAGGGACCGGACACGCAGAGGGTGCGTTCGGTCACTAGTGACGTACGCTGACGCAAGCAACAGAGAGAGACTGTGTTGACCGGACGCTGGCCTAGGTCTGGTCATGAGCCACCAGACGCGTCCGGTCGCGACAAACCATCTCTAGAACCTTAGCCGTCGAACCAACAAGTGTTGGTCGACATAATGGGGACTAGCGTGCCGGCAAGCACATGAACCTCGGGAGAAAAACATTGGTTGTCTCTTGCCCCTTGGTATTCTTCCGATGATTGATTTAGTATTCATCTTGTGATTGGTTAACTCCTCCACGCGGCGATATAATCACCTTACTTACTCATTTACATTCCCGTAAACTAGTTGTACAAGCTCTTTAGTGTGGCTAGAATTGAGAGCTTGTTTTGTAGCCTAAGTTCATCTAGTAGAGCTCTTTAGTGTAGCAAGTGAGAGAGCTCTTATTGAGTAGTGACTTAGTAAATTGTGTGTCTAGTGATCATAGTAACTAGAATTATTGGATAGGTGGCTTGCAACCCTTGTAGAGCTAGAGCAAGTTTGATTTTCGCTATTTGTCATACTAATCAAATTGCTCTAGTTGGTTTGTAGATTTTTAAATAGGCTATTCACCTCCCTCTAGCCATATTAGGTCCTTTCAAGTGGTATCAGAGCCATGGTCACCGTTTGATTGAAGGCTTAACAACCTCGGTGTCAAATTATGGCTCAAGTTGTATTCAACCATGTGTGTGGGGGGGGGGGTAAACCACCGTTTTTGATGGCACATGTTATGATTATTGGAAGAGAAAGATAAAGATGTATCTTGGTTCAATCAATGATCAAGTGTGGGATGTGACCGAGAGTGACTATGCTATCATTGATCCCGACATCTCACTAAGCAAGACAAGGCCAACAAGTAATGCAATACAATGGCTCTCAACACCATATACAATGCCATTGATTCTAAGGTATTTGAGCAAATCAAGGATTGTGATAGAGCTAATGAGGTGTGGAAGAGATTGGAGGAAACATATGAGGGCACACCGGCAATGAAGAGTGCCAAGTTGTATATTCTCAAGGACAAGTTGACAAGCTTCAAGATAAAAGAAGATGAGAGCATTCCGGAGATGTTCCATCAATTGCAAGTGATTATCAACGATTTGAAGGCATTGGGAGAGAAGATCAAGGATAATGATGTCTCTTATCGATTCTTGATGTGCCTACCTCCAAGATTTGAGATGTTGATATTGCTTATCATAAGAGGAGGATTAAAGGAGATTACCTCTAACCAAGTACTAGGTGATGTCATGACACAAGAGACATACCGTGTGGAAAGGGAAGGAGTTGACAAGAATGACAAGAAGGAAGACGAAGACAAGAAGAAGAAGAAGAGTGTAGCATTCAAGGCTAGCTCATCATCCAAGAACAAGGGCAAGTCCAAGAAAGAATCAAGTGATGATGAGGATCTTAGTGACATTAATGATGAGGCCATTGCTCTATTTGTGCGTAAGATGGGCAAATTCATGAAGAAGAAGGGCCATGGAGCAAGAAAGAGAAGAGATCACACCAAAAGCAAAGAATATGCGAGAAGATGCCGTAATTGCAAGAGCCCCGATCACATTGTAGTGGATTGTCCCTACAATAGTGACAATGATGAGGATAAGAAGAAGCACAAGAAGGAGAAGGAGAAGAAGATGACCTTCCAAAAGAAGAAGAAGGGTGGAGGCTATGTGGTAACTTGGGATAGTGATGGCTCTTCGGATAGTGATGGCTCTAGTGATAATGGCAAGAAATCTATCAAGAAAGCACTAGCAAGCATCGCCATCAACAACAAGCCCTCCATCTTCGACACTCCATCGACATGCCTCATGGCAAAGCCTACTAAGGTAAAATATGATGTGAGTGATGATGATAAATGTGAAAGTGATGCTTGTAGGAGTGATGATGATGATGATGAGTACACCAAGGAGGAGCTCATGGATATGTGTGAGCAAGTGCACACTTGCTTTGATATGAAGAGAAAAGAGTGCAAAGAATTGAGCAAGAAAGTCAAATTTCTTGAGCAATCCATTGATGAGCTAAATGCCACTCATGAGAGGCTAATAGAAGCCCATGAGAAGCTTGGCAAAGCTCACTCTAAGCTTGAAAGGGCTCATTCCTCTCTCATTGAGCAAGTCAAAATGGAGGAAGCCAAGAAGGAGCAAGTGATTGTGTCTTGTGATGTGGGACTAAATGTGATATTATTGATGAATCTTTTTATAAGCCTATTGTACTTGCTCCCACTAACCTTTCTTATAGCACTTCTACTTCAATTTCACCCTTGAGTGATGGTATTTGAGTTGGTGCACATGGACTTGTTTGGACCAACCACATACACTAGCATTGGTGGAAACAAATATGGATTTGTGATTGTGGATAATTTCACTAGATACACATGGGTATTCTTTCTAGAGGATAAGAGTGATGTGTTTGCAACATTCAAATCATTTGTCAAGGGCATTCACAATGAGTTTGAAACAACCATCAAGAAAGTGAGAAGTGACAATGGAAGTAAGTCCAAGAACACAAGAATTAATGAGTTGTGTGATGAATTTGGAATTAGACATCAATTCTCGGCCAAGTACACTCCACAATCAAATGGCCTAGTTGAAAGAAAGAATAGAACTTTGATTGACATGGCAAGATCAATGTTGAGTGAGTACAATGTGAGTCATTCATTTTGGGTCGAAGCAATCAACACGGCTTGTTATTATAGGAACCGACTCTATTGTCACCCCATGATGGAGAAGACACCTTATGAGCTATTGAATGGAAGAAAGGCCAACATAGCATACTTTTGGGTTTTTGGTTGTAAATGCTACATATTAAAGAAAGGCACTAGATTGAGCAAGTTTGAAAAGAAATGTGATGAAGGTTTCTTGCTTGGTTACTCCACTACTAGCAAGGCATATAGAGTTTGGAATTTGGTTAGTGGTACTCTTGAGGAGGTTCATGATATGGAATTTGATGAAACAAATGGTTCCCAAGAGGAAGATGAGAATCTAGATGATGTAAGAGGCACTCAATTGGTGAATGCAATGAAGAACATGGACATTGGTGATATAAGGCCTAGAGAGGTGATTGATATTGAAGATGACAAGAATCAACTGCTCTCTAACTCAAATGTGCAAGCTAGTGGTTCTCATGATCAAGTTCAAGCAAGAACTAGTGATGACAAAGTGCAAGATCAAAAACAAGTGGCTAGTTCATCATCTCAACCAAGTGATCAATCAAATGCAAGCAATCAAGTGCAAGTGCTTCAACCAACCAATGTTGCAAGAGATCATCCTTTGGACACTATCATTGGTGATATTTTAAGAGGTATGCAAACTAGATCAAGATTGGCTTCATTTTGTTAGCATTTCTAATTTGTGTCATCCGTTGAACCTAAGAAGATAGATGAAGCTTTGAAGGATGTTGATTGGATCAATGCTATGTATGAAGAGCTAAACAACTTCATAAGAAACCAAGTATGGGAGTTAGTTGAGAGGCCTATGGATCATAATGTGATTGGAACCAAGTGGGTCTTTTGGAACAAGCAAGATCAAGATGGGATAGTAATAAGGAACAAAGCAAGATTGGTGGCTCAAGGCTACACTCAAGTTGAAGGTCTTGACTTTGGAGAAACATATGCCCCGGTTGTAAGATTGGAAGCAATTAGGATCTTGTTAGCCTATGCTTGTGCCCACAACATAAAGTTGTACCAAATAGATGTGAAGAGTGCATTTCTCAATGGGTACATCAATGAGCTTGAGTATGTTGAGCAACCTCCCGATTTTGAAGATGAGAAGAAACCCAACCATGTTTATAAGTTGAGAAAGGATTTATATGGATTAAAACAAGCACCTAGAGCATAGTATGAGAGATTGAGAGATTTCCTACTCTCCAAGGGATTCAAGATGGGAAAGGTTGACACCACTCTCTTCACTAAGAAGCTTGGAAATGACTTGTTTGTAATGCAAATCTATGTTGATGATATCATTTTTTGGTCAACAAATCAAGATTTTTGTGAGGAGTTTGGCAAGATGATGGCAAGTGAGTTTGAGATGTCCATGATTGAAGAGCTTAGCTACTTCCTTGGTCTTCAAATCAAGCAAATGAAGAATGACACATTTATGAGTCAAGGCAAGTATATCAAGGACATGCTCAAGAAGTTTGGAATGGATGATAGTAGAGCTATTAGTACACCAATGGAGACAAGTGGAAGCTTGGATAGTGATGCTAGTGGCAACATGGTGGATCAAAAGATGTATCGGTCTATGATTGGAAGCCTACTCTATGTGTAATAACCCAAAAATCCACACACCAAAAATCACAACTACAAATTTTTTTTGTTTAAACCCTATGTGATGTTGAGTGACACATGTAAAAGCCAAACCCTAGTTTTGGATTAGATGTGACCCAACTAGGTTAAAATCATAAGCATAGTTTGGTTTTATGCCAAATGTGTAATTAAATTCCTAAATAAATAAATCATGCATGCATCCTTAATTCCACTTGTGATTTGGATTCTTTTTCCTTATGTGATGTTTAACTAACTTACTTAATATTTATGATAAACCCTAATATATGGGATGTATTTTGACCACCATTTGAAACACCTTATGGGACCCACTACATGATTCGAAGCTTAAGTTTAAACTCTAACTAAATTTGAATCGAAGCAAAAGAACGAAAAGAGAAACAAACAGAAAAAGAAAAGGAAAAGGAGGGAGCAAGCAGCCAGTGAGAGCCCTTTGCCCTCCCACTCTGCAGCATCGTGGCCCCGGTCGGGCCAAAGAACACCCTACCGCCCACCTGCAAGCACAAGCCGCTGACGCAGCCGGACCACCATCACCCATCATGCACCGCCGCGCCGCAAGAACAGACAAGCCGACAAAAAGGGGCCCCTCTGTCAGCCGCCCAGCTACAGCGTCGTCGTCTTCCCCATGCTCCCTCCACCACGCGACCAGGAGCCGACCGTGGAGCAGACATGGGCCCGGGGTCACGCACATCGCATAACCCTGTTCCCCCTTGCGTCGCGCCTACGCTACCGCACGCGGGCCGTCGGATGCGCCACACGCATCACCACCGCCCGATCGCCGTCCGCCATTGGAGCCCTTAGAGCTCGGCTATAAAAGCCAATGCCCGTGAGCCCTAACCTCACGGCCTTTTTTGCAACGCCGCCGGTGGCACAAAGACCACGCCAAGCGTCAGCCGAGAGAGAGGAGGAAGAAGCAAGGAGGAGAAGGAAGCCATCATGCGAACCGACCTCACCGGAGCCGTGAGCGCCCCCGATCAGCTGCACACATAGCCATTTTAACCAAAGACGCACACAAAGATCGCCTCATCACGGCCTCGCCACCACCGCACCACCATCCTACAGCCACGAGCCCCTACGGTGAGCCACGCCGTTCACCGCCACCGCGCTTAGCCATACTCGCCATGAACACCACCGCGTTCCCGCACTCCAAATGGTTAAAATACAACACCAGGTATCGCATGATTCATGACCTAGGGGACGCCGAGGTAGAGCATTCCCGCTCCTAGACACGCTGCACATGCACCGCATGTGCACAAGCCCAAGGCCTGGCCTCACCGACCCCTAGCGGCTCAGGAACACCGGCACGACCACCCTGCACGCCATGGCCGAGAGCACAACCATGGCAAGACCTCCGCGTCTTCTATGTCACGGTAAATGCGACGTTGACACCGCGATTGGCTCTGACATGATGAGAGACACACCGCGCTCACCTTAGCCGAGGATGAACCCCACCGGAGCCCTGTGTTGCCACACCGCACCTCGCCGGAGCGCCACCCGCCGCTTTTGCCCACCATCGCGGGCCGGAGGCGTTGAGAGCTCCGAGCCCTTCGACCTGCTTCGCCATGGCCAGAAGTAGCGCGTCGGGAGCTCGTGCACACCACCAATCTCCAAGCATCACCACCGCCATAGCCACCACATCGCCGCCGCTGGTGGTGTGAGGACCGCCGCCACCACCAGCCCAACCGAGCCGCCTACCGCCATGTTAACTTCACCGGGGCACCCGCCATGGCATGGCCAAGCTTTTGCCCACCTTAATTGCACACCCACGCCGCTGGAGGGGCTCGCCAGTGAGCTCACCACCGGCGGGAGCACGCCGGGGAAGAAGATGGGGATTTTCCCCTCGCCGGCCACACGTCCGTGCACTAGGTGCACGTGAACCGAACCCTGGGAAGGAGTAAGTGGACCAAGTCCTTCATAGACCAGCTCTGCGGTCTATGGACCAACGCAAGCGGGTTCACCATGAACCGCGCCTCACCTGTCAGTCACCGTTTAACCCTAGACCCACCTGTCAGTGACCAACCGAGATGATGACGTCATGCTGACGTCAGCGGGACCCACATATCAGCCGCGGTTTAGCTCTGATGACGCCATGCTGACGTCATGCCGAAGATGAGACCACGCCAGCGTCGGGGAGTTCGGCGATCTCGCCGACCACCTCAGCAACCTCTCTGACCACTTCGGTGATCTCTCCGACCACCTAGGCGATCTCGTCGACCACCTCGGCGACCTCTCCGACCACCTCGGCGATCTTTCCGACCACCTCGGCGAGCTTTCCGACCACCTCGGCGACCTCTCCGACCACCTCACCAGCTGATACACCACTCCAAGCCCCTACATGCCACGTAAACTAGTCACAGTGTGACACATGTCAGCCCTGAATTAATCAGCCTTTATTATTTTTAGAAATGGATTTAATCTTCAGAAATTCATAACTAATTCATACGATCTCAGAAAAATATGAAATCAGGACCAAAATTCATCTAAAATCGAGCTCTATGCAATGAACCCATGTTTGAGTGCATTTGGCTCTTTTGAATTTTCATTGCTTTTTGTGCTATTCTATAGACGTCGCTAACGCGACTATAATGCGATCGTTTGCAGACTCAGAGGAGAACTAGATGGACGAGGACCGAGAGTACCATGAGGAGTATGGAGACGACTTCACTGAAGGTGCCACATCCCACCCAACCTCGTAGCACCTATTACGCATGGCTAATATAGAACTGCTATTGCTTTACTTTGTTGTTATACTCACACTAAGATAGGACTTGCATGGTAGTATGCTTACTTGATGGCCTTTACCTTGACACAACCTTACCCCTGCTTACCCTGCTATTAGGCTAGACACACGCTTGCTGCTATATTTCATTGCTTATTACTTCTACTACGCTTGTACTACATTGATGCGTGGTGGAAACTGGTGTTATCTGGACTATGGGGAGAGTGCTACGTGTGTGACTTGGGTGCATGGAGGGTAAGGGTTGTGTCGACCAAGTTGGAGTATACGATGAGCCTGGGGCAAATCTTGCCATGGGGTGCTACCTGGGCACCCTTGGAAATGGATACCTGTGGTGGGTAAATGGTATATGAGGTGGCCCTGGGTGTGAACCTGTGATGGGAGGAGCCCAGGGTGGAGGTGCTGTGGTGGCACGGTAAATGGAAACCCTGATGAAGACATTCTGGCTTGGTCATCCCTAATGACTTACTAGTACTTAGATTCACCGGGAAACCTTATGTACCACTCGCCCTATATGGTGCGGGACGGCCGGACTACTTGGTAGGATATTGCCACTACTGTGAGGTTGATAGCGGACAGTGCAAGGAGGTACGGGGCGCGGACGATTCCCCCCACACCCTTCTGAGACTTCATGGAGACCTTGTGGACCCGGCTCATGACTCACGGTTTCAGCCACCCTAGACTAGACTTGGGGTGTACCAGGGCTGAATGGTAGAGTGGCATTATCCTAGGCTAGCAAGCGGCCAGAATTAGCCCAGTTGACGACGGTCAGCGAGGAAGACGGATCTTATGGTTATGTAAAACCTCTACAGAGTGTATGGTTGATCGATCGATACATATGCCGACTTGTCGGCTATGGACCCTTCCTGGGTTTCGCTTAAACTAGATAGTGAGATGAGTCATTCTCTTCTCCCCCTGTGAGTGAGTGTTCGGTCGTAGCCAGAGGCTACGGGCCTTGAGACAGTGCCAAGAGGGAGTTGGCCTGTCGACTGAGCGATGGTATGGTGGTGAAGTGGTGATGGTGTGGAGATGATGGTATATCGATCCCAGGATCGAAACCTAGCTCCGGACGGGAATGGGATGGAATGGGTGTGGGATTGGTGTTAAAACTTGACCAACTGTTATTATATACTTGATATGCTAATACATAGGAAACCCTAGCCTTATAGGTTCCTTTTGGATATATCCAACTTGCATCCAATTTCCATAAAGCAATGCTCATAGGGTGGGAGTGGCCAGTACAAATCGTACTGATAAATTTTGGCACACAGGTTCTGCTGAGGAGTATAGCTCTGAGGAGTTTGACGGTTGAGGGGTTCATTCCTACGCTCGAGTTTGGCGATCTTGTCTTCAAGCTGTTCTGAATGAATGCTACTTTTGATTCCGCCAATGCGGCGATGTAATAATTTATGTAATTCCGCACTATTTGTACTCTGATATTATCGTTGTATGGATGTGGTATTCGACTGGAATTTGGGTAATATGATCTACAACGGTCATAATACACTTCGACTATGTGGATTTCCCTTCGTGGAAATCAGGTTGTTTCACTATGTGACCACATCAAGGCTGGATATGATGTTTAGTGTATGCATGTGTGCTAGATTCCAAGCCTCACCAAGAGAAAGTTATTCGAAAGCAACAAAGAGAATATTGAGGTATTTGAAGCATACCCAAAATGTTGGATTATGGTATCCCAAAGGAGCAAGATTTGAGTTGATTGGATATTCAGACTCCGATTATGCGGGATGCAAAGTTGAGAGAAAGAGCACATTGGGCACATGTCAACTATTGGGAAGATCACTTGTGTCTTGGTCATCAAAGTAGCAAAATAGTGTAGCACTTTCAACCGCCAAAGCGGAGTACATTTTGGCCGGTAGTTGTTGTGCTCAATTACTTTGGATGAAGGCTACTTTGAGTGACTTTGGAATCAAATTCAAGCAAGTGCCATTGCTATGTGACAATGAAAGTGCCGTAAAGCTCACCAACAACCCGGTTCAACATTCAAGAACAAAGCACATTGATGTTCGCCATCATTTCATAAGAGATCACCTACAAAAAGGGGACATTTGCATTAAGAGTGTGGGCACCGAAGATCAACTTGCCGATATCTTCACCAAGCCACTTGATGAGAAGAGGTTTTGCAAGCTAAGGAATGAATTGAACATACTTGACTTCTCCAATATGTGTTGATGCACCCCTACTTATATGACATGCCTCTCCTTCGAGCAATCCAAGGTAAAAGTTGATTGGCATGGCATACATCCTTGCTAAGGACATGTTTAGTGTATCTAGACATATTTCACATTTAGGTAGGCTCATTCATGAAAATCAAATGAATTTGATGTTTGTATGGTACCACTATTCCTTGTATGCTTGAAATGATCTAGTGGTAGCATATGACATGTTTGTGGGCTTGTAAACCTAGTGTTTGATCTAGAAAATAAGCTATAAGTGTTTAACTCAACATGGTACAAGATAACCCTTATTTGGAGGTGTGAAGAAGCTTGTCCTTGGATCAAACCGAGTTAAATATCTTTTGCAAGTAATCTAGATTGCACCAAATTAGGAAAATGATCCTCATTTTACATGCTTTCACCCCAACCTATCTATAATTTGAGCTCACTTTTTGTGCTAATTATTGACAAAGGGGGAGAGAAATTCACAAAGATAGTAAGATAAGAGGAGCAAACAAATGAAGAAATTCACAAAGATAGTAAGATAGGAGGAGCAAACAAATGAAATGACATTGTAAGAGGGTCAATCAAAAATGCACACAAGTAGGGGAAGCAAGCTCATAAACTTGTATGTTGTATTTGAATGTGTGTTTCATATATTTGCTTGCATGGCACAAGTTTTAAATTTCAATATCCATACTTGTGTGGTGTATGCTAGCTATGTGCTTGAATGGTAAAATGAAAAACTAGCATGCATAGGCTAAAGTAACTAGACTTATGTTCATCATATGAAAACTAGACCCTTGCTTGTAATGTTGATCTCATGGGGTATTCTAGTTTTTGTGTATGTCTAGTTACTAATAGTGCTAAGGATGGTATATTGGTGCACTCCGATTGGTATCACGCTTCAAAGGTCCATCTCTTATACCTTAGCATCATATGGTAGACATCGACTCCTATATTTCCTATCTAAGCATATGTGCAAGCTACAATCCAAACTCTTAGCACATATGTAGGGGGAGCAATTGCTACCATTTGAAATTCATGAAACTTGTCCGTATTCTTTTACACATGGTAAATACGCTTGTGCAAGCAACATGGATTCAATTAAATTATAATTCATATCTTTGTGAAAGGGTTGTCATCAATTACCAAAAAAGGGGAGATTGAAAGCTCTAGTTTGGTTTTGGTTAATTGATGAAACCCTAAGTGCTAACTTAGTTTATCAAAGTGATTATGAGATAGGTAGCACTACTCCAAGTGATGAAGCAATGGCGAACATCATGATGATGGTGATGGCATGGTGATGATCAAATGCTTGAACTTAGAAAAGAAGAAAGAGAAAAACAAAAGGCTTAAGGCAAAGGTACAAATAGTAGGAGCCATTTTGTTTTAATGATCGAGACACTTAGCGAGTGTGATCACATTTAGGATCGATAGTCGTACTATTAAGAGGGGTGAAACTCGTATTGAAATGTGGTTATCAAAGTGCCACTAGATGTTCTAACTCATTGCATATGCATTTAGGATCTAGTGGAGTGCTAACACCCTTGAAAATGTTTGTGAAAATAAGCTAACACATGTGCACAAGGTGATACACTTGGTGGTTAGCACATTTGAGCAAGGGTAGGAAACTTCACCGGCAGAGTGTCCGCCCATAGAGTGCGACAGTCCGATGGTGCCACCGACGCCCTAGACAGAAAAGACAAAGGTCACTGTAAGTGACCGAACGCTGGTCTTAGTTGGACCAGCGCGTCCGGTCAGTAGCAGTAGTGAGCGCGTGGTCTTGGTCTTCGATCGGACGTTGGCGCTAAAAGTGACCGGACGCTGGTAGGGTGCGTCCGGTCAGTGCTGATGTGGGACGCACAGAGGAGACATTGAGTAACCGGACGCTGGGTGAGTCCGGTCGAGCATGACCGGACACGTCCGGTCGTGAAATTTCACGTTTGGAACCTTACTGGAAACGACCGAACGCTGGAGTCCAGCGTTCGGTCACTTTCTAACTGACGCGTCTGGTCATCACTTGACCGTTGAGATCGGGTGATCAGCGTTTGAAGCAGGGGACACGTGGCGAAGATCTGAGGACCGGACGCTGGGGTCCTATGTCCGGTCAATATGACCGACTCGTCCGGTCACCCTGTGTTGTGCCCAGTGAAGGGGTACAATGGCTCTATTTCATGGGGGCTTCCATTTAAGCCACATGGCCGGCTCAAGCTCACCCTCTTGACCATTTGCATTGACATAGCAACCTTGTGAGCTTAGCCAAAGCCCTCGCACTCATCTCCATCATTGATCCATCATCATTGTGAGATTGGGAGAGAATCCAAGTGCATTGCTTGAGTGATTGCATCTAGAGGCACTTGGTATTCTCCCGGTGGTTTATTTAGTATTCATATTGTGATTGGTTCACTCCTCTATACGATGGTATAATCACCCTACTTACTCATTTATATTCTTGCAAACTAGTTGTAACAAGCTCTTTAGTGTAACTAGAATTGAGAGCTTGCTTTGTAGTTTAAGTTCATCTAGTGGAGCTCTTTAGTGTAGCAAGTGTGAGAGCTCTTAGTGAGTAGTGAAATACCAATTTGTGTGTTTAGTGATCATAGCAACTAGAATTGTTGGATAGGTGGCTTGCAACCCTTGTAGAGCTAGAACAAGTTTTCATTTCGCTATTTGCTATACTAATCAAATTGCTCTAGTTGATTTGTAGATTTTTAAATAGGCTATTCACTCCCCCTCTAGCCATATTAGGACCTTTCAAGCTTTCCAAGCTCTGAAGCATTTTCTTACCACTGCTCCTGTTCTCGCCCAACCAGATATTGATAGGCCATTTAATGTGTATTGTGATGCCTCTAGGACTGGATTGGGATGCATGCTTATGCAGGATGGACGTGTGATAGCTTATGCTTCACGCCAGCTGAAAAAACACGAGGTGAATTATCCCACCCATGATTTAGAGCTGGCTGCTATGGTGCATGCTCTAAAAATTTGGAGGCATTATTTGTTGGGAAATAAAGTGCATATTTATACGGATCACAAGAGCCTCAAATATATTTTCACTCAGTCCGAGCTGAACATGAGGCAACGGAGATGGCTAGAGCTAATCAAGGATTACAATTTAGAAGTTCATTACCATCTAGGAAAAGCTAACGTGGTAGCTGATGCCTTAAGTCAGAAGTCGCATCAAGTGGAAGAAGAATCCTTGTCTCTCAACCATGCTGAGGTGCTAGCTCACATTGTTCTAGTCTTGGATTTACTTGAGAAAATTATTATAGAACAAAGACAAGATGTTACAGAAATTCCGAGTATCAAGAAGTTAATTGCCGAAGGGCGTGGTCCTCATTTTGGTGTTGATGATCAAGGTGTAGTGAGGTTCAAGAACCGATTGGTGGTTCCCTCAAGTGATGAGCTTAGGAGAAAAATTTTGGATGAAGCTCACAATTCTAAGTTATCCATTCATCTGGGAAGTAACAAGATGTATCATGATTTACGTTACTTGTATTGGTGGCCAAATATGAAACAGGACATTACAAAATACATCTCGGAATGTGACATTTGTGGAAGGGTTAAGGTGGACCATATGCGTACGCCTAGATTTCTACAGCCCTTGCCTATCCCGATTTGGAAATTGGAGGATATTTCCATGGACTTTGTTGTGGGTTTGCCCTACACGGCAAAGGGGTATGACTCTATTTGGGTCATTGTGGATCGCCTTACTAAGTTAGCTCATTTTCTCCCGATGGATACAAGGTATTTAGCCAAGAAGTATGCCAAGTTGTATTTTGATCGGGTTGTGACCCTACATGGGGTTTCTCTTACTATCGTCTCTGATAGAGGGTCAGTCTTTATCTCTCGTTTCTGGGAGCAACTCCAGAAATATCTTGGTACTAGTCTCCTCAGAAGTTCAGCTTATCATCCGCAGACTGATGGGCAAACAGAAAGGGTCAACCAGGTACTTGAAGATATGTTGAGAGCTTATGCCATTTCTTTTCCTGAGAAGTGGGATAAATGCTTGACTCTAGCTGAGTTTTCTTATAACAATAGTTATCAAGAAAGGATTCGAATGGGACCATTTGAGGCCCTATATGGCAAGAAATGTAGGACACCTCTTAATTGGGTTGAGGTGGGAGACCGTGGTTATTTCGGACCTGAATTTATCAAAAAAGCTCAAGAACAAGTTAGCATTATTCAGTGCCATTTGAAGGCTACTCAAAGCCATCAGAAAACTTATGCGGACAAGCGAAGAAGGCTCTTCCAATTTGAAGTTGGTGATTATGTGTGTCTCAAAGTATCACCCATGAGAGGGGTGCATCGCTTTGGTGTCCGGGGAAAGCTAGCCCCTCGCTATGTTGGACCTTACAAGATTTTGGCCCGGTGTGGTTCTGTTGCCTACCGTATCCAGCTTCCGGATATTTTATCAGCAGTACATAATGTCTTTCATGTTTCCCAATTAAAGAAGTGTTTATAGGTTCCTAAGGAAGTGGTGGAAATTGAAGGACTCACTCTCCAACCTAATCTTTCGTGTATTGAGCATCCTGTCGAGATCTTAGATAAAAAAGAAAGAGTGACCAGAAACAATGTGGTGAAGTTTTATAAAGTTAAGTGGAAAAATCACTCGGAGGATGAAGTAACATGGGAGCAAGAAAGCTATATCTTGAAGCATTATCCCCACCTTCTTTCTAGTTCACCGAGGAAATTATTTTAAATCAAAATTTATTTTTTATCTCTTTTTTCCCACACTAGGCACATGAAATCTCGGGGCGAGATTTTGTTTAGGGGATAGAATTGTAACACCCTCGGTGTTACACCATAAATCATCTACTAAAACATGTCATGGGCATCATACTTGTGTGTCAATGTATGTGATAAAGTGTGTAAATCAATTTCTGTAACTCAAAATGATCAATAAAAATGCTAAACGAAAGTTGATTCGATGGTTCATGCATATCAAGTAGGGTTTGAAACTAATTTTTATTGAACAAAAATGCTATAGAACATATATGTGACACTTAAATAAAGTTTGAAGTACAAACTTTGTAGATGACGGTGAAATACTTGCGGTCGAAAAATGATATTGCTAGCTAATATTTCCACTAGCTTAGAAATCACAAATTGAAAACAAGTTCAGTTAAAAACTTAGAAAATTTCCAAGTCTGTCAACAGCTAGACAATGATATGTTAAGCATTTTATTTTGAGAGATTGGGCTAAGGGGTAGTGTAGTGTTATAGCTCGATTTGGTAGTCTCATGTGCCATGTTGAGCATGGTGAAGATGGTTTAGGTTCAGAAACAACTGTTTGGTTGTGTTGAGCGCTTTAAAATTCTGTGCACGTCACATGTCTTGGGATGGTGGCGCTGTGTGCGTGGCCACCCCACGTCGCGCCCATGACCGTGTCCCAAGCGGTCACCTCGTACCACCGGGCTTGGCCGGTCGGGCCGCCTGGGCTTGGCCAAGGCCAGCCGCAGCCAGCCGCTAGCCCCGTGCCCTGCTACCCAACCTCGCGCTACCGCCATTGGTGTCGCCGTGGCCACGCTGCGCTACCATTGCATCCATCCATTGCTGCCTCGTGTCGTGATGCTGCCGCTGCCGTCACATCATCGTCGCGTCCGCGCCAGTCCGTTGTACCCCTGCGCCACTGTCGCGCGCACGTGGTTGAACCGTCGTCACCTTATCATTAATGACACTGTGGCCGCGCGGGCCACGCCGATCGGGCACGCGCGTGCCTTTCGGCTAGCGCTGGCACGTGGGTCTTCTGATCTCACCGCTCGTGTCCCACCAAGGCGAGGATGAGCCGAGCCCACATGTCGCGCCCCATCTCTCTCTTTTCTCTCTTTCTTCCTCTGCTTTCCGCCGCCATCGGGTCACGGTCATGGCGTGTCAGAGAGCGAGCACCTCTCATCAATTCCTCGTGCCCGCATCTCCGCCTTTATGTCCTCTTGCCGACCGCCCCCACCCCGCCTTGATTACGGCCAGGACAAGCTCCAATTTTTGGAGCTTTGCTCCCACCGCCACGCCATTAAGGCCCAGCTCGCCTCATCGTAGCCAGCTTTAACCTCGCCATCTCGCGTCGAATTGACCGCACCTCTAGCCTCGACTAGAACTCCTCTTCGTCGTGCGCACGCTAGTCATAGCCCTAGTGCCGCCTCCACGCCGTTGACACGGCCGTGTCGCTGTGGTTCGCCGTCGAGCTCGCCGCGCGCATGCGGGCAGACTTGCTAGCGGCGTCTCCGGCCAGGACACCGCCACGGGTAGGATCATGGTGCGTCACTGATGCTTACCCATCACAGAGAGGAGGCCGGCAGTTCACAGATCGGCACATGGGTGCACAGCACAGTAACCGGTCAGCCTGGCAATGGATTGGACCCACACGTCAGCCAGCTGGTAAAATGCTAGGTGCACACGGAATTGTACATAGGAAAATAAAAAGGTAAGCTTATTAATTACGGAAAAATTCTTAGAAAATTCTAAAATAAACTAGAGTTACCCTAGATCATATCTAGATATTTTCCACTAGTTAAAACTGTAGAATAATTTCCATGGTCCTTTCCATTCGCGTTTAGCCGATAAACTTTAATAATTTATATCTTGTCCGTCTTAATTCCGAAATCCGTAATTCTTGCACCATAAATCTTCTAAAATAAAATCTTACACAACCATGCCCTTTATCCTAATTTTTTGTGCCCATTTAAATTCTAGATATGTTTGCTTTTCATTTCTTTTAATAATAACCCATAGTAGTAGCCATCACCATAGTAGTAGTTAAACCCGTATATTCGCGTATGCACATACCGTGACACATACCCGAATATAAATGCGTGCCCAATCACCTAAAATGGTAACCACCCACATATACACATACTTGGATGTGCCTGATACCCAGGTACACCCATGTGTCGATCCGTGTCGGTTAAGGATCGTCCGTTGCTGTGGATTCTAGTCAGGTCACAGACCTATTATCTTGAGCACATACTTGCTTATGGGAGCGGAAAGACTCATTGCTCTCTTATCGTGGGTTCCGGCTCTTTTCGGACCGACTGATTGGAGATAGGGATGGTAGAGGTCTAAGCACCACACTGAGTCTGGGACTCAAGAGTGGGGGCTTAGAGTCTAAGTTTGGACGGGGATCTAGACCCCTTGATAGGAGAGTGGTGGGTTGGTCTTGCTTGTGCCTGGGGTACAAGCGGGCCGTGTGTTTCGAGGTACCAAGCTAGGATACATTGGTTCACGAATCGCCGTGTGCTACGGTACGACTTGGCTATGATCTAGCACCGTAGTAAGAACTAAAAGATGAAAGAGAGTGAATGGATCTGATTGCTCAACTCTTGCTTGAAAGTAGAATATGTGCTTACATAGAATGGCTTGCTAATGAACTAATCATGACTACTAATAAAAACACATACATAAGGATTCACTACTAGTAATGCTTTTCGCAAACAAAAAGAAAACCCAGCAAACCATAAAGGTTATCATATCCTTTGGAGTCGGAAAATTATTCCCACTAGTCGGGTAAGTCTTGCGAGTATATTGTGTACTCAGGGTTTATTTATCCCTGTTGTAGGTGCAGCTTGAGGAGTGGCTGTTGTATGGAGGATTCTTCTGGTGGGCACAGATAGATCCTTGTATCTTATCGTTAGATGTTTATTTCACTTCCGTTGTTTAAATTCCGCACTCTGAACTTGGTATTGTAATAATGTATTTTTGAGAACTGTTGTTGTATGAAATGGACTAAGTATTGTAAACTCGTTCTCATTATTGGATCCTAGATAAAAAACATGCATTATTCGAGTTCTTCCTTGGGGTGTGCTCGACGGAACCGTCCGATGGCCCTGTTTGCTTCTCTTATAATCCGTCTTTTTCAGCTTATTTTTTCAGTTGGAACAATGTTTTTCTCTCACAACGAATCAGTCGGAACAATGTTTTGGCTTGTTTTTTCAGCGAAGCAAACGGGGCTGATGTAGCCAACTTTCGGGGTGCTTAGTGTCTGGTGGAAGACGAGCGCCTCCAGAATCGTGCTATTTCGGGTGGTTCTGCCACAACCACCAAGTGTTGGTCGACACAACGGGGACTAGCGTGCTGGCAAGCACGTAAACCTCGGCAGAAAAAACTTGTGTCAATTGTGATTGAAATTCTTCGGGTGATTCACTTGGTATTCATTGTCTCTTGCCATGGCGGTATAATTATCCCACTCACTTTTTTGTATTTACTTTGATATATAGTTGTGTAGCAAGGTTGTTTAGTCTAATTATTTGGAGAGCTTGCTTGTTAAGTTGAGTAGCTTGCCTAGTGAGGCTCTTTAGTGTAGCTAGTTTGAGAGCTCATTAGTTAAAGAGTAGTGACTTAGCCATTGATTGATCTAGAGATATTAATCAATTAGAATTGCGGTATAGGTGGCCTGTAACCCTTGTAGAGCTAGAGCAAAATTGTATTTCGCCTTTTAAGTTACTAACCATTTGCTCTAGTGAATTTATAGAGATTTTTTATAAGTTATTCACCCATCTCCAACCATTTAAGACCTTTTAGGCGCCTAACTGAAACCAAGCGAAGTGGGCTAGTGCGGGGGACGCGAGCAACATGCAAACATTATGACGCATGTGGATGTAGAGTCGAGCTGGCGGCGAGGTAGGGCATGGCCGGTGAGCCAAAGAACGCACATGGAGGACGGCTGGAGAACGGGGAGAGATATGCATGCAAAAAAAAGAAATAGAGGGAGGTTTGTGTAAAAAGCAAACATAGACGAAGAGGTATGAACCTTCGGTGCATGTTATAATAAGTTAAGAACCTAAACCTGCACTTTAAAAAGTGTTGTACCTAAGTGATACAGGGGAAAGGATTGCTCTTCATTATTTAGGTACGGGAGGGAGTATATATCGTAAAGAAGGAAGCTGCTATGGCTGCAAAAACTAATAACTGAACAGTACTGTAGCGATAACTGCGCTGCAACCACTACCAAATAATCCCAGCGTCATAGCAAGAACTGGAAATGAATAGCCTGTTCGCTTGAATTTATCAACTAAAATCTATAATATTTTTCTCTCACAATAAAACAGCTTCAATTGGCTATAATACCAGCCGAATAGGCCCGAATTTAAATTGTGTCCATGATCCGTTATGAGCTGAGAGTGAAGCTTGCCTACGCACCTCCTCTAGCGGCTACAGCTCAGTATGGCATATAACAAAAGGATGATCCTGGAAACTGCTTCATCAATGCTGGTGAAAGCGATCAAAACTAAAGTGTAAATAGAATATTACTACATATACTAGTGTAGTGGGGCTCGTTCTTGGTGTTTTATTGTACTTTTTTTGAAAGATAGAAAGGAAAATAGAAGCTGAAAATACGAAAATGGTAGTGGCTTCTACCTTTTCCGACCACTGTAACGATTTACCGGTTTAGGACGAAAATTCCCATCGATATTATATAATTCTTTTGCCTATATCTACATTCTTATAGTCCTGTGTTATTTGATTCTATCACTTAAGGATGGTTTACATGTGTGCGAACTCGTATGGGTAATAAAGCATGTTTTTAGTTAAAGAAAAGGTAAAGCATGACTGAAGTCTCCTGGCTTAACAGTATTCGTATGGTTCTGTAACCCTTTTTTAGTATATCAATGTATCGTAACACGGGAGTTGCTATATTTCAAGTGCTTGATTTTTTTAAAATTTTCAAGCAATAATCTTACACAAACAAATAGTACAACTAAAAAATTAACTCACAAGATACAATTTACATTTTTTTCTATAACCAAATAATGACAAAATTACATGTCGTCAGAACAACAATAAAAAAAATCACACATTTAAAAAGATATATGAATAGTGCAAAACAAATGAGTTACATCGAGCTCCCGGTGGCCCATAGTTTGAGAAAAAACCCGTCAGGAGATAACAATAGCCTTTTTCTTTAGAATAACAACAATAGCCTTTCTACCTTCGTGGACTATCGGAGTAGACGTAATCTATACTCCTTTCATCCCAAAAAGAATTGCCTGGGATTTTGTGCATGTATAAAGTTTAACTATATTTATAGAAAATATTAGCAACTTTTATATCTCTAAAAAAAATATTATAAAAATATATTTAACAACTAATCTAATATACTTGTTATGCACCATAAATATTAATAATCTTTTATATATATTTGGTTAAAATTGAAGATATTTGACTCTCCGAATATGAGAATGACACTTTTGTGGAACTGAGAGATCTTCTAGGACGGAGAGAGTTCGTACATCCTAGGTCTTGCAATCGTTGTGGATATAATTTAGCTCGCTGTTGTGTAAGTTTGGGCATTCATGGCGTGGAGTGATCCTCTCCCAAACTTTGTAAATAGTTTTTTTTTAAAAATATAACATTTTTAGGTTCTTTGATTTGACTGTAGGATGAACAGTGCTTGTGTTTTGAAAAATAATGTCTTTTTAACACAACGCCACGGCCAAGCTTTCATGGGATTGCAGTTGAGCTACTCCAGCAGGCCCCTCCTTGAATCCCACAATTATGGGTGCCAAGGTCAAAAACTATGCCCAACAAGGCTTCTACTCGAGCCCTGAATTTTGGGTGGGCATCAAAATCCTCCCTCCAGCACCCATTCATGAGGGCTCTAGGCCAGGCCCTGAAATGACGGTTTTCGCCCATTTTCCTCGTGACAAGCTCTATCCCTTGCATCGCCCGCTCCGCTTCTCTGCTCCATGGCGGTTGGATCTGCTCCCTAGCAGCTTGGATCTTCTCCCTAGCCACTCGATTTGCTCCTTGCGTGCTCATCCCTCCCTCCGGCATGGCCTACGACGGCCGCGGCGGCGTAAGGCCCGCACGACCACCCGAGGCGCGACGGCGCGGATCCGGCCTCGCCTCCCTCTCTCTAGCTCCTCCCTACCCTCCCTCATCTCCGACTCCTCCCTCCCTATGACCTCGAGTTGCGGCCTCTGCTCGGGCTCCCTCTCGCACGCCGTGAACGGCTCCTCCGGTCTGACGCAGATGCCTCTGCTCAGGTTCCCTCTCACACGCATGTGCGCTTGTCGAGGCTCCTCTGGCCTCCGACCGAGGCTCCTCCTCCCCGGGCCGCCGCTCGCATGCGTGCGTGGCCACCAAGGCTCCTCCCTCCCCCAAGCTGTCATTCAAGGTGTTACACCCAACGCATGCATCCATCGCTCCCTGTACAGAGGAAGAAGAAAGAGACAATGACAAGTATGTCCTGTTTGTCATTCTCTATCTGAATAGATTTAGGGCCCAAATTTGGGTGCTGCCATTGCAGTGGAAGACAAAAATTGAGCTAACAAATACGAGGAGCACCCAAATCAAAGTAGGGGTCCTGATTTAGGTGCCCCTGCCTTCCTATGTTGCTCACTTGCAAAGTACACAAGCAGCAGGGGTGTGTTTTTGTTGCTCTGAACATGATTTGCAAAAAGTATCTAACCCTCAATCTATTGGTTGCCTACTTCACGCCTCAAGGTGTTGCACAATGCAGGCAGAGGAATATGAATTGGGCTAGTGTAGGTTTATGCTTACAATTTCTCACTTACAGGTACATGAGCCGAGGAAAAAAGAACCTTTGCAAGAACTAAGTCATATAGGGATAAAATAAAATACATGACCTGAGAACAAATTGAAACAATTTTGCAGTTAAACATCAAAGCAAGGTTCAGTTATAAATATACAGAACAAATAGGTTTCACGCACATTCAACAGGGGTCTTATACATAATACAAGAAAGCCTCATCGATTTTCTTGGGAAAATCCAAATACCAGTAGTTAGGGTTCCTTCTACCGATTGATTTTAGTCAAATACATTGCAAAATCATTAACAAATGATCAAAAGGATAGACGAGGGAAGCTACACTCCCTCATCTTCATGGGCGTCCATCCCGGAAAGCGTGGCAGCGGCACGGCGTGTCGCTCTCTCTCGCGGGCTCGAGTCCACAGACACACCAGATCAGGGCTAGGCCATCATCCCTTGTCTCCCTCTGCCTCGCTCTCACGGACGGGCGCTAGGTCGCTAGCTCGGAAAAAAAATTGGATAGATCCTCGCTCTAGCGTATACGTCTCTGATCTGCTGCCACGTGTGCAGCCTAAATAATCAAATGCTCTAGATTTTTCTCTATCTATCTGTGCTGATTTCAGCCTGTTCGCTTGTTGGTTTCGGTCAGCCCAAACCAGCCAGCTAACAGTGTTTTTCTCTCACAAAAAACCAGCACCAGCCAGCCCAAACCAGCACCAGCACAAACCAACGAACAGGCCCGTGATTGACTTGGCCCAAGTAAGCTCACGAAAGACAGACTGATGAGTACCGTTGAATCCTTGAGACTGGACGCGTGGCAGCAGATCAGAGACGATATGCACTGGAACACGGTGGATAACATATATCCAATTTTTTTCCGCTAGCTCTCCCTCGTGTGGCGCTAGGCGTGTTGCGACTTGTGAGCCACGTGCCAGTGGTGCGAGCGGTGCGTGCAAGAGGAAAGAGAAATAAACTGATGGGAAAAGAGAAGCACACGAGGTAAAAGATGAGACAACGACATTGTATCGTTTCATATGCTGAATTTACGAAAAAGAGAGAAAAATAGATTGAAAGATCTCTGTCCCTCCGCTCCCCTCAAGCGCATACACAACGCCCAAGCAGTTGTAGAAGGCGGTTATGACAAATGAGTTATTTTGCAACATGTACAACATCTCGATCTACTTTTGAAAAGGAAAAATATCTAGATGAAACACTTACAACATTCATACAAAACAGCCGAAACACTTGCAACAAGCGTTCGAAACACTTGCAAAAGCACATGAAAGCTCTTGAAAACCATTGCAAACATATGTAACATCCAGATAAAATAGTTGCAACATACGCGTGAAAACATATACAACATCCAAATGAATCACTTGCAATGAACGTTTGAAAAAACAGATAAAAACATTTGGAAAATACATTTGAAATATATGTGTATAGCCATTGCAACATGTGCAACATCACGATCTACTTTTGCAACATCAAAATAAAACACTTGCAACATTCAGATAAAACATCTAAAACACTTGAAACGTAAGCATGTAACATGCGCTGCGTAATGTCACCTTTCTGCTTGGATGAGGTACTCGAGCATGTGGACACGCCGGCGAAGGAGAGCACCGTGATGGCCAGGAGCCTCCACACGTCGAGATTGAGGTCCCCGCTAGGGAGATCCGCGTTGATGAGTGCCCGAAGGAGGTCGTCGTCGTTGTCCCCCACATCGCGGAAGACGTCCGACTTGTCGACCACGCCGGTGTCGACGAGGCTCTAGAGGAGTGGGCACGGTGTGGCGGCAGAGAGGAATGGAGGCACCAGGTAGAATGAGGGCATACGCCCGATGCGTCGAAGCCACAACGAGCAAATCGAGTAGGGATTATGTCGCTAGGTAAAGATGAAGGAAAGAGCATAGAGGGAAGAAGACTGATTGCTGTTGGACCCAATTCACTACACAAGCCCAAAAATAGAAAGCGTCCGGATATACACGTCCCGGACAGACGCCCTAGCAAGAAAACACACATACACAGCTCCCACCGCCAGCAGGCCGGCCCCTCACGCATGCCGCAATGTACCCGCATACACACGGAGAAAGGAACATAAGTGTTCGCTTAAACTTATCTGTCCAGCTTATCAGTTATGCTATAATGTTTTTTAATGACAGTAAAATATCCGCAGCTGGCTTACGGGCCGCAAATACCGGCATGCCGAACAACTTTGAAACACCCGACGCACGGCATGAACCTTATCTCGTACCGTCGCTCCCCATGTATGCCCTGCTCCCTGCTCTGCTTCTCCTAGAGGACCTATGCCCTGCTCCCTGCTCTCACACACGGTGCCCTGGAGCTCCCCATCCTCTTCCTCCTAGAGCATAGGCGCCCCTCCCCTCTTTTCCTCTCCCTGCTGCACCAGGAAGGGCGAGCGCCACTGCTCCAGTCGGGCAAGCTGTCAGTAGGCCTCACCCTGGGGATCCATCGGTAGCGCCAAGGCCCAAGAGGAAGAGAGCACGCAACGTGAAGCTATCCGGGCCAGAATGGGCCTACGTGTCATGTAATGAGAGGCCCAAGCCGGAGTGAGATAAGAGGAGGCAAGGAAGGAGTCATGAAGTCTATCAAATGAACTACTCTGTTGTATTTCGGCTATTGCCAACACTCTTTCGCTAATATACATCGTAGTTCCTGATCTTCTTTCCCAAGTCCAACCAGCCACCACCTCGCCGGCTAACACTGGTATCAGAGCCATCGATCCCCGGCCACCGCGCGTGCTGGAGATCCTCCCACCCGCCCATCCCCACTTCACCCGCCTTCAACGCACCCGCGACGCCATGGATCCCGTGGTCCGCCAGATGTTCGACGATTTGATTCACCGCTTCAACGCTTTTCACTCCGAGTTTGATGGTCTCAGTGCCCGCTTGGATCGGCGCTTTACCGAGGCAGAGGCCGCCCGCTCCGAGCACGACTCCGCCGTCGACAGCCGCCTCGACTCCTTGGAGCAGATCGCCTCCGCCCAGTACACTATCGCCATCGTCATCGACAATTGGGGTGGCCACTTTTTCGAGCGTGTCAGTGAGCTAGAGGAGCGTGTCCATGATCTAGAGATGGTGCACTACGTCGAGATCCAGAACGAGCGTGACGAGCGGGTCACCGCCCTCGAGTCCGCAGTGGAGGTGTTCGAAGCCTGGCGTCCCCGGATAGAGAGCTCCCTCTTTACCATTCGCTCGGAGGTGGATCGGTTGTCCAAGCTCTGGGATCGATCCTACGCTGCTCCAACCGATGGATCTCTCGAGCCCAAAGGTACCCTAGAGTTGGTCGTCGAGCGAGCACCTGCCGAAGCAACGACCGACTGGCCCAGTGGGCACGGCGTGGCCTCACCAACACGGGATACGGGGTATGGTTTGGTCACGACCATAGCCCCGTTCCCGCCAAATGGTACGTCACCCGCCCCCAATCCTCCTCCACCGTCATTACAGTTCTCTCCTCCTCTGCCTCCACCATCGTATCCTCCTCCTCTGCCACCACTTACGTACCCTCCTCAGCCTCCTCCATTGCCGCCAAACCCATACCCGCCGCCATACTACCCGCCACCTCCGTTTCCAACTCCACACTATCCTCCCAATTCCGCTCCATAGCCCATAGCCCCAATTCCTCCACCCCCCGTTCACCACCCTGCCCACCCACATCCCAATTTCATCCCCAATTCCCATCAACCTAATTACCTTCCCCACCAAACCAACCCCAATTTAGGCCACCTCCCTAAGATGTTGTTTCCTCCATTCGACGGGGATAATCCTAAGCTGTGGCTGTCATGTGCTCGCTCCCATTTCGAAATGTACTCGGTTCATCCCGCGATCTGGGTTTGTGTTGCCACTCACCACTTCACCCATGCCGTAGCTCGCTGGCTTCAGTCTATCGAGTCTGAAGTGCAGAACATATCCTAGGAGTCGTTCTCTAACCTCATTCATGAGAGATTCAGCCATGATCAGCATGAGCTGCTGTTACGCCAACTTTTCCACATCAAACACACCTCCACCGTTTCTGATTACATCAAAAAGTTCACTGATCTTTTTGAACAACTCAAAGCCTATAATGCTAACCCTAATAAGCTCTACTTTACCACTCGCTTCGTTGATGGTTTATGTGAGGACATTCGGTCTATTGTTATGGTTGCTCGACCCCAAAACCTCGATACTGCTTGTACTCTCGCCTTGTTACAGGAAGAGGCGCTGGACCAAGGTATCCGCAAGGAGTTCAAGTGTTCGGAAGCATCCCCGTTCGCTCGTACGGCAACAATCAACGGTGCTCTTCCCTTACCTCTTCCACCCAGGCGTCCCCAAGCTGTTCCTGAACCCGTTGCTGAGAAGCGAGTTCCGAACAAGTCTACTTCCATCGACGACAAGCTGTCAACACTACGAAATTACCGTCGAGCTTGTGGACTCTGTGTTCGCTGCAGCGACAAGTGGGCTCCAGGCCATCGGTGTGCTCTGGTTCCATAAGTTCATGCTCTACAAGAAGTCTAGGATCTGTGTTCCGAGGCGTTCTAGGAAGCTGACGATATTCCTGTCCAAGATTCTGAACAGACCACCGATGCTGCAGGCACTCATGATGCTATTGTCTGCAACGGTCTCTAGTTCTGCTGCTCCCAGAACAATGCAATTCAAAGGTTCACTGCTAGGCCGTGAGATCATCATTTTGGTGGATTCTGGAAGCAGCCATTCCTTCTTGAGTTCCCGCCTTGCAACCGGTCTGCCAAACCTAAAGCCTCTTTCTAAACCGATGACAGTCAGAGTTGCTAATGGGTGATCTATTCTCTGCTCTGCTGAAGTTCGTTGCGCTGAATGGACAGTTCAAGGCCACATTTTCTACTCTACTCTACGCATCTTGCAGTTGGGCTCCTATGACATGATTGTAGGTATGGATTGGTTAGAGGCCTTCTCACCTATGAGGGTTGATTGGCAACACAAGTGGATGAGCATTCCTTATGGTCAGCACCATGTTGTCCTTCAGGGCGTGTTGTCGGATTCCGATCAGCATTCTGTCATGCAACTTTGTCACATTGCTGCTTCTGCACCTTTGCCTAAACAACCTGAGCTTCCTCAAGACATCCAGCATCTCATTGAGGAATTTTCTGAGCTATTCCAAGAATCGACTGAGCTGCCACCTCACTGTCAGTGCGACCATCATATTCCTTTGGTTCCCGGTGCTCCTCCAGTTGCTATCCGTCAGTACCGCTACAAGCTGGCGCTCAAGGATGAGATTGAAAAACAAGTCTTCGAGATGCTGCAGTTAGGCATGGTACAGTCGAGCTCGAGCGCCTTCTCTTCACCGGTGCTCTTGGTCTGCAAGAAAGATGGTACGTGGAGGTTCTGTGTCGACTACAGGATACTCAACGCCTTGACTGTCAAGAGTAAATTCCCTATTCCAGTAGTGGATGAGCTGTTGGACGAGTTGGCACAAGCCCGCTGGTTTTCTTGCTTGGATCTCTGGGATGGCTTTAATCAGATTCGCCTAGCACCCGGTGAAGAACATAAAACGACTTTCCAAACACACTGGGGTCAGTTTGAGTTTACTGTCATGGCCTTCGGATTGACCGGCGCACCAAATACCTTCCAAGGAGCAATGAACACCACTCTCCACCCTCTGTTGTGTAAGTGGGCTCTGGTTTTCTTCGACGACATCCTAGTATACAGCCGTACTCTCGAAGACCACATTCAACACCTACGCCAGGTATTCACCCTGTTGGCAAGAGATCAGTGGAAAGTTAAGATCTCCAAATGTCGATTCGCCCAGCAGTTAATTTCCTACCTCAGACACATTGTCAGCCATAATGGCGTGTCTACAGACCCCAGCAAGATTGAGTCTATCCAGTAGTGGCCTCCACCACAGAATATCAAAGAGCTCTGTAGCTTCTTGGGGTTAGCCGGTTACTACCGTAAGTTCGTGAAGCACTTTGCTACACTGGCAAGACCTCTGACTGATCTTCTGAAGAAGGGAACTATATTCATTTGGACTCTAGCTCATCAAGCTGCTCTGGATGCTTTGAAGTCTGCCCTTTTTTCAGCTCTGGTGCTTGCTCTTCCAGACTTTAGTAAGCCATTTCAGTTGCAGACGGATGCTAGTGACTTGAGTGTTGGCGCAGTCCTGTTACAAGATGGCCACCCACTTGCTTTTGTTAGCAAATCACTTGGCCCCCAAACTAGAGCTCTGTCTACTTATGAAAAGGAGTTCCTGGCCATCCTAGTGGCAGTCGAGCAGTGGCGGTCATACCTGCAGCATAGTGAATTTACAATATTCACCGACCAACGCAGCCTCATACACATTACCGATCAGCGCTTGCAGACTCCGTGGCAGCTCAAGATGCACACTAAACTGGCCGGTCTTCAGTACAAAGTCGTTTACAAGCTCGGCACGTCAAATTCGGCAGCCGATGCACTGTCTCGTCATCCCAACCCGCCATCCCAACTCCAAGCTCTATCAATTTCTACTCCGACTTGGCTCGCAGATGTTACAGCCGGTTATGCATCTGACTCGGAGTCTACAAAGTTGCTCTAGGAGCTGTCTATTAATCCTCAGAGCCATCCACCATTCACTTTGCAGAATGGCGTCATTCGCTACTCGAGCCGCATCTGGGTTGGCAACAACCATCAACTACAGCAAAGAATTATTTCAACTTTTCATGACAGCGCGCTGGGAGGTCATTCAGGGTTCCGGTCACTCAAAGCCACATTAAGAAACTATTCTGCTGGCGCGGTATGAAGCAGACAATCAAAACTTTTGTTGCTACTTGCTCAGTTTGCCTCCAGGCCAAACCAGATCGAGCTCGCTACCTGGGTCTCCTTTCGCCTCTCCTAGTTCCCGCAGAGGCCTGGCAAATGGTGTCTATGGACTTCATCGATGGCTTATCAACCTCTGGACACGCCAACTGCATCATGGTGGTAGTGGATAAGCTAAATAAATTCGCACATTTCATTCCATTACATCATCCTTATACATCCCAACGAGTAGCACAAGTTTTCCTCGACAATATCTTCAAGCTCCATGGCTTGCCTACTCATATCATCTCAGATCGTGATCCCATCTTTACCAGCCAGTTTTGGCATGAGCTATTTCATCTTGCTCAAGTGACATGGGCTATGAGCTCAGCCTACCCCCCCTCAATCTGACGGTCAGACCGAACGTGTAAATCAATGTCTCAAAACATACCTACGTTGTTTTGTTCATTCCTGCCCAAGACAGTGGTTGAAGTGGCTACCACTTGCAGAATACTGGTACAACACCAGTTCGCACTCAGTTCTAGGAAGGTCGCCGTTTGAGGTACTGTTCGGTCGATCTCCTCGTCATTTTGGTATTATTGATCTTGCTGCTTCCCCTGTGCTGGACGTGGCCTCCATGCTGGCGGAGCGCACCACTATGCGTCTTCTTCGAGCACAGCAGCGCATGAAGCATTAGGCGGACAAGAAGCGCTCGGAGCGTTTGTTCCAGGCTAGAGACTTTGTCTACCTCCGTCTGCAACCTTACGTTCAGTCGTCATTGGCGCCGCGCTCCCACCACAAGTTATGCTTCAAATACTTCGGTCCGTTCAAGGTGCTGTCCAAGATTGGAGCGGTGGCGTACAAGCTTGAGCTTCCTCCGACGTCTTCAATCCACCCGGTGTTCCACGTCTCGCTTCTGAAGCCGGCGTCATCCTCTGTTCCGGCAGTCTCTGCCAGGCTCCCCGACCCCGACAACAACATGCAAGTATCTGAGCGTGTGCTGCAGTCGAGGCTACAACAACGTGGTACCCACTCCGTCAAGCAGTTGCTGATCAAGTGGTCCGACCTCGACGATGAGCTTGCTACCTGGGAGGACGCCGACGCCATCATGCAGCGTTTCCCTGGTGCTCCAGCATGGGGACATGCCGGCACTCAAGGGGGGAGGGATGTCAGCAGGCCTCACCCTTGGGATCCGTCGGCAGCGTCAAGGCCCAAGAGAAAGAGAGCACGCAACGTGAAGCTGTCAGGGCCGGAATGAGCCTGCGTGTCATGTAACGAGAGACCTAAGTCGGAGTGAGATAAGAGGAGGCAAGAGTCGTGAAGGCTATCCAATGAACTACTATGTTGTATTCCAGCTATCGCCAACACTTTCCTGATCTTCCTTCCGCCTCTGGTCGCTATCTGGGCGAATCGGCATCTCCTATCCCCCATCCCGAAACAAGGAGCGGAGCCGCAGAAGCGGTGGAGTCTCCAGCCCGTGGCAGAGGGGAGAAGCCCTACTGTGCGCTCCCATGGCCGCCTACGTGCTGGGCCTAGCGCCTACTCTCGTTAGCATGTGGCCCCTCTGCAGCGCTACCGCCGGCTCCGCCGCTACAGAGGCCTCCACCGCTGCCGCTCATTCGTCGCGTCGCGGCGTGGGCGCGGTCAGCTCGGCTCTATCCGGTCTTCGGGGAAGGTATCGTACATTTCTTGCTATGAAGTGCTTTATTATTTTCTTACTTTGTCCCTAAGTTCCAATAATGCAAACTTAGTTTTCTCTACCTTTAGATTTGAGCTGCAGTGATCAAACTAGTGGAATTCCCGAGTTTTCCTTAAGGCATTCAGGAACAACTTGTTGATGTAGCCTCTTTGCTATGAGTCATTGGCCTAAACAATCTGAACTTTGTTTGCTTAGAGAAATGGTCCTATTGTTGTTTATATGGTGACAGCCTCTTAATTAATCTTCGTAGGCACTCCGTATCTTGGGCGCAATTCATGGATGGTCTTAGAAGTAATCTTCAAGTGGAAACGAACTTGGCACTTTCCCCAAAGGCACCAAAGTCTAACGGGAGTGGTAATTTCTATTTTTCGTTTGTGCTAAGCAACAATAGATATTTTTAGAGTAATCAACAATAGATTCGTCAAGATGGTGTCTTAGAACGCTTAGCACAACAGATATTCGTCAAGGTGGTGTCTTAGGATGCTGGAGATATTTCTTGTGGGTTTTTCCCCCACAGCGAGGAAATGTTCCTTTTTTTTATCTGGAACCATCCAGTCTATCAACTCATGGGATCAACTAAATCACTGGTAACCAGGTCCCGGATACATTTGGATGCCACATGAGCTGACACTTACACCCTAGTTCGGCTAAAGCATGCGCTGGCTTGATACAATTTTCTTGGAACATAGTTAATTGAAGAACTAATAAAATTCTCTTAGCAGTATGTAGTCTGTAGTTCACATATCAGGCCACCAGTTGGTGCGAGATCAAAAATTCCTTTCTCTACAACTCTTTTAATAAATGACAGCCAAAGCATCGATTTCAAGAATCACATGGCCGGCCCATTCCATGTTGCAAGGTGGCATTGAGAACCCCCCCCAAAAAAAAAAAAAATAAAAAAATAAATAAATAAATAAATAAAAACATGATAAGGCTTCTGTATGTAGTGGCTCCAGTTGTAAAACCAGGCTTTCTGCACCAGCAACTACAACATCCCTGACAACATATCCCCGTCCAGCCAGAGCAGTAGAAGGCTGAAAAAAGCTCCATCAGTGTTTATCTTTAGTACATCTCCCTCTGTTTTTTCCAACTTTGTTGTCTAGGGCTTTTATAATTTGGCTCCACTGCTGTTTAACTTCATGAACTCCAATGTCTGGGCATTCATTCAAACTTGTTCTCCTTTTCTCCCTCCCTCTTATTCTGTTTCTTTCTGACCACCAGTGCCAAGGCTCAATCGCTACATTGATCTGCATATCTGTCTGTAGTGCAAGACTCTTTTGAATAACCTCAGGCACATACTGCATGAATGCTAGATCAATTGTCACTGTAAGAGATTAGGCACAAGATAGTTGATGAGGCTACACATGTATAGGCAAGGAACAGAACCAGCGGGGGATCCTTGCCTATTAGATATCAATCAATCAATCAATCTATCCTAACCATATAAGCACTAGGCCTGTCTAACACGCCCCCGCAGTCGAAGCGGCAGCCTTGCTGATGTTGAGACTGGACCTTAACTCATTGAAGACAGAAGCTGGAAGCCTTTTGGTGAAGATGTTGGCGAACTGCGATGTTGTGGGGACGTGCAGAACCTTGGTGTCGCCTAGAGCCACACACTCACGGACAAAGTGTATGTCAATCTCAATGTGCTTGGTGCGCTGATGCTTAACGGGGTTGATGGACATGTAGATCGTGCTGATGTTGTTGCAGTAGACAAGTGTCGCTCAGCGGAGAGGCGTATGAAGCTCAAGTAAGAGCTGGCGCAGCCAGGTAGCTTCGGCGATAGCGTTGGCCACAGCACGGTATTCGGCCTCAGCGCTGGAACGCGACAATGGACTGGCGCTTGGAGGACCACGAGACTGGCGCTTGAAAAGAAAACTAAGCACATCACTTTGTGTTTAGTAATCCATCTTTAGTGTCACTATTGCCAAGTTTAAACTTTTTTGCTGAAGAGTTGAGTCATTTTTTATTCTGAATGTCAAAGTAGACAAGTTTTCTGCTTGCAATGTACACGGTACAAAGTTGTTCATCTAATAAATCAAATCAAGTCGAAATGTTGCAAATTTTATTCAGTTTATGAGATTACTTTGACTTATGGAGCCCTGTCAAATTTGGCTGGTGCTTGGCAATGAAGTTGTGGGGGCTTGGCAGCGGCTAGAGGTATCTCCTACCTGTATGTGTATGTCCCAACGGTGGATCTTGTTTAGGTGTTTTATTAATCGAGGTCTTGTATTTTGTAAACGAGGGCACATGTGTAATCTAAGAGCATCTCCAAGAGTTACCCTATCCAATCTCTTAGAGTCAAAATTAAGGTTTATGCAACAAAACCACCCTCCAACAGTCCCCCTATCCAACATCCTATATTTAGTGGTATCCTAAAACATCCTCCCTTTTTGTTCATCTTAATATAAAGATACGTAGCTCCTACGTGTTTGAGAAAAAATACACATCTGCCTTCCAAAAAGAGAACTTCCTCACCCGTCTGTTGTCCACTATGTGGTCAAGATGATGAAACAATACAGCATACTCTTGTTGCTTGTGTTTTCACATGGCAGGTTTGGACTTTGGACAACTATCTTTCATGTGTTGGGCTTGCTTCCCCTTGAACTGCAGCTAGAGGATTCTCGTTTTTCTAGCTGGTGGTGCAAAATAATCAAGGCTGTTGCAAAAGAGCAAAGAAAATGACTGAATTCACTTCACTCATCATTCTGGTTGTTTGGGAGATGTGGAAGCACAGGAATGCCTGTCTTTGAGGGTGCTACTCCTTGTGTCCAAAGAGTTTTAGCTATAGTTTCTGAAGAATGTATGTTGTGGTGTTGGGCTGGAGCTAAGGCTCTGCTGCTTCTTAGTAGGTTGCTACCTAGGCTGCTTAGGCGTTTTTTGGGCAGTGGTCGCATGTTTTTTTCCTAGTGTGGCGCTAAGAGTCCTGTATTTGGTTACTTGGGGGAGCAGGCTCTGCCTCTCCTCCATTGTTTTCATTCTCTTCTTAATGAAATGACACACTGTCATTCGAGAAAAAAAAGAAAAAATATACGTTGATTTATTAAGTTCAATGAAATGTACAACTAAAATTGTTTACACTATTAGTATACAAGTTAATGGTTGGACGTTTACAGTGTTTCATGTTCATTTTCTAACAGATGATTTAGCCATAACCTGTAAAGGATTCTGTACAATATCATGGAACCTGAAAGCAGATGTACAAGATGGGTGCTTAATATTCATAACAGGAGACCCGGTTACCCTGGGCTGCTGGGAATCCAACATGGCTGTTCAGTTGGCTCCTTCTGTTGAAAGCAATAATATATGGACAGCTGAAATAAAGGTAAATCTTCTTTTAACAGTATCATCTTCTGAGCATAACATTTATTAATTAAGAATAATATTGTGTGGATGATAAATCATATTTCAATATTCGAGAAGCATTTGAAGTCAACTTAATTATTTTAGAAAATTCATCTTTAGTTGATGTGACATTTACCAACGATCTTTTAGTCAGTTTAATTTGTTAAGCATGCTGTAGTAGCTCGAAGATGAATGATTACATAGTTGCTGTCACAACGGGAGCATGGGGTACATATTGGCAGAGGAATGCCATATCACATGGCTTGAAGACGATTATGGCATTGGAAGTGGAAGATAGATGAGGCAACCTTTGTAGAGCTACATACTATTTTTTTAGTCTTCGTCATGGATCGAGCCATCATTCTTCGTCCTCTTCAGCAGCAGCATGTTTGCACGGGACAGATCCAAATCCGGCCATCTTCACCTGCTACGGCCAGCGCCGTTCGTACACGCGACTGTCGTGGAGTCTGCCCAGTCGCCGATCCGCGCGTTGCGTGCTTCCTGGCCCGCCTTCATCGTCGCGCCCGTCGTCGGATCTTCGTCCGCCAGTCTTCATCCGCGCTGGTGTGTGGGGCCGTTACGAGCGGTCCCCCGTTTCAGGCGCCGCTCTATGGATAGGTAGAGAGGGGGGGGGGGTGAATAGCCTAATTAAAATTTGTACAAAGACAGACACTAGGCAAGTGTATTAGTAAAAGAGAATCCCACTAGCCACTACTTGCCTAGCCTAGTCAATACAAAGCAAGCCCCCTACACAATTCTAGTTGCAAGGTTAACTAATTAAACATACAAACACACAACTAGAGGTGACACCTTAGCAACTAGTGATCTAACAAAGAGAGCAACTAATATACACTACCCACTAGAGAGCTAGAGCTACACAAATCACACAAGCACAATATATGAATTGTAATCGCAGTGTTATGCAAACCACCAAAGGTAAGTGACACTATTATCCCGAGGTTCGGTTGCTTGCCGGCAACTTAATCCACGTTGAGGTGGATCCTTAGATCACCGCTTCACTTGGCCTAGCGAGCAACCAATCTCGGCTGCTACGACATGGGCACAACTAGAAGCCGGTAGATCACCAAGGACCTCTCCAAATCTCGATTGATTTCACTAGAGTTGGTGCCTTGTTCCCCGGCCTCGTGCCAATGTCGTCACCGGCAAGTGCATAAGTACCACGCCGACGGGTCGCTGGCCTGCCATAAGGCTCGGTGGGTCGTTCGCGGTTACTCCCAGCAGCACAACGTGGACTACGACGAGACATTCAGCCCGGTTGTCAAACTGGCCACGATCCGCGTCGTCCTCAGCATCGCCGCCTTGCGGTCGTGGCCGATCCATCGGCTTGATGTCAAGAATGCCTTTCTCCATGGCAGTCTTGAGGAGTCCGTCTACTGCCAGCAACCTCCTAGCTTTGTCGACCCCTTTGCACCTAATCATGTTTGTTTGTTGCAGAAGTCCCTCTATTGCCTGAAGCAAGCTTCCCGTGCGTGGCACCGGTGGTTTGCCACGTATCTTTGCCAGCTCGACTTCACGTTCACCACCAATGCGTCTCTATTTATAATCGAGATAGCGTCGCCTACTTGCTGCTCTACGTTGATGACATCGTCCTGACGACCTCCTCCCCGGACCTCCTACATCGCATCACTGCATGCCTCAGCTTGACCTCGGCGCGCTCCACCACTTCCTCGGCATCTCCGTCACGCGCTCCTCTGATGGGCTGTTCCTCTCGCAGCGCCAGTGTAGTATGCTGTTGAGCTTCTCCAATGTGCTGGCATGTCCGGGTGGAGTATCATCCTACCACGACGCCTGTGGACTCAAAAGTCCAAGCTCTCCGCTACAGATGGCGCCCCAATCGCCGATCCTTCCGAGTACCATAGCCTCGCCGGGGCGCTACAAGACCTTGCTCACACCTGCCCCGACCTGGCCTATGCGGTCTAGTAGGTGTGCCTCTTCATGGACGACCCTAGGGAGCCGCACCTTGCCCTTGTCAAACGCATTCTCCACTGCGTCAAGGGCACTCTTTCTACTGGTCTACACATCCCTTGTCAAACGCATTCTCCACTATGTCAAGGGCACTCTTTCTACTGGTCTACACATTGGCACCGGTCCTCTTCGGACTGGGTAGGGTGCCTCCACTCCCTCATCTCCACATCGGGCTACTGCGTCTACCTCGGCGACACCTTGGTGCCTTGGTCGTCCAAGCGTCAGACCACAATCTCTCGCTCTAGTGCTGAAGCAGAGTACCGTGCCGTCGCCCGTGCCGTCGTCGAGTGCTGCTGGTTGCACCAGCTTCTCACTTCGTCCGTGAGAAGGTCGCCCTAGGTGAAGTTCATGTTTGCATGTGCCGTCCTCTGTTCGCGTATACCATGACTAAAGGCCTGCCTGAAACCAGTGATCGTGTCTGTGAGCTTCCTGCTACGACTGCGCGGGGGTGGGTGGGTGGGGGGTGTTAGATATGTATTTATCAGGTGTCTAATTGTATGTGGCTTACTTATAACTGAAGTCACTTGTTACTATATATATATGAAAGCCACCCAACCCAAGGGGGGTGAGGTGTTTTTCCCAATTCTACTGTTTCCCTCCTGCGTCTCTCATGTACTCTATGTATAGTCCCTTTGGGCTTCAATACTATCATCCAATTCGGTCTCCCTTATTCGTAACACCTCAGACAAAAATTAGGAGCCTTGTCTCAGTTTTTTTTTAATATCCAACTGGTGCTGGTTAGCGCATAAGACAAACCGTGTTACTGTATTATTCTTGTTTTAACTAATGACATGTTCACTAGCTACTCATGGAAACAATTCACTCACTACTTGTAGAAACAAAATAGTTCAATAAGGAAACATTCATTTATCAAGGACAGATAAAGTAAATTCTACAAATATTTGGTGAGTTTGATGAATGCCATGTTGATTTAACTGTTTTTGGAGCTCTTATATCTTCTTTTACTTTTGGAGCATCACATTCTTTATTCTTTCAGGTACCATATGGAGTGCATTTCAAATATAATTATTTTGTTCGAGAAGAAATGGGTTCCTCTTCTGATATTATATGGAGGCCAGGTCCAGTATACTCCTTATCAATACCTTCAGTTGGACAGAAAAAGCAGGTCATTGTTGTGAAGGACCTATGGACGAAAACCAGTCTAGCAGGTCTTCCTACTCCTTCGTGGGGATCATGGCTGATGGAAGCTGGTTCTCTTGAAGGTGAACTTTTTGATGGTGGAAATAATCAGAGCATTGTGAAAGATCACTCTGCCAGGGATACATCAAATCAAGGTTTATCTGTAGGTAATGTTGCATTACCACATCTTCTAGAAAGTAATAGTTAATTGTCTTCTTTAGCGGTTCTGAACACTTAAATATTTCCAGTGGATTTGCAGGTGATCATATTATATTCAAGCTTGGGAATGGCACACCTTTACATGCAGAACTGTTGTTGGATAATCAATCTAGCATCATGCACAACTATGTAACTGAAATACCAACTGCCAGTTATATAAGCCAACATGGAAGGTCTCAAGTCGTAGAGGAGCCATGGATTCTTGAATCAATTATGGCTGCAAAGAAACCAGTTGCAAAAGTCAAAGATAAGAAAGGGCAAAAGAAGTTTGTAAATTATAAGCACACTTTGAGTGGAGTTAGTAAAAACATGCATCAACAGGATCAGCCTGTTGAAGAGCCCTGGTTATTTCAATCTATAATGGAACTAAATGAAACTATAGTTCATGCTGATGGAAAAACAGAAGCAAGGGATATTATCAGAAAATTAAGGAAAATAGAAAAACCTCCAACACCTTTGTATGAGAGTAAGCCGACTGATGATGAACCTTCATCAAGAGTTATACTTATGAACTCCTCTGTCTGCACTATTCAGAGAATTGCAGTATTAGAAGATGGAAAACTAGTTGAACTCTTGCTGGAACCCATCAAGAACAATGTACAGTGTGATAGTATTTATTTAGGTGTAGTAACAAAGCTCGTTCCTCATATGGGAGGAGCATTTGTAGATATTGGAATTTCAAGGCCTTCACTTATGAGCATAAAGCAAAACCGAAATCCTTTTGTGTATCCTCAAGTTTTTAAGAACCGAGGAACAGATCCTGTTGATGATTCTTATTGTAATGAAGAGAACCTTCCAACTTATGAAAACGATGATGATATGAGTGATGACGAGTTTGCAAATGAAGAAACTCATGATGGTTCATCATTTCCAGTTGAGAATATTACAGATAATGAAGAAGGTGTGGTGCTAACATCTGATGCTAAGATAAACAATGTCGATGGTGATGAATTTGACATCATTTCTGTTTATGACGAAGACAAAGATGAAGAAAATGATCACATGGAAGATGAATATAGTGAGGACATACTGCAAGGAGATCAATCAGAAATTTCCAATGATCTTAAGACTTTATCTTCAATTCAACATGCTTTAAGAGAATCTAATGATGACACAAATGGAAGCAGGTGGTCTCAAGTTCGCAAGGGCACAAAAGTTATGGTTCAAGTTGTCAAGGAAGGATTAGGTACGAAAGGTCCAACACTTAGTCCATTTCCATGCCTGCGAAGCCGATTTTGGGTATGTATGATCATGGGGCTAGCCTTGGTGCCCTTCCATAATTAAAGTTAGTGTGCTTTGCAACCTTTTAGAATACGCCATTGAAATATGCATGTGGTACAAAGAAATATTTCTGAAAATAATGTTTATATATTGACTAATGTAGCTGATTCCCACATGGGGTGTGTAGGCATTGTTTTCCAATTGTGATCTGACATGATGTTGTCAAATAACACAGTGAAATATCAAGTACTGTGCTAATTGACAAGTATTGTAGTAGAATCTTCCTTTTGAAGGAAATGACAAGAGCTCTGCCTTATCAATCATAGGGAGTTCAAAACAGATTTTGCATGATGGTTGTGACTCAAGCAAAATTTCAACCACATATGTCTTGTTGTGACTATGGCAAATAGGGACCATCATCGCTACAACTTGAGCAATAGAAAAACTACAAAACAACTAGGCTAGTAATAAGCAGTTAAAGGCCTTTTGAAAACCACAATGCTTTGTTAGGTGTCTTCCTTAACTTTTGAACACTGTATCTTGAATGACGAGGAACTTTTTCTTGGAGTTTGTAAAAAATTTCACTATTTTCAACAAAACAGATATGTGATTCATTGATTTATTGTTTATGCTTTAACTAATTATACATCATGATGACATGCTAAAATAATATTATAATGTACATAATTTTCTTCAGGTAGCTAACAATAGATCAAGTATTGTTCTTCTTTTTATATTTCATCATGTTCCTCAAATTAAAATAAATCCACAGTACTTGCAAGAAATTTTAGGATTAACTAAAGCGGTATACCTTTTGAGTTTGCAGATACTGGTCTCCCGTGGCAACAAAGTTGGGGTATCCAAAAAGATTACCGGAATAGAGCGCACCAGGTTAAAGGGCATCACGAAATTACTGCGACCTCCTGGATTTACTTTGACGGCTCGTACAGTTGCAGCTGGTCATTCCTGGGAGGAACTGCAGAAGGACCTTGATGGCTTGCTATCTACCTGGAAAGGAATAACTGAGCATGCTCAATCTGCTGCCTTGGCTGCTGAGGAGGGTGTGGAAGGTGCTGTTCCTGTAATGTTGCACAGAGCAAAGGGTCAAACTTTATCTGTTGTTCAAGATGATTTTAATGAAAAGGTGAATTACTTCATGTTACAATCTACTCACGTTAGTTTGATATTTAACCTAACCAATATCTTTCTTTTAAACTCTATTCTGCATTTAGGTCAAGAGACTGGTTGTGGATTCTCCTCGAACATATCATGAGGTAAGTAACTTCATAACAGCAAACACTTAGGTATCTAAACTCATGAAGAAATATTTATTTGCATAATTTCTCTTGACATGCATGCCTGAGTTGGTTTTAGGAATCCTAAACAGTATAACTCTAGAAACAGATCTATTTGATGTTTTTTTTGCACATGAACGGGTCTATATCTGATATTAATTTAGTTCTGCAATTTAATATTAAAATTCCATACTGTTTCATCTAAACTGATTCTGATTAGTTAATGTATAAACAATAAATCAACGACAATGCTTTGCTAAGGTGTCTTCCTTAACTTTTGAACACACGTCTCAAAAAAAAAAACTTTTGAACACCGTATCTTGAATGACGAGGAACTTTTTTCTTGGAGTTCGTAAAAAAAATCACTATTTTCAACAAAACAGATATGTGATTCATTGATTTATTGTTTATACATTAACTAATTATACATCACTATGAATGACATGCTAAAATAATATTATAATGTATAAACCTGGTTGTCTTGTCTTCAATATTGGTTCTGTTGATTTTCTTCCTTAAATTGTAGTAAAGTGTTATAAAACATGCTGTCATGGGCAATTGACTGTAGTTCAAATCTCAATCATGTTTCTGTCTATTCTTTTGATTTCCTAGCTAAGGGTAACAAAATGCACATAATGTGGGATGCTTTTTAGAAAAAAAAAGTTATTTTTGAAACAGGTTGTCATGATTTCAAAGACGACTAAGCAACCCAACCCAAGGCAAGCATGAGATAGTTCGAGGAGAACACCCAATGATTTGCATTCATTAGGATGTGGTACATATATGCATCGTGGCATGATTGTAGAGGCTACTGACAAGGCCACAATCTAATGTGATATACATTGAACACAAATATTTCCTAATCAGCCTAGTTATTCCCGTAGGGAGCAAATCATTCAGGCAAGCATAGAAGCTGCATGTTTGCATGCTTCTGTAGTAGACCAGACAATTTGCCGTGCCAGATGAGCACTAGCAAGGGTGCCCAATCAATCCATCTAACACCCTCGTGTAGTCAGAGCGGGAGGAAGTCGAACTTTAGACTAGTCCAAAATTTTGTGAAGACGGATGTAGGGAGGCCCTTGGTGAAGATATCCGTGAATTGCGACGTAGTAGGGACATGCAAAACATGGACATGATCACATGACCAAGAGTGCGCGCTCACGAATAAAGTGTAGATCTATCTCCACAGATTTAGTCTGCCGATGCTTAACGAGGTTGCTGTAGAGGTAGACAACACTCACCTAATCACAATAAACCAAAGTAGTTCACTGAAGAGGGGTGTGAAGCTCCATAAGCATCTGACGCAGCAAGGGTGCTGTTTGGTTGCATCGTGTAAACGTAAACGCAAACAGTAATGAAAGACGCCGCAAATGGAAAAAATTAAGCGAATGCTTGCTTTTTTTGGTTTTTGTCCGTAAAGGAATCGGATAAACAGCGAGACCAAGATCTTTATGCTTGGCGCGCAGGGCCACGTCTGCTTCGAGTAGGAACTCTAGATGTCGAGTTGTTAATGGCATTGAGGATGCACATCGCGGCCAGTTGCATCCACCTCGTGCTCGTCCATGGCAAGAGGCTGGTCTGCGAGCCGCTCACCATCTCGTAGTACATCAACAAGGCGTTCGCTGGCGCCAGAGCAGGTGGCTGCGACGCTCGCCCAGCTCAAGGAGGCCTTCACGCTGTGCAGCAAGTTGCAGCGTTTCTTCGCCGGCGAGACATCGGATTCTTAGACATCGCGCAGATGGCCTTGACGAGATGAGAGCACCCTGGCTCGCGGCGTGGGCGGCGCGGTTGTGCGGACACCGCAGTCAGTTGCATCTGCAGGACGAGATTGCACTATTGGAGAAGGCAGAGAGGATGGGAAGCGGTAGAGTCACGCTAGGACGCGGGGAGGCATTGGGGATGGGCGGCGCCGGCGCTGTCGAGGGGAAGATGAGGCGAACAGATTACAACTAGGTTTGAGCGGTATCAGGTTTCTATTAGCCCGTATCTCTTTACGGGGTGATGCGTTTATAGTGGAGGCAAAACAAACGGAATCTAACGTTATCATTTGCCGCTGTAATCAGATGCCGCTACAAAACATCCAACCAAACACTACCCAGGTAGGTTTGGCAATACCATTGGCAATGTCATGTATTCTACCTGGACGCTTGAGCGGGAGACAGTAGGTTGGTGCTTGGAGGACCAAGAGGTAAAATTCTCACCAAGAAAGATTGCATAGCCCAAAGTGGACTTACGAGTGTCGGGATAGCCCACCCAATCAGCATTAGAGTAAACCACCTGCTCAGTAGGGGGAGTCTGAAATAAAGAGAGGCCATAGTCGAGGGTGTTGCGAAGAGAACACAAAATATGCTTGACCCAAGTGAAGTGTGGTTTAGGAGGGTCATGCATGTAGAGACAGGCCTGTTGGACGACATATGAGATATCCGGCCGTGTGAATGTCAGATATCACAAGGCGCGTGCCAAACTATGGTAGTGAGTATGATCATCGGCTACATTGGTGAATGTCAGATACCACAAGGCACGTGCCAGACTACAGTAGTCCTTTGGTCATAATGCCTGAGAATTGGTGGGAGGATGGGATGTGGAGCACGTGAACTTGTTCCAATGCGACCTTCTTGCGGACGAAGTGGATGTCAATCTCGATGTGCTTTGTGCGACGATGGTGAACATGTTTGCCGGTCATATAAATAACATTGACATTGTTTGCCGTGCAAAAAGACGTTCTTGACATCGAGCTGATGAATAGGCCAATGGCGGGACAAAGCTAAGCACAGAGCAGTGCGAACTGTCGTTGGCTTTACCCCGGATTGAATGTCTCACCATAGTCAACACAGGGTCATTGGGTGAAGCCGCGAAGAACCCCACGGTCCAATAAGGCAGTAGCTTGTGCTAGAAGATCCACTTGCTGAAGAGAATGTTCTTCCTCCATAGCAGCCCGCCATTTGGGATCAGCAAGGGTGCTGCGGAAAGTCTTCGGAACGGGCGACAGTGGCTACATACAAGGCAACAATCTAATGTGATATACATAGAATACAATACTTCCTAATCAGCCTAGTTGTTGCAGTAGGGAGCAAATCAATCAGGCAATGCAATGCACCTGAACATAGAAGCATGCATGCCGTGCATGCAGCAGGGGGTGCTCAATCAGTCCGCCTAACATGCCTTATCGCCTAGGTGATGCCTAGGCCGGAGCTAGAGCAAATCCGAGGGGTGGGTGCAAGAATTTGTGAAATGAGGGTGCAAATATGGTGAAAATTTGGCTTTTACTACTGTTATTTAATTTTTGTGTGGGTGTGGCCGCACCCCTTACATGACACATACCTCCACCCTTGGGTAACAAGGTGTGTAACTAGACCCCCAAGGAGAGCTGGGTCTGCCTGGATGCCTAGGCGACGTTTTTGAAACATAGCAGTTAGTATAAAGAAGGATTACGAATTGTAGAATATCTTGGCGTACCTCGTTTACTTGACTATACAAAGCATTTACCCTGTTGGTTTCTTTGTACTATTCATCCTTAATCCTTATGCAGAATTATTTCTTAAATCTTGTGAAGCATATAATTTTCCTGTTTGTGTTTAGGTTACAAGCTATCTTCAAGAAGTTGCACCTGAGCTCTGCCGCCGAGTTGAGCTTTATGAGAAAAGAAAACCTATATTTGATGTATACAACATCGAGAAGGAGATAGACAGTATCCTTTGCAAAAGGTGCTATTTCATTGTTTCTATATTATTTCATAGTTCCTGTTGGTGGAATTCTTTTCATTAGTAAGCATTTTTATGGTTGTTTAACTCATCATTTTGTGTGCTGTAATTCTTTTTAAGTAGTGCATCTGTAGAACAAAACTTAAAGTTACTGTACCTTCTACTTCGTTTGGTAGATCTAGTACAAGAAATGCTTTAAGATGATTTTGAATTAGAACAAGGAATAAATCCATTTCTTGTTCCTCAACCCTTGTTTAAATCTGGCACCCTAATTATCTATACTGTTTGATTTTGATCTCTGAGCTCTTTTTTGTTGGTTTTGGAGTGATGTGGCAGGAGTTTTTCCTTCATTGCCGGTTTTCCTTTTCCTTTTTTTGCCAACACCATGATGTCCTGGGGCAGCGTGTCCTTTTCTCTCTTCTCTCTTTCCATGGCCAACCGCTTTGCTTCTGTGTGAATGAAGAAAAAAAAGTGGCAAGAAGAAAAGATAGAAGAGAGGGACTTGCAGCAGGTGGTCTTAGGCCACATTATAATCTAGGTGTCAGAAAACCACCCACTTACAGGAAAAAACACCCATTTCCAGTAAAAACCACCCGTTTCATAGATAGAATCAGTTGGATAGCATGTGCAGTAACATGGTTGCGTAGAGCAAGCTAGTGTGGGGTTAGCAGAATAAGGTTTACCATTTACCAAGTACATTGCCAGTCATCATCATGAAAAAAACTATCAGAGAAATAGAAAGATATCTTGGCCTGATGATTACTAGCACGTCTACTACTATAGGATGTGGATCGAACAATTAGGGCCTTGGAAAAAATATGTGGATTTGGGGTAGTGTCCAAAATCAATGTCACATGGTTGTCAATTTTGTGGGCTTAATTTTTACTCATTGGTGTTGAAATATACTGAGTAGTAGCACAAGCACCTTCTCAATTGGGAAAAGCATCTGTTGATTGAATTATTGAGTTGGTTTGTGACTTCACTAAGATATGTGAGTCCTGAAGTGCAATTAGTTGACTTTTTTTTGTGTGCGAGCCAAAATCAAGATTAGTGAAACAATAGACAATTTTTCTGAGGGGAAATACAGTACGGGAGGACCCTACTGAGCATTTTATTGAGAGTTAAATGCACTAGGGGTCCATGAACTTGTCATGGTGTACCACTTAGGTCCATGAACTCTGAAAATGTATTTACAGGTCACCCAACTTGTTAACTGGTGCACCGCAGGTCCATATTGCTTCGTCAGCGTTTTCTTGATTACGTGGCATGCCTGCGTGGCATGTTTTTTTTCTTCAATACCCCCCTTGTCCTCCGTCCTATTTTTTATTTCCTTCCCATCTCATCTCTCTCTGTTCTCCCTCTCCTTTGTCTGTTCTTGCCGACGGATAGCTGCCGCGGCCGCGAAGCCGGACCCAGCAAGTCGAGCTTCTCCTGCGCCAACGCAACCAGGCTGTCGATGGCGTGCGGGATCCACAGGACTACCCTTCCATGCGCCGCTCCTCGCCTGTGCCCACCGCAACGGGTGGTACGGGAACACAGAGCACCGTGCTCTGGGAACATGGCGAGCTCGTTTGCCCGCGCCTCCTCCAGCAGTGCCCCCATCTGCACCAGCTGCATTGTTATAGCGCCAAACTCGCATTATAATCTAGAAATCTAGAAACAAGTGCGAACTTGGCTTAATTAGATAAAGCTTTGATGTTACCTGTCCGTGGTGAACACGCTGGCGCCAGCCTTGACAAGCATCTTGGTGATGAGGCAGAGGCCCTCGGCGGTGGCGATGTGGAGCGGTGTGCGGTGGTCGTAGTCCCTGCAGTTTGGGTCGGTGCCGTAGGCTAGTGTGCGCTGGATGAAGTCCGAGTCTCCCTTGGTAACCGGCGGCTAGCGCTGCCACCCGTTTGTGCCCCTGCTTCACTGCCTCCAGCAACTGCGTGTTCCCAAACTGGCATGGTGAAAAAAAATGTCAACATGATCAAACTGGTAGCTATAATTAATCCTAGGGAAGAAACTGGAGATGGAAACATCACAATCTTGAGCTGATCTCAGTTTACTGCCTGCCGATGACAGATTGAATTGACAAGAGCCGTTTTGCTCGTACCAGAGGGAAGCGGCCATCGTAGTCGGTGTTTTTAGGATCAGGCTTTTCAGCTGGTGCAGGTCACCGTAGAAGGCGGCGCTGTTGACCCGCAGGGTGAGCTCCGCCTCCTGCTTCCCGATGTGGAACGCGATGTCCGATTTCAGCTGCTTCACCCGTCCGCCATACTCGCTCTGCACCCACGGTACGAGCGCCAGCATCCCCTACGAAGGTTGAGGAGGGTGCACCACCATGGCTGCGCAGCGGCAGCAACCAGCGGTTAGCACCGCCCATACGCCTGTCGGTCGCTTGCTGCCAGTGCGCTTGCCAATGTTTTCTGATCGGCTTATCGTTCCTAATCGGTCTGGTACCGATTAGGACGATCAAGACGATTAATCGATCTCTAATCGGTCTAATCGTCCATATAATCGTCCAGCATATAGCAGGACTATATAAGTATATATCATATATGTATGGTATATATATAATATACCATATACTATATATTTATATAGTAGACATCGAGCATATTTCTAGTTAGTTGGTTACTTACCTATGAGATCTGACTCCATATTCTTGTCCCAGCCTCCATATGTTTGCTGATTTTCTGCAGGAATAATAGATAACTTGAGTAAGTAGATGCAAAAGAATAGTGTGACAGACTGACAGCATTACAGCAGCACATACTCAATCCAGATCCAGAAAAGTAGGAATTAAGAAAACTAGCATAGTCCACAGCTTACTTAATATAGTACGAGTACTGAGTACATACTACAAACTAAATAATTAAACACTGCAAACAACATTCAGAGTTTTTAAGATAACACTAGCTGCCATTCAATCAGCATTCAGCAGCCATCTAAATCTAAATAAGCAAATCATCATCCAAATTGAAGCCTCCTCCTCCATCTCCACCCGAGTCTCCATCCACCTCCATTCCTACTTCAGCATTAGATGCATCTGGCTGAACTTGTGCTTCATGGTCATCATCTTCATCATCAGTGCTGATCGGCAAAGAGACCTAATCGGACGATTAATCGCGAGTAATCGACGATTAATCGGACGATCAGGTTTCTGATCGCTCTGATCGAATCGGAGGGCCTAATCAAGTGCTAAGTACCGATAAGGACGATTAATCGGACGATCAGAAAACATTGTTTGCAGGCTGTGGGCCACCCCTGTGCTAGCCGACACCCCTGTCCTCGCGGAACGCACGCCGCGCGCTCGCCCTCACCGTCATGGCTTGCTGGCCGCGCGCAGGCCCTGTCCCTGCCCTCACAAAGCGAGAGGACGACAATGCGGCCACGACGTCCTCGGTCTCCTTGGCCTCTTCCTCCTCGCCTCTCCTGCCGGCCGCCGCATCCGTTGTGCGCATCAGCGTGTGGAAGGAGCGGCGGCTGCGGTAGGAGTTGGGCGGTGGCGGCTGCAGGCGTAGTATGAGCGTGAGCGGCGGCGGCAGGAGCAGTAGGAGCGCAGGAGCTGTGTGCGCGGTGGTGAAGCATGTTGTCCTCGCGGTCGTGCACATGCTGGTCATGTTGTGCCAGTGCGCGTTCTGTTCCTAGGTGTAAGGGGTTAGATGAAAAAACATGCCATGTTGGCGTGCCACGTAAGCAGAAAAACGCTGACGAACCAGTATGGACTTACGGTGCACCATATAACAGTTGACCTGTAAATGCATTTTCATAGTTCATGGACCTAAGTGGTACACCATGACAAGTTCGTGGACCCTTGGTGCATTTAACTCTTTTATTAAAAAAGAATGGAGAAAAGGAGTTACGGAAAGCAAGACAAAATCTGTATAGGTGAAAAGTAGAAAAAACGGCATGCAACAGGCAGCCAAGAGTGAGAGAAAAGGTGCACATGAGCAAGTTAATCGAGCTTAGGCATAATTAAACTGAAGATCTGAGGTTGTGGTTGAACCTGTGATGCTGAAGGATAACTTCATCCACACATTATTCCATATCAAAAAATCAGTTTGCAATATTTTAATATACAATAGACAGGTATGACACTATAGGCTCATATAACTTACTTTCACTAATCGCTACTATTGCTTTTTTAACCCAATATTTCATACTCTTGTTGGGTTTCATCTATAGAACCCCCACAGCCCTCTAGCTTTGGACTAAAGGCTTTGCTTCTTGTTGTATATACTCTGAGGTAGCTTAAGTTATGTCCTCTACCTTACAAATATTTCCTGTGTGTTTCAGAATATTAAACACACTTTTGCGGAAAATGTAGATGGGTCAGATGTGTGTACACATGCGTGTAGGTCCTACAGAACTAGTTTCAACTGAGGTCGCTGATCATAATATGTGCTTAAGTGTCATTTGGTCATTAGTGAACAAGAATTATTTTTCAAGCCCAACAGAGGACTGCTATTTATTATTTTGATTGATGGCTGAGTTAGCCAGCTAGTGGAGTAGGTTGGAGTAGCGTGTGGATAACATAGTGGTGCTGCCTAGCTGCTAATGGCAAATTTAGTAAAAAGATTCATGATGTCTGCAGACCATATATCATGTTTTTTTTTCTCGAACACGTTGGAGAGGTGAATATCATTATATTGAGAAGAATAAGATAGGGAAAAGAACCCCACACAATATCGCACACTTACACCTTGGATTCTAGAACTAAATCTCCTGGAAAACAGTTTAACAGCGACCCCTGACCCAGGACTCATTCATTGGGGCAGCAGGCTAGTCAGCGTCATGTAAGACATACCCCTGGCACCTGCGGTGCCTACACAACCTCAACTCATGGCAGGCAAGGGATAAAAATCTATTTAGATTTGGTGAAACTCCATCGAGCATTGTGCGATTTCTTTGGTTCTAGAGTGTCCAAGCTCCTAAAATGACGATAGAGTTCAGGCCTTTTCTTGCCAATCCATTAACAGCCTTGCTGGCCCTGTCCCTCCAGGGATAAAAATCTATTTAGATTTGGTGAAACTCCATCGAACGCACAGCGATTTCTTTGGTTCTAGAGTGTCCAAGCTCCTAAAATGACGATAGAGTTCAGGCCTTTTCTTGCCAATCCATTAACAGCCTTGCTGGCCCTGTCCCTCCAGCCCTCAAAGGATGTTTCATCAAGCTGGGATGAGAGGTTTTGCATGCTAACTTTCTGCAGCTTGCCAAACCAAAAATCTCATGCAAAAACACAGTCCTCCAAAAGATGATTTATAGTCTCAGTGACAGTGTCTTTGTCACTATGAAGAAGCAACGAGAGGGATGATCAAGACCCCGCCTTGCTAGCCTATCTTCTGTCCAGCACCTGTTGTGTGTGACAAGCCACATGAAGAAGCAACACTTGCTCGATGCCCAAGTCTTCCAGATCCTCTCCCAAGAAAACAATCTCACTGATCCCTGGAAGAACCCCTATAAGCTGACTTTGCCGTGTACTGTCCACTTGAGTTGAGTTACCAAATATGAGAATCGTCAACACCTGGCTGTAGTTCCAAAAAATTCCACAATGACATTCACTCAAAGTGCACCTTGCAAATCCGAGATCCACGTCTGGTTTGTGAGACCTTCCATATATCATCTTGGTAAAATCAGTGTGAGCCAGATGTTTGTCACTACGGAACACAGTTCTGTTTTGTTGCTCTGAAACAAGATATCTAATTGAACTGATACTGAAAAGCTGCTTAAAGTTCAAAATTCACTTTAAATTTAAGTTTATGTAACTGTCTTGACCTCTAAGTTGTTGTAAGCTTAAAGTCTAGTTTGTGTAATATTGTGTTTTTTTCCTTGTGGTAGGGTACCACTATGCAATGGGGGTTCTCTGGTCATAGAACAGACTGAAGCTCTGGTTTCAGTTGATGTGAATGGTGGTCACAGTATGTTTGGTCAGGGAACATCACAGGAGAAGGCTATTTTAGAAGTCAATCTTGAAGCTGCAAAGCAAGTATGTGATTTATCTTGAAATTTACTGGGAAGTAGCTTGCTTTGCATTGTTTTGAAATTTGCCTTTTCAAGGATAATTCACCTTAACCATTTTTCAGTTGGTTTTCATTTTTTTGTCACCTTTTTTCTTTGAGTTCATCTATCTCAAAATAAATGCATGGCGTAGTTCATCTGTTGCCTGCAGTTTTGCTCAACAGTTCAAACACATAAAGGATGTGTTCTCTTGTCTATGCAACTTTATGTTTACTCATGAATTACGACCTGAATAACCTGCTGTCATATTTTTAAGGGAACATGTTGAATCCCTGCAGTCATATTTGTAAGAGATTCGTTACATCTTCTGCATAGGGTGATACTATAGTTGAAGCAGAAAATATATTGTAAATTTGAAGTTTATTAAAAATTACGAATAACCATGACAAAAATTCTGAATGCAGATTGCCCGTGAGTTGCGCTTGAGGGATATTGGTGGCATTATAATTGTGGATTTTATCGATATGTCAGATGATTGTGAGTATGATTTCAGATACTATCTGATAACTGATGTCACAAAACTGAATATTCAAGTTTCTCCATGTGTGCTTTTGGTGCTAATCTCCTAATAATATCTCTTAAAAGTATAAAGGATTCTGGTACCTATACACTACAGTCCTCTTTGCTACAATGTACTACCTCCGTCCTAAATTAAGTCAAACTATTTTATTTTGACCAAATTTGTAGAAAAGGATACCAAATTAGTGTTACTAGATACATCAGATATATTTTCTTAATGTACTTATTTGTGTCATAGATGTGGTTACCCTTTCCTAGGATGATTATAGGAATTGATTTATTTTAGGATGGAGGGAGTGGTTTTATACTTCATGTGATTTTTTATTGATATGTGTGTTTGCAGTTTTCATGGGCTTGGACCGTACAAACTATACTCTTTCTTTATGTTTAAACCTTGCTTCATTCAGTCTACGTTACACGGATACGTGAGGTTGGCCACGTATCCCGTATCGGATACGTATCCGATACGGATACGCACTGGATACACGGCGGATACGTATCCGTGAAGTATCGGTAAAAAAATAAATAAAACAAAATTCCGATACGTGGACTGATACGTATCCAAGCCATTTGGGACAGTTTGGCATCAATTAAGGAACAGTTTGGCATGAATGTTTTGCATAGTGAATTGGGATGTTTAAGGCTGGTGCTTCTTTTTAACAAATCGTGAACTCCAAAAGGCAACATGTCTTAGTTAGCACCACTAATAGAAAATGATAATGATGCAAACTTTTTTTATAGTTTCTCCTTTCTCATTGTCACTGATACCACATTTTCTTCCAGCGAACAAAAGGCTAGTATATGAAGAAATGAAGAAAGCAGTAGAAAAGGATCGATCAACAGTTGGTGTTTCAGAGCTATCAAAGCTAGGTTTGATGGAAATAACTAGAAAAAGGGTATGTGCACCAGCTTCATAAGTCACACAATGCCATGTTCATGGATTTCTTTTTGTATCACATGCGATATGTGCATTAATTTTCCTCAGTGAAATAGTGGTCATTGTTGGGATAACTAAGCCCTGCAAGATTCTCTCTAGGGAAAGAGGTCAAGAAGGCTTAGATGGCAACCAAGTTTAAGGCCCAGAACAAGTGTGCACTTTTCAAAACTTAGTTCTCGTGCCCAAGCTGCTTACTTCTTTCTTCTTTAATGCCATGCCACATCATCAAATACTGTTATGTGGCACTAGGGACGAAACCGGATCGGATACAGTGATCTTGTATTCTATCCCATATTTTTTCTCGGGATTCAGAACCGGATACGGATCATGTCGGATACGTCAGATATTGATATCTATCTCATAGTCGGATATTGATATCTATCTCATATACTCCCTCCGTCCCGAATATAAGGCATGCACATATTTCAAAATTCAAATTTTATTATCTTTGACTAACAATTAGCCTAATTATATGAAAAGTTTGTATTACAAAAGTAGTTGCATTAGATTTGTGTTTATAAATACTTTTTAATGATCAAACTTTTGTTCCTACAAATTATATATTATAAGAGAAACTATAGGTCAAAATATGTTCTTAAAGACCGCACCAAGTCAAATTGCGCCTTATATTAGGGGGATGGAGGGAGTACATATCGGAAATCCGATTTTGAGTATTCCGATTCGGATACGGGTATTAATTAAATGTTCAAATTCGGATACGAACTATCCATATAGGGTTTTAGCCATTTCGGGATGGATGGATATCGGAAAAATATCCGCCCCGTTTTCATCCCTACTTCATTAAATGCATATGATACTAAGTACTAACAAGTTAAAGGACTCAGATGTGAAAATTAATAATTGAGGGGCCTAGCTGGCGCCCTAAACAAGTTTAGGGACTGTCTTTGATTTATTATTGGCTGATCCCACGATAGTTCATTTTATGATTGTAGTGTTAAAATGGTTTATTGTTGTTTGCAGGTCCGACCAAGTGTTACTTTTATGATCAGTGAGCCATGTACATGCTGCCATGGTACTGGTCGTGTGGAAGCTCTTGACACATCCTTTTCAAAGATCGAACGTGAAATATGTCGGCGTCTTGTAAGTCCTAAAGGCTAATTACATTTTTATTTTTCTTGTGTGTTAGCAACAGTATCAACTACTGATTTAATGCAAACAGGAATTATATGATGCATAACTGCACCTCCCACTCTAACTAGTTGAACTAGGCTCGCTTCCAATTCTAGTTACTAATAATTGAGCCAAAATTCGTTTGTTTCTGTTAATCTTGTTCAATGAACCAGGCTGCCTCACGACGAAAATCAGACCCTGAGAAACCAAAATCATGGCCAACATTTGTGCTTAGAGTGGATCATGAGATGTGCACGTATTTGACGTCAGGAAAGAAGACAAAACTAGGACTCCTGAGTAGCTCCCTTAAAGTGTGGATTTTGTTGAAGGTACAATCTTCTGCTGGTGCCTCCTCGTATGTGTTCTTAGCATGGTTCATTTATATTTATACTCGGAGTTTCTGAGGTAGCTAACATCTTTAAATACATTACATTCAGATTGCCAGAGGTCTCTCCCGTGGTGCTTTTGAACTGCTACCATACTCAGAGAAGGAAAATTGTGCGGAGAAAGAAACATCATCAGAGTTGCCCCAGAAAGAGGGGAGGTCCAAGCTATCTGTTTTTCCTATCAAGAAGTGGATGAGCCGGGCGAAGCGTGTTAAGTGATTCTCTTTCAAAAGTGTCAATTTTATTAGCATGGGGTCTTCCTTGCTATTCACAACTTAGAACGAGCAAATATTCAGGAAGAGGGTCATGCTTTTCATTCACGGAGATCCCAGTGTCGGATATCTAGATATCTCCCTACCAGCTTTTGTTTATAGTATTTTTAAGTTTGTGATGCAAAATAGTGAAATACCAAGGATTTAGGATGGAAGAAAGAGTAGGAAACATTTGTAGGAAGGAAACTAGACAGATTTATGTAGGACAATGTCAGGGTAGATGTAGCTCTTATGCTTTAGAGCAGTTGAACTTGGGAGACCGAGTAATTCCAGTGATTTTTTTATTCGTTTTTGAGACCCTATATTCCAATTTTGTTACAAACTTAATATTTTTTTGGCTAAATTTGTTTTGATCTGCAACGAATTCGTTCCGACATAGGCTTGCGGTCTTAAAGAGTACCTCTGTTGAGAGCAGATAACTCGACGTACACGCCATTTACCAATTTCAAATCATGTAGGGACTCAACTAATTTAGGCATACGCTCGAATTCTTCTTTATTTATGGAACTGATATTGGGAAATGGCTTGTTGATTTCAAATTTGTTTTGGTCATGTTTTCAAAAGTTTCTGTGAGCGCTGGAATGCACCTGAACCATTTTCTTACAACATGCATACAATTCATGTTTTAGTTTTCAAATCACTCGGATAAAAGGCCCACGGTATTGTCTTTGACCATTGTACAGTGCGTGCACTTAAACATTATAATCTTTAATCAATAATTTAACCAACAATTTTGGACTATTGTAAAAAAATTGATACAGTTAGATTTGTAATTAAATGTATAATTCAATTCAATAACCATAAATTTGAAGTCTTAAACAATACAATGTAAAGTTAATTAATGTTAAGATATACATTTTAGTTTTATGCGTACTTCAAATGGTACCTTTTAGCATCACTAGGTATTGGCTCGTGCTTTGCTATTGGGACCTAAAACTTAAATGAAATAATGCAAAGCAGCATAACCGACAAATGGATTTCAGTAGATACAATTTTATCTAGGTGTGATCATGTTTAGAACAACAGAAGGCCTAGCATCCGGACATCCGGACGGAATGTCGCGTCCGGACACAAACCCCACGTCCTGTGTCCCGCCTAGCACCAACGCCCGCGTCCGTCGTAGGGCCCGCACCCCCGCGCCCACCCTGTGCCCGCACAGGGAAACATACCCATGGCAGCAGCAGCAACAGGCGGCTACGGCAGGCCGTTGTCCGCCAGCCACCGGCCGCGCCGTGCAACACCCCAATCTACTTTTAAAACATCCAGATAAAATATTTGCAACATACGTCTAAAATAGATAAAATACTTGAAACATGCGTGTATAGGCATAGCAACATATGCAACATCCGATCTACTTTTGTAATATTCAGATAAAACACTTGCAACATAAGTATAAAACATATGAAACACTTGAAACATATGCTTGAAACATGTGGGCAGAGCCATAGCAACATCCAGATAGACACGCTTGAAACATAATTCTGAAACAGTTGAAACATAGGCATGCAACATACGCATAATGTTATTGCAACATATGCAACATCTCAGATCTACTTTTACAACATCTAGATGGAACACTTGAAACAATGCTTGAAACACTTCAAACATGACGTCACTGGCGACCACGGCCTACCTGGTGGGAAACTATGGTAGCCAGCAAGCTCGGGTCAGGGGGACGTCGAGAGCTGCCCAGAGTACACCCAGGCACGGGCGCAGGCCTCCCCTTCTTGTCACGGCGTCTTTGGCCGACTGCGGTGCATGCCATGGCCGCGACGGTTCCAGGTGTATGGGGGCACAACGCAGGGCGCGGAGGAGCACCGGATGGGGCCCGGGTGTGGTACACCCACGCTGGAGAAGGCCGCCAGGCTAGAGAAGGCGAGCTGGAGAAGACCGTCGGGCTGGAGAAGGCGTGAGGTGGATGGGGGCGGCTAGAGATGGCGAACGGCGCGGTGGATGGGTCAGCAGGGGCACAGGGCAACAGCCGGCGGGGTGCCTCTCGGGCGACTCGGCCTCCGCGCTCGGGGCGGCAGCGTTCGTGCTCAAAGTCAGACGCAAATCTTGCGTCGCGGCCTTAGGGGCTCGGGGATGGCCGGTCGCTCCAGATGAGCCGATGAGGAGTGGGGATTTTTTTTGTTTTGTTTTTAGGAGATGGAGCCCGGTCCTGCGCAGGTGTGGGAGCCGCTTCCAGGCGTGGGTTACGGGACAGAAGCTCGTACCGTAGCATTATTGTTAGAACAAAGAAAAAACATAAGCACTCGATTTCTTGAGAAGACCTGGTAAAAAAAACTTTGCAAGAACATTGTATCTGCTTGCACATTATACGATAAACCTTTGCAAACAGATAGTAGGAAAAATATTAAGTGCTTATATTATATTATATTATATTATATTATATTATATTATATTATATTATATTATATTATATTATATTATATTATATTATATTATATTATATTATATTATATTATATTATATCCCTTTATTAAAATAAAAAAAACAAAATTTAGATAAACCATCTCCTAGGGCAGGAGACAAAGATATGAGAAACTAGTTGTTGCTGCGATATTGTAAGCTCTCTTTTCAGTATTTTTTCGAAAACCTGTCTTTTTTCAGCAATTGATGAAATACATAATGAACACTCTATAAGTAGGGATGCTAATGGGAAGGTGGTAAGCGGGGCATACAAGAGGAAAAGGAAATAAACCCACCAAATCCATTTCGACGAGCCGTTCACCCGTGTTCTGGTGAGCCAACGATCCGACAACGTCTGGTTCGACTCGGACGCGCGCGCACGCGTACGTGCAAAGATAGATTTTTTATTTTTATTTTTAACCCTTTTTAATACTATTTTTAATCTAACACTATTGTCTTACTAACATTTTGACCGTGCGTAGTTGCACAGCGCGGCTGATGCGGGTGATATACGGATCTTTTTTTCCCTTTTTTAATTGAGCGGTTGAGGGTCTACATGCAGTTGTGGACGTTTCTTTTTTTATATATATTAATTAGTTTTCTCTACCATTGTGAATATGTTGGGTGCATGCAGGTCAGTTTCGTTCCGTTGCGTGCGTACACCGCACGAGAGGTTATAGCTGTCATCTTCCCGGGTATATATTTATATAAGTTATACTACATAGTTATTTTGTACATAATTTTATAATTTTTTTAGACAGCATTGGCAAGTTATGTAAAATAATAACCTATGTACACAGGTTGTATAGAATAAATTATGTGCACAAGTTGTATAAAATAATTTATGTACAAAAGTTATTATTGATAACTTTTATATATAAGTTGTGTTTCACAATCTTTGTGTTTCTAAGTTTTAGTATAAGTTATAAGTTCATTTGTTCCTTTATATTTAATAACTTTTATGTTTCTAAGTTTTGGCATAAGTTTAAATTAATTAATTCTTTTTATTTAATAACTTTTATACATAAGTTGTGTTTTCATAACTTTTGTGTTTCCATATTATATGTTATAGGTCAATATACATAAATTGTTACTAGAATAAAATTCTTCGAAACATATGTAAGTGGGGGGGTCTAGTTTTGTTCATCTCGTCACGTAGAACACATTGGTGCAGACGAAATTTAAAATGGATACATCGTTCAGAAGTTATAGCAATTTAAAGTAAATATATTGCTTTTTTCTAGTTGTGTCAGGGTGGGATCCAAATAGGCACTTAATGTCAGTTCGCATCAGTGCGCATGCCAAAAAGAGAAAGTGCGGACACGCCTCCCTAAAAATGGAATTGACTTGTTGGAGGAGCATTCACTCGATTCTCCATCAGCGATTGTTTGCTGATTAGCGCGCCCGAAAATAAACTGAGGGGAAAAGAGAAGCATGAAAGGTAAAAATAGTATAAGGCAAGGGCATTTGTGTCATTTCATATGCTGAATTTATGAAAAAGAGAGGAAAATAGATTGAAAAGATGAAAAATGTCATGAAATCAAGCAAATGCATGTTTGAGTTATATTAGCGAAGCCAATGCTTTGGATGTCAAATAAGTGAAACTACTTCATATGAATATGACCACAACAAATTTCTCATGAGGAGCCTATGAAGATGACAAATGACGGCGTGATCTAGTTTCCTAGGACGGATGAGATGCAACCAGTGGCGAGAAGGCCAAGTTTGGGTGTCTATGGATCTAGACGTCCCCAACCACAGAGGTGTAGGAGAGCCGAGTTGGGGCACCATTGCCGGGGCACCATTGCCTTGTCTGTTTCTGACCTCGTGCAGAGTCGTGATGGGCTATAGCATAGTGGGCACGGAGGCCGAGTCAATAGGCCTCGTCCATGGCGCCCTCCTCGCTATCGTTGAGTCCTAGGTCGACAGCCGCTGCAACTTCTAAAGCCGGCGGTTGGGGAAGTGCGGCTAAGCAGGGGAGCCGAGGTATATGTAGAGGTGTGAATCGGGGTATTGGGGAGGGAATGAAAGGTAGGGTGTGGTAGAAATGTAAAGGAAAGGAATGGGATGGTGATGATTAATTGACAAAGGGCAGGGAGCGGACATTGGAGAGGGGCAAGGCCGACATGTGGGTAAAGATTTCTATGGTGGAAAAAACTGTGAGTAAGGAAAAGGACAATGTATATGATCAACTAATCCATAGACATAGGATCCACATAAGTTATCTTTAGTTGTTCCACTTTCCACACAATGTTGATGCAAGACATGGTCTTTAGGGTAGGTCCCACACAGAGAAAAAATCTAGTTGTCGTCACAAATCTGACTTTTTATTTCTTGTCTTGTTCACCACATGACGGTCCGATTATCCGCGCCATTGCTCACCCGCCCCTCTGTGCTTGGATCAAAGTCCCTTCCCCCAAGCTCCTTAGAGATGCCTCCCCCTTCGGAGTCGTGCATGGAGGATTGGGATGGCTATGCATGGCACTGCCGGTGGCCATGGTGCAGTCGGAGGGGAAGTGGCCCGCGGGTGGGTATGACAACATCTCAAGAGTCGAGAGAAGAGGAATGAGAAGGCGAGAGAGTGTTTAATATTCTTTTTGTTCTTATGGATAGGCTATATCCATATAGACTATCTTATATATCACTTTTACAAAGTTTATGGACTGCTTTAGGTAGTTTATGGGCTGCTTTTTCTCCCCACTATGGATGCCATAAGGTGCGTAAAGGGTGATCGTAATACCTCGTATCTTTATGCATACCTTTAGATTTGAAGATACTAAGCCATCCAAGGGTCATAACATAGGGTGAGTAATGAACTTTTGAGTAACAGCTATTTTTCAAAATCCTTCACTCTTCTAGTATAGAATAGATAGGATTCTAGACCAGACCGTAGAACGAGTTGATAGGCACACATAAACACAAAGTACCTTTACAAGTAATATGCTAATTACTGTCATGCGTAATTCATCGCAATCGAGTATACCTTGCCATAATTATATCCTCTTCGTGTCCATCTGGGATCAAATTACCCGGAGGATTATTAATTAGCATGTCATGATTATTCTCTAGGCCTGTATGCTGTAAATGTTGTCCTGCTGATAGCATGATAGCTACATGGCTTGCAACGAACTACGGTATCTTTAGTCTTGCACGACAATGAACTACGATATCTTTAGTCTTGCACGACAATGGCCATAGCGGTGTGGGACATCGTTGGTACAACGACGCAAGCATGACGATGACTTATTCTGGGTCGATATGGTGTAAATGTTGTCCTCCAGATGGCATGGTAGCTTCATAGCTTGCAGCGAACTACAACGTCTAGTTTTACATCGTAATGACTAGAGCGGTGTGGGACATCGTTGCCTCCATTGGTAATAACGGCATGAGCAAGATGGCTTATCACCTTGACAACGGCGATAGTGGTACAACATGATAAACGACTAGGGGTGGTTGGTCCTCATGGTGTGGCCGTGGTTGTACAGCTATGAAGAGATGATGTTGTTTGGCATGTGTTGAGGCCTCAATCCATTCGGCCACCATGGTTAGTTGCTTATAGCTGTTAGCTTAGTTTGTTGTTGTTGTTGTTGTTGCTCCTGCTGCTGCTTGACCCTTTTAAGGTTATTGTTGCTCGGTTGTAGACTCAGCCCGGGTAACTTCTTCTTTTTAATATAATCAGCAGTTCTCTTGTCTGAATGTTTTTTTTAATAGACGATTCCAATCTCCTCTTTTTAACGAAGATGGTTTGAATCCAATCATGTCAGACGACCACTAAGTATAGCAGATGCTTGTGTCACGGCCCTGGCCACTCTGTAGACCTCATGCTGTACAAACTTCCACGACTCCGAAGTGTTGCTGCTCCGAGCGCTGGCTATTGCATTGGCTATACCGGGATAGATTGCAGTATCCCAGTCATTCAGATCTGAAGGTCCATACACCTATGGATGGGAACACTTACTGTTAGTATAACTATAGCCTTATGCAATTTCCAGAGAGGAAGGTGAGTGCTTTGCGCATGAGTATCTGCTCACCAGATGCTTAAACCATTCTTGCTTGAAGATGCCTTCCCTGCTAGTGAAAGCTCGCTCGGTCTGCATAAGCCGGTCATTAAGCTGTCGGATTTTCAGTGAATCCTTGTTCAGCTGCTTGCTCAAGAGTTGCTTTTGAAGTTCCTGAAAGTCCCATGTCCCTTAGTCATCACAGTTCACAAAACGCAGTATGGTAGACTGTAAGTTTTGCAATAACTCAAGCAGCAATTCTCAAGTGAAGGTACCTTTTGTTCGTTATTCACTTTGGTAGCTGCTGCTTTGAGAGTCCTGATTGAGTTGTACAGTGGGGAACAAGTGACAGTTGTTCCCTTCACTTCATTCTCTACCGTCTTTGTGTATTCCTGCCACCGGAAGAAATTTAGGGCTTCGTCATGTTTCCATATTAACAAGGATATCTATGTTAATTTTTCTATGTCCCCTGTGTCTGAGTGGCTCTACTGGCCTCTACAGAAGCAACATTTAGTGAACACTGGAGACGTCTTACCTCAAGCTCAATTGCATAGGACATGTAATTGAAGGGTAGGATCTCTTCATTTGCCAACCTCAAAGCCATCATTCCCCATATGCTAGCAGCTGCAAGATGAAAAATCTTGGTTACCATGTCGTGGTGGCGCAGATAACACCTCAACTAATATTATGCACAAAAACAGCATCATTGAGCAGACCTGCCACATGCCTACGGAACCCAGGATCTCCGAATTTCGCCATCCATACGTAGTCATCATATAAGGAGTGGTAAACCGGATATCCTGGTCCTACAAAAGCAAAAAGTGCCCAGGAAAGTTCATTGAAAAATACAAAAGTCACTGAGCACACAAATAGCAAAGAGCAGGGGCATTACCTTCTCCAAAAATTATATTCATCGAAGGAATACCAACATGTTGGACAAATGCTGAATAGTCTGATCCTCCATCACCTAGTCTTAGAACCTTAATGCAGGAGATACGCAGTGAATAGTGAGTAATGTTATATAATTTGTCAGGAAGTAGAAGTGGTTTCCCCTCCTGAAACCACATAATTCTTGAGGGATGGAACTGAAACTCAAAGGAATTGTAGCTTGATAACAATGCAATCACTATATAATAGTGACAACTAACTGGGTCCTCAGCACTACACAGAGGGTAGACTGTTGGATAAGCAAGTTGCAACAACTCACCCGAGGAGGAATGCTCGATTTAATCCATGAATCATACACAGTCTGAGATGAATTATCAGGATCTTGAACCTTCACAAATTGACAAAGAGCAGTTTAAATTTTGGGCATCGTAACAAGGAAAATACTATATTCATATTGTTGACTACTAACATGGGGACCAAAAGCAAAACCAAAAGCAAACAAAGTTTAACTATAGTATAGTATCATGTTTTCCCTCTTCCTGGGTATGCTATTATCACTAGTTTCAGGTAGGATGGACATACCACTTTAGTTACTTGTTGAAGTAACTCGTCAAGTTGGGGAGTTGTAGAAGGCAGGAATCCTGGACCAACGACTGAAACGTCAATATTCAGATAAGCAACAGCTCTAGAATATAACATCTCCCGGTTTTCTTCAACCCATTCAGTAGAACCTGTCTGAGTAAATGCAAATGTGATCAATCTTGCTGTTTTAAAGACGAACAAGAGTGGTTCAGAGATAGAAACACACCAGTCCGTATTCTTCCGCATCCCAACTACAAAAGATAATGGTTCTTCGAGGTCTCCATCCTTGCTTTTGCAGCATTGAAAACCTTTGAGCTAACTAGATAGACAGAAAGTGAAATAACATGTTATGAACCAGATAAGTAGCAGATCGTGTATCATGTACAGTACAATATTGAGGTCAGGCATAGAAACATGAAATGGAACTAAGGTTCAGTCACTTCAGCTTACTATTCAGTGGACATGGCTACTTTTTTTTTAACGAACATGGCTGGAGCTCTGCCTTTCAATTACGGGGAAGCAATTTTATGTACAAGACACGTCCAAACGGCCAGGACCACAGATTTCCTCAAAAACACAAGGGGAGGGGTTAAAGCCTCAGCAACAAGCGAAGACCTAGGCAAGGCGCCTAACTCTAGGTATTAAACAAGGACATGGCTAGTACCTGCTCTAAACTACTTTAATCAGTATTTTGGCATAGTAGGTCAACAAAAACAAAGCGTACTAAAGTATAAAGAAGACATTTTGTAACTGACGACTACCTCAATCATAGCTGCTGTTCCACTGTTGGGATCGGATGCACCAAACGTCCAAGCATCACGATGGTTACCAAGAATGACATATCTAGATCACAGAATGTTAAAAATTCTAAGTTCAGTCACATCTTTGGCAGAAAAAAGATATAATATTCAATGTGGTTAAATTGTGCCAACGCCTATATGCAAGTAAGCAGATTGAAACTTCTTCAATATCTGTTTAACTCTGAGTACCTCGGAGGCTAGGACGGAGTCTCATTGTTTGTTTTTGTTCGTTCAAGAAAAAAGTTTGCTTTCAAGGAAATCGTTTTACAGTCATGAGAGGCTGAGATACTACAAAGCTACCCATATAAAATGAGCCTTCAGTGAAAGAGTTTCCAATAAATTAAAAGAACAAAAGAGCTTGCCCTTATGCATCTGGTTCTTAATTGTGCTTAACTATTTTTTCTCTTGAAGGAAAGATTTTCATAGCTACTGTACATTACAAGGAAGACCAACAATGGCCATCCCAAGCCAACCTGAATATGTATGAAAAGTCAGAGTGTTTAAATTACATAGTAGATATATTTTCCAAAATAATGATGTACCTGCAGAACCTTCCGATGTGCAAGTGGGCCCTATCCTGTATAGGATATGCTAACAGGTTTAAAAAAATATGGAGTACATGATTATAGAATTTTGTAGTACCACGCGTCCACGCCATGCACACCTTGACAGGACATCATATTTTTTTTCTTCTACATAAACTCCTTATTAACTCTCTTAAATCATTAGCTAATAGGAAGGAAATTTCGTGGACACCGGGTCCTATAATTTCTCTTGGCAAGCGAAAAGAGTTATCAGATACTTTCATTTTTTTTTATCTTTGTACAATAACGAGTTAAATGCATGAGCAGTCCGTGAACTTGTCAAGGATGCCACTTAAGTCCATAAACTTTGAAAATACATTTTTAGTCTCTAAATTTGTTAAGTTATGCACCGCAGTGGTCGCTATGGTCCACAAATAGACTTACCATGTACCATTTTACAAGTTTAGGATGTGTGGTACATCACTTTTAGAGACTCAGAAATACATTTCCAAAGTTCATAGATCTAAATGACATCTCTTTATAAGTTTAGAGACCGCTCTTTAACCTTCTATAATCTAGTATATAAGGTCAACGACAGCACTACAAAAGTAGTGCTCTCAACTGCCCAAGTGGGCTGCGTGAACTTCAAAGGTTTGACAAAACAGAAAGATGCAACGTCACATTCCACCAAGAATTTGTTACCTAATAATAACAAGATAAAAAAAGGAACTAGTTACCTATCGGGCTCTTCGGCGCCTTCGATAATGGCAAAGACATTCTCAATTGTTGCCATCGTATCATTCCCCTGCAAAATCCAAAACAATAGCGTCATGCCCCAAGGCAATGAACCGAAAAGACGAAGGTGCCTCGAATCGAATTGTACATACAAGATACGTTAGGTTCAAAACTGCCGGCCCGGGGCCGAGGCGGTACACGGGGCCGCCCTCTCGGCCCTGCCAGTCCGCCGGCGCCACGGCCCCGCCCATGGCTCTGTGTATCTCCATCGCGTCCTGAGCCGACACCGGTAGCGCCGGGATGAGCGGCATGTCATCGGTGTTCATGGCCTCCTCCACGCTGACGCGCTCGCAGCCCTCGGACGACGCCCACATCGGCGTCGTCGGGTCGCCCACGCCCCGGAACAGGCTCCCCACCTGCACGCCGCTGGGCGGCAGCCACCGCGAGTCGGGGAACCACCGCTCACCGGGTGCGCCGCCGTACTCCAGCGGGTCAGTGTACACCACCGCGGCCGCGGCGCCGGCGGCGCGCGCGTTGTGCGCGATGTCCTCGCAGTGGATCCTCCCGTACCGCGCGAACGTGACCTTACCCGCGACGTCCACGCCGCGGGAGGCGAGGTAGGCGAAGTCCTCCTCGCGGCCGTAGTTGGCGTACACGGCCTCCGCGGAGACCGACCCCGAGGCCGCGTACGCGTAGAACGTCGGGATGGTATCCGCGGCGGCGGCTGCGTAGGGGTCGTTGGGGTAGGTCTCCTGCTTCAGGGAGAAGGAGGTGACGACGCCGCGGCCTGGCGCCAAAAGGGAGAGGGAGCGGTGGACGGGGTAGGAGAGGAGGACGGAGTAAGGCGTGATGTGGGCGGGGAAGGAGAGCGCGTCGAGCACGTAGCGGGCAGTGAGGGCGTTGGCCTTGGTCCCTGCGACGTGCGGGTGGAGAGTGAGCGCTCGTAGGTGCGAGGCGGCGGTGTCGTTGGATCCGAGGGAGAGGAAGAGCGCCTCGTAGTTCGGGACCGGGTTGGGCGCGGGCTGGAGCGCGAAGAAGAGGAGCACCGCGAGGGAGGCGCCGAGGACGGCGAGCATGGAGGAGAGGAGGCAGAGGAAGCGGCCGCGCGGGTGGGGTTTTGCCAGCGGCGGCGAGGGGGCGAGGAGCGAGGCCGTGTCGGGGCGGGACATGGCGCCGGAGCTGGTGGGTGGTGTGCTCTGCTGTGGCGAGCGGCGGCTAGGCAGGTAGCGGGGAAGCAGCGGGTGCTGTCCACTCCGCGCACGCCGGACAGGAATTCACTCCGCTGGACTGTTGCTGTCAAGCCAACGCTGGAGAATATGCAAATCGCGGTACCTTTTTCTTCTTTTGAAAAGGAAATCGCCGTAGATTGGATGCAGAGGATCCGTCCGCGTTCGTGCTCCACGGTTTTCGCTTTTACACATTGTGAGCAGTGAGCGTGCTCCGTTCCCGGTTGCAGTTACACTGACGGGATGCTTGTGGTTTGTTGTGAAGCAGGTGTCATAGGGCGCGTTTGGCCGGGCTCCCACCGGCTCTGGCTCACACACTGTAGCATAACTGTTACGTGCAGAGTTAGAGCCGGAGGAGAAAAAAAAACGAGCTTCTCTGGCTCCGGCGCTGCCAGTGAGAGAGAAAAGGAGGAGAGAAAAAAACGAGCTTCTGTGAACAGTGTCGCTACAGGAGATGGAACAGGGGAGGAGTCAGAGGAGCCGGAGCCGCTCGGAGCCCGACCAAACGGGCTCATAGTGGTACGTGGTGCTACCACTACGTCTGTTTCAGTCTGGCTGGACCGTTGACCCTGTTTAAAAGGTGATTTAGGTCTCAGCGACATGTTAGGTCAGTCTGAGTGAAAATTTCACGAGTTTTGTTATACATAGGTGTTTTTTATGACAGCATAGTTTTTAGCAAGAGAGGAGCGAGTTTATTTAAATGAAACTCTCTCACCACGATTATCAACTATATATAAGTCGTGAAATCAAATGTCTATGAAACTAGTGAATGAAACTATTCATTCAGGATAGTATGTTTTATTCATTTTTTATTTCATTTTACATGATGTGGTAGTTTAGGAAACAACGTCATAAAACTCTTCATTGAAAAATAACCTTAGTGTGCAGTTTCTTTTCCAAGATAAAATCAATTCTGTAGCATTTAAAGATCATCGCTTTCAAATATCATCGCAGAACCTCCTTTTTGTAAAGAGTCAATGTTTTAAATCCCCGGGCTAAACCATTTAGAAATGGCTTCCTCTAAAAGCTATGGTCCTGTTCGCTTGGCTGAAAACCCAAGCTGAAAAGTACTGTTGGCTAATTTATTGTGAGAGAAAAACACAGTTTCTTCGCTGAAAAACGGTTTATAAGACAAGCGAACAAGGTCTATAACGAAAACTATCCCATTTAGGGGTTCTATAAAAAAACATAAAAATATTTAATTAGTCATTGCATAAATATAAAGCTAAGAAAAATTCATACACGCAAATAATTAAATTTATGTCCCGGGCTCTCAAAAAGCATGTCTTTATGTCAATTACTTGACAACCATTTAATCAACCAATATACTCGCTGGTTATAGCTACAATCAATATTCATATTCATTTAACATTCAACAATAAAAAAAACTCAACAACAATTCAATAATTCATTGCATTATTTATTATAAGTAATAGATTTGAGTACTCTAGAGCAAAGAATGAAAATTCGCTTCTCTTAGGATTATATGAGCTATTGGCTATGCCAAATGATGGTGTTTAATGAAGGTAAAGCGTTCATATGAGCTATTAAACTTCTCTTAGGATTATATGAGCTTGGCCCTGTTCACTCGAACTTATCAAACCGCTTATCGTACCATGGAATAATGTTTTTCTTTTATAGCAAATTAATAAACAGTATTTTCGGCCTGGCTTTTCAATGGTAGGCCTTAAAAAAGCTATAGCGATGGCATGGTGTGGTATTTAAAACCACGTAAAGAGTAACTTGTGTGAATCGACCATACATAAATGTGGATGCAAATTGGTCAAAAAACTTGTAAACTACTCAAATAAGTGAAATACTCAGCAAATCGGTGCATAAATGGTCCAAACATTGCTAACGTGGTAAATGTACTTGCCAATTCGACGATAGGATTAATAATGATATAGCAAGCTAAAAGTCCCGTTTGGATTTTGATAATTAATGATAACATTTGTAGACTAATCACTAATGTTTTCAAGTAAGATGAAAGGTTAAGAGCGTGTTTAGTCCCGTGAAGTTAGAATTTGGGGCTCTTTGTAGCAGACTTCGTTTTTATTTGGCAATTAGTGTTCAATCATGGACTAATTAGGCTTAAAACGTTCGTCTCGTAATTTCCTACCAAACTGTGCAATTAGTTTTTTTTCGTCTACATTTAATGCTCCATGTACAGACCTCAAACATTCGATGTGATAGATACTATAGCACTTTTTAGGAATTTAAAGTGAAACTAAACACGCGCTAAGTATAGTCCACAATACAAGACTCGAGCTACACGAAGGCCATGAAGATGAGATGGCATGAATCATGATGCAAGACAGAGTGAAGAAAGAAAGCGAGAGCATGAAAACAAGTCAAAGGCAAAGGTCCCATCCTTCCGAGTTTCCGGTTTGTTTGAGGTTTTCCATTGCGAGGTGCTGACGTGGAGAACGATAATATTTTTTAAGCACGTGAGCACATGCTACATAAATTGGTAGCATAAAGGAAACAGAAACCTTTTAAAAAAAAAGGAAACGGGATCGGCAAGCTAACAGGCAGGTGGCAGCCAGATGTTGCCTTAGGCCTATTTGTCACAGCTCATAATAGCTGTCTGAGCTGTTTTATTTGTTAAACACTCGTTTTCAAAATAGATTTACCTATGAAGTTGTTTTTTTCACCCTCTCACAAAGACATAAGTTGAGATAAAGCTGAAAAAAAAAGTTTATCCCAGCTCTCATCCTCATTTCTCTCTTCCATCTATGCATGAAGTTGTTTTGCCAAACAAAATTTTCAAAATAGCTCAGTTTCACCTACAAAGTTGCTCATTAAGCCATTTTCTAAAAAAACAGCTTTACTGCCCTTCCTACTATGGTGGTGTTTCGTTGCCCCTCCTAAATTTTTGTCGTTGTCCAATCGAATATTTGGACACATACATGGAGTATTAAATATAGACTAATTATGAAACTAATTGCATAGTTTGCGACTAATTTGCAAGATGAATCTTTTAAGCCTAATTAGTCCATGATTTGATAATGTGATACTACAGTAAACATGTGCTAATGACAGATTAATTAGGCTTAAAAATTTGTCTCATGGAGTGCTGACGGATTATGTAATTTGTTTTTTTATTAGTATCCAAACGCCTCGTACAACATCTTCCCGACATACCTCCTAAATTTTAGTCACGGCATCCAGGCACCACCTATTTTGCGTGCTTGTTTATCCCGCTGCCAGTCAGACACAGTGAAAATGCACAGGAGCGCAAGTGATTCTATACAAAATTATTGGGTCGACTTGCACATGTCGCCTTCGGAATCTTTTGCGTGCAACCTACCTCTTCATGAATTCTAGACAGATAGCGACCCTCCGTCTACCTCTGCATTTCATATCATGTTAGTTTACCATCCAGGACTGCAGAAGCCTTGGACAGCCCTTGCAACCCTGTAAATCTCATGCTGCAGTGATCGCCATGTCTCAGTTGTGTTGGACTTCTTAGCCTTGTCCATGGCCGAGACGATACCAGGGAAGGCTTTGGTCCCCCAGTCGTCTTGATCCGATGATGCATATAACTGCAAAAGGACAAAAGAAGTGAAATGTTTTGTCACTGTCAGCTTCACTGTTCAAAAGCGCACGTCAAAACGCTATTTCTAGAGCTCTACTGTACTCACCATATGCTTGTACCATGGCCTCCCGGTGAGTCCTTCTCGGTTGGTGAACGCTCGTTCGGCCATCATCAACCGGTCGTTCATCTCCCTGACTTTCAGTGTGTACTGCCTTGTCTTTAGGCTCCAGTTTTCTGCTTGCAGCAACTACATACCAGAAATGAGGTGTTAAAAGTTATAATTTGCAAGTTACACATCTGGGTGTCAAACACGTCACGTCTTACTTTCTTCTCTTTGTAAATTTTGGTGGCAGCACTCTCGAGCTGCTTGATGGACTTCTGCAAAGGAGAGAAACTGACAGGAAATCCTTTATATTTATCTACGATATCTTTTGTGCACTCCTGCAGTCAACAAGATGACACAACTCTTTCATGTCTCATGATTCATAAACACAAGTATACCAATAAACAAGAAGCGAATTGTGTACATCAAATGTGAATAAGTGGTACCTCCAGCTCGGACGCATAAGAGACGTAATTGAAGGGTATGATCTCGTCGCCAGCAAGTTTCAGTGCAATCAAACCCCAAACGCTGGCCACTGGATAATTATGCAAGGAAAATTGATTTGCAGGCACTTGGGATAAACTTGAAAGCTTTCTTTAAAAATAGATGGTTCAGTACCTGCAACATGCCTGTGGAACAAGGGGTCTCCAAACCTCTCCACCCAAACATAATTATCATACAGCGAGTGGTAAACAGGGTATTCTTCAACTGCAAATTGTGTTACATCAAATGCTAGATAAGTAATACTCCTAGCGGCTATTGGTAATGAAAAGCCATGTTTCCAACATGGTTCCCACATCCCAATCTTGTGAATTCATTGCGTTTTAAAAAAAATCTTGTGGATTCATTTGTCACGACACTGAAGCGATAAAACAGAGAGGTGTCGATTTTAATGCTTCAAACCAGTTTCACTTACACAGTCCATAAGACATGTCGAGTGACGGGACCCCTATATGCTGGACAAATGCTGCAAAATCTGTTCCAGCACCAGCCACTCTAGTGATCTGGGGGGAAAAATGTTTTCACTTAAGTACCACAGTAGTTCTTATCCACTCACTCTTTTTCATCACTTGTTTGGACCAGATCAGAGCTATAGAACATCTTTAACACTGCTGAACATACATACCGGTGGATGATATCGCATCATGGTGTCATACAAGGTTTGAGATGGTTCATCGGGATCTGGTACCTTCGAATAAAGAAATGACGAGAAGGTAAAACGGGAGTCTACATAAACTGTAATATAGAAACAGGGTAGAGCTTGAATACCATTTTACTTGCTTCCCTGATCAATTCATCAAGTTGTGGGGTTGCACGGGGTCTAAGACCCCCAGGACCAAACACTGATATGTCCACGTTCAGGTAAGCTATAGCTCTCGAAGCTAGAGTGTCCATGTTCTCCTCGGCCCATTCAGTAGATCCTATCTGAGACACTGTTAATCTAAGCATGTGACTTGCAGAGAAGGATATGTAAACCAGTGAGCAAGGAGGTACCAGGGCAAACTCTTCTGCGTCCCAACTACACAGGATTATTGTTCTTCTAGGCCTCCACCCTTTCGCTTGTAGCTTGGACAGCCTCTCCGCGATCTATATACAGTGGGAGGAAACTGGATGCCTTCAGAATTTGTTTTTCGAAGTAGAGTTTCTTGAAATTGTCGAATATGCCATCAAAATGGCCTCGTATAGTCGTATGATTTGCATGCTATATTCAGTAGTAGTAGTTTACCTCAAGCATGGCTGCCGTTCCACTGTTAGGATCAATTGCTCCAAACGTCCAAGCATCACGATGGTTGCCTATGATCACATATCTGCAAATACGTCAAACAATATTTAATTTTTATGGTTTCACGATTCCCATGTGCCACAATGCTGAATTCACTGTTAGCAAATTTGATCAATCTGCGAACTGAGGAACCATGAACTCAGTCGAAGAAATGGGCATATGACATGTGCAATTCGGTGCCTTGTGTTGTGTTCTATTTTGCAGGCTGCAGTTAGCCAAAATTATGCAAATCTATACAGTATAGAGAGACTAGTTACCTGTCAGGCTCCTCTTTTCCTTCTATCACCGCAAACACATTCGCCCTTGGGCTTGTTTGCCTTATAAGCCGTACATTTTCAGCAAATGAACGATATTTTTCTCTCACATTAAATCAGCCAGGCGATTTTCGATGGTTGCTAAAGTCTCGTTTCCCTGCAAATCGTATAAGTCAATAATCAATAAATTCGTCCTTGAATTCAGACAATACTACCCGACAGATAATAATTGCTGGTCACTGAGGCACTCACAATGTAGGTGAGATTCAACACCCTCGCCGCCCTGCCACTTCGGCGGAGCCACGTCGCCGCCCATCGCCTTGAGGATCGTCTCCCCGTCCCTGGCCGACACCGGCAGCGCCGGGATGCCCGGCATCGCCTCGCTTCCGTCCAGCTCCTCCATGCTCAGCCGCTCGCAGTCGTCCCCAGCCGCGCACGACGGCCACAGCGGCGTGGTCGGGTCGCCGTTCCCGTAGTACAGGGTCCCGACCTGCACGCCTGTCGGCGGCAGCCACCGCGCGTCGGGGAACCACTTGCGCTTCTCCCCCTTCGCCGCGCTCCCGCCGAAGTCCTTGGCATCGGTGTACACGATAGCGGCGGCGGCGCCCGCGGCGCGCGCGTTCCGCACCATGTCCTCGCAGTGGATGTCACCGTACCGCACGAGCGCGACCTTGCCCGCGACGTCGACCCCGCGGGAGGCGAGGTAGGCATAATCCTCGTTGTGGCCGTAGTTGGCGTAGACGACCTCGGCGGTGACGGAGCCGGATCCCGAGTAGGCGAAGTACGTCGGGAGGACCTCCGCCGCGGCCTCGGCGTACGGGTCGCCTTCGTAGGTCTCTTGCACCAAGGAGAACGGCCTGGCGGCAAGGCCGGGCGCCGCGGCGAGGGAGAGGGAGCGGTACAAAATACTAGACTGGTTCGTACTTTGGCGAAAGATTCAATATCTATTTTTTTCAACAACAAAATAAAAAAGAAAATCTTTTCTGTAAATGGGTTTTTCAAAAGAGATGATGTTCATATTTAGATTGTGCCTTAAAACAACTCAAAATAGATCGACTCAAAATGGATCTCTTATATAAATACTCTCTACTGATTCTTCCTACGTATTTTAGATTTAGACGCTCGTATATGTTCTGAGGGCTGATATGTGCTGGGAAGGAGAGGGAGGAGAACGCGTGGAGCACGTAGCGGGTGGCGGCCGCGTTGGCCTCGGTGCCAGCGACGTGGGGGCGGACGGTGAGTGCGCGGAGGTGGGCGGCCGCGGTGGCGTTGGAACCGAGGGTGAGGAATAGCGCGTGGTAGTGCGAAGAATTGGTTGGCACGAGGAGGTGGTAGGACGCGACAAGAGCTGCCGTGACTAAGGATGAAAGCGAAACGGAAATATCCTGAACCGAACCGTATTGTTTTCTATATTTAATCCGATCAAATTCGTATTTTCTTGTCCGACTTTACCGTTTTCGTTTTCGCATTTCAGATGTTTCGTATTTTAAATGTAAAAGTAGAAAACGGTTTAGACATTTTTCGACCGTTTTCTACTTTTCTACTTTTAATTTGATTCCGAATTCAAAATTCGGTTTAAACCGAATTTGGCCAACTGCACAGGTCATACAGCCCAATTGCTAGTTGCTACATCTAATTTTAATTCATATTATCCTGCTAGCTACTAATTGCTTGTTCTAGACTTGTATTTATGTGTCGGCTATTGTGTTAAATACCTAAGACCAATGATCATGCACTTGTTAATTATTATATGCACTTGAACTTGATCATGTATGTACTTAGTCATGCACTTGGTCCTACGGGTCGGTATTCCGTATTGAGTTTTCGTATATCGACCGTGTTTGACATAAATCCGCTCGAATTGGTTCGTTTTCGGAATTCTCGATATTTCGTAAGTTCGCGTTCGTTTTCGTGTCCGCCTTTACCGTTTTCGCTTTTGTTTTCGTATTTCAAATGTAAAAGTAGAAAACAATTTAGGAGTTTTTCGACCGTTTCCGACTATTTTCATCCTTAGCCGTGACGGCGAGGAACGAGAGGAACCTGCGCCTCCCGGCTGCGCCGCCACCGTTGGCGGCTGTAGGCGTGGGAGAGTGGAGGAGCGGCTGCCGCTGTTTGCCGCCGCGAGACGTGGCCATGGCGCTCGCGCTCGAGAGCTCGACCTCAGGAGTCAGGACTACTCAGGAGGTGGGAAGTGATTAGGGAAGATGCTCGATAGGTCAGTGCTTCGATTATCGTCAAAACGGACTTTGTTTCCTCGGGGAAAAAAACCCGGCGGCCTTTGTACTTTTTTGTACTTTTTGTAGAGGATCTTATGTTCAAATTGTAGCGACATCATTATGTTAAACCCAACCACAGGCTTGTTGTTTGTCTATCGTGCTTACGAACTTTTCTTCCGTAGAAAGCTATTATAGGTATAGTTAAATTAAAATGGTTACAAATTATCAAATTTAATTAAAAATGCACCGATATTATTAAGTTAGTATTGCTTAATTTATCATGTACTTCCATCGTTACGAATTATAAGATATTTTGACTTTTCTAGATAATATATCTAGACATAGCGTATACCTAGATGCGTAATAAAAGTTATATACCTCGAAACACCACTTCATCAAAACTGTAGATACAGAATTTTCGTCTCCGTGCCGAGGACACACGCAACAATCCGGAAGGGTCTGCTCGATGGAGCAGATCCGCCTAGCTTCAGCGCAAGGGTGGTTGATCCTACGCAATCCTCCCGAGACGTGCCAATCAATTTCACCCTGCAATTAACAAGGAGAGAAAGCTTATCAGTAATTAAGGGCAGAATGTGCCGGTGTTACAAGACAGTCCCGAATATGCGGCTCTGAGAGCCAATATGAGAAGAGATCGACTAAATAGTCGATCCCAGCATATTCATAAGAATAAATCGATTAAAGCTCATGTGGTTGTGTAAGAAGAATCGGTTATCATTCAGAATAAATATAATTCGAGCAAAAATTAACCAATGGCAATAAGATATTAATGATGAACGGTTTAAACTGAGCCAATGATTACAAATAACCGAACCCCTTTTTATATAAAGAAACAATTCAACACCACTTAACCATTTAATAAAGATAAATCTAATAAACATGTTAGATCTCATCTATCGTCATGACCAGTGGGGCATGAGACAGAATCATGCAGGCCGTAGAAACAACAATAGACTCAACGATCCTAACTTATTACTAATATCAGTGGGGCATGAGGCAGAATCATGCAGGCCGTAATACAATAACAAAATTATGGGGCTAACATATCTTTCAACTTATATCTACTTCAATGATCTTATAATGTGAACTGTTCGTGAAAGCGCTCGATATCGGCTAAACAGCCGATTCAGGCATAGCGCACAGTTAAGGTCATGCCTTCTCAGGAACGGGTTTACCAACTAACGATCCCCACTCCACGGTGCCAACAGTGGGGTGAGAGGCAGAATCCCACAGGCCGTGATGACGGGCCATGGAACGGTTTTCATTAACTAATAGATCTACTCAAGATCGGACATGCCTTAATCGCACGCTATGCACGATTAAGATTGACACAAAATAGCCGATAAAAACATAACTCATCGCTTAAGATATAGATTAGATCAGTTTTAGATTAGCAAACGATGAGTTAAGCAAGATGTAAGGCCGATCCAGATCAATCTTAATCGGACAGAGTGATATTGCTGTAATTAGATAAACAATGAAAACAATAAGCAATATCGGTAACTTAATGAATCTAGTAAAGACTGTCATGCTAAGGTAGAGCCGATAACTTGACCTTGATCTAATTCAAGCAGTGGGGTGTGAGACAGAACCACACATGCCATACTTGAATTAGACAAGAGTCGATAACTAGCCTATACCAAAGTCGCAGTGGGGTTCGACCGGATCGATGCAGCCATACGAACAGAGGTATAAACCATGACGGTACTTACAGACAAGCAGTGCAGGTCGACCGGATCGATGCGGCCGTATTTGCTGAAGAACTCGCCGAGATCTACTCTACTCCTACTCCTAAGGGGTGGCCGAAGCCGAAAAAAGTAATTGACTTTGTATTTGATTGGTTAATTTTTTTTACAATAGCCGGGGTTTGATATTTATAGCCGGAGTCTAGACATGAATCCTACTCGAGCACGATTTGTCACAATCTTTGGCATAAAACAAAAACATTCCTAATTTAAGACAACTTGGACTCTAATCTTTCCCTTTTTATAGAGTCTAGCATGTCTCGTCCCAGCGCCGATCATAGCCTCTGTCGTTATCTGCTGGCGCTATCTGAAGAAAGCCGATTCTAGTGCTGTATCCGAATCAGCTTGTTCCGATTCACACGCAATTGATCCCTTGCTGACATGATTTTGAGAGCTCTCGAGCTTCTGAGATCCTCCCTCCAAATTCCGATGTAAACAAAAACATATAAGGTTTTTGAACGGAGGGATTTCCTTTTGGGCAGATAGAGTAGTAAGTCGGATGCTCCGAATGTTTTGTACACAGCCTCTCCGATAACAGCAGTTTGGGAATTGGGACCCAACCCAAGCTAATAAATAGCGAACAACGTGTTTGTTGCAAATTGATGTCTACATAGCAAATCGCGGATAGCGGACGCTAAGTTCTAATAGCTGTATCCAATAATTATGCATAAATATATGTATGCATATCATGAGTAATGACTCTTCACACATTTGTCGTAACTGAAAATTAAATTATTGATAGATTAGTGAACATAGAACTTCAAAAATAAATAATTAAATATATATTTAGTTGAACTCAAATAATTGATGTTTCGGTCCAACATAACTTATATTAAGAAATAAACATGATTTTTTTCAGTTGATTTAGTAACACGATGTTTCTTGTTGATTTAATGGCTTGTCATTAATTAGTTTTGGAAACAATGGGTCCACTAATCAGGGAATGGAGATAGGAAATGAGAGAATTCCTTATTTGACACCAGAGAAATGACCCGTTCCTTTCTTGGCCCTCAAAAAATTTTCGTTCCCTATTTGACATCGAGTTCAACTTTCATTCCTTATATAACACTCCATTGGATTTTCCGTCCGTGGACCGTTAACTGCCATGCGAAAAGACGATTTTACCCCCTGTGGGCCCCACCACCCTTCTCTCTCTCTCTCGCTTGTTACCATGCCGCCTTGCTCCTCGCCCATGGGGCCGATGACCATCCCGGTGACGCAATGAGAGCTGAGGCCCGAGGTCAAATCCTGTGGCCGGTGCGGCCAAAGGGCCACACACCCGAGGAGCCTCGGGCGCGGTGAGAACGCAGGAAGCCGCCGGAGAAGCGGTTGGCGTCGAGGTCAAGGACACGGAGGCGGTCGTGGTGGTGTTGGGCCGGCCAGCGCCGAGACGGCCCCGTGAGCGCTGCCGTGGGGCGGAGCTCGGTGACGCGCTGCGAGGTTCCATATGGAGGTGGGCGGGTCCCGTCGAGGCGGTTCCCGCGAGGTCGAGCACGGAGAGCGCGGCGGCATGTTGCCGAGCTCGAGTGGGACGGGGCCCGAAAAGGCGTTAGCGGCGAGTAGAGAGCGAGTCAAGCGAGAGAAGGCGCCGAGGTCCGGCGAGGAGGCGGCAAGCGTGCGTGGCGGGGGGCGGATGGAGACGAGGAGGAGAGCGGGGTTGAGGCGAGGGACAAAGTTGCGGATTTGAGGAGGTGGCGTCGCAAAGCAAAGGGCCGCCGTTGGGGTTGGAGGTGGGCGAGGCGGTGTGACCAACCGTCGGGGTTGGAGGTGGGCCGGCCTCATGGGCGAGAGCCCAAGGCAGCACGCGGCCAAGCAGATGAGGGAGAAGGGAGAGGAGAGGAGAGAGAGGGTGGTGGGGCCACACAGGGGGTAAAATTGTCTTTTCGCATGGCGCGATTAACGATCCACGGACGGAAAATCTAACGGAGTGTCATATAAGGAATGAAAGTTGAACTCGGTGTCAAATAGGGAACGAAAATTTTTTGAGGGCCAAGAAAGGAACGAGTCATTTTTCTGATGTCAAATAAGGAATTCTCTCATAGGAAAGTGTGGCAGCAAGTTAGTGATTATCCAATATTTTTTTTTAAATATTATTATTCCGAAGCCTTGTGACATATGCTTTTGTTTTAGCCTTTTAGGCATTCAACCTCCATGGAGTACAAATCATTTGTTTCATTTTTGGTCCAACCGTCTAAGGGTCTTTTCAACTGGCTGAAAAAATGACTGATGCTGATGCTGATTTGTCGTGAGAGAAAAACACTATTATTTCGTTGAAATGGTATGGCTGATAAGTTCAAGCGAACAGAGCCTAAGTAAGGGGTTGGAATCTTAGACTTTTATTATTGACAGGAGTTGCAGCAATTCTCTGAACATTTTAGCTTTGCAGGAATGGTTTTCTGTTCAATAATGGCCCTGTTCGCTTTGCTGAAAAGTCATGGCTGAAAGTATTGTTCGCTGATTTGTTACGAGAGAAAAATACTATTTCTTCGCTGAAACAGTATGACTAATAAGACAACGGAACAGGGCCAATGACTAAACAAAACGTTTTTGCAACTAGTACTCTGTAGAGTGATGCACTAGCTTCGAATTTAGGCTCTATTGCAGCCTGCTAATGACCATAAAGATTTTCGACATGCCAATCTCTAGAAACTAGAGCAATGCAATTATCTACTTTCCATGGATGACCTTCTAAATTCAGTATTGATCAATAATATTAAATCTCTTTTGTTTACTTCTTAGGGGTGTTTGGGACTGCTCTGCTCTACGTTTTTCAGCTTCGCTCTATTTTTTAGCCAAATGGTTTCAGCTCCACGCACTCTGCTTGAGAAAAAAGGATGGAGTTGTAAGAGCACCTAAAGGGCGCGTTCGCTGGTCTGGTTTTTCCAGACCAGCCGGCTCCTCCTCCTCACAAAACACTGTTCATCAACCAGCCGCTACAGTATTTCTCTCTCACACAACCAACCAGTTTCAGTCAAGTTTCAGACCAGCGAACGGGGCTAAAGTGGTGCTCCACAAACTCTAATTTTTTTATGGAGCTGCTCCACGGTGGAGTCTGTGGAGCAGAGTTTCTATAGTAGTCCCAAGGGGGTGTTTGGCACTGCCCTGCTCCCGTTTTTCCAGCTCTGCTCCATGAACTCCACCATGGAGCGACTCCACCGTGGAGTTTGTTGAGCAGGTGGTACTGTTTAGCACACAGCTCTGCTCCAGCTCTAGGAATGGATTGTTTCCATGCAAATAGTCCATTTTGCCCCTGATTGAAATTGCACTTGATATTTACCGACAAAAATAGAAAACAAATGATAGAACATTAACAGAGAAAAATGAAATGGTCTAGCCACAGTGATCGCTGTGCAGCAAAGATGAACATCATGAGTACTAATCAAAACAACAACGAGCAATTGATCAAGCTGCAATTGTCGGCCTGCTGTTGCTTGTCGTTTTGGAAAAACTACAGTTGTATTCTCCAGAAAAACAATTGGAACCAAAACAAGCGAACAGAGTAGCAGCACAACTCCAAAATAAAATGGTCTAGCGGATGGGTTCATTAACGAGTGGCAATTGAGGTAATTATCCTATAACTCTACGTGGGAGTATAAAACTTCAAAAATTAGAGTATCATTTGAGGTGCTTAAGGAAAAACGTGGAGTTGGCCTCCAGTTTTATCTTTTTTGTGAAGCGGAGTTTCTAGAGCTGGAGAATGTTTGACAACGCGAAGCTGGAGCGGAGCTGAAAAAATAGGAGCGAAGCTGTTCCAAACAACCTATAAGTAGTAAATTTGGTAGTCTTTATGTCTCTTTTTTTTTACTGGGAACTTTCCATTATGTAAAAAATTAACCGCCATAACGATTATAGAGTCCCACCGAACGTGCCAGAAACGTATGTTGACATAGAATTTTTGTCTTCGTGCCCAGGACACATGCAGCAAGTCGAAAGAGTCCGATCGATGGAGCAGATCCGCCTAACCTCAGCGGGAAGGGTGGTTGATAGCCGATCGGCGGCAGGACATGATGGGACGCCGCTAAACAGTCGTCCGATGAACCAAAGCATCGCTACGTGGGGGCGTTCTGCAACGGGGACCGTCGAAGTTGTACAGACCGCACTCGCACAGCTGTTTATGCTCGGTTTCGCATTCATGCATGGCTGCGTTTGAAAAAAAAAGAAGAATTTGAGGGCAACATAAAGGAATAATAAGTTTTTTCCGTGTGTTCAGACATTATTCATGATAAGATTATTTATAATCATTTTTTATCATGACCAAACAATAAGTATCAAGCAATTAGGTAGTCAATAGAAGACGCAGGGTTGGCCAGCTATTAGGTAACTGATAAGCACCCTGAAACCTAAAGTATGCAGAACACATTCGCGGCCTCAGCCACGGCTGCTGCATTCATCTTTGGATTCCCATAATTCTGGCAGGAGATTGTATTCCATCCATTTAACTGTGAGGTCAACACTGGTGCTGCCAACGGTGCCTCCATTCTCCCATGCTTCAGCAACGTCTGCACCAACGAGCTGGAAGTGGGCGCTGGAAACGGAGACGATCAATGATGGATCTAGGATGGTAGTTCATCTTGCCCTCTTCTCCTCAAAGCAATTATAGGAAAAATTCTTGGAGAGACTCCAAGGGTCTCTATGGAATCAGCAGCAGTAGGGGGCATGAGCCCCCCAAGCCCCACGAGGTGCAGGTTATCTTATCTGAGGATGAGCGTGGACTCTACTGCATATGCATCCATCCTGAACACTTAACAAATCTTTTATTCTTATTTTATCAAGGCCTAGTAGACATTCGCGGCCGCGGCCGCTGGGTTCTTCATCTTTGGATTCCCCAATTTCTCGATTTCTTTGGCTTCCTTGGAGTTCCATTTCTTCGTCTTGCGCCACCGAAGCAAGTAGCATGAGATTGTATTCTATTTTATGGTGAGCTCGACGCCGGTGCTGCCAACAATGCCTCTCTTCTCCCAAGCTTTAGCTATGTCTGAACGGACGAGCTGGAAGCGGGAGTCCTCACATAGCATGAGGACGAAGCTGATCAGTGCCTTCTTCACCTCTTTTTCCTCAGTGGACCGTGCTTGTAGCTTGCCAGAATGCCCAGTGCGTCCGCCGCAGATTTCTTGCCAACAGCTACCTTCTTCAGATCTTGGTAGGCCCCGCCTCCTGTTAGTGACTGGTAGTCATCGGTGAACCCGAGCAGAGTCGACCCTTCGATTAGATGATGTCTGATCTGATGGCGAACGTGGACTCTACTACGCCCTATCCTTTGAGGGTGATATGGATGCTTTACTCTTTTGCTCGGCACTGGCGTGTCACAGAACCGTCAAATCCAATGTCTTTCGAGAGTATTTGTCTTTTATTATACACTAAGTACTAAGAAATGATACTAAATTACGTAATTCCGTCGAGCACATCCTAAGAAAGAAATCAAAAATACATATTTTTTCATCAGAATCATAAATAAGATAATAAAGTTTACCATATTCTTAAATCATTTCTTACATCACATTATTACAGTAACAGAATATTACTTCAATTAATTATAATAGCATAATATAACAATGTTATCAGAGTTACAGAGAAAGCATGTTTAATTTAATGATATGATGGAGCATTAACATAGTGAACATTTTTATACGAGAGATGCTAGTAGATTTTACATCTTTTTTTATAAAAATCTTTTAGCAAGGGTTATACATAAATACTACGGTCGTAGCGAAAAAGAAATCCTCTCTGAGCCCACCAGGAGGTTTCCACACACAAGAGTCAGCTCTAAGTATCCTTCGATCACCTGCAACAGGGGGAATAAAACCCTGAGTACTCGATTGTACTCAACAAGACTTACCCAACATGAGAAAAATAAAAGACTCCAAGAATATGCAAGGTTCATTTGGCTTATGGGTTATTGCATCTGCGGAAGCATTAGTAAACGTACGTCCTTATATTAAATTTTACTATCAGTGATCAATTCATTAACTAACCATTCTATGTAAGCACATATGCTACTTTCAAGTAGGTGGTAAGCAATCAGAACCATTTTATTATTTTTCATATTCTAGTTCTTACTACGATGCTAGACCATATTCAAGTCGTACCATCTCACAGAAACGGTGATTCGCAAACCAAAGTATCCTAGCTGGGTACCCTAAAACACACGCCCCGCTTGCGCCCCAGGCACAAACAAGACTAACCCATTTCACTCCTGTCACGGGGTCCAGGTCCTCGTCCAAACTTGAACTCCAAGCCCCCACACTTGAGACCCGGTCTCAGTATGGTGCTTAGACCTCCACCTTTCTCCGTCTCCAATCAGTCGGTCCGGAAAGAGTTGAAACCCACGACCAGAGCGCAACGAGCCTTTCCGCTCCCATAAGTAAGTATGTGCTCAGGATAATAAGTTTGTGACCTGACTATCATCCACAGCAACGTACGGTCCTCAATCGATCCAGGCGGAACAAGTGCAATCCGAGCCTCGATCGAATGCCTAACCAAGACCAGATCCAAAGTACCATTCCGCCCGGTCTTCAATTATCATCCATATGTATTCCATGTGTTAGTAATATAATAACAACAATAATATCTTTCCTATCTTTTACGAGTGACAGGTAATCACTCAACTTCTATCGGATCCTATAGCATAACAATCTACACGATCCTGACATACTAGTAGGACTCATATGATAAGGATATATATATGCAAGAGGTTTTCATCCAACTCCTTAAAACTTAACGCACAAACATAAGATAAAGTGTAGAATAATAAGGGTTATGCACCGGGGCTTGTCTGGGCAAGATATAACCAAAGATTAGCGAAGTGCTTAGGTTGATTAGACCACCGCTTATGCGCTTGCTCTAGGTTTAGGCCTAGTGTTTAGTGAGGTTTGCATACCTCTTGCCACTCGGTGCTTGCGCGCACCATAGTTGTATATCGGAGGGGCTTTTAGTCTTGCGAGATCACACCAACCGCGTTTATGGTGTGGCCGCCACCGTGTACCGGAGGGAACAAGGCCCGCGGCGTTTCGACTGGAAGCTTGATAGTGAAGACGGCGGGGAGCGGTCCGGGAGACGCTTTGCCACGAGTGGCTTAACCGGAGACCCGCTTACACATGGAGAAGGTCCGGAGCTATCCACGGAGTTACCTGACCGAGAGCTTGGCCCGTACGTGGGATTCCTTGCAAAGGGCTTCAACGAGGACTAGGAGGAAACTTGCGCGCTTCTCGATACCTCGGTAAAAATACCGAAGTCGTCGATGGGAGTTTGCATATCTCTACCTTACTTTTTAGCTTCCGCATTTACATTGTTTGCAAAACTCCTTTTGTGGTAGAGATAGCAACACACTAGCAAAACCGTAGTTGCACACTTAGATAGTTTATCCTTTTACATAGGTTTTGCTAAGGTTAGAAAAAGAGGCCATAGTTTAGAGTTAGAGTTTTAAGTTGCCTAATTCACCCCCCCCCTCTTAGGCGTCACGGTCCCTTACAACTGGTATTAGAGCCAGTTGGCTCAATTTGGACCTTTGGCTTCATCGCCGTTGAGCCGATGCTATTTAGAGTGGTTGGGATGGATACCTCTAGGCCTCCGCACTTTGACGGCACTAACTTCCCCTACTATAAAGCTAGTGAAAGGGACCGTGACATCTAAGAGGGGGGATGAATTAGGCAACTTAAAATTCTAACTCTAAACTATAGCCTCTTTTTCTATTCTTAGCAAAACCTATGCAAAACATAAACTATATAAATGTGCCACTACGGTTTTGCTAGTGTGTTGCTATCTCTACCGCAAAAAGAGTTATGCAAAAAATGTAAATACGAAAGATAAAGAGTAAGGTAGAGATATGCAACCTCCCGTCGATAACTCTGGTATTTTTACCAAGGTATCGAGAAGCGCGCAAGCTTCCCCCTAGTCCTCGTTGAAGGGCCTCGCAAGGCCTAAGCTCCCGATCGAGTAATTTAGTGGATAACCCTGGGCCTTCCCCACGCCTAAGTGGGTCTCCGGTGTGCCTTCTGGCAAGCCTCTCCCGGACCGCTCCCCGCCGACTTCACTATCAATCTTTCGGCCGAACCGCTGCGGGCCTTTTTTCCTTCGGTACACGGTGGCGGCCACACCACAAACACGGTTGGTGTGATCTCGCAAGACTACAAGACCCTCCAATGTACAACAATGGTGTGCACAAGCACCAAGTGGTAAGAGGTATGCAAACCTCACTAAACACGATGCCTAAACCTAGAGTAAGCGCATAAGCGATGGTCTAATCAACCTAAGTACTTCGCAAAGCACCTACGCTAATCACCTAATGAATCACTAAGCACTATGCAAGTGGAGATCACTAAAATGGTGTATCAACACCCTTGGTATGCTTTCTCAACTCCACTCTTGTCAAATGGCCGGTTGGGGGGTCTATTTACAAGCCCCACTGAGAAAGTAGCCGTTGGGGACGAAACCCACTTTTCTGCTACTGACCGGACGCTGTTGTCATCCTGACCGGACGCGTCCGGTCATCCCAACCGTTGAGCGTGCATGCTGATTGGACACTAGGCTGAGTCCGGTCATCATCGACTGAACGCGTCCGGTCGCGCTGGCGCCGCTCTGGAACCTCTCTGGAAACAATCGGATGCTACACTTTGTGCGTTCAGTCGTCCAGTCTGCTACATCCGGTCATGCTAAAAATACTACCATGATGATGAACAATGTCACCGGTGCGTCCGGTCACTGCTTCGCTCAACGTCCGGTTGTCCAGTCTGCTACGTCCGGTCACGCTGAAAATAATACAGTGATGATGAACAGTGTCACCGGTGCGTCCGGTCACTGCTTCGCTCAGCGTTCGGTCACAACTGTTGACGCCTGTTGTTGCCGAGCACCTAATCGGACATGTTTGGTCACTCATATGGCCGTGTCCAGGCACCTCTACCGGGCTCGTTTCTTCACGATCTTGTGTCCGGCTTAGTTCCAATCTTCGTGCTTGGACTTTGCTTGACCTTGTATGTCTTCTACGCATCTTCACATGTCTTTCTTGAGGTGTTGATCATCGGATCATCATGCCGCCTTCGTTCAAGTCATGTTTTGCATCCTATTGAACTACAAAACAATTACTTTACAAATCCATTAGTCTAATTTGGTTGTGTTGGTCATCAAACACCAAAATCCAAAGTAAATGGGCCTAAGGTCCATTTTCCTTACAGCTAGAATGGCTTGTCACCTTGAGACGGTAGATTTGGTTGTTTGGACAGTCACTCGTGATGGGATGAAACCCAATAAGAATTCCGCTAACCCACAAAGAGTGAAGAAAAAGAAATTCATTCCAATGCTAGAGCTAAAAATTGCTTGTTTAAATCTTTTAGCATGGATGTGTTTAACCAAGTGTTCACTTTAAATATGGCACATGAAATTTGGTTAAAACTCCAAGAGCTCCATGATGGCACAACTAATATCCGTGAGCAAAAATATTGTCTAGCTAAACAAAATTATGATTCCTTTAAAATAAATGATGATGAACTTGTTCGTGATATGTATTATTGTTTAAATCTAATTATCAATGAGCTCCATTCAATAGGATTAACGAAGCTAGATGATGCAGACATCATGAGGAAGATCATCTCCGTGCTACCATAAAAAAATATGCAAGCATCATCACCATCCTTCACAACATGGAGAACTTGAGTACCATGACCCCGACCATAGTCATTGGCAAGATAGTGCCATTTGAAATGTCACAAAAGATGGGTCAAGAAGAAGCCTTGTCAACAAGCAAAGGCAAAGCTCTCGCATGTAGTGAGAAAAAGAAGATGAAGGGCAAGCAAGTTGAGACAAGCTCAAGCTCAAGCTCCTCAAGTGAAGATGAAGAAGAAGATGAGGATAATGATGATGATGATGAAAATTCAAGTGATGGTGATCAATCTTCCTCCTCCACCTCCGATCTTGATGAAGAATCAATCAAACTTATCAACAAGGTCGATAAGATGATCCAAAGGCTCAATGTCAAGGGTGTGCCCATCCAAATTCAAGATTTCATCTTCATCAATCAAAGAAATGAGCAAAGAAAGAAAGGATGTTGTGGATGCAGTGAGTTGGGGTACTTTGTTGTCTAAACAAGCCCACACCCAAGACAAAGAATAAGGCGTGCAAGGACAAAGCCCTCACATCAATAAGGTCATGGGATGATTCTTCAAGTGAAGAAGAAGACCATTACAAGAGGCAAGTCCACAAGCATTCATCATCAAGCTCTTCTCGTGGGTGCCTTATGGCATGAGGTAACAAAAGCTCATCCTCTAGTGAGAGTGATAGTGATGACGAAACGCCTTCTCTTAATGAACTTGTGCAATAAAATTTTAAATATGGTAAGGCTTGCACTAGCCAACAAAAGAAGCTAAAAATATTAGAAGAAAAGCTAGATAGTTCACAAGAAGAATATAAAACTTTACTTGAACAATATGAGACATTTGTTAATCTCAATATTGAACTATCTAATAAAATTGAGCAACTTGATGCTAGTGCAACAACAAATGCATGCACAATAAATGATGAGCAACTTGTAAAGAAAAATGAAAAATTAAAAGAAAAGTTAGCTAGATCACAAGATGCTTATAAAAGTTTGCTTACTAAAATGAAAACCATGTGCAAATATTGTAATGAGCTAACTAATAAAGTTGTTAATCTTGAAGTCATCGGTACAACCCTCACCAAGGCACCTAAAAAGAAAAGTTCTATCTTTGATATGCCTAAAAAGGATGCTTATACTTCTTGCAATGATTTATATTTAGACTCATCCCTGTGCAACCAAGTTTATGTTGAGAAAGTTGTTGTAGATACATGCACACAAGAGATCACAATGAAGAATGAGCAACTCAAGCAAGAAGTGGCTCGCCTTACCAAAGACTTGACTCAAGTAAAAGGCAAAACGGAGCAAGCCCAACATCATCAAGATAACACCGTTCAGGGAGTGAGAAGCTTGATGAAGGATAAACCATGGTTTGCTATGTGCGTCACAAGGAAGGTCACAAGTCTTATGAGTGCAAGGTGAAAAATGGGGGAGGAGCTAAGAAGAAAGAGAAAAATAAAAAGGAAACAAGTAAGCTCTCCGACACCTATACCAACAAGGTGGACAAAAAGGCCTCCACGCCTTATCTCTTGAAGAAGAAGAAAAATGACAAGATGGTGGCCATCAAGGTGAACAAGCAAGCCAACAATGGGGCCAAACGCATTTGCGTGCCAAAGGAAATCATTTCCAACATGAAGAGCACCAAGAAGGTTTGGATCACAAAAGGGAAGTGAGAAGTCCGATGGACTTCAGGAAATTTGGAGACTTGACAAAGTATGGGTGCATTTCATGGGGTGCGTCATTATGAACAAGGTAATTGCCAAGTGGGTTAGTGAATGCTATAGACCCAAATTCTCCTTCCCATATTATGTAACTAGATTTAATTTCTTGCAATTTTAATTAGCATCTAGTTTCTTTTCATGCCTAGGTTTGTATTTGTATGTTTAATCTTTTTGTCTTGCATACACTAGGTATATCTTATGGTAGGCTTGCTCGGTTTCACTCTTAACCCTTGGAGCAAACCTACATGGTTTAAATTGTTTAGGAGTATGGCACATAGCTTGTTTTATAATTGTTCATCTAATATGTGCCAAAGTCTAAATTGTAGATAATCTCTCCCGAATATCACTTTCGAAAATGATTCTCATATTCTTATGATGTCATCTTTCAAGTGGTATTTTTTATTCTAAAATCAAATGTGCATGTCTCCTACAAGTATTCCATACTTGTGTGCATAAATTTAGGGGGAGGTTAATCTACAAGTTGAATGCTTTGAGACTAACACATTTTCAAGCTTATCATGTGTGTATTAGTCTCATTGCAAGGAAAATGGAGTTCCTGGAGTTAAGCATCATACTTCAAATATCCACCAGCTATTGCATGTGGTATAAATCAAATTAGTTTCCACATGTGGTATTTCTAAACCGATATCATCATGTTGATTTCACTTTGGTATTTATATGCTTTCTTCATGCATTATATAGATTAAACTCACTTGAGCATTAATTTGCCAATTATGCATAAACTACATTCTCTATCATATGTATGCATATATTTAGGGAAAGCTTAGTCTATGTAATGTGAGAGTCAAGTTTTGTGACCTATTCCACTCCACATGCAAAGGATCACAAAGTTTGACCCTCTCTTGTGCTACTAATGTCTTCCTTTTCGGTGTTTGATTCCAAAGAGGAGAATTTGTAGGATCAAAAGCAAGCCCGATCATAATAATTTACAAGTGGTAATGGCCCGAAAAAGAGAGGATAGTGGATTATGGAGTTAGGTGGAGGCTTAAATCCATAATGTCACATGGGGATATTTGCAAAGGCAAGATAAGTTTCCAAAGATGTTTACATGTGGTATCTTTTAGCATCATGTAACCTTACCCTTTGCATTGCATTCTTGTAGATAAATAGTTTTTAAATTCAAAATTTTTATTATTTACTTGTTTTGGTCGTGTTGTCATCAATCACCAAAAAGGGGGAAATTGTAAAGAAAATGGACCCTAGGCTCATTTACTTTGGATTTTGGTGTTTGATGACCAACACAATCAAATTGGACTAATGAATTTGCAAGTAATTGTTTTGTAGTTTAATAGGGTGCAAGACGTGACTTGGACGAAGGCAACATGATGATCCCACGATCAACACCATAAGAGAAGACCCAAGATATCAAGCATAGTCCAAGCACAAAGATGGGAACAAAGCCGAACGTAAGATCGCGAAGAAAAGAGCTCGGCAGAGGTGACCGGATGCTGCCCTATGAGGACCGAACATGTCCGATCAGTTGCTCGGCAACAACAGGCGTCAGCAGCAGTGACCGGATGCTGAGCGAGACAGTGATCGGATGCACGGACTTCATTGTTTATCATCGCGGCAACAACTCAGTGAGGACTGGACGCAGCGGCACTCGATGACCAGACGCACAAAGTACAGCATCCGATCATATCCAGAAAGGTTCTAGAACAACACAAGCGTGACCGGACGCGTCCGATCAAGTGAGACTGGACTCGGCTCAGAGTCCGATCAACGCACGCGCTCAACGGTCAGGACGATCGGATGCGTCCGATCAGGACGACAACAGCGTCCAGTCAGTAGCAGAAAGCTGGATTTCGCCCCCAACGACTACTTTCTTCATGAGGCTTATAAATAGACCCCCCCAACCGGCCATTTGAGGTGTGGAGAGTTGAGAAAACATACCAAGGATGTTGATACACCATTTTAGTGATCTTCACTTGCATAGTACTCAGTGATTCATTAGGTGATTAGCGTAGGTGCTTTGCGATGTGTTTAGGTTGATTAGACCACCGCTTATGCGCTTGCTCCAGGTTTATGCCTAGTGTTTAGTGAGGTTTGCATACCTCTTACCACTCGGTGTTTGTACGCACCATTGTTGTATGTCGGAGGGGCTTGTAGTCTTACAAGATCACACCAACCGCGTTTGTGGTGTGGCCGCCACCGTGTACCGGAGGGAACAAGGTCCTCGGTGGTTTAGTCGGAAGCTTGATAGTGAAGACGGCGGGGAGCGGTCCAGGAGAGGTTTTGCCACGAGTGGCTTAATCAGAGACCCGCTTACTCGTAGGGAAGGCCCGGAGCTATCCACGGAGTTACCCGACCGGGAGCTTGGCCCTTTCATGGGATTCCTTGCGAGGGGCTTCAACGAGGACTAGGGGGAAGCTTGTGCGCTTCTCGATATATCGATAAAAATACCGAAGTCGTCGACGGGAGTTTGCAAATCTCTACGTTACTCTTTAGCTTTCGTATTTACATTGTTTGCATAACTCCTTTTGCGGTAGAGATAGCAACACACTAGCAAAATCGTAGTTGCACATTTAGATAGTTTATCTTTTTGCATAGTTTTTGCTAAGGTTAGAAAAAGAGGCCATAGTTTAGAGTTAGAGTTTTAAGATGCATAATCCACCCCCCTCTTAGGCGTCACGGTCCCTTACAGTATCCACATCGTCAAGTAAGGCTTTGCCTCCGAAAAAATGTTTTTGTTCTAAAATCCCAAGGTGTTTCGGTATTTTATTGATTAAACATATATTTTTGAACTAGGGCCTATTGAGCTACCCTAGCAAACTAATTATTATAGAGCTACAAAAATTACAGTGAGTACCTAATATTGTTAAGAATTTACTATGAAAGTTTCAGAGCCAACACTATCACCCATTTATCACAAAAATTTCTTCAAGTTTATATCTTAAAAATATTAAGCATCTTCAATTAATTAGATCATTTCTAAAAATATTATAAAACTATGTGAACAAAATATATTAGCAGATAGATCATGATTTTAGGAACCTAACAAAATTGGTTTCATAATTTTTGGTAAACTACATAATTTTATATTGAATTTACAAGTTTACCTTAGAAACTAAATTAGAAAAGGCTTAGAAAAGGAAAAGGGCCGGTGGCAACCATTAGGCCCAGCCTGGCCCAACGCAGGACGCGGGCGTGCGTAGCAGGTCGGCCTAGCGGCCCAGCACGGAGCGTGGCCCACGCGTGAGATGGCCCACGGCGGGGAGTCCACGCTGGCACTAATACTAATTTTCCTTTCTCTAGCGAATTCAGTTAACCCCCTAGATTTTTCCAAATTTTCCCGCGCGCACCGCCGGTCATCCCGTGCATAGCGGCGTGGCGAGCGGCGGCACTGGGCGTCCACACCGGCCACCAGAGGCTTATGTGGACCCACTTAGCAGGTCGGTCACCATCTACGGCTAAACGCGCTACGATGGGCGACGGTTAGGGACTCGGAGACGCACTGGCGCGAGCTGCAGCGACGAGCGGCTATCCGCGGCGGCGGCGCGACTGATCCAGCGAGCCTACGTACGCTCGGCAGAGTAGAAGTGACGGATGAGCATCAGTGGCTCACCGTGGTGTACGCCCTACTGATGGTTGAAGCAGGGGAGCGTTGTAACGGTCTGGCCACATGCGACCGTGCGAGGCGGTGGCGCTCTGCGATGGACACCGGCGCGTCACCCCACCGACGACGAGCACCCTGGCCAAAATAACACGAGCAATGGACGGAAGGAATTAAGAAGAACTCTGGGTTACGAGCAATTGAACTGTTACCACTCCTATAGGCCTTACCCCCAACCCTCTGGTCACGACGGCGCACATGACCGGCGGTGAGCAAAATCCAAAATTGGCCGTGGCCAGACCACCGCTGGACCCGATGAGAGTGGGGCGTCGAACTAACTTCCTCTGCTTCTCACTGACGCAAGGAATTGAGCTGGGAAGCTTTGAGTTGGTTATTATGAAGGAAAGAGGGCGGCGCATTGCCCCTGCTACATCACGCGACATGGCCCCATCAGAGGTAACCCGATAGGGTATGACAACGCGAGGACATGGCCGCTCGAGCGAGGGCAATAGGCGTGTCGGGTAGTGCTAGACGAAGCCAAGAGGTGTGCCGGCACGCGGGGCACTTGAATGCGGTAGCCGAGCCCGAGCGGCTCACCGGTGTTGGCTAGCGGAACAGGGCGAATCAGGGAGGTGTCACCATCACCCTGAAGCTAGGGTTGGCTGACCTAGACGCGGCAAGCGGCGGCACGGGCTCACGGTAGGTGAGATGCAGGGTAGGGCGACTGCCATGTCGACACGGCGACAATGGCCACGACCATGGCTCAACCCCGCGCGTGGCTCAGCGGACACGGTGGCGCACACATGCAGCGACAGCGGGGCACACAACAACCATATTGCGACGACGCCTCGCCATGCGACCATGTAGTGGCAGCCCTCCGGCACGACGCAATGGTGCGCGCAGCAGCGCGACAACGAAGTGGGGCAGCAGCACGACGGCCAGCGGCTGTAAGGCGACGACAGCGGTCCGTTGGGGCCGGTCACGGCCACCCACGGCTAGACAGGCCGGCCGGGCTCGGCACCGTGGCACGCAGAACGTGGCCAGCCGCGCGACGCCGAGCGGCTGCGCGAGGTGACCGCGCGCACGGGTCAGACATATGACTTGCACGAATTTTAAAGCGAAGCAAAGGATGTCGATCCTCTCAACCGAAGTTCAACCAATTCTACTAACCTAAAGTCGACACTACTAGCTAGCAGCGGAGCAATTGTCATGACCCGAGAGCAACTAGAGAGGGAGATACAAAGATGCCAACTTGGGTTCGTCACTAGAGTGCCGGTTCACGAACAGAGCGCCAATCAACATGGTTTACAGCGTGTTCCAACGATGTTTGGGCAATTTTTACGAGAGCAACGTGATCTCCAACACAACTTCGACCTACACCATGCTCATGTACTCACTTTGATGCAATCAACAATATCAAAACATGCAGCTAGTGTTTAAACATTTTTGTTAGAAATTAAATGTCAAAATAGCATTGTCTTACTACTTTTCTATACTTAGGAAAGTTAAGGATTTCAATTGAGGCTAAGTAACCATTAAATCTTTTGTCATAATTTTTAATAGATCTAAACCTTGTTAACTTCAACCAACAAATACTTCATGCAATAGTCCATACCTTATAATAATCCGTAGGAGCAAAATATTTAAGCACAATTTAACTATTTTGCTCAATATAATTCGTCAAAAATAGTATTTTAACAACAGTTCAAGTGTTTGCCGACTTAACATAAAGAGCTTATCTTAATGTTAAATTTAATTTTTGAGCTCCCAAAATACTAGTTAACAACATCTATTTTCTAAAAGTTAAAGTTGCCTTCCATCTACTAAACTTGTACTTCAATTTTTATTTAAGTACTAAATACAAGTTATGTTTGATCCTTATTCATAGAAATTGTTTTTCGCCTTACGTGCGTTATAAATTTTTAAAACCCGAAAACTTGTTTAAGTTAATCATTCTTGGTCCTAAATTTCGGTGCTAAACAAGCTTGTAACACTAGGGACGTTACATGGCGGAACCGGAGGAGGGGGGCCAGCGGGGCGTGTCCCCCTCCCTCCCCTTCACCACCACCACCAAAGCACAGTGATTTTTAAAAATACCTATAGAAAATTCAATCGCATAGCTAAAAAAATTATTATTTCACTCTATTTTGATGATAAATATTGTGCTTTTATGAGTACTAGATACATGTGTAAAAATATTGAGATTTAGAATCAACTAGGATTTTATTAGTTATAGAGTTGACTTGGCCTGCTACGCAGGCTCGCAAGCGTTATAGGTTGCGTTCGGCTGGCTGGCCAGCTGGGGCTGGGCTGCCCAGCGAAGTCACGAAAATACTGTTCATATATACAGTGATTTCAGATAGAATAGTATTTTTCTCTCACAACAATCAGTCGGAACAGTATTTTAACTTATTTTTCAGTCCTGCCGAACAGCCCCATAGTGGCCTGCTACGTTATAAAGTAGCCGCTAAGTTGCTATCTGTAGGCCACTAAACTCTACTGATACTATTTAGTACCCTGATGTGACCACGGTAGAAATGCTGGGAGTAGGAGTATGGGCCCGTTTGGCCCGCCTCTGCCCGGCTTCGGCTCTCGCACTGTGGATGTACTGTGGCAGAGCCTGGCTCTCACACTATGGAGGTACTGTGGCAGAGCCCGGCGAAGCTACGAACGGGCAGCTCCTGTGGCTCATCAAGAGACGCAAGTGGAGCCGGAGCCATTTGTGCCAAAGCTACAGGGATGCACAGTGCGCTACCGGTCTTGGGAGGTGGAGCCGGAGCCGTGACGAGCAGCACCAAACGGGCCACATGAATCTTCTGCGCCAATAATTTAGAACGACGATAAACTAATAATAGCTTTTTTTTTCATCAGCCTGGGGCTCATTCGACTTATTGAAACTTACTTAAACTGACTGCAAAATACTATTTTAACTGAACTATCATGAGAGAAAAATATTGTTCTGACTGAAAAATAAAACCAAACAAACCAGTTTCTAGATAAGCCAACGGAGCTGACAGTTGACAGCAGTGTGCTTTTCTTGATGTTGACAAATGACCAGACACAGCGGCTTTCCTGCCCCTATATTTTTGTCTCCAACGGTTGCTCCCACCTTGCTGCCGATATTTCTTTGTTTCAAGATCTTGTTTAGATCGTAAGTTTTTTCACTCTTTTCATCACATCAAATTTTTAGACATATATATAGAGTATTAAATATAGATAAAAAAATAACTAATTACACAGTTTGATTGTAAATTACGAGACGAATCTTTTGAGCCTAGTTAGGCCATGATTGGACAATAATTATCAAATACAAACGAAAGTGCTACAGTGATAAATACTGATTCCTAACCCTAATCTAAACGCCCTAATTGTCAAACATCTGCACCGTGAAATTTGGTGCACAAGATATCGAGGCTCAGCCTATGTACTCGGACTTTTCATCAGACCTGTTCAGGCCTCTGTTTAATTTAGGTTGTGGTGCAGCTTGTTCCTCTATTCACCGAAATGGTGAACAAAGCGCCACCATGAGGAAGGAATCAAATCAAATGCGGGGTGCCGACGAGGAAGGAATCAGACCATGAGCAAAGTCACTAAATTATTTTTCAATTTCTCTCGATTCCTAAGACCAAACAGGACCTTAATTGACCATCCATAACCCTATTAAATAGCAGGATAGAACTATTTCTCTTGTTTCAATAGTGTTAGAGAATGGAGATACTGCAAATTTGCGATAATTATACCATGATATGGCTTAGGCCCTATTCGCTTCTCTTATAATCCGTACTTTTCAGCTTGTTTTTTCAGCCGGAACAACATTTTTCTCTTACAACAAATTAGTCGAAACAGTGTTTCGGTTTGTTTTTTCAACGAAACGAACGGGTCTTAATGGACAAATGTTTTGTAAGGCTATTCTCCCGAGGCCACAGGAAAAAAAGGGAGGAAAGTACGTAGTAATTTTGGCTGCTGTGCTATTCAGATAAAAAAAATCTCCATCTGATCCAAAATAAATCAATTTTAAGAGTTGTCGTAAGTCCAGTTATTTTAAGTTTAACCAAATTTATACAAAAAAAAAAAACTAGAAAGCAAATTAGTACTACTAGATGCATCATGAAATTTACTTTCACAATATACTTATTAGGTATGATAGATGATGTTACTCTTTTATATAGAGTTGGTCAAACTTAAAATAGTTTATAACTTTAATCGATTCTAGGAATCAATTTATTTTGTGTCCGAGATAGTATTTGAAACATGGATCTTATATTGTCAAGTTTTTTACTGTGAGGAACACAATGGTGTGAAAAATATTAAGAAATGATCAACGATTTGAGAGAAATTTGTATTTCATTTTAGAACGCGATTCCAAATTTTCCTCCCAAGTCCTAACGAGCAGTGGCCTACCGGTGCACAGTTGGAACCTGAACACCATGTTTTTTTTGGGCCGTGTGTGCGCACATCTTTTTTGGACTTCACAGAGCCCAAGCTGCAGGTGCAGGGTCCGTTAAGTTGCAGGTCCCAGGATTGATTTTTAGTTAGTACTATGTCAAGTAAGTAAGGTGGTATTTGGTTGCCCCCTCCTAAATTTTAGTCATTGTTCCATCGAATATTTAGAGGCATGTATAGAGTATTAAATATAAATTAATTATGAAACTAATTGCATAGTTTGTGACTAATTTACGAGATGAATCTTTTAAGCCTAATTAGTCCATGATTCGACAATGTGGTGCTACAGTAAACATGTGCTAATGATGGATTAATTAGGCTTAAAAAATTCGTCTCGTGGAGTACTGACAGATTATGTAATTTATTTTTTTATTAGTATCCGAACACCCCATGCAACATCCTCCCGACACACCTCCTAAATTTTAGTCACCGGATCCAAACACCACCTAAAATTGGATCTGCTCAAAAAAAGAGTGTAAAATTGGTGATACAATATTGAAATTAAGAAAGAGAAGAAGGAAATGTTTTTGATAAAAAATGTCTAAATGAGAATTAAGATATAAAAATATGTGATAGGTAGATAATACTCCCTCCGTTTCAAATTAAAATCGCTTTAACTTTTTTTTGTACATCTATTCAGATACATAATAAAATGAATGTACCAAAAAAGTCAGAGCGACTTATAATTTAGAATGGAAGGAGTAGGAGAGAAAAGAAAATGGATTGACTAAGCAAATATTTTGTAAAATTATCTATTATGAATATAGTTTCTATGTATAGTATTTATATAACATCGAAGTATAAAAACTACTCTATAGTTTCTTGGTTAGAACTGCTCTTAGAATATTTCTGCTTTGGCAACTTACCAACGTGATAAGAGGGTCCAAGAACCCACAATACACAAGTACACGTTGCAGTCGCTGCTGCTGAACTTGGGCTACAAACACAAGTCAGGGCATAGCAGCAGCGGAACAAACGAAATTTTTGTATACATACGTAGCTACAAGCACAACTCATGGAGACACTGCATTGCAAGGTAGATTCTTGTATACATACGTAACTACATACTGTACCACCCACCAAGAAATTTTGCACTCTGGTAGGTATTCTCTCAGAACTCAAAAGAAGCCTAAAAATCGCTCAACTGGACAAAGGACCAGTAAGATATAGAGAGGAGGGCTATAGGCGAATATATGCCCCCGGTGGATCAGATGACTAGATCACCGAAGAGCATGTACAGCAGCATCACAGAACAGTGTGACCAGATCACCTCCCCGCCACAAGACCACTGAACACTTGGCTGTTCCCAGCCTGTGTCGCCTCCCACTCGATAGAAGACAGCAGTATTTGAGAGAGCGTGATCACCACCTGCTTCATGTCCGGCCGTAGAACAGGGTCTTCGTCCACGCACTGTTTCGCTAGCATGGCCATCTTAGGAAAAGCATTTTAGGGGGTTCAGAACAACGGGCAAAGCTGCCACAAAATGGGCTGGCAAGATAACTGGAAAATCTTAGTTCTAACTGCAAGAAGTACATGAGTTTAAAATTCATACCTTGTACGCACAGTCATGAGGATACAGATCCCTCAGATTATGGTCAATACAGTCTTTCAGGTTCCCCATATACGTTGAATTAGGACATTTCCTTAGAGCAGTTAACATCTGTGGAGTACAAAACCAAAGTTTCTTAGGACTTTTGGAGTCAATAAAAACAAATAAATTAGAAGCTTGAACAAAGTTCAACAGAAGTTCTAATGCTACTTCAATGGTAAGATAATGGTAAAGCCTAAGGTACAACATTAGAAAGTCAACTAACACTGGACTGAAAACTTACAACTGATGCCAGTGAGCGTCTCTCAGAGTTTGAGCTTGCACCCATTCCTTCAGCTCTTGTAATCGCCTCCTTTCCAGATATTAGCTCAAAAAGTACCACACCAAAAGCATAGACATCACTCTTTGTAGTTGCCAGGCCATCCCGCAGGTATCTAAACGATCAATGAAAGATTGTTACAATGCCAAAGTCAAAACTTGCTTTTAATTAAAACAATGACAGCAAATATGCACTTACTCAGGAGCTAGATAACCAAAAGTTCCAACAACCTTAGTGACAGAAGCCTCTGCATCACTGGATTTCACTACAAGTTTTGCAAGGCCAAAATCTGAAATCTGTAAAGGCAGAAGATGCATACACAAGGTATTAGTTGTTTAGTTGATGCAAGAAAAAGGGAGCCAAATAATTTAAATCACCTAACCTTCGCTCTGAAGGAACCAGCAAGCAAGATATTACTTGATTTAATGTCTCTATGAACATAATGATCTTTGGTGTGCTCATGAATGTATTCTAGTCCTCTAGCAGCATCAAGTGCAATTTGGACCCTAAAGATCCATGAAAGTGATGAACATCCTGGAAGAAATAAAAAAAAATCAATCAACAATGGTAAATCCTGTGGAGATAGCATAATTAGGTGTTCAAACAAATGGTAGCATAGTACCAAGTGAGGCATACAATATGAGTCCAGAACTACCGAGGACAAATAGAATTACATGTACTTAGGTGATCCCTAGCCAGTACTTGGTGGTAGCTGATCCCTAGGCAGTACTTGGTGGTAGCTGATCCCTAAGGCAGTACTTGGTGGTCCAAGGCTGCCCATAGCATAGCACATACACCCTCCAACCCAAAAAGAGTGTCATTCTAGCTATGAATCATTCATAGCTAGAATGACACTCTTTTTGGGATGGAGGGAGTAAACAGTAGTCCCATTCTTAAGACAATGTCTCTCTATGTGGCCCACTTTTTTCTTTTAACATTTAATGCAAGATGTAAATATTCACAAAAAGCGTGCTCCCCAGTCCCCTCCTTGCCTCCTGGAGAACATTTCACTCCCTAGGTGGGCTAGGTGCTAGGTGGAAGTCTAATGCTCGCCTAGAGCCAGAAGACTTTTGATTGAAACACTGGTAAGTGGTTATTGTAAATTGTTTGACACGGGGGGCTTCCACAGTCCTAACAAATGAACAGCTTATGAACATGTTACTACTTTATAAAGCTGAAAGTCATATCTATGAGCAAGAAAATCTTTCAGAAATCAAGTGTCAGATGAGGGTATACCCTTGCTTTCAGGATCATGTAGATGATTTTTGAGCGAACCATTTTGAGAGTACTCATAAACCAGGAAAAGCTCATCCTTACTTGCTGCATAGCCAATCAATTCTACCTTTGACAAACATGGGTCACACAATGAAAGTTCAGTAAACATGGAACAGCAATAAATGAATTTATACTAGGATTTTGTGATAAGCAATAAAATTCCGTACCAGACTAGCATGATGAACCTTACAAAGAACTTTCATCTCCACTATGAATTCTTTTGTTTTAGTGGCCATCATTCTCTTTATCGCAACCTCCTGTAGACTAACATTTTTTACTATTGAGAAGGCAATGACAAGGAATATTATGCATACAAGTGAGAAGCTTCGATGTTGGACCTGGTCTCGGAGAACACCGTAATAGACAGAACCATATGTACCATGTCCAAGAAGATTTGCATCAGAAAATGAGTCGGTTGATGTGAGTATTTCTTCGTATGTAAACACAATAGGCTTCTCCCTATCAAATACGTCTGCTGCCATGCCTGTTTTGGAGGCTTGAACCAGTTATAAATGGAAGAAGCAAAATAAAAATAACAGTAGCTAATTTGTGCTGGTATTAACTTAATATTAATTGTGAATTTGTTGCCCTGTATCTCAATTGAAATTTCCACTGTATCCTATTTCAAGAAACTACTTGGTCCACCTCCAGAACAAGCGTAGGCTTGAGAGCAGTTACTTGTGCTCCTTTTTATGGGAATGGTTAACAAACAGTAAACTGACCTTTGGGGACATTGATATGATGATCACCACCATCTGCTCTTGTTGGCTTTGCATTTCCAAATTGGCAACACAAGTATCTTCCAGAACCATAACAGAAACTACCACTCTTAAGGAGTTGAAACTTATGTCGGTCTGGGCTCTTTCCCTGGTTATTAGGATCTTGGGGATTATATCCAAAGAATTTCCATAGGACAAGTGCAAGGACAGCAATAGCAATTAAAGCAAGTGCAACTCCCATGCTACCAATAACCCATCCATAAGGAAATTTGGTCAAATGGTGATCTGGTGTCTCTGCAGCTGTGTGCCAGAGGATACTTTGTTAGACTATCATAACAAGAATATTGTTGATTGTATATAATCCTTGATACCAAAACTGACATTTTTCAGTGATGATACTTGGAAGAGAAATATAGGATCAAGAACATAAAAAGAGTGACTAACTGAAAGAAAATCGAAATAAAATAAGCAAAAAAAAAAGTGGAATATGCATATTGTAAATAACTCTGTCACTGATTATTCTCAAACAACATCCAGCCTGCCAAAAGGTTACCCACAAAATACAGCATACTGTATTACCACAAAATCATGGAATGGCTATGTAAACCAAAACATCAACAAATGAGTTGTAAATTGTAATGACTACCTGAAAATATGTTCCGGTCAGTATTAAATTATCACTCACAATGACTACCTACTCAGAACATTACAAAACGAGTTACAAAGGCTTTGTTTAGTTCCGGGGTGTAAAGTTTTGGGGTGTCACATCGGGTGTTATATGGTTGTGTCGCATGGAGTGTTCGGATACTAATAAAAAAACAAATTACAGAATCCGTCAGTAAACCGCGAGACGAATTTATTAAGGGTAATCAACCCGTCATTAGCGCATGTGTTACTGTAGCACTTTGTTGTCAAATCATGGACTAATTAGGCTTAAAAGATTAAGTCTATAAATTAGTGCAAATCTGTACAATTAGTTATTTTTTTAGTCTATATTTAATACTCCATGCATGTGTCCAAACATTCGATGTGACAGGGTGTAAAGTTTTGGGGTGAGAACTAAACAAGGGCAAATAAAGAACAGCAACCTGACAATGTGTGATCTGTTGGCGCTGGGGCAGGAGCAGGAGGAGCAGGTAGTGTAACATACGCCTGTCCAGGAACTGCAAATTGGTACAGGACAGGATGGGATAGTCATTGAGGAACTCTTCCAAAAACAAGTCTATTACAAACATTAGATGGAAATAATTTACAAGAAATTATATAAAAAAGGATTGCACAAAGTAAGGTTTCCTTTTAAACATTGCAAGAAGAAAAAGAATTGCATGAGCAAGAATAATAATAGTAGTAAAGAAAAGCTAACACCACGAAGTAGGAAAAACAGATCAGAGGCTTCAGCTGACCAAGAAAGCTTGCATTGGATATTATTGGGAGGCTCAACAATCAAATGCTGGAAAACAGGGCACAGAGCAGCGCAGAGTGAGAAACTTAATGTGTCACTGCCATTAAAAATCTCAACTACTACATAGTATGCATGTAACTGGGTTCAATTCTTAATGAAGATTAGGTGAAGGGCATGTGTTAGTGCAATCACTCAATGTCACATGTACCTCCTTGTGCCAACCTAGAACTACATAAAAGCACACTACGAGATGCTGCTACCAGACCAGTAAGAGACTATTTTACTCCATTTAGTATGTAACCTCAAAGTGAAGTTAGTTATACTAGTCTGTGGTGGTAGCAATTTTCAGGAACTTGTTTAGACCCAATGATGTTCAACAAGCTGAGTTGCAGCTGATCATTGGGCAAGGAGTACCTGCCACTTCACTAAAGAACACATTTAGCGTACAATTTTGATATGATAGTTCACCGTGTCCACAGCATGGTCCTGGCAATTGGTAATTTCCAGAGCAGCCACAAGATGTAAAACGTGAATTCCGTGGTACGCCTCACAAGCCCGGACCAATAAATCCAGAGGATCCGTACTTCATAAACGAGCAATTATTGAGAGATCCATGCTTGCAATTGCAACAACCCAACAAACTTTGAGACGAAAGGAACTACCAATCTTTTCACAGCGAATTCAACAAAGAGAGAAACATTTGATCGACTTGTCCAAAATGATCGCAAACATTGGTATGACGGACCTGAGTTGAGTGGGATGTAGTACACCTTCCCCGCTGTGATGGGGTCGGGGCCGGCCATGGCATTGGCAGCCTCGATGGCATCCATGCTCGTCCCGAACCTACTCGACAGTGATTCCACCGTGTCCCCCTCGACGCCGACGTAGCTGAGAAGGTAGTTCCAGGGCCCGGATGAGCAGCCGCAGAGCAGGTGGAGCGCCACAACCGCCCCCGGTCGCGGCGGTCGCTGCGCCGCCCCGCCAGGCGGCGGCACGGCGAGGCCCGCGTACGCCGCGGCCGCGACATCGGCGGCGGTGGCATTGGGGGAGGAGGCCGTCGCGGAGGAGGGGATGGTGTAGGTGGTGTTGGCGAGGTAGGTGCGGGACGGGAGGCATGAGCAGTTCTTACGCAAGAAGGCGTACCCCGGGCTGGCCGCGGCGTCGGCTGTGAGGTCCCCCGGCGCGGCGTCGAACATGGACTCGAGCAGCGTGGCATTGGCGGCCCCCGCGCCGGCGGCCGGGAAGGCGAGGAAGGCCGTGCAGACGCGCGAGAGCTCGGAGCAGGCGAGCGGCGCCGACGTGGCGTTCCCCCCGGCAGCGGCAGCGCCGGAGACGCCGAGGACGAGAGGCAGGAGTAGGAGGAGGAGGGGAAGGAGGCGGTGGGGCGGCATTGGGAGCTGCCTAGGGTTCTGGCCTCGAGGCGGCGAGGTGGTGGTGGGGCATGGAGGTGGAGGGTGGCAAGGCAGACTGGCAGTGGGCAGTGGCGAACAGAGCTGAGCAACGCTGGATGCTTCGCGTGGTCGGCTTCCAAAACGCACGCTGGGGGAACGGGACGCCGCTTTAACAGAACGCGGTTATAATTAGCGCGCACGGCCACCAGGCGCATCGCAATCGCGGTTCGCTTGGGCGCCTCCGCACCAGCCGCCGGGCCCGGGGGAGAGGATGGCAGTATGGCACTGTCGGATTTACCTTAATGCCCCTGTCTGTCATTTCCCGTTTTGCTTGTCCGTGGATGAACAGTTGCCTGTTTAATAATGCTAATATCAAACGGGAAAATATAAATTCACTCAAGTATTTGAGGCTCTTGAATTTTAGTGCTTCTAATTTATAGGTCGTTTCGACATTTTCTAGATATATAACTTACTTTTATTATGTATCTAGATAGCCACACAAAAGCTATGTATTAAAAAAAAAACATAAACGGTAATCTAGGACAGAGGTGGTACTATTTTAGCATCCGACGTGCGCTACAATTTGTTTGGTTCATTAAGCTTGCACAGGGAGTGATTCTTTGGACAACAAAGCATACAACTGTTCTGCAATAATCACATAATAGAGAATACTAGTAGGTGTTACTTGAACCACATAACGATTGTAATGGTGACGGTTGATGGCAGCAAGAGCTGATGAGAGTGCCACATGAGAATGAGGATTACACCTCTAAGGCAAAAGAAAAATGTAATACGAGGGGCTTTTTTTTATGAATCATAGTACTACCAACATATACAAAATGCAACAATTAGGAGGTTGAGAAACATATAAAATATCGATATAGCAAATAGCCAAAAAAAATGTTAGATAAGCAATGGTACAATATTATAGATTAGTATTTGGTGTCATAAATGTTGACCGTTTTCTCTACATTTTTTAGTCAAGTTTAATCACAAAATGTGGCTAGGTTGTCTACCAAGATGGAGATCGCAAGAAATTATATGGTACGTATGTGGCTCAGCCAACACCCTTTCTTGAAGGTACAAATTACATGGTACCTATATGGCTCAGCCAACACCGATTCTTGAAGATACAAAATATCCTGAGAGTGAGTGTTTCATCTATATCTGTGGCTCAATAGAAAGTTTTATTCTATGCTTTCATATATATTTAATTTCATGACTAGAGTTGGCAATCATGCTAATAGAATTTTATCCTCATGAAACTCATTTCTTCTCTATTTTTAAAACGTTGCCACGTCATCGAAAATGCCAATATAACAACTTATTAAATATAAATGAAAGTCTGATAAAACTTCCAGACGCTGAGAATGACCTTAGGAGCAATATCGGGATAATAAATCATGCGTGCGAGGATTAAGGCATAAAGTACAACTTATCAGCCAAAGTAACAGCACAAATGAGAGCGTTGCTATAATGGGTGCCCAATCCGGTTAACGAGCCCCTGTCCTGTGTCCTGGACAGTATTTATAGCCTTTAAAATGGTTAGCAGTCCAAAAGCATCCGATGATGCTACATCCTCAAAGTACCATGCTGTGAACCTGTGATAGATTGACAGTCACACAACTGATGGACTACAGGGAAAAGGCCATGGTTGCGCTATTGCCTCCTGCTCGTTGACAGTTTCACGGTCCACCACGTCGGTAGCCATTGTCGCGTATGGCAGAATAGAAATCACGTCATTTGTTTCCTGGAACTAGAATATGGTAGACACATTTTGGTCTTGTTTAGATGTATCGTAGCTAAACTTTAACCGTTTAGCTGAGATTATTTTGATCCTCTAGCTAATTGATGTTTATTTATCATATTGTTCTTACATTTGTTGAGCACAATGTGAACATAGAAAAACAGAGGGACAGGTTCATCATTAACTATGTTTTAGCTGAGTTGGAACAGCAAGTGTGTACATTTCTATCTCTAGCTAAAGTTTAGCTAAGTTTTAGCTGCACCTGTTTAGATCCTGGCAGCTAGCTAAATTTTGGGCGGTGATCAAACAAGACCTTAACATGCTCTAGCTCCTAGGATGCACCTCCGGCTCTAGTTCTCTCGAAAAACAACTCCAAGAAGCTGCAGCTCTCGTGTAGTCGTGAAAAACATTTTGTAAAATGGCCCTGTTTTCTAGATTGAATGAAAGACGTCAAATGTTCGTAGCATCTTTATTTATTTAACTTTATTAAGAAAGTATATTCTACAGTTAATGTGAAAGTATATTTTTTTATATCAGATCAAACTCTGGAATTAGGAGGTGTTTGGTTCAACCAGAAGCTCCTAAATCTAGTCCAATTTAATCATATTTAGTCACTTTTTACTCAAACACTATGACTAAATAGACTAAGAGAGCTTTAGTCCTCTCTAATACTCCTGGAGTGAGTAAATATGACTAAACCATTTAGGAGGGACTAAATTATCAATTGCAGTCAAACAACACCTTAACTTCTTGAGAGGTGAGATTTAGGATAGTTATGCCTTGTTTAGATCCAGCCTGTAAAGTTTTGGGTGTCACGTATGATGTTACGTAAGAATGTAAGAATGTCGCATGAGGGGTTTGGGTACTAATAAAAAAACAAATTACGAGAATCCGTCGATAAAACACGAGGCAATTTATTAAGCCTAATTAATCTATCATTAGCACACGTATTCTTTGTAGCACTTTATTGTTAAAATATGGACTAATTAAGTTTAAAAGATTCATCTCACAAATTAATCACAACATGTGCAATCGGTTATTTTTAGTCTATATTTAATACTTTATACATGTATAAACATTCGATACGACATAGCGTAAAATTTTAGGGCGGAACTAAACCAGGCTTAATTCGGGCGGAGGGAGTAGACCAGCAAATCTTTTTCACGGTTCCAGCAATTAACTACGCGAGCACAGCAGGGGCAAGGGGTAGCTGGACGTCGCCTATCCGTGTTTAGTCGATGAAAAGTTAGGAAATTTGGTTATTATAACACTTTCATTTTATTTAATAATTAGTGTTTAATCATAGACTAATTAGGCTCAAAGTGTTAAATCTCTCAATTTCCAACCAAACTGTACAATTAGTTTTTTTTTTTTTCGTCTACATTTAATACCCAAATGCGCGTGTCGTAAAATTGATCGATAGAAGTCTTATAACATTTTTAAAAAAACTTTTCACGAACTAAACCAGACATAATAAAGGCTTTATAAACGGCCAGGGGCCGGGCCGGTGCGGCCGAAAAGCCCCGCACGTGGGGTCGCCCGTATTGGCCGACAGCGACAGGGCTGTCTCCAATGCTCCACCCACGGCAGCGGCGACGACGACGAGGTGGAGCCGCCCGCTGCCAACTCCACTGCCGCTCCCGCCGCTGGCAATCGCTACAGGCCGGGCCCAAAAGCTCGATATTTTGGGGGTTTTCTGCGCGGTCCGTACGCGCGCGGCCACATATTTTCGCTCGATCAGATGAGTGAGATCTGCTTGCTATAGCTTTGTTGAGCTTAACGCCTCCCAGCAGCTAAAAGCAGCAGCTCGCGTGGGTGCGCTGCTGGCGCGGGCACCAGCTTTGGGCCTTTGCTTGGTGTTTTTATACGGCGATCGGGTAGCCACCTACTGGCGTGTACTTGCTGTCCGAATATTTCCACGGATTAGGTGGATTATACAACTGTAGTACCCAAATGGTAGGTGCCTATATAGGCGGCACTGATAGCGGATGTGGATCATGTGAAACCAGCAGCTTTTGATTTGCCACATGGATTGAGATTTTGGTGGATAACAACGTATCCAAGTGAGGGGTACGTACACGTACTACGTCAGAGCCAGTGTTGGGCACTCCAAAGTTCAGTAGATTCATTGGCACGAGTATGACTGGGTTGCAACTTGTGGCACACTGATGGAAAGTAGGGGAGTATGGAGGAACGACCCTGACTAATGAGCTACAGCCCGGCGTCATGCAAAGATTGGACAATATCGGTAGGTTTAACAAAGAGGTGACAAATAAACCTATTGGAAATTGACGACAAACGATGAAACCAACAGCAACTTCCTAGTTTCCTACTGGCAACTTAACCGTGCACAGTTGCATCGTCACCACTAACCAGTCAGGCAGTCACCAGTTCACCACGTACATCCTGTGGGCTGTGGGCTGCGGACCTATGGGCTATGGCAGGCCGTCCTTTCACTCTAAGTTCAATTTAACGGCCTGCGATAGCTAGCTTTGCCTGCTTCCTTTGTCCGTTGCTGTCGCCTAGCTTGCCGAGAGTGCCGACTTCGTTCCTGGATCACCGGATGACTGCACGCCGCGCGGGCACCTCGCCCGCTTCCCCGGCGCGGACCACGCCGACAGCCAGCGTGTCCCCGTACGCGCGCCACGCTTTCACGGGCGGTGTGATGCCCGCCGCTGCGCCCACGCACGCACTCGTTTCTGTTCTACCACTACCAGTACCAGCTGCCGTGCGCGGCGCAGGACGGCTTGGCGAGATCGACACCCGACGAGGCAACGGGGCGCGATTCACGAGCGCGCGCCCGAAACTGAAGGACGACGCACGCACTCGTTTCTATAGCACGCACAGCTCGGTCGCCGTCTACATTACGCAACGCGAGGACGGCCGTAGCTGTTAATTCTAGTTCCACCCGCCGACTGTGCACCGTGCATGTACGTCCGTCCCTGGCGGCCGGGAATCACCGAAGATCGCGAAATACCACGGCATAGAACGGTCTACGAAAACTGTCAATAATAACGGAGTTATGAATATAAAGGAAATTTATGTGGTAGTACTTTAAAAGAGGGTCCTCCTTAACAAGAATAATTTAGCTAAGAAAGATAGTAACTATGCCGCTTTTGTAGTAAGTCAGTGAGTATATCATTTTTTAAGCGCCATTATTCCGTGTTCCTTTTTTTTTTACAGAACTGGAGGGGCTTTCGCCCCTACAGGAATTTTATTAAAAATTAAGAGAAAACAGAAGGTACAAAGGTCTTGCCTCCAGGCTTAGGAAACAAAAAAAGAAAGAAAGAAAATGAAATTGGACAGGAGAATTATAACAGATTTTGGATCCATTGATCAAATAAAATCGAGTCCTTTGCCTTGGTCCTTAGAGATAGGAGGTGAGTTTCCTTCTTGAAAATCTCCTTAGCCTTTTCCACCTCCGGTTGAAGGTTTTTAAAGATGAAATCATTTCTAACAGTCCAAATCGCCCAAGATTTCAGGATTGCCGAGATCATGAAGAATCTGTCGCTGGACTGTGATCTTATCTGCAGGACAGCTTCAGTAGCCGAAATATTATCTTAAAAAGTTATGCCAATTGAGCTCCAACATTCTTTGGCAAAAGGACAGTTCAAAAACAGATGTGTAGAGGTTTCCTCAATGCTGAGATTGTATAGCACGCAGTTGTATAAATCCAACTGCATTCTTTTCCTTCTAAGAATATCTCTTGTGGTTAGCCTATCCTTTAAGACCAGCCAGAAGAAGACTTTGTGCTTCGGCTGAAAAAAACACTTCCATACACGTGTTCCTTTGCTTTAGGCATTCAACCCTCGTAGAGTACAAATCATTTGTTTAATTTTTGGTATAAGTAAGGGGGTCGGAATCTTAGATTTTTGTTATTGACATGCATTGTAGTAACTTCCTAAGCAATTTGGCTTAGAAGGAACCATTTTTTGCTGCTACTTTTTATACGGACGCACTAACTCCTATTTTAGGCTCTATTGCAGCGCATTGATGATTATAAAGATTTTCGACGTACCAATTTTTAGAAATTAGAGAAATACAGTTATCTGCTTTCCATCTATGACCTTTTAAATTTCGTATGTCAATAATATCAAACTCTCTTTTGTTTGCTTCTTAAGTTGTAATTTGGTAGTCTGATGTCTCTTTTTTTTATAGGTTTCACGATGGAACTTTCCATTATGTAAAAAACTAATCATATTTTGCGAACATGGCATGCTTCATGAACGCGACCGAGACTCGTGCAATAATGCGGATGGGCCAAACTCTCTTTTGTTTGCTTCTTAAGTTGTAATTTGGTAGTCTGATGTCTCTTTTTTTAATAGGTTTCACGATGGAACTTTCCATTATGTAAAAAAGTAATCATATTTTGCGAACACGGCATGCTTCATGAACGCGACCGAGACTCGTGCAATAATGCGGATGGGCCAGGCACGGACGGGACTTAAGGCCCACCACGCCCAAATGTCACAAGATACGACCAAGAGCGGGGTTGTGTCCTCTCATAAAAAAACGAGGCTGTGAACCGAGCGAGATGCTACAAGGACAAACGTGCGTAAACCTGGCTCGGCTCGATAGCCTATCGGCGGCAGGAGAAGTTGATAATGGTTTGGGTCGAAACCGGTCCATATATTTGGTTTCTATTTTAGGCTGACCTAGTTCTGTGGGAAATGGGCTGCAAAACCTAATGGCCTGGTTTGGTTCAGGTTAGCATGTACTCCCTCCGTCCCAAACTAACAGTCGTTTTGGGTTTTCATGTCGTAAGTTTGACTAGATTTATAGAAAATGTATGCAATATTTGTATCTCTAAATAAATTTTCTATAAAAATAGATTTAACGATCTATCTAATGATATAAATTGTGTACCAAAAATATTAATATTATTTTATATAAAATTAGTCAAAGTTATTTCTTGGAAAACGAGAACATCGGTTATTTTGAGACGGAGTGAGTATAGGGGATTGGTGCGGTTTGGATTGGTTTGCATTCTTTCGTGTTTTTTTTTTAAGTTTCATTCTTTCGGTTTTGATACGGTCTGAAACCGGATTGAGAGTCTGCACCCAACAGGTCTCGTCGGTCAGCAGTCTGCGCGTACCAATCCATCACGACAGCGAGCACCGGACTCAATAAACTAGTAGCATTCATTCAATTGGATGAGTAGAACATGACAGAAACCACACCTCATCACGCGGCGACGGCGGCTTCGCCTTCACGTCCGGACCTAGCACCATGGCGCTCACCTCGGCCTACCGATTCAGAGGCATCTCGGTGACAGCGTCCTGCTACGCCCGCGGGATTCGTCAGCATCTGTGCCCCACCACAACCGATCCCCGCCGGAGCTCGGACGCTGAAGCGAACATCGAGAGCAAGGAGCCGCGCGATGGCACAAGCACCTCGGAGTGGATCGCCGTGCGTGCGCGGGGACAGAAGCGACTGCGGCGCCGCCAACGAGGACGAAGGGGCCCGCCCGGCGACTGCTGTGCATCGTGTGGCCTACCTGCCTTGGGTTTTGATTTTTGAAAATTTGGATTTGCAGGTTTTGAATTTCTGGGCGAAATTCAGGGAGCTTTGGACGCTGCTTTATTCAGATCTATTTATTTAGGATAGCTGGATGGCTACAGAACCGAAGTAATGAAACTAGGTTTAAAAATAGTTTCAAACGGTTTTTGAAGCGATTGGGATTGGTTCGGTGTTAAATAACGTTTTGGTTTGGCTTGGCTTGGCTTAGGGGGGGGATCGGAGCAGAGGCAGCGTGGGTTCATGTGCATTGATGGAATGGTTTGGTCTGGATACAGTGTGGTTCTCGGTCCATTATCAGCTGCCAGGGACGGGACGGGCGCCGCTAGGAGAGTCGTCGAATGAACCAAAGCAGCGTGGGGGCGTTCTGGCCACGGGGACAGTCAGCGTTGTGCAGACCGCACTCGCACTCGCACTCGCACTGGCACAGCTGTTACATTCATGCATGTTTTTTTTTGCGGGGTAAAGAGAGCCTTTATTTAACTGGGCGAAATATTACATCATCGTTTAAGAGGTCAATGACACACGCATGTGCCTGCCTCCACCAAGTCGTAGTATGGGTGTTTCGCCTAGCTAAATGACATAGCTCATGAGCCACCTTGTTGCACTCTCTCTTTACCTTCTGGAATCTCCACTCTACCATCATCTGCAAATATTCTCTTGCATCTAGAAAAGTATAGCGGAGCTCAGACCTGTCTATGCCGCCTGCCTTCATGGCTGTTAGCACTCTGGAGCTCTGTTTCCACAATAATTGGCCCTGGGCACCATTGGGAAGCCAGCCGAAGCCCTTCAGCACAGGCTTGAGCTTATGCCTCATATGCCAACGCGCCCTGTTCGCTTGAAGTTATCAACCTGGCTCATCAGCCATGGTATATTATTTTTTAAACAATAAATCAATGAAACAATATTTTTCAACCAAACTTCTCAGCGAAGCGAACAGGGCTGCACACCGAAACAATACCCGTCAAGCTGTTAAGACGACCTCTCCTTTATCGTTCCTTATCACCACGCCAACACCCACCTGCCCGGTCTGAGCAACAAAGGAGCCGTCAACGTTCAGCTTCAACCAGCCCTCCGGCGGGGTTTCCCAACGTGCCAAGCGTGCAGTAGCTGTTGTCGGCACGCAGACCGGGATCCAGCATGGGGCTTTCCCTTCGCATCCACGGGCTTGTCATATTGTCGGACCTGCAACAGGACTTCAGGGTAGTTTAGTAGAAAATGAACGGAATCAGCAATGTTGGACGGACCTGAAGCATGTGTAATATAATTATGAGTCGTCCATGCTCTCCACATGACTAATTCGCCTTGCTCCTTCGTGCGCTTGTCGAGGAGGAGCAGTAGCCAGTCCGGCCTAGACCTCACAAACAAATCCTCACTTGGAAGCGGCCAGTGATCCTTCATTGTCAACGTAAGATTCCTTGCCTGCACACACTCAACGGTGGCATGGAAACTGTCCTCCGTCGCGACTCCGCACAGCGAACAGCATCCGTTCAACTCCAACTTACGAATGTGTTTGTTCTTCTTCGTTGGCAGTACATCATCCTTTGCAAGCTTCCAGCAGAAAACACGCACCTTAGGTGGTACGTTTGCCCTCCATGTATGTTTCCACAGCAAGTCTGAGACCCCATGGAATCGACATCTTCCTCGTCGTGTTGTAGTTTTTCCTGAGAATTCTCTGGGTATCCACGAGTCCCGCCAGATTGTCACGCTAGTTCCATCTCCAATTCCCCAAATGAACCCCTCTTTTAGAAGATCAAGCCCATATAAAATGGCCTGCCAAGTCTGCGACATATTCGGTTGAGGCACCACATCAATCAACAAACTCATGGGGAAATACTTAGCTTTCAGAAGCCTTGCACACAAACTGTCCGGAAGCTTCAGCAGCCGCCATGCCTGACGAGCTAGTAGAGCCTGGTTGAAAATGCGCAAGTCCTTGAAGCCGAGACCACCCTGGTACTTCCTTGCTGTTAGATCTTTCCAGGCCACCCAAGCAGTCTTCCTGCTACCCTTTTCTGCACCCCACCAAAAATCACGAATAATAGATGTGAGACTGTCACGAAGGAGTAAGGGTAGTTTAAAGACGCTCACGATGTAAGTCGGCAAAGCTTGTGCCACTGACTTAATTAAAACTTCCTTAGCAGCAGCAGACATGTTCTTCTCCGTATAATCATAGCCTTTTGCACATTCTTTCTTTAAGAGGCTGGAACCGTGCCCCCTTCATTCGACCTGATGGCGTGAGCAGGCCCAGATGCTTGGCCTCGAAAGGAGCGGCTTCTACTCCCAGAACCGACCGCACCTTTGCTGCTCCGTTAAAAGTTCCTCATCTTTGAACATGATAGAACATTTCGAGCCATTAATTAGCTGGTCCGTGCCCCTTTCATAGCTTTCTATGATTTCCTTGATTTGTTGAGCCTTCTCCAGATTTGCCTTGAAAAATAAGAGGGTATCATCCGCAAATAAGAGATGTGATATCCCCGGTGCACCCTGAAAATCTTTAACTCTTGGAGCAAATTTAAACTGACCTTCCTGTTAATCAATCTATACAAACCATCAGTGACAAAAAGGAATAGGTAGGGCGATAACGGATCACCTTGGTGTAGACCACGAGTGTGGCGGAAAGGTGTGGAGGACACACCATTGAAGCGGATCTGATAGCTCACCGTAGACACACATGTCATAACACGGTTCACCCACGAACTCTGAAAGCCCAGCTTCAACAACACAGCACTGAGAGAGCCCCAGTCCACCCGATCATAAGCCTTGGATAAATCCAGTTTATATGCACAAAATTGACTCCTTGAGTCGCCATTAGACCGAATAGTGTGCAAGCATTCGAATGCAATCAATGCATTGTCCGTGATCATACTCCCAGGGATGAAAGCACTTTGACTAGGCGAAATGATATCTTGGAGTACGGGCCTAAGACGGTTGACAATACATTTAGAGACGATTTTATATATGACGTTGCATAGACTTATCGGCCTGAAGTCCTTCATCGTCTCCGGCTCTGGCACCTTCGGAATTAGTACAACACATATTCCCGCTTTCATAAAATTCCTGAACTGCCGGGATTATATCTTCTTTGAGCAGCAGCCAGTTTCGCTGGAAGAACCGTCCTGGAAAACCATCCGGCCCGGGGGCTTTCAGGGGACCGATTTGGAACAGAGCATTGCCAATCTCCTCCTCAGAGTACGGCTTGCTGAAGTCAAGGTTCATTTCCGGCGTGATGCACTCCTCAAAAAGCTCCACGATGTTACCTGGCTGAACACTATCATCCCGATTAAAAATATTCACAAAATATTCAGTAGCCATACCTCGCATTTCCACATCGTCAGAGGTCCAGCTACCATCAGCCTTTTTCAGTCTCTTAATTCTATTCTTTTTCGCTCTCCAAATTGCGGAAAACCTTTGTGTTTCTATCACCTTGTTTGAGCCACGTTATGCGTGATCTTTGCAACCACATCATTTCCTCTCTATAGAGGACTTCATCGAGCTCACGTTTCACCAATAGGATTTGGTCACGGTTGATGACCGGGCCATCTCCTTCTAGTACCGCTAGCTTCTGGCGCAGCTCCTCAATCTGCTTTCGGATGTGACCAAAGTTGGCCCGACTCCAGCTGCTCAAGGCTGTAGACATTTGTTTCAGAGATTCCGCGACACAACCCAAATCACTCCCGGGATTCCTCTTGAGCCAGGCCTGTTCAATTTCCAGCTGCAGACCCTCTGCACGCTCCCACATTATTTCATAACGGAAAATCTTTGGTGTTCGAGTGTACCCGCCACCTGTGCATTTCAGCAGCAACGCCTTGTGGTCCGAACGCGACGAGTCAATATGGGTCACAGTTGCATCAGGGAACAAGAGGCTCCATTCGGAATTGGCGACGCCCCGGTCCAACCTGACCCTAACATTACGCACACCTCCTTGATTGTTGTTGTACGTCCAAGGAAGACCCCGGAAACCTACATCATGAAGGTCACAGTGGCTAAGAACTTCACGAAAATCCATCATTTGTTTTTCCGGCCTTGGAGTTGCCGAAAAGTGCTCGTGCTGCCAAAGCGCTTCATTGAAATCCCCTAGCACAAGCCAGGGGCCATCCCACCTCCCGCTTAACCTGCAAAGCAAATCCCACATGAATTTTCTATTCTCAACAAGAGGCTCTCCATAAACAAAGGTGGTCCTCCACGAGGAGCCACCTGAACTTTCATTAACCAAAACATCCAGAGCACGATCTCCTTGATATAGGAGAGTTACATTTATTGACTCATCCCAAAATAAAACAAGACCTCCACTAAGACCGACGCTACTTATTGCAAGACTACGACGCAAACCCAAACGCCAGGACAGGTTCCTAGCACGAGACGTATGCATTCTTGTTTCTGACAAAAAGACTAACTTGGGTGAGTACGACTGGACAAAGCCGCACAATTCTTGAACTGTTCGTGAGTTCCCCAACCCACGGCAGTTCCAAACCAACACATTCATGCATGGTTGCATTTGAAAAAAAAAGGGGCAACATAAAGGGATAATAAGTTTTTTTCGTGTGTTCAGACATTTATGATAATATTATTTATAATCATATTTTTATTGCAGAATATCACTGCCAAACAATAAGTATCAAGCAATTAGGTTGTCAACAGAGACATGGGGGTGGCTAGCTAGTAGGTAACTGATGAGCACCTGGAGACCTGAAGTATGCAGAACACATTCGCAACCGCGGCCGCTGCATTCTCTATCTTGGATTCCCATAATTATTGATTATTTTGCCTTCATCAGAGTCCCATTTCTTTGTCTTGCTCCACTGGAGCAGGACGCATGAGATTGTATTCCATTTGACGGTGAGCTCGACGCCGGTGCTGCCAACGGTGCCTCTCTTCTCCAATGTTTCAGCGATGTCTGCACGGATGACGAACAATGACGGACTAGGATGAAAATTGAGGGGAGCTAAAAGTTCATCTTCAACCTCCAGCCCCTTCTCCTTAAAGCAATCATGACAAAAAAAAAACTCTTGGTAGAGCTCTAGGGGTTCCATGGGATCAGCGGCGGTAGGAGGGCTTGACGCCACCTGTAAGTGACTTGTACTCATCGGTGAACCCGAGCAAAGTCGACCCTTCGATCAGAAGATCCTTATTCTTGAACGCATACCTGTACTGCGCCCTGCCCCTTGAGGTGATGTGGCCGTGGATCCAATTGTCAGGTTTAGCCTTCTGCTGGCCGAGGACCGGCCTTTTCTCAATGTGCGGATTGGTCGTCGTGAACGCCGCCTGGCGCTCGATCTGCGACACAGTGGACTTGTATTGCTGCACGCCGAGACTAACGTCCAACGTCACGGTCACGGTTGTCTTCTCTGCCTGCCAAACATCCGTCCTGAAAATGGTATCATCAGGTGAATTGAACCTCCAGTTAGCTAGCCACCAAACTAACAAATGGAATCAAACGTGGTACAAAACCAGAAGAGTTAGCCACCAAACTAACAGCCGAACTTATCATTTAGAATCTACAGTATTTTCTCTCATAAAAAATCAGCTTCAAATTTACTTATCACCCGGCTTTAATACCTACCGAACAACTGACATTATATTTATAACACACCTTTTGGTACTCTTATGAATTAATTAGTTCTCACTGTTTCCAATCATATAATTCGTAGCTGTGCAATGCAAAAGTGCCTTGGCCTATAGTCTGATAAATAATGGTCACTAATCTACTGAAGATGTTGAACGCTTAAATAAACTATTCAATTAAAGAAAAGTATTGGTCGAAAAAAATAAAAAAAAGTAAAAGTATGATTGGCCATCTGCTGATAAAGTAAACTAGTAAACTATGTTAAATAACTTACCCGTTCTCGCCACCCCCTCTGACAGCGAACACGAACAACACCCCGAATAGGAGCAGGAGCAGGAGCAGTGCGGCATTCACCACGGACTGCGCATCTCTGAGTGATACCGTGAAACACTCTTGTTGGCTGAGGCGTTTTTCCCCCTCAAGGGCATGTGCTCCCAGCACACCCACCATTGAACTCATATTGAGATGTGTGCACATAAATATATCTCTCGCATTGAGATGTGTGTACATACATCTCAATGCGAATCAACGACACACAAGACATAGAAGGACATGCCCTCAAGGGCACATTTAACTTTCCTTATTGCAGCTCGCTTGGTTTGGTGGTTCCTGCCTAGGGAGGGTAGCAACTAGCAATGAGTGATGGGGGTATTTATACTCAGGGTGCAGAGATGAGAATAAGTTCAGTCCATTTGTAACTTTGGATAATATAGTAGTCATGTGAGTTACTTAAAAAAAACTTCGATCGTATGCGGTGGCTAGACAGCCTGGGTATTCTGGTTTAGAAGATTTTCTCATGCAGACCGAGAAAACCCCTGAACCCGTACCCCACCCAAATACAGCGGCACCATAGCGCCGTGAGATAAGGTGGCCATAGACCTATGTTTTGATGTGAGGCAGACGAGAGAGTTTTTTTTTCCCTGGTCTCTGTGGCCGAAACCACAAATAAAGAGTTAGTTCCTCAGGACTCAAACTCCGACCACTCCAGAGGAGGTATTTAAATAACACTCTTTCATTAACTTCAAACTTTTCTTAAAGTGAGTACGGTAACATGCCCAGGTTACTTCATGCTTAGATGGATACCGAGGATAATTTCTAAAAACATATCAGTGATAGAGACAAGGTCCTGTTAATTGTCTTATAATCCGTACTTTTCAAATTATTTTTTTTCAATCAAACAAAGATTTTTCTCTCACAACAAATCAGCCCGGACAAAGATTTTGGCTTATTTTTTCAATGGTTTAACGAGACCTTAAACCTGCTTGCCTCCCAAATCATCACACACATCCACCCCTAACTCCCGTGCTCATTTATGAGGTGGCAATGCTCAATTATTTATGGAGGTAAGGAGCTTGCTTAAGGGTGTGTTTGGTCGGGCTCCCGCCGGCTCTGGCTCCCACACTGTAGCGTAACTGTAGCGCGTAGGAGCTGGAGCCGGAGGAGCTAAAAAAACGAGCTTCTCGGCTCCCAGCCTTCACAAGTGAGAAAGGAAAGGAGGAGAGAGAAAAATAGCTCCGGTGAACAGTGTCGCTACAGGAGATGACACAGAGGAGGAGTCAGAGGAGCCAGAGTCACTCGGAGCCCGGCCAAACGGGCTCTAAGTGTAGAATGGGTCAGAAGTGCGTAGAAGTACGTTTATGCTGACTTCGTCAATCTTGAGGTTTATCGGTCCAACTCAATTCTTCAGAGGTGCTCATAGAGACATGATGTGCGTACGTATGCTCATAGGGGTAATTGTGCGCTCGTCTATGGAAACATCTGCTAGATACTGTGGCCGTGTGTCTAGCTTCGGTCTAGCAGTTGCCTGGTGTATTCCGAGGCTGGATGCCATTTCTGTCTGAGGTTAGTCTAGGTCATTTAATGTGTGTTTGAAAAGGTTTGTTGCATTCATGCCAGTTTCAACAAGTGTTTATGTGCAAAATGTTGTAAAATACATTTAAGAGGCGAATATCTCTTTCTAAGAATTTTTTCAACTAATTTATGGAATTTAATTTCTTCTTCCTTGACCTTAATCTATTTATTTGAAGCTTCTAGCAATTTTTTCATGAGCTCTAAATAGTTTCTTTGATTTTCTCATCGTTCAATCTACACTACTATACAAATCTTATCTCAGGCGGGTGAAATGAGTTAACGGAGGTGGGCAAAGCATTCGCTTCGTCGAAAGGTCTGCGTTAATGCAGACCTACGGTTACCGGCCTCGGTTAATCGATTAACGGAAGGTGCCGTCTCTCATTAATTAACGGAGGCGGTCACCCTAAGCAAAGACACCTTTGTTAATCTATTAATCGAGGCAGCTATGCTAAGTCATCCGCCTCCATTAAAGGATTAACGGAGACGTCGAGTTTATTACTTGCTAGCCTCCGTTAATGATTTTCTAGTTTTTAAAATAGTTTCTCGCCATTTAATTTTAATTTGAATTTAAATTCTGCTTTCATAATTTAAACACACAGACAATACATATGCAGAGTCCGATTTCAATATATATTAGGTTTCGTATAATGCATGGACACGTGTAAGATACAAGAAAAAAAAGGAAAGTCAATGCAAACTTATGCCACTCACGTACTACATTTTATTAGTATATCCTAAAAAATCATCTTCGGCCCACTAAAAAGTTAAACGGCCCAATAAAAACCACAAATCCCCCACCTGGCCACCTCTCCGCTCACGTACGGACGATGGTCAGCACCGTCCGATGGTCCGAGCGCTCGGAGCCGAAGACCGGCGGTGAGCACAAGGAACAGCGACGATGATCTGGCTACGAAGACGAAGGATCAGGAAGCAGCACGCCAAGGACAATGGGGAAGCGAGCGAAACGTCGTCCCCGCCGCTGGCGGCAACGACGGAGGGAAAGGAGGGGGCATGCCATGACCATAATGGCTTCGAGTTCAACGACGTGCTAGGATCTAAAGTCAGTCAACTGCTCCCAGTTAGGATCTGAAGAGAAACAACAGATTTGACAACCATGCTCTCACTGCCCTTCACCGACGTCAGATCGAACCTCGTTAAGGTAAGAAGAAGCCGGAGAGACCTTATTCCAATACCCACCCCATCGTCGCCCCAAGAGGACGCCTCGGAGGAACATATTTCGGGTGTTGGAGGTTTCTTTTCCAAAAGCTGAATCGCTTGTAATCTTGCAATAATTCGAATGCTTGATTTTTGATCGATATGAGAGTTGATGGAGTAAAATGTTTGTTTTTATTGTTCACAACGGAGGAAAAATTGCACTTCATTCTCTCTGATTCTCACCATGTCAAGGAGCCTATAGGCAGATCTGACGGAGTACACTCCATGCTTTTTAGGCTCCCATGCCCAAACGTCTTCATTCTGAATCCGAGCCGGCGTGCACAAAATAGCCGCTGCATCCACCGGAATGAAAGTTGGCAGAGTGCAAGTGGCGAGTGCTTCAGGAAACAAAATTTGGCAGAAAGTTTGGAAACTGAAAGTGCCGCCAAAAATCAAGGTTTTCTGGTGGCGCATTATTCATGAATTTCTCCCGACCCGACAGATCTTACATCGTAAACATGTGGAACAGATTGCGAATTGTGAAGTTTGCGGGGCGGAGCAAGAATCTATACGACACGTGCTGATTGAGTGCTCGGTCGCCCGGGCCTTCTAGGAGCAAACGAGAACTATCACAGGTTAAACTTCCAAGCATGCACCCTGAAACCTGGGCGGAGGACCTGATAGAAGGAGGACCGGACGTGAGCAAGATCAGGCAATATTTCTTATTGGCATGTACTCATTCTGGATGCAACGAAACAAGCGAAGACATAGAGAGCAAGCTATGCCGATCCGAGTGGCTGTGCAGTGGGCTGTTGACTTGGCCTTAGATTTGGGACAGCTTATGGAATCCCCAGGAGAGCCGGCAACAGCGAGATCTGAACCCTGCTGGGAACGACCACCATTGGAATGGTTCAAATGCAATGCTGATGGAGCCTTTTATGATCAGCAATGGAAAGGTGCAACAGGTGTTGTTCTACGTGATGACAGTGGCGTCTTTGTCAGGGGGATTGCCAAATGGTATGAGCATTGCCTGGACGCACTTACCATGGAAGCGCTAGCTTGCCGGGATGGCCTGGCTATGGCACTGCAGTTGGGAATTCAGAAAGTTTGGCTAGAATCTGACTGTCAGGAGGTGGTCCGGCTTTGGCAAGTAAGGGATCAGCAGAGATCTAGCGTGATGTCCATCCTGAAGGAGATTAAGGAGTTGAGCACCCTGTTCCAAGAGTTTAAATTTTCTTTTCCTTCTCGTTCTTGTAATAGGGTAGCACATGCTTTAGCGAAACAGGTCACATGCGAAACTCGGGTCGGGTGGTGGTCTATTGCCCCGGCTTGTGTCTCTGGCCTGCTGTCTTCAGATTGTAACCCTCCTTATAATTGATGAATGAATCTCCGTGGTCGAAAAAAAAAACCCCGGAGGAAAAATTAAACCACCACCATAGTTCAGGGTAAAAGTGACTTTTTCCGCCACATGCCCAAATAATTGCGGCCCAAACTATAAGGCTGGCCTGATGAGGCTGAAGACCCAACGAAAGCCCAATCTAATCTGAGATCTGACCCGTCTTTCCTTGAAGACTTGGATCATGCCACCCACCATCCACCCTGCCAATTTTCCGTACGGAACAACCGTACGGAACAAGGATACCCCGCATTCAAGCTGGCTTCGTGTTACAGATACCCCCGTCGAAGAAAAAGATTTCCCCCATAACCATATTTCCAACCATTGCCGAGCTCTCCCATAATCAATCCTCAGGCTGTTCCATTTAATGATATCATCATCATCCACAGATTGTGCCGTACTCCGTATTGATTTTGCCGTAACCCAAGCTGCCAATCGCGATTGAGTATCTGCATCTACTACGATACGACCACATCGCTCTATATGGATGCGGTCGTACCAGCCACCGGCGGAAAAACTAATGCATGACGTGATGAGAGGGAGGGAGCCGAGAGACAGCGGCGATGCTCTAGCTACGACGATTACCACGATCAACGACAAGGATCAGGAAGCAGTCACGACAAGGACAATGAGGAGGAAGCGAGCGAAACGTCGTCTCTGCCGCCGGCGGCAACGACGACGACGGAGGGAAATGCGGAGGGGGCATGCCACGACCATAATCGCTTCGAGTTCAGCGACGTGCTACTCGCCCGCTTGTCCGAGACCCGCGCGTCGGCCCCATGGTTCGTCGACATGAAGCGGCTCCAGTCTACCGACGTCAGAGACGACCAGAACCGGCTGCAGTTCCCCAGGCGGAGCCAATCTCTCAGATCTTCACGGACGCCGAGAAGGTCCGGGTCAGGACCTCGGGCGGCATGTCGGTCACGGCGTTCGATCACCGGGGCCAGCAGTACGAGATGACGTGCAAGTTATGGAGAGACAAGCACTACCGGTTCATGGGGCCGGGGTGGAAGAATTTCCGGCAGGCTCACCATCTGACGATAGCCAAAGAAGCTCACTTGACACGGCGCGTAACGGTTAAGCTATGGGCGTTTCGCTCACGCGCGCTGCTGCCCGAGGTCAAGGACGACGACGGCGAGGAGGAGCCCGGCCACCCGGATGGCGCGCTCGGGCTGGTGCTGCTGCTTCTTGACGAGGGCGAGGGCGAGGAGGAAGAAGTGGCTGGTGAGGAGGTGGTGGCGCGTGACGAGAGTTATGCAAGAAAGTTTCTGGAGCTGAGGGGTGCAGTGGCGCTTTGGCTATTGTGGACAAGGGATTGAACGAAACGCGAACGCGCACGACGACGCCGATCGAGACTGAAAAGCACGCATCGGGGCACCGGGTACGATTGTTTCTTGCTACCTCATCATGTTCTAGTAATTTTAGATAGGATTTGAACCAAAGTTATGTGGAATCAAGGGCGGATCCAAGGGGGGCTGCCGAGGCTATAGCCCTAGTGAGCCTGATTTTTTTCATTAGACCACGGTTATTTAGCCTTAAATCACCATTAATCTCTAATTCTATCCCTAAATCTTTATTATTTAGCCCCTCCTTTATCCCCATCCTACATCCGCCACTGTGTGGAATCATCAATTGTTGGTTTTTGGACAGAGTCGTCAATTGTTTTTTTGGGACATGTCTAATTCCTTAATTTAACATGCTCTCTCCGCTTATATAAATCTTTTCTCTCAAAAGTTTTCTGCATCAAAATTGTTTTCTCATTATCTGAAGAATGTTATAGCGAGTATTCGAACCAAAGCACTAGGGGGGAAAAACCTTAGTCCTGAAACCACGCTTAAAAAGTGTCACGTGTCACTAAATTTAGGACATCTGATTCCTTAATTTATTCAACATGCTCTTTGTGCTTATATAAATCTTTTCTCTCTCTAGAGTTATTGCTGTCGCATCAAACTTATTTGTTCAATAAGTGCATGATGACCTATCTGAAGAATGTTATTACAAGGCCAATGACTTGTCTGAAGAATGTTATTAATAGGGAGTACGTATTTGAAATCACAAGTAAAAAACCCTTAGTGTTGAAATCATGCTTTCATGTTACTAAATTTAGTACATCTGATTCCTTAATTTCAAAATGCTTCCTCTGCTTATATAAATATTTTTTCTTGTTGCAAAATGTCAAAAGTATTTGAAAACTATTCTTATTGTAAAGTTTCATTCATTGTTACTTAATGTTACATTAAGAGGCCATTTGGATCCAAGCTGCTAATTATTAGTGGCTTAGCAGCTAAAAGTAGCACTAGTGGAGCTAATAGCTCAGAATGAACTACCCAATTTAAAAAGGTATTGACTGTTCCCCAAGCTAAATACTACTAGTAGTAACTGTAAAGGCATCCCCAATAACTGTCGAAATAGTCAACCTTTTTTCCCAACATGAAATAGAGAATAAAAAAAACATCACTCCCAATAAACTCCTCTAGCTCTATCTCTCTGTCCAACTTCCTCTTATATTATCGGTCAGACAGTCGAGGGGGAACGTCGAGTGCGAGAATGAGGATCACCGATGTCTTTATCGTGGCCACTTCTCTCCTAAGGCCCAACGTCCCCGGTGGAGACATCACCTGTTTTTTGCATCAGCAGAAGTGCAGTTTTCTTCACGCAAGATCAGTGTATGCTGATATAGGCGAGCTCTTTTCTATGAATGTCTGTGAAAGTTCTCTTGTCGTAGCTTTAGAGCTACAAGTTTGTCTTTGGGACATGGACTCCCAAAAGTTTGTACTCTGATTGTAATGATAATATATTTGAGTACTTGTCAAGAAAAAACTTCCTTTTATATGTATTATGCAGTTGGAGGTTCTCTTTTTTATTTCTATTTCTATACTCACTGCCAAATCAGCTAGCGATTTTACCACAGCACTGAAGGCGTCCTAAACTACAGGATACAAATAGAGTCCAGCTAATAAAAAAGCTACTACTAGCTAGCTTCTCCTTTGCTAGATGCTAGATGCTAGATGCTAACTGTTAGCATCTGGATTCAAACTAGTCTTAAGGATTCAGAAGCCATTGGACAGTTGTAGCTTACATAAGGGCAACGACCATGCCCACTTTTTTAAGAAGCCCTGGAGGGGTAAACGCCTCACTCGAATGATTTTCCATTGTTCCGGGACTAAGCCGGTAGATGGAGGTGCCAGAGCACAACAAATGCAGTTTAAGGCGCGTTTAGTTCCCAAATTTTTTTGGGTTTGGCTATTATTTGGCTACTGTAGCACTTTCGTTTGTATTTGGTAATTAGTATCTAATTATGGACTAATTAGGTTCGAAAGTTTTGTCTCACGATTTCTCACCCAACTGTGCAATTAATTTTTTTTCGTCTACATTTAGTACTCCATGCATATGCCGCAAGATTCGATGTGACACTTTGGGGTAAAAAATTTTGGGAACTAAACAAGCCCTAAGTTACAAAACATTTCGGGGACTATGGCCCGTCACAGGAGAAGAGGAGATTACATAATCAACTGAGTTCTACTCCTGTCAAACAAGTCACTCCATTTCAGCGCTTGCTGGACTAGGTGAGACGGGAGGCGGCATCGCCACAGAAGACAGTCTTCCCGGCAGGCGGCGAGCAGCCGCGTTATACAAGGTTGCTGGCCCCGGAACACAACGTCGTGCCGGTGTTTCCAGATAAAGATGCCTTTAATTCCAGATTTTTTCGATTCAAAAAGTTCAGGATGCTATTTTTAGGAAGGGCAAAGGTTATTGTCCTGTAGTATTACACATAATAAGTCTGTTCGTTGGTTGGTTTCTGAACTGATATTGGTTGGTTGATAAGTCTTGGCTGAAATCAATCAGAGTACTAGGACATTCAATCATTCAGCAGGGTTCGTTGGAATGTGGTAAGCTCGCCGTCAACTCTGCCCCTGCACAGCGGCAGCCATGCCATGGTCAGGCAGGCGGACTCCACCGCGGAACCGCCAAAACCCCGCACGGGCCACGACAAAACGGTGAAGCAAACGTGCGCGCTGTCCCGGAGGAGCCAGCCAGGGAAAAAAAGCTGCATGCATGCCTTGCCGACGCCGACGACTGCCGTGCCGAGACAGCACACAGCAGCGGCCGGGGCGCCAGGCGCCCAGGCTTCACCGGCGGCATCAGAGCGCGTGCATGCATGCACGATGCATGGGCACGGGGCACCACATCACGCTGGCAGTGGCAGGCAGGCAGGCGTATATGCACGGCTGCATGGCAGTTGGCAGCGCGAGCATCAGAGGCGGCTCACGTGGACCGGCCGGACCCCTGCCCTGAGCCCCTGACCGTGCGGGCTGCGGAGGCCGACGATGCGAATTGCGACGCGGCGACGCCTGCGACGTACGGAGGCGTCACGCGCGCGCGCGCTCCGACCCTTGCATCGCATCGCAGCACCTCACCTCATCGCATAGCAGTCACATCTGACCAGTGACGAATCGCATCGCAGCAGTCCCCCCCCCCTCCGGCCTGCATTGTCCGGTGCACATCAATTCGGCCTCTGCCCCCTGGCCGTGGTTGCCTTGCTGATGATCATCGGCCGCGTCCGGCTGCCTGACCCGTCTGCACACCGCGCCGCGCGCCTCATCATTTCGCGCAACTGCCGCAGTGACGCGCGACAATAGACGTACACGTCCTACGTGCGGCCACAGTCCACACAGAGCGACGACTGCGCGAATCTTTCTCCTCTCTCTGCCGAGTCTGAGTGAGTGTGTGTTGCGTTTGTGATGGTGGTGGCGCAAAGGACAGTCCACAACGGCACAACACGAGCGCATCATCCCTGGACGGTGCCGTGCCGTGCTACCGCTGCCGCTGTACCAGCACAACACGAACACATCATTCCTGTTGAAAAGTTCTACAGCTAGCAGCTCCCGCTTCATCGTGTGAAACTCCGGGGTGTCGACGTTGGTGTTGGCTGTCATAGGCTACGTGTTTAAGTGGTGAACAAGCTTCACCTCAACAATATAGAGCGCGTGTTTAGTTGCTACCTCAAAATCTAAAAACGTGCTACAGTACCCATCACATCGAATCTTGCGATATGTGCATGGAGCATTAAATGTAGACAAAAAAAACTAATTGCACAGTTTGGTTGGAAATTGCGAGACGAACGTTTTGAGCCTAATTAGTCCATGATTGAACACTATTTGCCAAATAAAAACGAATGTGCTACAGTACCCAAATTTTCAAATTCAGGGAACTAAACACGCTCAGAAGTGTTTTTTTTTGCTACCTGTCAATTTGGACAGATGTTTCTTTGTGAGTACTCCGTACATACCTGCACCGTACCACATTGCAGACACTTTTGTTCGTTTAGGACGAAGCAGGTAAGGTGGCGATGAAGGGGAGCTTGCGTGTGAGCTTTGAGTAATCAGAGTGTCCCGCTTCATAAACTCGGGGTCTCAAATAGACCTGCTTCCTTGCAATACTTGGCTTAGCAGGTGGTGCAGCGACAGCGCGCGTCTGGGTCGACCCAGATACACAATGATAGGCCAAGACCACGATCTAGTCCCCGACCGGCACCTCCGGCCAGGAGACTTGGTCGGAGCCCCGACCAGAAGGCCTGGCCGTGGTGGGACCGCAGTCCGACTCCGACCCCGTTCCTCCGACTGAGGATATGCCGGACCTTTGGTCGCCTCTCTTTCCCAACCGACACGATCGGGGCCGAAAGGAAACGACCGAACAGGACTCCTGCTCGGTGTGGGTCCGGGGAGCATGCATAGCAGATAAGGTAAGGCGCTCAAGTCAACCGTAATACCGAGGACCGTACCCTGCCATGCCCTGCGCACCTGTAGGACGGTGCCGTCAGACCATGTCAGACGGACACTATACAGCCTGCTAGACGCGTCAGAACACAAACAGTATTGTGGGCGCCGTCGTTTGCCATCCTAGGCGAACATTGTGCAGCCTGCCAGGTACAACAGGTCATGAACAGTAAGGTGGCGATGGTGGCGAAAATAGTATGGCGAGCGATGGCATGCCGTACCCGATGGCGTGGGCGACAAGACTAGGTAGCACCCGTACACACTCTTTCCCTTTCCATCTTTGATTTGTAAGGCCATCCCCTTCATCTATAAAAAGGGATGCGCTCCCTTCTAAAAGGACACAATCTACACGCTCTCAACAGCGGATAAGCTTGGACACACAGAGCATACGCTCCAATACTTAGCGCACGTTTAAGCATCCATCACTCTCTTCCACTCAGATCAGAGTCCGACCGGGCCTCTAACACCCCCTTCTCATTCCTTACACGTTTGTAACCCCACAAAAACTTGAGCACACAGGTTCGAGAATAAAAGTCACCGAATCGACCAAACTAGATGTAGGGCACGCGTTCTGAACCAAGATAAATCCTGTGTCGTCGCGTGCTAGGCCACATTCCATCACAGCGTACGGCAAAACTACAAATATTTACTTGTCGGCCATATTTCACACCGACAGTTGGCGCCGTCCATGGGGAGGACGCCGTGCGTTCACACTTTTGGTCATCAGATGGCCCACCTTTCCACCATCTTCGGCATGGCGGGCTCGAGCGATACGATTCGTTGGCTCGCTGGAGTTTCCCATGCTCCCACTGGCTGGGATGTGGGTTCCTCCCATATTCGTGCCACTCTAGACCTTCCTCTTCGGGAGTCTAGACTTCGTCGCCGACCAGCTCGGCGTACTCCGCCTCTGCGAGGAGGCGCTTGTCCCGGCGCCCAATGGAGGAGGAGCGCCCTCCACCGGCCTCGGGCCACTTGACGACCTCAACGTCGAGACACCCATGCTTCGCCTCGAGCCCATGCTGGGCTCAAACCCCACGGTGAGTGATGTACATATTGTTCTTTACTCTCTATTTAACACATTCCGTTAGCTCTCCAGAGGGACCCCGTTGTCCCCACCGCGACCGCCATGCGACCGGTTCCCCTACAGCTTCGCGTCCCCTTTGGACGCGTGCGCACGGGGGCTCCGAAGGATGCTGATGCTGCCCCCTCTCATGTTTGAGTTCATGGGGATGGTGGGCACGGGGGCTCCTTCCACGAGGTCAAAAATGACGGCTCCAACATCGGTGATGTCATGGCACCTGGCCACCCTCTGTCCTAGGAGTGCGCTATGGCATACGCCCCGGGATAGCTACCGAAGGTAGTGGAGTCTCTGCAGACTCACACCCCTCTAGACCCTCGTGCGCAAGCCCTGGCGCGTATGCAAGAGCACGGCGAGGAGTTACGACAAAGGTGGCAGAGCCAGCCAGCCACCCGCGCCGCGCGTGCCCGGCGCATCATGCTACGCCACATGCGCATAACCCGGCGAGCGGCGCTTAGGGTCGTGCTCGTCAGGTCTAGTGTAACATACTGGACAGAGGGGATGACCCCCATCAGTTTGCTCGGGCTAGCCAGAACATCGCTGCTGCGACGATGCTTCTGCACAGCCTCCCTGAGCTTGCCGACCCCAGGAGCAGGCAATCCACTAGAACCTCCGGCGCTAGTGGAGACCGCTGCCATTCAGCAGGCGAAGAGCTCCGCATCGTGACACAGGCTCGTGGCCTCTTGCCCAACCAGGGCACTAGGGCTACACCAGTTGAATCGCTCCGTCCACTCACCGCAGCAGTTGTCGGGCGTGGAGCAGGAAGCCGCGGCAGCACCGTAGCCCAACCCGACGCCCACTCCACACGGACCACCTATGCGTGAGCGGCTCAGGCCAAACCATGATGCTCGCAGCGTCATCAACAATCGGCGCCATACTCAGCACGATGATGACGTCCATCGAATGGCAGCCAGAGCGGGCGGCGTGGGCCCCGGCCGGACCACCGAGGAGTATGAGGACAGGCACCCCAGGTGTGGCGGTTGATCGAATGACCGAAGCCCCAGCCCTGATGTCCCGAGGCCACGGGCCTTTGGTCGCTTCATCCAGAAAGCGCCGTTTCCATAGTGTTTCTGACCGCCCACCAACATCGCCAAGTACACTAGGGAGACGAACCCTAGTGTATGACTCGAGGACTTCCGGCTCGCCTACCGAGCTGGTGGAATGGATGATGACTACTTCATCATCCAGTACCTCCCCATCTATGTGGGGGAGCATGTTCGGGCATGGCTTGAATTTCTTTCGCCCAACAGCATCCGTGACTAGGCGGACCTCAAGAGGGTCCTCATCGGGAACTTTCAGGGGACGTATGTCCATCCTAGGAATTCCTGGGACCTTAAGAGTTGCCAATAGGAGCCTAACGAGTCCCTATGGGATTATATCCGTAGGTTCTCAAAACAGTGCAACTCCCTTTCTGATGTCGTCAACACGGACGTTGTCAGCGAGTTCCTCTCTAGGACAACCTGCCGGTCCCTGGTCCAGAAGCTCGGCTGTGTGAAGCCCCGTACGACCCACGACCTGCTCGACATTGCCATGAACCACACCTCCGGCGAGGAGGCAGTCAGGGCGGTCTTTAGTAGCATTTGAGACAAGGTCAAGGCCAAGCGCGAGGACCAAGGTGAGGGCCCCTCCACACAATAGGGCAAGAAGAACAAGAAGGATCGGCGCCGATTGGCCAACCTAGCTTTGGTCGTCGCTGCCGATCGCGCGGGCAAATAGCCCCAATAGGGCCAGTCCGACCACTTCAATAAGCTCATGGAGAACCCGTGCACCAACCACGCCTACCCCATCAAGCACCTCTACAAGGACTGCGAGCTCCTTAAGCGCTTCCTACGGCAAGCCAAAGGAAGGGAAAGGCACGGAGGACGCGACCAAGAAGGGAGGCGCGGTGGGTAAGGATGGAGATAACTTCCCTAACCCCGAGGAATACCTCATGATCTTTGGGGGATCCGACGCTGTCCACTCCAAGTGCCAGCACAAGGTACGCTTCCAAGAGGCATGCGCCACCGAGTCGGCCATCCCCTCTTTCCTTAGCTGGTCAGACTCCACGATCACTTTTGATCAGACAGACCATCCTTCCCACGTCACCCGACCGGGTCGCTACCCGCTCATCGTCGACCCCATCATCCGTAAGAAGCGCCTCACCAAGGTGCTGATAGACGGAGGCAGCGGCCTCAACATTATGTACATCGACACCCTCGATGCCATGCGCATCCCTAGGTCGGAGCTCCATCCCGTGAGCTCTCCCTTCCATGGTGTGATCCTGAGGACGCAGGCGTGTCCACTCGGGCAGATCGACCTGCCCATCATGTTTGGCGACTGTCGGTGCAGAAAGTGACCAACACGTAAATATTTATAGTTTTGCCGTACGTTGTGATCGGATGTGGCCTAGCACTCAATGACACAGGGTTTATACTGGTTTAGGCAACGTGCTCTATGTCCAGTTTGAGTCGGTCAGTGACTTTATTCCTAAGCCCAGGTGCTCGAAGTTTATTGTGCGGTTACAAACGGAAGGGAGAAAGATGGGGCGTGGAAGACGTCCGGTCGGACTCTGGTCTGGAGGGCCAAGAGTGATGGAGGCTCCGCTATGTGCTAAGTGTTCGAACGTGTGCTCAAGGTTTGAACCTAGTGGTTCTTGTTGTGGTCTGAGTGAACTGATCAATCTCCCCTTTCGAGAGAGAGCGCATCCCCTTTTATAGATGAAGGGGATGGCCTTACAAGTGAGAGAGGGAGAGTGTACGTATGCTAAGTCTTGTTGCCCATGCCGTCGGGTACCAGATGATTGTAGGCGCCCATAACACTGTTAATGTCAGATGCATGTGGGAGGCTATGTCGTCTAATTTTGGTATGGCAGACGTCGACGCCTGCCATATTGTTGATGCCCAGAGGAATGTAGGGGGTTTTACCATGTTCGCCTGGTATGGTAAATGCCGACGCCCATAACACTGTTGATGCCTAGAGGCATGTGGGGGGAGCCTTTTCATTTTTGTCTGGTATGGGACTTGATGGCGCCCACAACACTGTAGGGCAAATGTCGGCGCCTACAACACTACTTGGGTTCTGACATGCCAGAAAGGTTGCAGGGTACCCTTCTGACATGTCCTGTTGGTACTGTCCAGCGGGTGTACAGGGTATGATCCTTGGTATTGCGGTTGACTTGAGTGCCTTGCCTTACTTTTTCTGTCCATTTCCTAGTCCTCACCAAGCGGGCGTCCCCGGTCGGTTGGTCCCAATTGGCTCTGATTGTGCTAGTCGGAGAAGAGCTGTAAGCAGGGGTTCGGTGCATCCCCGGTCAGAGACGCGGGTCAGAGTTGGAAGTGGTGTTTTGGCCTGGCCTTCTGGTCGGAGAGGCCGTTCAGAGGCGGGCCGGAGTTGAAAGCGAGCGTTGTTCCTCCTTAGTGAGGCCTTCCGGTCGGAGAGGCATGCCGGAGTCGGAAGCGGGCGTCGTTCCTCCTCGGCCAGGCCTTTCGGTCGGAGATTGGATCGCCCTTCTGGCCTGTCGTTCAGGTATTTGGGCCAGCCTAGGAGTTGCGCATCATTCGCAACGTTGTCCGTTGGGCCGATCCTTTGTTGGAAAGCCAGTCCATGAGGGACCCCGGGTTTATGAACCCGATAGGAGCCCTCGAGCCCCCGGGCGATTCGGGTAGAATCGTCTGGGGGATTTTTGTCTTGACGGCGTGTGCGCGCGAGCGCACCCGTGGGTGTAGCCCCTGAGCCCCCAGGCGATTCGGGTAGAATCGTCTGGGGGTTTTTTCGTGTTGCCAGCGAGGAAGTTTTTGTTTGTTTGACAGCGGGTGCGCGCGAGCGCACCTGTGGGTGTAGCCCCCGAGCCCCCGAGCCCCCGGGTGATTTAGGTAGAGTCACCCGGGGGGTTTTTGTCAGCGGGTGTGTGTGTGTGCACTGTAGTGGGCATAGTCTCTTCTTTTTTTGTTTCTGACCCATCGTTTCTAGGAGCATGGTCCCAAGCGTTTGGTCGCGATTGAGGGATCGGGCGAGTCAGAGTCATGGATCCAGGCGCTAGTCGGGCCGAGGGATTGGATGAGACAGACTCATGGATCCAGGCCCTGGGCGTGCCATGGGATCGGGCTAGTTAGAGTCACGAATCCAGGCGCCGGGCGCGCCATGGGATCGGGTGAGTCGGAGTCGCGGATCCAGGCGTTGGGCGCGCCGTGGGATCGGATGAGATGGACTCACGGATCCAGGCGTCGGACACGTCATGGGATCGGGCGAGTCGTAGTCGTAGATCCAGGCGTCAGGCACACCATGGGACGGGGGAGATGGACTCGTGGATCTAGGCGTCGGTCGCGCTGATGGATCGGGTGAGTCGGAGTCGCGAATCTAGGCGTAGCTGAGGCGTTTTTGGGTGTCTTGAGCCCCTGAGCCCCATTAGGCTTGGTAGGGGTCGGTTTGAGTTTTGTGCGTTACCCCATCCACAGTTTCTCGCAACCGGAGGGGCTGAGCTAACATCGCTTGCCTCGATGGCTCGAGTGACGTGCTCGGTGAGCTCGCTAATGGGTACGTTCGAGTGAAGTCCGGGTCTATCGTACATGACGGGGTCGGCATAGCCCTCATGTGGCACTACGCTGCTCCTTAATCTGCAACCCGGGTGGCCCGTTGGCCTCCCCTCGATGGAGATTCTGTGGGTTTGGCGGGAGGTTAGGATCGAATGAGAAGGTTGAGATGACCCTGTCTGCTTCGGGGTAGACTGGTCGAGCACCGCTCGGGGCTCATATGTGTTTTCTCCCCTAGCTCTGTTTGACGCGAGGCGGCCTCGAGCCCTTTGTGGGCTGGCCTTCGAACCCCGGTCGGTCGTTGCTCATGTTGAATGAGGCAACTACCACTTCGTGATACAACACGGAGCGTTGTGATGCATTTAACTGTATATGCGATGCTTTTGGATGTATGGAATGGATGAATGCGTGCATGGATGAATGAATGCTTATATAAAGAAATAGTGGGGGTTGGTAATGTTACCTTGATGACTCGAATGATGGAGTTTGAGGAGCTCCTATCAGATATGTCCGACCAGGATCCACGCTCGTCGTTCATGACGGAGTCGGCATGGCCCACATGGGGTGTCCCTCTGCTCCTTACCTGTCTCTCGATGTTCGCCTGAGCCGTTCGATCGACTTAGGAAGCCCGTTGGTCTCTCCTGGAGGAGATCCTGTCGTTTGGGCCTTTCCAAGTCCCGCCTAGGAAGGCGGAGGGCCGCCTGCGCGCAGTGGCGCCTTGTTTCTTGCGCCCGACGTGTGGTAGTGGTGGGCCATACCTAGGTCATGTCTTGTTTGACCAAGCGCCGTTCCATCGGGCAGGGTGTGTCCCATCGGTCAGGGCATGTCCCATCGCATCCCATCCGCATTGAATGGGAGAAGGGAGAGGGTTTTTCGCCCCCATTGTTTCACCTTTCCCTAATCGCTGCGCCTTTCCCAACTGTTGTGCTTCTTTCTTTAAGTAGGGGGAGGAAGAAGGCTTCCGTTCCGCTCCTTCACCTATTCCTCATCTGTCGCCTCTTCTTCTTCTTCCTTCTCACCAAGAGCATTTGAGTGCCACGGCGGTTCCTAGGAGAGAAAAGGGGAGAGCGAGGGAGAGGAGAAAACTCACAGATCCATTCGCGAACCTAGAGCGCAATGTCGAGCTGGAGGTCATCCGTCGTGAGGGAGTCGGTGCTGGCTGCCTTCATCGAGAAGAGGTTTCTGCCGCCGAAGGAGGTGGTGCACTGGAGGGCTCCTGCGGGGAAGGATTTCCCGCAACCTCAGGCCGGCGAGGTTGTTTCCTTCCTCGCCTTTCATGAGTGCGGGTTAGGATACCCCACGCACTGGTTCCTACGTGGGCTCCTCAATGAGTGGGGCCTAGAGCTGCAGCACCTCAATCCGATAGGGGTGCAGCATATCGTTGGCTTTGTCAACGTGTGCGAGGCCTTCCTTGGGATGGAGCCACACGTGGACCTCTTCCAGCTATTGTTCTCTGGGTGAGCTTTGTCGGAGGGGAAGCCACTCATGATCGCACCGATGGGGGGCTTCACGCTGCAGAAGAAACCGAGCACGTCGGGCTCGTACCCCGTGTACACCCCCTATGATTCCAATCAGGGGTGGCACAGGGAATGGTTCTACATCAGGAACCTGGCAAAGGCGTCGTTCCCACCTTTCACCGGTAGGAGGCCAGAGAGGCAGGAGAGCCGGTCGTGGGGCCCCGCCAGCCGATAGAAGAAGAAGGTGGAGATTATCGAGGTGGAGCTCCAGAAGCTCATACGGCGCGTCCTTGATGGGGTGCGGGTGTTCCACACCGTCTTCCACCATCGGGTTGCTCCACTGGCAAAGAGGACGCGGCCGATGTGGAAGTACAATGGCCTAATAGACCCCGACCGTGCGTCGCCGGAGGAGCTGCCGAACGACGAGGTCTAGAGTCACCTTGATCGGGTGCTGCAGCTGAGGCCTATAGAGACCCTCGATGGAAAGCCAGACCTCTCAACGCCGTGACGGTGTCCAAACTGGTATGCTCCCCTCCCTTTAGTCCGTATTCTTTTCCCCTTTGCTCTCCTATTTTTAGATTTTGAGTCACCTGTTTCGTAGGGACTTGGAGTTTACAAGTCTCGGCCGCACCTTCTGAAGGGGCCAGAGGGCGCGGCTCGGCAAGCCACTTTGAAGGAGGCGACGAATGCCAAAATGAAGAAGAAAGTCGAGGAGGCTCGGCGAAAGCATGAGAAGGAGATGGAGATAGCATGTGGTGTGCAGGCTAGGGAAAATAGGAGCGACGTTGAGTCAGAGCTTGAGTCGGAGGACCCCACAGAGGTGGGTGATGACGTGATCTTCTCCGAGGAGAAGGAGGACCGGGAGGTCATTGCGACCTCGGTGGAGCGTCGCAATCCTGCGGCCGCATCCGCTGGCGGCGAGCGGGAGGTGGAGAGGCACGGCGATGTTCCTATGCTGAGGAAGCACGCCACGAGCTCAAACGCCGTTGGTGAATAGGAGGCGAAGCGGACGTGGTCACCACGCCCTTTGGAGGCATCGCCGGCCTCGTCCCCGACTGCTGTGGGCATGGTGGGACAGGCTAGGCAGTCAGAAGAGCGGGCTCGCACCCACGTGTCATCAAGGTTGGCACCAGCACGTGACCCACAATGGGAGGATGCTCCGCCAGCTGCTTCGGTCGGCGGCCCCGAGCCGAAGGTCATGGTGATTCACGGGCTACATAGGAGCTGGTTGGGTCGACTCCCCCCTGTTGAAGTGAGGGGACGTGGGTCACGGCTTGGGAGCGATCCTCGCCCGGCGGGCCCGTTGACGTCGGATCAGGGCTTCAGAGCCCTACCGCTTCCATCCTGGTATGCCTTTCTTTGTTTCTTTTCAATCTTGCTGTTTGAGTTTTCTGGAGTGCGACTGACCTGTATTTTTTCGATAGTGACCAGATGTTGATGGAGATGAGCATCGCCCCAACTCCTATGTGGGTGGATTGGAGGCCCACCTTGTAGCGCATCATGGTGAGCAGTGGGGAGAGCAGGGTGGTGGCAGCGGGTCCTCCCCTTCCGGGGGTGGCTCCCCTCGGGTCAGTCACCAGTACGGCGGCAACAGCGGCGACGATGTTGGCGGTGATCCTGGTGGTGACGTCGGAGGCCACGTCGGAGGTAACCCTTGCGTCCCTTCCTCCACCGTCTACGGCGGAAGAGGAGAGGGAGACCGGGCTCCCTGCCTCACTGGGTGGAGGGCCGCACGGTTCACCCTCCCGGTTGAAGCCGGAGGTGCCGGGGGAGGACGCGGCTAGGCTAGAGGTGGAACGTCCGTCGGAGGACCGTGAGATCGAGGTAGTGGAGATCCCCTCCGATGGCGAGGAAGGTGACGAGGTGGAGCCACCGGTGCTATCGTAGGAGCTGGCGGTGGTCCAATCATCGGCTAGGCCATCCAGCGGGCTGGGGGTGACTAACCTGGTGTGGCCCTGCCCTAAGGACCCGAGGAAGGTGCAGTTTGTCCTTCGGGATGAGCAGGAGTGTCAGCTCTGGGACATGCTATGGGGGAGAGGCCTTGCGATGGAGTCGAATCTCGCCCAAACCAGGGTGAAGCTAGAGGAGGCCCTAGAGCGGGTCAAGTCCATCTAGCAAGCGGTCACGGTTGAGCTGCCCCATGTCATAGTGGTGAGTTTTCTGCATTCGTCCTTGACTCCTGGTCTTTCATTGGTTGCCTCAGCACGCTTGCTTCTTGTTTTGCAGGGTCTGGAGGAGATATCGAGCCGCAAGTCTCGCTTCCTCTAGATGGAGCATGCCTAGGTCGCTGAGCTCGAGCGTGAGCTGGAGTCTATCCGCTGCAAGTCCCAAGACCGGGTGGCAGAGGTGACCAAGGTGTGGGCGACGGAGCAGCTCGCGGCGGAGCGGGCGACCGCCGCTGAGCAGGAGCTTGAGGCGGCGAAGGTCCGCCAGGCGGAGACCAAGGCGGCGCTGCAAAAGTCCCTAGTGGACATCGAAGCGGCACTCCAAAGTTCCCTCGAGACCCTAGAGACAGAGCGGAAGGCCCTGGAGTCAGAACGGAAGGCCCGGTCGGAGGCCGACCAGGAACTGCTCGCGCCTTGGGGTCGGGTGATGGGGACGGAGGAGGTAAACACCCAGCTGTGCGAGCGGGTGACTCGGTAGGAGGAGGGACTCTCCATCCTTGAGAACACCCGCCTCGGTACATACCTTTTCTGCTTTTTGACGTGTTGGTTTCTTCCTTTAGCTTGCTTCTGAGCTTGTCTCCCTTCTTCCAGAGCTGGGTGGAATGGTGGAGTCGTTGGAGCAGGACCTGGAGACGGCCAAGGCGGCGATTGGTCAAAATGCAGAGGCACTGGCTAAGTCCCTTAAAGAGCAACATGCTCTCGAGGGGGAACTTGACCAGATACGCAATGTTGCCCAGCTCATCGTCTCGGAGGTCTTCGGGTCGGCGCCAAGAACCAGTGCGCCCGCCATCCGGCTGGTGGACATTCCGGATGAGGTTTGGGCCCTCATCACCGACGGGTTGTTCTACGGGACATCGGGGGTGTTGACTTCGATGGCGACGTACCACCCGGACCTGGACTTCGCCGCCATCTACAGTGTGTATGCCGACGGCTGGAGTGCGGAGGACATCCACTCGCTCGAAGAGACCTTGCTACCACACGCAAAGTTGGTGGTGGAGCAAGTCTCCGCACAGTGGGTGATGGATGCTCGCCGTGCGGACATGGCCGAAGGTGCACGTTAGGAGGATGTCGCCCAGCCTGTGGATGGTGTGGAGCCTAGGTTAGAAGCAGATGTCACCCCGCCTCCGACCGAGCCAAACGTTGCCCAGTCGGAGGACGAGCAGCCCCTACCCTCACCGGTCGAGCCGATAGCCGATGCCGCCAGGGAGCCGTAGTAGAAGTTTTTAGAGTAGAAATACTTTAGCAGATGTAAAAGATAATGTCGTGGGGTAGCCCCCTGTGTAAAGTGCTTTTGTGTATTTATGAATATAGTAACATTGTTTTTGTGATGGAACTACTTCGTTCGGGGAAGCTTGTCCCGTCCGTTCCTTATTTTTACTTCAGCATAACTTTGTTTTTTATTCTTTTCTTTTTTGCACCTGCCCGTTCGCACCGTAGGCTACGACCTTAAGAGCCCGGGCGTGGCCCACGAGCCTCAGCTGCTCGTAACCGTAGGTAGAGGCGGGGTGCGATCGATCGGAATATTTAAAGCAAAGCTACGTCAGGTAATTAAAGGAACAGACTAACCTTTTGTTTGGGTAAAAAAGGTATTTACCATATGATAGTAAAAAAGAGAGGTGGTATTGCACCCCCATGGAGCCCTCGAGCTACCCGGGCCGAAAGCGTTCGGGTCAGGGCGCTTTATAGGAGCAATCGTTTAAGTAAAATATGGTAAGACCGAATTTTAGGGGAAGAAACGACGTAGCTATTCGCTGTTCCAAGTGTTGGTGAGAACGTTGCTGTTGTCGTCCTTCAATCGGTAGGTGCCTGGTCGGATCACCTCGATCGCCGTATAGGGATCTTCAGTCATCCGGATCCTTTCCCACCCCGCCCCCTTTTTTGGCTGCTGCCTCCTTGTCTTTTCCTTCCTTCGGCCCACCAGCCTGTCGCAGAAAGCGCTTGAGGAGCTCGCAATCCTTATAGAGGTGCTTGATCGTTCTTGTTCTTTTTGCCCCTCTACGTGGAGGGGCCCTCGTCCAGATCCTCGCGCTTGGCCTTGCCTTTGTCTTGACCTCCGTTGAAGACCGCTCTGACAGCCTCCTCGCCAGATCAGGGAGCCAAGCTTGTGGATCAGGGACTCGTAGGTTGTCCCGGAGAGTAATGCGCTGATGACGTCCGCATTGACGACATCAGGAAGGGAGTTGCACCACTTCGAGAACCTATGGATGTAATCCCGCAGGGACTCGTTGGGCTCATGCTGGCAGCTCTTGAGGTCCCAGGAGTTTCCAGGGCAGACATACATCCCCTGGAAGTTCCCAACGAAGACCCTCTTGAGGTCCGCCCAGTCGCGGATGCTGTCGCGTGGGAGGAATTCGAGCCGAGCTTGAACATGTTCCCCTATGTAGATAGGGAGGTACTGAATGATGAAGTGCTCATCATCCGCTCCACTAGCTCGATAAGCGAGCCAGAAATGTTCAAGCCATATACCGGGGTTTGTCTCCCCGGTATACTTGGCGATGTTGGTAGGCGGTCGGAAGCGCTGTGGGAACGACACTCTTTGGATGCGTCGGCCAAAGGCCCATGGTCCCAGGCCATCCGGGCTGGGACTCCGGTCGTCCGACCAGCGACCGCGCCTAGGGTGCGTTTCACCACTCCCCGCGATGGCCTTACTATCGCTCGATGGATGTCATCATCATGCCGGGCCTGACGCCGGTTGCTGATGCTGCTGCGAGCGTCTTGGTTCGGCCTGAGCCGCTTGCGCATAGGGGGCCAGTGTGGAGCGGGCACCAGGTCAGACCGTGGTGTGGCTGTGGCCTCCTGCACTACGCTCGGCGGCCGTAGCGGTGAGCGGATGGAACAATTCGTCTGGTGCGTCCCTACTCCCCTGGTGGGGAGAGAGGCCGTGAGTTAGTGTCGAGATGCAGAGCTCTCCGCTTGTTGAACAGCGGCGGTTTCCACCAGTGCCCGGAGATTCCGGTGGATCGCGTGTTCCTAGGGGTCGTTCGGCTCAGGAAGGCCACGCAGAAACAATGCCGCGGCGGTGATGTTCTGGCCAGCCCGAGTGAACTGTGGGGGGTCGTTCCCCCCGTCCATGATGTTGCACTGGACCTAGTGGGCGTGACCCCGGGCGCCACTTGCTAGGTTACGCGCACGGTGCGCAGCATGGTGCGCTGAGCGCACCGGCGCAGGTGGCGGCTGGTTTCACCGCCGTTGTCGTAGCTCCTCGCCGTGCCCTCGTGCGAGCGCGAGGTCCCCCGCACAAGGGTCCAGATGGGTGTGAGTATGCAAGGACTCCACTACCACCGGCGGCTGTCCCAGAGCGTCCGCCATAGCGCACTCCCAGGACGGATGATGGCTAGGTGCCACGTCACCGATGCTGGAGCCATCAGTCTCAACCTCGTCATCTTTGAGTTCGTAGAAACAGGTGGGAGCATAGCTCACCATCCCCATGCATTCAGATGTGAGAGGAGGCGGCGTCAGCATTTTTTGGAGCCCCATGGCGTACGTGTCCGCGGGGGACGCGAGGTCATAGGGAAACCAGTCGTACGGTGGTTGCGGTGCGGGCAATGCGATCCCTCTGGATAATTGGCGGAAGATAGCGAATAGCGAGTAAATAATAGTACGTACATTACTTACAGTGGGGTTTGAGCAGAGCGTTTGCTCAGAATGAAGCGCAGGCACCTCATCGTTGAAGTCGTCGGGTGTCCCAGAGCCGATGGAGGGCACCTCTCCGACGGGCGCCGGAACAAGTGCCTCCTCGCGGAGGTGTAGTATGCTGAGCCGGTCGGCGACGAAGTCCGGGCTTCCGAAGAGGAAGGCCTAGGACGGTTTGAAGATGGGTGGAACCCATGTCCCAATAGGCGGGAGTGCGGGAAAGTCCAATGAGCCGAAGCGAGTCATATCGCTTGAGCCCGCCATGGCGGAGGTGGTAGAAAAGTGGGCCATCCGATGACCAAAAGTGTGAACGTACAGCGTCCTCCCCACGGATGGCGCCAACTGTCGCTGCAAAAAGTGACGAACACATAAATATTTGTAGTTTTGCCATACGTTGTGATCGGATGTGGCCTAGCACTCAATGACACAGGGTTTATACTGGTTCAGGCAATGTGCCCTACGTCCTGTTTGAGTCGGTCGGTGACTTTATTCCTGAGCCTAGGTGCTCAAAGTTTGCTATGGGGTTACAAACGGAAGGGAGAAAGATGGGGGTGCAAGAGGTCCAGTTGGATTCTGGTCTGGAGGGCCGAGAGTGATGGGAGCTCCGCTATGTGCTAAGTGTTCGAGCGTGTGCTCGAGGTTTGAACCTAGTGGTTCTTGTTGTGGTCTGAGTGAATTGATCGATCTCCCCTTTTGGGAGAGAGCGCATCCCCTTTTATAGATGAAGGGGATGGCCTTACAAGTGAGAGAGGGAGAGTGTACGTATGCTAAGTCTTGTTGCCCATGCCGTCGGGTACTAGATGATTGTAGGCACCCATAACACTGTTAATGTCAGATGCATGTGGGAGGTTGCGTTGTCTTCTTCTGGTATGGCAGACGTCGACGCCTACCATACTGTTGATGCCTAGAGGCATGTAGGGGTTTTACCATGTTCGCCTGGTATGGTAAATGCCGGCGCCCACAACACTGTTGATGCCTAGAGGCATGTGGGGGGAGCCTTTTCGTGTTTGTCTAGTATGGGAGTTGATGGCGCCCACAATACTATAGGGCAAATGTCGGCGCCTACAACACTGCTTGGGTTCTGGCATGCCAGAAAGGTTGCAGGGTACCCTTCTGACATGTCATGTTTGTACTGTCCTGCGGGTGTACAGGGTATGGTCCTCGGTATTGCGGTTGACTTGAGTGTCTTGCCTTACTTTCTTCGTCCGTTTCCTGGTCCTCACCGAGCGGGCGTCCCCGATCGGTTGGTCCTAGTCAGCTATGATTGTGCCAGTCAGAGAAGAGCTGTAAGAAGGGGTTCTGTGCATCCCCGGTTGGAGACGTGGGTCGGAGTTGGAAGTGGTGTTTTGGCCAGGCCTTCCGGTCGGAGAGGCCATCCGAAGGCGGGTCAGACTCGGAAGTGAGCATTGTTCCTCCTTAGTGTGGCCTTCTGGTCAGAGTGGCGAGCCAAAGTCAGAAGTTGGCATCGTTCCTCCTCGGCCAAGCCTTCCAGTCAGAGATTGGATCGCCCTTCTGGCCTATCGTTCAGGTATTTGGGCTGGCCTAGGAATTGCGCGTCGTTCGCAACGTTGTCCGCTAGGCTAAGCCTTTGTTGGGAAGCCAGTCCATGAGGGACCCTAGGTTCATGAACCCGACAGCGACTGAGCCAACTTCTGCACGGAGGTCCTGACCTTCGAGGTGGTGGACTTTCCGGGGGTCCTACCACGCCATCTTGGGGCGGCCATGCTATGCCAAGTTCATGGTGATCCCCAACTATACCAACCTTAAGCTAAAGATGCTAGGACCGAACGGTGTCATCATCATGGGTAGCACCTTCTTGCACGCCTACATGTGTGACCGCGAGCATTACGAGATCGCCACTGCCGTCATCAACTCCACCGAGCTCCTAAAGCTCAGGAATTCGGCGACTCCAGCAGTCCCCGACTACAACGGGCTAACCTTCTTGAGTGCCTTCCATCTGACTAAGGAAACCAAGGTGGTGCAGATCGACCCCACCGACCCGACTAAGACGGTGTGGATTGGGACCAAGCTCCCGGCCACATAGGAAAGCGAGCTCGCTGACTTCCTACGCGCAAATTGGGATGTCTTCGCATGGAAGCCTTCTAACATACTGGGCATACCGAGTGTCGGGGACCTAATACCAGGATACCCCAGAAGGCGGAACCAATAACCATCAAACGTTAAAAACTTCTGGACGGACAAGGGCGCCGCTGCGTTCCTTGCCCGAATGACGAAAGTTAGGTTTTGTCTTGCCCAACGCCTCTGGACCAACCCCGCCTCGCCCGAGGGCAAAAGGCCCCGAGGGCAAGGGGCTGGCCTCTGTCTCACCCGACGCCTTTGGGCCAGCCCCGCCTCGCTCGAGGGCAAGGGGTCTCGCCCGACGCCTTTGGGCCAGCCCCGCCTCACCCGAGGGCATGGGGTTGGCCTCCGTCTCGCCCGAGGGCTAAGGAATACACTCCGCCTCGCCAGACGACCAAGGGCGAACCTCGCCCCGATCGATATCCAAAGGCTCTTTTTATCTTACCTGATATCTTCTCTCCCGTCCCCTCATGATGACAGGTACAGTGCAAGACAAGACGTTCGGGTCAACCACGGCTTCAAGGACCATACCCTGCGCCCCGATAGGAAAGGTACTGCCAGGGAACAACTGGACAGGTGCTTTAGACCCTCCCGGGCGCCGCAGAGCCCAAAAGGTGTTGCAGGTGCGTACTCCTCGCCCTGTAGAGTTGTAGGCACCGCCTTCAGCTCTGGGACACGGGACCCGATGAAGATACATGACAACCACTACACTCCAGAAAAGGATTTGTAATCTCCATGAATGACAGACATGCTGTCACCACATTATGGACCCAAGGGAGCGGCGCCCGCTTCCCGACCCCTCGGGTCCACCAAATCGCAGGACCTTGCCCACAGCGCTACTCCGACCTCGACTCCGTGTCCCTATGACAGAAACTCATAGAGCCAGAAGGCGTGCGGAGCAAGGCTGGGTGAGGTTCATAAGTCAAAACCACTGTACTCCAGCCCATGCCCTGCGTAGGGCACTATTCTGTAACCATCCTGACATTCTACAGAAGCATCGATAGTATTGTAGGCGCTTATCTTCCTTTCGCACCCATCAGAATGGGTAAGGAGGCTAGGTAGAGCACGGATCCTAAGCCACTGACCCTTGTAAAGCCATCCCCTTCATCTATAAAAGGGGATGCGCCTCCTCCAAAAAGGGGGACGGATAGAAAAACAAGGCAACACACACACATAGTCAAGCTACTACCAAGCTCTCGACTTTCTTTCGACCCTTCCATCAGAGACTTGGGACCTATCCCTCTCTCGATCGTTTGTATTCCCTACTACGAACCATTCACGGTGCTAATAACACAAGCAGCAACAAACTGGACGTAGGGAAATTTAGCCCGAACCAGTACAAATCTTGTGTCGTTTAGCGCACCATCCGAGCCTAACGCGCATTACTATAAATTTACTTGTCGGTGCTTGTACGAAACACCGACAGTTGGCGCGCCAGGTAGGGGCTTTGCGCATTCCAAATCAGGCCTTGGATGGCCACCCACGCAATCAGCTGGGCCCCGGGCGCACATGTGCGTTTTGGTGACCTAGATTTCATCATCACACTAGGAGGAGAACTGGCGCTGACCCACACGGCCGCACAGTGTCTCCCTTCCATCAACCTCGGCCGTCTGAGGCTTGAGGACCCGCGGGGCGATTCCCTTGGACCCCAGTCATCTAGGGAGCCCCCGCGTAGCATAATCCTGTTTCTGGAAGGCCCCATACGAGGCACCCCGACAGCGATTTCCGTTCGGTCTCCGCAGCGATACGGCGACCGCTGGCCACCTTCTGGCACTACGCATGGTTCAACCACCTACGAACAGCGAGTTCGTATGGGTAATCGAACATGATCCAGAGACACTCTACGGGCTCCTTGTGTAGGAACGAGAGTCGTCCTCTAGCTTTGACTCTAGCAAGGGGAGCCATCACCCTTCCCGGGAATGCTTCATGACGCAAACCCCCGAGGGTGACGTCCAAAGCGTCTCCGGAGAGGAGACAACCCCAACAGGCAACCACGATGCCAGGATCGAGGTGGAGACGGTGGCTCCATCTCACGTAAGGATGGAGCAGCTAAGAGCACGAAAGCTGGAGATCGATGACGCCGGCCAACAGCTTGTCCGGGAATACCGAAACATCGAGGAGGAGATCAAGCGTTGCGGAGACGGTGAAACGCACGCGCACCTCGGCCCGTGATGTGCATTG